>CM054060.1:143341954-143950018 GCA_028641055.1 Alopecurus myosuroides
TTTCCGTCAGAGTGTTGCGCGAAGTTTGGAATTTTCGTGGGCTCTTGATTGTTAACGGACTGACAAAGAATATGGGCTCTTTCTTTGTGACGTGACGGGCTGTCTTGAAGGGCTAGCAGGCCTCTTTTTGTTGCTGGGCTTCTTTGTTTGTGAATCTTTGTTCCTGAGCTTCTCTCTTGCTTTTTTCTGTCGCGGAGGAGTGTCTGCTCCACAGCTGAGTTGTCCTTTTTTTTGTGTGACCGTCAGTTTGACGAGGTTGGTTTTCATGGTTAACTTTTCTTCGACAAAAAGAATATATTAATATAATTTTTTACCAATTACGTTTAATCTCTATATCAACATGATGTCCAAAAGTAGTCGAGACATGGCTTTGTGGGTGCTTTAATATAAAAGGATGTACAATGTGAGTGCTTTGTGGCAGGGCTTGATGATCGGTGCTAGCCAATGAACACGGCTACAAATATGATATGCCAGGTCAGCGAGGACGGTTGTCTCCGTAGATGTCAGTGCTCCTTTATCGTGACGAGGAGCTCTGTACAAGGCGAAAGACTAGCTTGGTGAGGTTGTTGCTAACATTAGCGATTTCTTGGACATCGTATCCTTCTTAAAGGAGTGGTTGTGGTTTGCTCCTTCTTTCTGGTACTTCAAGTGAAAACCATTATCGTTCGTTATCGGGTTGTGGCGATGTTCTGGTACCGTGACATTCTTGAATGTGTAATCTTGGAAGTCTCCTCTTTTAGTGATTGTGTGGTGCGGATAGTGGTGGTGTTCGCGAGTGGCCGAGTGTTATGTTTTGTGGTTCACTTGTCGCCGCTAGGTGGAGTGTTCGTATGCGCGGCCTACTTGGCCTCTAGGGGAAACTCTTGCGTGCAAAATAACATTTTTCTATGTTAGTCATATCTATAAGAGAGAGCATATGAAAAAACTATTTTAGCAGCAAATAACATTTTTCTATATTATGTACTTTCTTTTTTTAGCTCACTAGTCATCCGATGGAGTTTTAGGCATAATGCAAATATTTTAGCAGCAAATATGATAAATTTAACTATAGTGGTTGGTGCTTTGATTTTATTTTTATTTTTGGAAAGGGAGACACAGTTCTCATCGAGGCGGAGACAAGTGGTGCGCTCTAATTAGAATAGGACGATGTGTTCATCTTTTTTTCTTGAATGGGAACATGCTGAAAGTCCTAGAGACCACAATAATCCTCCACCTCTACACACAGAACTCTAGAAAAATGACTAGAAAAGCAACCGGGTCCTTGGTCTTCATCGCCATAGCCAAACGACCTCAAGGCGACAATACTACTTGTGATGACACCAACGAGGTATCCCGGACCGAGATTGAAGATGATCCCCCAACGAAAGAGGAAGAAATAGCTCGGTCTCACTCTATAACCGAGCGCGGAGGGCCTCCCTAGGCCGTAGATAACAATGGCTAACTCGTTTCGCTATTTGAGAAATCTGCCTAGGACGTTGCAGCAACCAGGTGGCACGAACATGCGTGCACACCTCCTTCCTCCGGGCGCAACAGTGATACGTGATGTCTACGCACGCTTCTATTCTTGTAGACAGTGTTGGGCCTCCAAGTGCAGAGGTTTGTAGAACAGCAGCAAGTTTCCCTTAAGTAGATCACCCAAGGTATATCGAACTCACGGAGGTAGAGGTCAAAAATATCCCTCTCAAGCAACCCTGCAATTAAGATACAAAAAGTCTCTTGTATCCCCAACACACCTAATACAGTTGTCAGTTGTATAGGTGCACTAGTTCGGCTAAGAGAGAGTAAAATGCAAGTAATACGGATGATAATAAGTGATACTAGCAATCTGAAATAAAAGTGGCAGCAAGCAAACATGTAGCAGAACAGGCGGAAAACGGTGTTTCAATGCTTGGAAACAAGGCCTAGGGCTCCTACTTTCACTAGAGGACACTCTCAACAATGCTCACATAATTGAATGCGTAAATATCATTTCTTCACTATGCTACTCCGAACCACTCTCTGGTCGAATAACGAACACTAATCATTGCGTAGGGATTTAACAACACTCCTCAAGTCTATATTCCCTCTCTAGGGCACCCCAATGTCACTACGAGCGCCATAAATTAGTAATCAAACACCACAATTTCATAGGTTCACCTTCCAACACAAGATATAAATATCATGCTATACACTGTCACCTTTGCCCCGTGATCTAAGTGTTTATGGAGATAACAAAACCACTTGAGTAGCATAACAGATGAAAATCAATCTACATATTCAACTAGATTACAAATCTCATGATCACATAAGATCACACCATGGGAGAGAGAGATGAACCACATAGCTACCGGTAGAGCCCTCAGCCCCGGGGGAGAACTACTCCCTCCTCATCATAGAAGACAGCAACGACGATGGAGATGGCGGTGGAGTCGATGGAGATGGCTTCCGGGGGCACTTCCCCGTCCCGGCAGGGTGCCAGAACAGAGATCTGTCCCCTGAAACTTGTCGGCGGCGGCGGCGGAGCTACGGATGTATGTTGCGAAAAAGGTCGATTGCCCTAGGATTTATGCATCGAGGAGTATATATGGGCGAAAGGGCGATGCCGGGAGGTGGCCAGGGGGGCCACACCCCTAGGTGGCGCGGCCAGGGGGACCCACACCACCCCATGGTGTGGCCACCCTATGGCCCCCCTCCAGGGCTCTTCGGGACTTTTAGGACTTCTGATTTTCGAATTTTCCAATTCCGAGAATATTTCCAGAACAACTTTTCTGAAACTAAAAACAGCAGAAAATAGGGAACTGGCTCTGTGGCATCTTGTTAATAGGTTAGTTCCGAAAAACATAAGAAAACGTAGGAAAACAAGCGGAAAACATGTAGCAATTGGCATAATATCAACATGGAACATCAGAAATTATAGACACGTTTGAGATGTAATCAAGCATCCCCAAGCTTAGTTCCTACTCGTCCTCGAGTAGGTAAACGATAAAAAAAATCTGAGGTGACATGCTACCACACAATCTTGATCATAATATGTAAATTAGAGCATGTAAACTAGGATCAAATGAACTAAAGCTGTGATCTATATTTGATATCAACAAGTAATGCATAAACAAATAAGAAAGAAGTAAAACTTTTAATGAACCAATACTAAAAGATTATCAACCGTGCAAAGTTTATTAGATATGATTTAAGCTTTCAAGAACAACAATATAATGCACGTCAAACGATCTTCACAACCCCTGTTAGGATCAAGTCAAGCTTTCCACACGATGCAATGCTTGAATCTTAAACTATTTACGCACTAAAAACAAGCAAGTGTTCTACGTTGGTCCCTGGCACCGGGATGTTATGGCTAAGAGAACATTATGGGGGTTTGGAAGGTCAATGGAAGAAAGGCTCACAAAGCTGAAAGTGGTCATTAGACAAGAGAAAGTCTTACAACCGAAGCTATGCAAGGAGTAGGGATTGCCACACAACGGATGCACATAGAGCTATAAGTGTATGAAAGCTCTCTAATGGAACTAGTGGGGGTGCATCCAACTTGCTTGCTTACGAAGACCTAGAGCTCATTTGAGGAGGCTCATCATTGGAATATACAAGCCAAGTTCTATAATGTAAAGTTTCCCACATAGTTATAAATGAATGATAATATGAAAACTCTCTCCAAACTGATGTATTGGTGCTAAACATGAAGCACAAGTGTGGTATAAAGGATAGTGATGCGCCCCCTCTCTCTTTATTCTCTCTTTGGCCCCTTCTTTTTTCTTTTTGGGATTTTTCATTTTTTATTAATATATCCTCACCGGTAGGGGCAACATCCTATATTACAATGAATCATCACACTTTTAGTACTCATAACTCATAAAGAAATATCTCTGATGTCTCTAACTGCATGCTCCTGCCAGTGTAGCAGTATGCATAAATAACCATGAAGCTCATCATCAAGTAACATAATGGAGGTGGATGTTGTGCAGCAATATATCTCGGAATGGCTATGAAAATGCCATGATAGGTAGGTATGGTGGCTGTTTTGAGGAAGAATATAAGATCTTATGTGTAGGAGAACAAAGTCCTCCCACGGGATTTGGATGCACTGGCGAAGTTTGCACCAATTCTCAATGTGAGAAAGGGCAATGCACAGTACCGAAGAGGCTAGCAAATATGGATGGTGGAAGTACCAGGAACCGCAACATAGACTCACAAGTTAAAAGATTACAGCAAGAAAATCATCTTACAAGGCAAAGTGCAAATCACTCCAAGAGGGTCCGTGGCAGTGACAAGTCACTGTTAGCTACCTAACAAAAGGCCGATCAGAAATGTATCACTCGTAGCAATCATATACCATTGTTTCTATTAGCTGGTAACTTTAAGTGTGGCACAGTTTCAAGTTTCTTAGATCAACCATTAAAATTTTATACTTACTAGTCCTTCCCATTTATCCATTAAGCAAATTAATATCTCAAAACATTAGCAGTGATTCAAGTGAAGCAGTTTAGTGATCTACAAGACCATGCGAAATTTTCCACTATACCAACTACCACATAAGCATTTCTATTCTCAACCAAGCACATATATATGAAAACCACCTAACTACAAAAGCTAACAACTCTGAATAAGAGATGCATGAAAACAAAGGCTAAACGCAGTACTACAAAAAAGTGAACACTCGCAGAACAATAAGAATGAAAACTAGAGTGTTCTAAGCAATGAAAACGGAGCGTGTCTCTCTCCCACACAAGTATGATAAGAACCAACCATTTATTACAGAAAAGAAAACTAAACAAAATGAAAACAAAAATAAAAGACGCTCCAAGTAAAGCACATAAGACGTGACTGAATAAAAATATAGTTTCACTAGAAGTGACCTGATAATTTGTCGATGAAGAAGGGGATGCCTTGGGCATCCCCAAGCTTAGATGATTGAGTCTTCTTGGAATTTTCTTGGATGTACCACCGGGGCATCCCCAAGCTTAGGATTTTCACTCTTCTTGATCACATCATATCATCCTCTTCTCTTGACCCTTGAAAACTCCCTTCACACCAAAATTCTCACAATCTTCATTAGCAACGTTAGTGCAATTGAAATAATAAATTCACATGGTTCAGTTTCAACACAATTCTATCACTTAAAAACACATTAGCTACTGTCACAACTTATTTCAAAACTCTTTTTCTCAAAAGAATACCAAAATAAAGAGATTAAGATGCAAATGTGATAAATGGCAAAAATTTGTCAAAACAGAACAGCAGGTAAAGATCAATTTTTTCAAAAAAATTATGTTGCTCAAATCAAAAAGTGGTCAACTAAGAAAAGTTGCGGAATTAGCTGAGGAATAAGGAAAAAAATTCAGATCATTCTAATCTTCCAGGATTTTATATGATGTTTTACGGTGGAGAGCAGAAATCTGTTTTCTGCGCAGAAATCCAAAAACCAACTCCAACTTTCCACTAGAGGCTTTACTTGGCTCAACAAAAACATAAAAGAAAAGATACAGAAGGGTTGCTAAGAAAACATACAACAACCAGGTGCAAAGCACACCAAAGAAAACGAAACAAAACGGGTTGAAAACAACGAAATAAAATGGGTTGTCTCCCGGTAGCGCTTTTCTTTAACGCCTTTCAGCTAGGCATAATGATTTTTAAAAGATGCTCACATAAGAATAAGAGTTGAAGCACAATAAGAGAGCATCAAGAAGCAAATATAAAACACATTTAAGTCTAACCCACTTCCTATGAAAAAGAATCCTGTAGAAAAACAAGTCAACGAAGCACAAAGTGACTAGCATAGGAAGAGAAAATAAGTGTTACTTCAAAAATTTCAACATAAAGAGGGGAAACTTAATATTGTTGAGGTGCATAAAACCATGTTTCCATCTATCATAATAACTTTTAGTAGCATCGTGAATAAAATTAACAATATAACTATCACAAGAAACATTCTTATCATGAGCCACATGCATAAAAGAATTAATACTCTCCACATAAGCATAGTCATTCTTATTAATAACAACGGGAGTAGGATTATCATAAAGAACTCGAACATGATAGACAAGTTGCATATTAAAGAGATGGTTTTGGGTAATTCCACCATAACTATGGCAAGTTTCATGAGGATGATTATAATTATAGCCTATGTTATAACTTTCTTTATAATAATTATCAAAGACTGGAGGCATATTGAAATCATAATTAATTTTCTCCTCAATAGTAGATGGACTAAAAATATCATATTCATCATTGCAATCATCATCTATTGGAGGCATAGTATCGTCACAAGCAATAAAATAGTTGTCTTCCAAAATGCGTTCATTTGTAAACATATCATCATTTTTACTAGGAGGAGATGTATCAAGCATATAATCATTAATAGTAAAGGGATTTTCAAACACATCATCCACAAGTTTAGAGATTTCTATATCATCATTGGAAGGAACATGGATGGTACTAATAGTACAAAAATTATTATCATCATTTTCAGAATTGGTACCAAACAAATTTTCAAAATCAAAAGTAGTGTGTTTCTCCCAATCATGATCACTTTCATAAATAACAGGCATAGGAAAATCATCAAGTTCAGACTCGTTAGCAAAAGTTGTAATATGAGCAACATGCTTATGGGGAGATACAGTTACCTCTCTCTTTTTACTCCTCCTCTTCTTCTTCCTCCTCTTCTTCCCCTCTTTAGGAGGGAGAGGCTTAAAAGGGAGCTTCTCCACATACCCTGATTTATTATCAGAAACAATAGAAAGAACTTTGGAGGATTTATCCTCTTCATTAATAAGAACAAAACACATATTAGTCCTGTCATATTTTGGTTATGTCTCCTCTTTTATAATATTTTGTATGTAAGTATTTGCATGGCAATTATCAACACAATAAAGATGGCATCCATGCAAGACAATATTCATATCAAAAGCACTCATATCTATCAAAGAAGTTTTTCTTAATAACTCTTCACACCCCCAAAAAAATGTAAGTTCATCATGCTCATTAGGGGTGATCGTGTCATCACAATACAAACTTGCAGTGCTCATAGGATTCGAAAGGCTACTATCATGGCCTGAGCATTGGAAATTAAAATGACCGACTTCATAGCAAAGTTCACAAATAAAAGGATAGAGGGCACAAACTTTTTCACCAAGATCATTTAGAGCCCTATCCCACTTTCTATTTTTTTTCATTCCTATGATGGATGCAATATTCTTCTACAGTTTGATTCTTTTCACAAGTTCTAAGTGCTCCACAAAAATTAACATGCTTATAAGAAATAGTACTTTCAGAAGTTTGAGCATGTCCATTGCAATCATTAATAACAGTTTCGGTTTTCAAGCAAGTGTCTTTAAAAGGTTCATGATATATGTCCCCGTTTGATTTAGGAACATTAATATAAGAAGCAAAGGATCTATACCAACCAATAATCATTTGAGGATCAAGACCATATTTAGCACTAAGCTCTTGAAAATCAGCAGTTTCAGCGAAAGACTTAATGCAATTATACTCATAGTTTATACCAGATTCTTTACCTTTGTCATCATTCCAACCTTCACTATTGGTTTCAATTGTTTCAAGAAGATCCCATTTAGCTTCAACCTTCTTACTTGAGAAAGAACCCTCTGAACATGCATCTAGATAATCCCTGTAATGTCCTGAAAGCCTTGCATAAAAATTAGTAACAATTATTTTCTTAGGAAACTCATGGTTAGGACATTTAAGTATTAATGTTTTCAGTCTTCCCCCAAGATTGAGAAATTCTTTCTCCATCACGAGGCCAAAAAATTATAAATTTAATTCCTATCTAAATACAGTTCATGAGAAGAATAAAATTTAGAATGAAATAGAGATTCAAGCTCCTTCCACTCCAAATGATGAGGATAATCTAGAAGCTCATACCACTCCCTTGCTTTGTCCTTAAGAGACAAAGAGAATAACCTCTTCTTAGCTTGGTCCATTGAAATACCTACACACTTGAACAACTCGCATAATTCATATAAAGAGTAAATGATCACGAGGATGGACAGTTCCATGTCCAAAATAACAGTTATCCATGACAAGTTCAACAATTTTCTTGGGTATTTGAAAAGGAACGCTTTCAGTAGGAGGATTTAAAATATCACAAGCATCATTAGGTTTATCACATATGGGAGATAAAGTATCATCAGAGAAATTTTTCTCCTCTAAAGCCGGGGAAATAAAAAGTTTATAGAAACTAGCTTCCCCAAGCTTAGACTTTTCCATAGTACTAGAAATAATGGTATCCAAATAATTAATGCTAATAACATTGCTACTAGAATGCAAATAAAGCTCTCTCATATTTTTGTTGTTTTCCATTAAGACTAATTAGTAAAAATAAAAACAAGCAACAAGTAAAAATATGCCTATCTAGTGAAAACAAGAAACAAAAAGATATAATTGCAGAATCTAAAGGAAATAACTTCGAGCACTCACACCCGAGGATGTGAGAACCTTTTACCTTACCTCCCCGGCAACGGCGCCAGAAAAGAGCTCGATGTCTACGCACGCTTCTATTCTTGTAGACAGTGTTGGGCCTCCAAGTGCAGAGGTTTGTAGAACAACAGAAAGTTTCCCTTAAGTGGATCACCCAAGGTATATTGAACTCAAGGAGGTAGAGGTCAAATATATCCCTCTCAAGCAACCCTGCAATTAATATACAAGAAGTCTCTTGTGTCCCCAACACACCTAATACAATTGTCAGTTGTATAGGTGCACTAGTTCGGCGAAGAGAGAGTAAAATGCAAGTAATATGGATGATAATAAGTGATAATAGAAATCTGAAACAAAAATGGGAGCAAGCAAAAATGTAGCAGAACAGGCGGAAAACGGTGTTTCAATGCTTGGAAACAAGGCCTAGGGCTCCTACTTTCACTAGAGGACACTCTCAACAATGCTCACATAATTGAATGCGTAAATATCATTTCTTCACTATGCTACTCCGAATCACTCTCCGGTCGAATAACAAACACTAATCATTGCGTAGGGCTTTAACAGCACCCCTCAAGTCTATATTCCCTCTCTAGGGCACCCCAATGTCACTACGAGCGCCATAAATTAGTAAACAAACGCCACAATTTCATAGGTTCACCTTCCAACACAAGATATAAATATCATGCTAAATCACACGGAGCACACACTGTCACCTTTGCCCCGTGATCAAAGTGTTTACGGAGATAACAAAACCACTTGAGTAGCATAACAGATGAAGATCAATCTACATATTCAATTAGATTACAAAACTCATGATCACATAAAGATCACACCATGGGAGAGAGAGATGAACCACATAGCTACCGGTACAGCCCTCAGCCCCGGGGGAGAACTACTCCCTCCTCATCATAGGAGACAGCAACGACGATGGAGATGGCGGTGGAGTCGATGGAGATGGCTCCCGGGGGCACTTCCCCGTCCCGGCAGGATGCCATAACAGAGATCTGTCCCCTGGAACTTGTCGGCGGCGGCGGCGGAGCTACGGATGTATTTTGCGAAAAAAGTCGATTGCCCTAGGGTTTATGCATCAGGGAGTATATATGGGCGAAAGGGCGATGCCGGGAGGTGGCCAGGGGGCCCACACCCCTAGGTGGCGCCGCCAGGGGGACCCGCGCCACCCCATGGTGTGGCCACCCTGTGGCCCCCCTCCGGGGCTCTTCGGGACTTCTGGATGCTTCCGGGACTTTTAGGACTTCTGGCTTTCGAATTTTCCAATTCCGAGAATATTTCCAGAACAACTTTTCTGAAACTGAAAACAGGGAACTGGCTCTATGGCATCTTGTTAATAGGTTAGTTCCAGAAAACATAAGAAAACGTAGGAAAACAAGCGGAAAACATGTAGCAATTGGCATAATATGAACATGGAACATCAGAAATTATAGATACATTTGAGACGTATCAATACGTTGCAATCATATCTATAATTTTTGATGTTCCATGGTTGTTTTCTACCCAATACGTTTTGTTTTTCACATGTTTTTTTATCGTTTTCCGGATATTTTCATCGACTAACCTATTAACGAGATGTCCCATGCCAGTTGTTGTTTTTCTATTTCAAGAAAGTCCTTAAGGAAATATTCTCGGAAAGGGCTGAAAATCCACATAGATTGTTTTTTACCCGGAACGAAGACGGAGTCCAAAGAAGAGCCAGAGGGGGCCAGGGGGTGCCAGGCGTGGCCCCACCCTAGGCCACATTGGTGGACCCCTGGCTGCCCCAGCCACCGCCTCTTCGCCTATAAATTGCCTTTAACCCTAAAAACATGGGGGACAGAGTTATTTTCCACGAAACATACAGATAGACGTCAACACCTCGAAAGTCCAATCTAGGGCTTTTGCAGCCCTATTCCGGAACCATGTCGGAGAGGGAATTCGTCATCGAAGGCCTCTACATCGCCATGATCGCGTCCGGACATATGTGTGAGTAGTTCATCTTTGGTCTACGGGTCCATAGTAGTAGCTAGATGGTTGTTCTCTCCCTTATGCCTCCATGTTTAGAGTCTCGTGAGCTGCCTCACATGATTGGGACCGCCGTTATGTAATTGTGCATGTTGTGTTTGCTCGGATATGATGAACCATGAGATTATGATTATTTTCTTCATGTCAATCTGAGATGCTTCACTTATATTTGTAGAGATTTTTAATATTGTATTGCAATGCTCTCCGGTGTTTATGATTACCTTGGCCACGTAGTTGTTTACACCTACAAGAGAGGGTTTATATGCTAGATAGTGGGTTCATGCCTCCCTTACATCTGTGCTCGAGTGACAGAAACGTGACGGGCAAGGGATGTGTTGCTGCTACTAGGGAGAAAACAGCGGTGCACTTGTCTACGGATGAGAACCACTGCTTACATTACGTATTGTTCTTAATGCATTTGTTTGTTGCACCCAAAGCAATCACTTCATTGATGTAACTTAATACCAGAGAGATTTGCTAGATAGCTTTCTTGAGGTAGACTTTTATATATGGATGCATGTTGGATAGCGGTCCATATGTCTTGACGTAATGCCTACAATGTTCGAAGACGTGAACTATATATCGTCAAAATAGTATTGTTATACATTCATGATTTGTCAATTGCCCAGCTGTAATTTGTTCACCCAGCATGTTTGTTTTCTTTGGAGAGACACCACTAGTGAAACTATGGCCCCGGTCCTATTTTCCTTATAATTGAAACCTTCTTTTAAGCACTTTCATCATTATTTTCTTACTGTTCCATTTTACTTTTATTACTTTTCAATACTCTATACATTTAATTCTCTAGTTTTCAGCAAGACGGGAAGATTGACAACATTCTGGAAAGTTGGGGACAAGAGAGAGTTTGTGTTTTGTGTGCAGATCCACGCTTGTTGACGCGCCATAAAACAAGCAATCTTCTCCAAGACTACGAAGTCCTACTGGTTCAATAACCCTGGTTCCTTAATTGGAGGGAAATTTCTGCTGGACTACATCATACTTTCCTCTTGGGGTTTCCCAACGAGCGTGCGATCACATCTGCATCAAACAACAGCAGAGCCCAACAACTCCCAATCATCCTCTCTAGCACCGTGCCAACAAAGGAGGAATTGAGAACGTGCCAAATCTGCCGAGTAGTTAGCCACATCGAGCTTATTCAAGCAGACGCTTTTGACCCACCTTCAACCCATGTCATCCTCTTTATGGATCTTCGCCGGAAGTTAGCCTCGCCATGAAGGAAACAAATAGGAAAGCTATCATAATGCTAGATCTACTAGGCTCGCACCCATCTACTACTTCGGTGCCTCTCCTTGGCCTTCAGCGGATGGCGGCGCCGTTGGCTTGGGCATCGGGAGAGCCCGACCGCCCTAGGGCGATAGATCTTGGTTGTTGCGTAGGTTGCATGGCAAATTTTTAAAATTTTTGTAACCCAGTACAAGGAAGTGGTAAGTATTTGTTGTTTGTTTGTCGCCGTCCTTGGTTATGGCCGCCGTTGGCCATCGTCCATGGTCATCGTCCAGGGCAAGTCTTTGCGGTGCGTAGGGACCTGTCGGATCGGGGTGTGAAAGCCACGGAAGAGGAATGAGTGGAAGAGAGACGGAATAAGAAAAGCGCAAATGGGAACTGACTCTAAATAAACACCAATCGACCGCGCGTGTGTGGATCGAAGGTGTGAACGAACGAGAGGAAAAGGAACAAGCGCGGGAACTGATTTCGGGAAATTAATTGTCAACCGAGAAGGAGGGGGTGTGCAAATGACCGTAATTAAGCACACATCCCGCTTGACCTCCCTGCAACTCCACTAACACCGTGGATGTATACACACATGTGTTGTGTTGGCACCTACATTGACATGCAATTTATACTCTTTATGTTATTTCGAAACTCCCCATTATTTGTAGGTGAATTAGGGAAAGATTTATACCCCATTCCACTTTTCTACATGTACATGTACAAGAGAGTGATTGAGATTCATTGTCTTCATATGGTGAATTTGCATAACTAACATGTAGCCCCCACACATTGCTTGCAAGTGATAATTTTTTAGGCCAATGTATAGTATATATGTTGAGAGCAGCGATTTGACTTCCGAGCTCACGTGCTCCTGGTAGTTTTCAAAATTTAGAAAAAAAAAAGACACTTCAAACTAATCTGAAACAAATTGGGGGGAAAGTATATGCTAATGTCCAACATATGTACAAACTTTCGTGACAAAATAACATTCTTAGTGCTCCGCATAAGAAAAACGATGCTCATTTTTTGCAACAACATATCCCAAAACTGAACATTGTTTTTTGTTTTTTTACAGTACAGCGCAAAAGTCATTTTGCCACAAAAGTTTGCACGTATGTGAAACATTAACATATGTTTGCTCCCAATTTTTTTTCAGATTCTTTTGAACTGCTTTCATATTTGTTTTGAATCTCGGAAATAAGCAGGAGAGCTCCAGAGTCAAATTGAATTTTCGATATATGTTGTGCTACAAATATTAATAGCGTTTGGGCTACTCCTTTAATTTGGCGTACTCTTTAAATTTGAGCCACTCTCTTTGTGCAGCAGCAAGAACGTGGCAGAGGCCTAGTGGCAAAGGTAGCAGTGGCTAAACCTAGCAACCAAAGTTCGAATCCCGTCGGGAGCGAATTTCTGGAATTCTTACAAAGGAGCGATTCTTCTATAAAAATAAACCACTAAGAGCTAGTTCTGGTTGGTCTCATTTTTTTTTTCTTTGTGCAGCAGCAGCATATACGTTGGATCTCATGGGCTAACAAGCCCGCAAGGGTCTATATCGGAAAAGGCATGCCTCGAGCACTATGTATCCTAGGCAAGTTTGTTCTTAGCTAATACAGTATGAAGTCAGGCCAGGGATGTTTTTTTAAGAGAAAAGATGGTGAATCGGAAGGACTTGATGTAACTAATTGCTTTGTCAATGATCTTTGTTTTTGTGATTGCTTTAGTAGTTTAGTTTCTTTGACCTGGTGCATTTTTTGGTAATTAATAAAGTCAGATTATGCTATAAAGCTATTCTACGAGCTCAACTCTGGCGGAGAATTTCTGCATATTGACGATTCACTCGAGGGAAGAAGTAGAAAAGCTACTCGATGCTACCTACCAGAAGAGACAAAATTCACCGGTCGTAAAAACTTAGCTTAGCAGCCTGTTAGGCCGAGCCTTGAGCCACAAGTCCTGGTAAAACCAAACAGCTTTACGGTCAAGATTAACTTTTCTATCTTGGAGAATTCGGTAAGACGTAACAAATACGAGTTCTCGCCCTGTCAAGATCGCTGAACTCATAACGTTCGATCGATAGCACTGTTGACCGGGAGCAAGAACCCCAAACTCTGCTATCTTTCCACATTCCCAGTAGGTTTTGTTCAAACTATGGATTAGTCTCTTTTCGAGAAGGTGCTCACATTCTCTGGTTAAATATTTTTTTTGAAAATAATAGTAAAAAATTCTGAATTTTTTTGCTGATGGACATATACAAGTTTTTTTTTATATATGTGTCAATTTTCGTGATGAAATGATATGTGTGTGTTGCTCTGTGCGAAGAATCAAAATCATGTCTCTAAAAAGTATTTTTTTAAAATTCTATTTTTGTCACTGATTTGTCTTTTTTATAGAGCAATACAAATATCATTTTATCACGAAATTTGTCACGTACATAGAACAATCATATATGTTCATCACCAATTTGTTCAGATTTTTGTGTAAAAATTAATATAGTTTAAAACTTTTTATTTGGTTAGGAGCATGTGAGCTCGGTAGCCATTGTGAATTTCAGTCTCTTTTTCATGGTATTTGCTTTTGAACTATGGTGTTGCTTTTACCTTTTTCTACCATCACATCCTTGTTCTTACATAAGTACATAGTAAAACACATGTAAGCACCGGATTGATTCCCTAATAAACCCAAAAATCAACTCGGCGACTGAAGAAATGGAGCACTTTCAGACTACGTACGTGTTAGTACTAAAGTTGTGGGCAACTTTGCAAGTGGATCAGGTGGCTTCAGGCTCAATAATTTCAGTTTCCTAACCGTGCATCCAAAAGCAATTTGAATGGGTAATCCCATATTTCCTTTGCTTATTTTATTGGGGTTGCAAATTTCGTCAATTCGGACTCCTCCTTTTGTACGGAATGGTCGTACCCAAATCCAAAATGTCGTAAAGCTAGGTAGATTTGACGCTCACTCAGAACCTTTTCTTGCATAATGTGACATTTGAGTATTAGGAACGTCTTTAAGTTATGGTCGTGATGGACGACGGACTTAGCTTAGCTCCGTACGTGATGACAAGGTGACGATTGCGTGATGAGTTGACGAGAAAACAGCACTTGCTCTTAGATACGCGTGTACGCTTTGTAGTATATATGAAACCGGAAAGTGTTTGCTCTGGGCACCACTGCTCCCCGAGTCCCCGTCTGTTTAAAAAAATCGAAAAAATATTAAAAAGTTACAAAAAATTCTGAAAACAATTTCAAATGTAGCTATCGGTGTATCCTACAAACTTGCAAAATTTTATATTCAAATACGAAGTAATATGAACTACAAAAAAAATGAAAAAAATGTTTAAATCTAGAGATTTGAAAATAGATGCATGTAACAAGATCCACACTTTTGTCATTTTTATGTAGCCTAAAATATTTTGTATTTGAATATTAAATTTTGCACGTTTTTAGGATACGCCAACAGCTGTACGTCCAATTTTTTGATTTTCTTTTAAAATTCGAATTTTTTAAGAGGCAAGAGCACTTGTGTCTAGGTGCACCAAATCTCCATTCATATGAAATGCCTTTGGTCACACTCGTATGTGTGAACGTATGCACCTCTTGTAGTATACTGCCCTAACTCCTTCAGTACTATACTTTCCTAATCCTTCTTCTTTAACACAACGTCTTGTCCTGTTACGGTGCCAGTCAAATGCAAATACTTTTCGCTTGGCTATTGGCTTGGCTTTAAAGCTTAGCGAAAATTATGGGTTCAGGATCTCTCTTGCTTAGTGGCATTTGTCACCTAATTAAGTAAAGGACGCATGCAACGCAAGATACACCAGTAATTCTTGTTTCAAGAAAAAGGAGAGTACACCAGCAATTTTAACCCAGAAAACCGCATCAGGCAGGTATGGCCTGGCCGGGTCACGACACACCAGGATTCTGCCGTCAAGCTCAAGCATGTGCGCGGAGGACATCCCCATGTGTACTGCTAATGCAGATTAGTCTATGAAAATAGTAAGTAGGAAAGATCCCGGTAGCCGCGCGCTTGCGCTTTGCATGGAATGCATCGTTTTTTTGATTATGACCGCTTGGCAAACGAGAGGAAAACGCACTCGTACGACTAGTATACTACTCCGCACGGACTCGTGTCCTGTTCTGTGCTTCCCGTGCTGGATATATATGGATATTCCGCACGGACTCATCTTTCTTTGTCTACGGTTCGGAGGAAAGAGTGTTCAGTTTTGTCCGGAGGCACTTGTTTTATCATCAGTTTCACGTTCACGTCTGGACTCTGGAGTGAACATTTTTGCATACTTCATTAGTCCCGGCTTTTCTGGTTAGAGTACGGGAGTGTCTGCAGGAGAAAAACGAGGTTGCAAGCGTGACCTTTTTGTTGGACACGGGACATATCCTAAGTGTGACCCCCTCTTTTCAAAAGATATTCGGATTTCTCTTTTTTTTCCCTTTTCATCAAACAACCGTGTGCAATCACTTCGTACCTGACCTATGGTATGCATGATTGCAACTAGCATGCGTGACAAAATTCAGAAATCTAGTCGGGGGAGTTTCTTTTATAGACAGTAAGAAAATGGGGCCAGCAGTTCTTTTTTATATTTGTTGGTTTCACAACCGACTTAACAATTCTCTATAGTAGGTGGTCAAAGGAGTGGAAATACACCATTGGATCCGCTATCTTTGTTGGATACACCATTTTTTTTTAGAAATGGGAGCCTCTGCCCCGGCCTCTGCATCAAATTGATGCACACAGCCTGGCTTTATTAAAATAAAAAATATCCAGAGCCAAATCCAGTTACAGTTTACGGATCACTCAAGGTGGCCACAAAGATCAGCCACTCAAAAATAAGCAAAAGTAATTTATGCATCTATCCGTCTTGCGTTAAGCCACCCACCCCGGCTGTAGATAGCCCGCACGACCCCCAGCAGCCGGGTACAGCCTGGATCCATAAGTCCTCGCTGATCGACAGGGAGAAGGAAGGACCATGTCTGTAAGGAATATACCGCCTTGTTTACAACCTGCAAAAAGTGAACATTGTTTTGTTTGTTAAAAATCACATCATTACGGCTGTTCCAAATCTCCCATAGAAAGGCAGCCACACCGACACGAATGCGTGCCTTAGTTTTTCTATCAATACCATTTAGCCAACTACCAAACATATGCGCAATGTTAGTCGGTGGATAAATGTTAAAAGTGAAGTGAAGTAGACGCCAAATATCACGAGTAAAAGGGCAAGAGATAAACAAATGCTCAACAGACTCATCCATATCACAGAACACACACTTTTTACAACCAATCCAATTTCTTTTTAACAAATTATCTTTGGTTAAAACCACTTTTCTATTAAGAAACCATAAGAAGATTTTGATTTTTAAAGGGACCTTTAATTTCCACAAATATTTTCGCAAAAATCTTGTAGAACCATGTAATAAGTCTGCCTAATAGGATTTTACAGAGAAAGATCCATCCAGAGTTAATTTCCAACGGAACGTATCCGTCTCATTATTGAGGGATACACCCATCAACCTCTCGACCAAGTGCAGCCAAAGACCTCTTCTATCACCAAAAATAGTCCTCCTAAACCGAATGTCTAGAGGATTGTGTGATAACACGTCAGCCACCGTGACGTTTTTATGTACCACTATATTAAAAAGCGATGGATAAGATTGTGATAACGGTTCATCACCTAATCATGTATCCTCCCAAAACCGAATACTTTGACCATTCCCAAGTGCAAACTTACCACGTGAAAAGAACTCGTGTTTCACCTTCATGATCCCTTTCCAAAACGGAGAATCTAATGGTTTTGCTTCTACTTGAGATAACGTTTTATCCCCTAGATATTTATTAGATAATAACTCCTGCCATACTCCCTCCTCGTGCATCATCTTAAACAGCCATTTACTCAACAAACACATGTTTTTTATCTCTAGAACCTCAATACCTAGACCTCCCTGGTCTTTTGGTCGACACACGATATTCCATTTCGTAAAACGGTATTTTCGTTTCTTGGTATCACTTTGCCAAAAAAATCTAGAGCGATAAAAATCTAGTCGCTTCCTAACTCCAATCGGAATTTCAAAAAAAGAGAGAAGAAACATAGGCAAGCTTGTCAGGACGGAATTAATTAAAATGAGGCGGTCCCCATAAGATAATAGTTTTCCGGCCCAAGAGCTCAGTTTCCTCTCAAACCTATCCTCCACCGGTTTCCACTCTTTGTTTAAAAGTTTTCTGAAATGGATTGGGATACCAAGATACTTGAACGGTAGACTGCCTACCTCACAACCGAAAATCTGGCAATAATCATCTTGAGCATTCTTTGCTTCCCCAAAACAAATGATCTCGCTCTTATGAAAGTTAATCTTAAGGCCCGATAATTGCTCAAAGAACGCAAGTATGAGCTTCATATTCAAGGCTTTACGTAAATCATGTTCAAGGAAGAGAATCGTGTCATCCGCATACTGAAGGATTGAAACCCCTCCCTCGACAAGATGTGGTATCAACCCTCCAACTTGGCCATCTTCCTTTGCTCGATCAATTAAGATAGCCAACATATCGACAACAAGATTAAAAAGGATAGGAGATAATGGGTCCCCTTGTCTTAAACCTTTTAGAGTTTGGAAATAATGACCGATGTCATCATTCACCTTAATACCCACACTTCCTCCTTGAACGAAACGAGCCACCCAATCACACCAAACCGTTGAGAAACCTTTCATCCTTAACACTTGTTGGAGGAAAGACCAATTCATCTTATCATAAGCCTTTTCAAAATCAATTTTAAAAAGAACTCCGTCCATCTTTTTCCGTTGCAACTCATGAATCGTTTCGTGTAAAACGACAACTCCCTCTAAAATATTTCTACCTGGTAGGAACGCTGATTGAGTTGGACGGATAACTCTACTCGCAATAGAAGTAACCCGATTAGTTCCTACTTTAGTGAACACTTTGAAACTTACATTTAACAAACTAATTGGCCGATATTGCTCAATACGACTCGCATCCTCCTTTTTTGGAAGCAACGTAATGACCCCAAAATTTAGCTTAAAGAGAGGTAGGTCGCCCTCATGGAGCTGGCGAAACATAGCCATCAAATCCTCTTTGATGACATACCAAAATTTTTGATAAAACTCAGCGGGAAACCCATCTGGTCCCGGAGCTTTATTCTTCTCCATTTGAGAAATAGCTTCGAATACTTCCTTTTCGGTAAAAGGAGATGTAAGAATACTATTTTCATCTGGAGAAATCTGTGGCATGTCATCAGTCATATCCTCGATCAAAGAAACGTAGCTCGGTGCCGATGCCCCGAACAGTTTCTTATAATATTCAGAGATGAAAACCCGCAAGTTTGCCTCTCCCACAATCGTACCCTCGTCCTGTTCCAACTGAAAGATTTTCTTTTTTCTATGCTTCCCATTAGCAATAAGATGGAAATACCTCGTGTTGCTACCATCCTCCTGGATATATTTAACTTTCGCCCTTTGAGCCCACTTTGATTCTTCATCCCTTTTTAATTTAGCCAAGCATTCGTCAGCTTCCTTTTTCGCTGCCCGTTCCGCCGCAGAGAGAGGAATAGACTCAGCTTTAATATCAAGTTCATCTATCAGAAGAGTTAATTTTTCCTTTTGTTTTTTGTATTCACCACTCAAATTTTTTGCCCACCCACGTAGGAACTGTCGTAAATGTCTAATTTTATTTTGCCATCTCTCCACCGGATTATCGCCGAGATGAATCGATATCCATTCTCGCCGAACCAATTCGACGAAACCCTCTTGGCGCATCCACGAGAGTTCAAAAGAGAAATGACCCTTGTTACCAACATGTGCCTGTGCCCCAGAATCTAAAATCAACGGTGTATGATCTGACCCCGTTCGGGTCAAAGCATGCACTGACACCAAGGGATATTTCTGTTCCCATTCTATGCTCGCAAGAAAGCGGTCTAACTTCTCGTATGTCGGATTGTCCCCCCAACTAGTCCAAGTAAATTGTCTTCCAGACAAACGCAGCTCCTTCAAATCAAGACTTTCAATAATCGCATTAAAAATAAAAGGCCATCTAGCATTAAAGTTATCATTACTCTTTTCTTCTTGCCGTCTAATAATATTAAAATCCCCTCCAACCAAAGTCGGGAGTGATTCATTTTCGCAAATACGGACCAACTCCGCCAAGAACTCTGGTTTCTTTGAGTCCTGTGCTGCCCCGTAAACAACCACAAAAGCCCATAAGAAACCATCTTGTTTAGTTTTAACCTGGAACTTAGCGCAAAAATCTCCAGACACAACGGTTTGTGCCATGAGATTTGCATCATTAAAACCAATCAACATCCCTCCGGATCGCCCATGAGGCGGTAGACAAAACCAAGTAAAACATTTTCCGCCCGCAAGAAATTGCAAAAAATGAGTGGCAAAAGTTGATCTACCTGTTTCAAGCAAAGCAATAAAATCTAAATCATGCTCTCTAACGAACTCATTAACCGCCTGATGTTTGGCATGATCACCGAAACCATTACTATTCCAAATTAGACCTCTCATTTTATTTTTTAAATTTCTTAATCCTATCACTTCTTCTAGGTTTGGAAGAGCAGCCAACTACTTTCTTCCGGTTACGTTTAACCGTTTTCAAAGTAGTCATTAGATCTGTATGATCCTCTGTTGATTCAACATCAAAAGCATCGAGATCGTCACTCAAATTAGACGCATTTCTTATAACCAAACTTGATCTAGAATTCAAATCAACTTCAATATTCTTATTAAGATAAGTGACCGATCTAATATGCTCTGAATCCAACATGCCCGCTATAGAAGAACGAATTTGATCCTTATTCTTACCCAAAGAAACCCCAAGTTTATCCGCTCTAGCCTTAATTTCAGAATGCGAAAAAGAAAGTAAAGACAAGCTAGAAGAGGTAGAAGTACCTGCGACAAAAGCCAGCTCCTTCTTTTGCGCCAGAGCCATTGCCCGCTGCACCTGGGGCAAATCCGCGTCGGGCTTGGCTCGTAGCCGAGGACTGGAGCGCACCTCCATCTCCGCCGCGGTGATACCCGCATAGGCCATGACCTCGGCCTCGGTAGGCCTAGGCGAGCCCGTGTGTGCCGCTGCTAGCCCCAACCCGCCTGGTTGGGGCGAGCAAAGCTCGCTGCCGACGTCCGAAGCGCGCAACACAGCCCCACCCAACCCGCCTGGTTGGAGTGGTTGTGCCGCCACTCCGCTGAAAGCCTGGTCGAGACACCTAGAAACCGGGACAACCCCGACGCTCGCGCCCCTCCGCGCCGTAGGTGTAAGTCGTGGCGACGGTTCGCCACGTGGTACTCCCGCCGACCGAACCGCAGGCGCCGCCGGAAGGTCCTGCCGCCCAAGGTCACTCCTCGGGCTCGGGTGTGCCTCACCCGCTGCCCCGCCCGCTCGGGGGGCTGTCGCATGGCCAGGAGACGCCGGTGCGTCCCGTACGCCGGCCAAAGAACCAGCCGCAGGTGCGGGCTGCTCCACCGCGGCATGCGGCGGCGACGCAGCACTAGGCTGCTGAGGTCGACGCTGACCGAGGGCACGTAGCTGCCCATAAGCGTCGTGAACCGAACGAGCCACCATCGGAGAGAAAACCACCCCGGGAGAGAAAGATTTATTAGCCCCGCTGGCCCACAGGGCGTGGTTGTCCGCCGCCCAACGCGGCTCTTGCTGGATCGTTTTCGGCATGGCGCCGTGTATCACGACTATTTCCGCTGCTTGTTCCTCGAGGTGGGCACCGGGACGCCTCTGGCGCTCAAACGCCATGAGCCCAACACGCGAAAGTTTGATGGCACCGGGTAGGTCGCCTGTTCGATGACGCGGGCTTCCCACTCGTGTAAGTAGCAGCGGCTGAATCAGTTGGCCGCCACTCCGTCGCCGGGATAGCGCTCCGTCGTTGTCATCGGTAGTGGGTTTGGACGAGAAGTGGATGAGCGAGAAAGGAGAGATGCGAGAGTGGCGGCGAGGATATCGCCGACGGCGAGTGGAGAGGGATATTTAGCGGCGAAGCAGAGGGCGGAACGGGTGTAGACGCGTGCGTGGGAAGCTCGGCGGTGCCACGCCGTTACGTCGCCGCGTGGCCGATTGGACGCCTCAACCGATCTGAAAGACTGCCGACGGCTGCATTGAACAACGCGGGAATGATGCTGACCGGGAAGACCCACGTGCGCGCACAATGTTTTCGTGTCTTTTTCCCTTCTTGCGGTCTCTCCAACTGCCTCCAGCGTGTTGGATTCGGTCTACAAACATCGGCTCTATTTTCGGTCCAAACCGACGAAAATTGAGCTTCCGAGAGTACCACCGAGTGGGCAAAATTTCTTGGGCCAACGAAAAAAAGCGGGCGGGGCTCATCGGTTCACTATAGATGATTGGTCGACGATTCCTGTGCATGTATGAGCATGCATGTCACCGGTCGTAGCAACACATGTTTGAAGCATCATCAACTTGCATGCACTAATAGGAGGCACGGTTTGCTGCTAGCTTTGACTCGCTTGGGTGTGCATACGATGGACCTTTGACACTTTGACCGTTGCTAGTAGCGGCGTATGTTCTTCTGTCAATCTGCGATCTAGTACGACGACACGGAATTCGCAAAAAACAAAAAACAATGAAGTATGACTCACATGCGTGCGTGCGTGCGAATAAGGTTCTACTCGGTGCTCAGTCAACTAGAAACAATTCATTTTACATATATGCCCAAATACTCGCTTTGAACGTATGGATTTTCCACGTCGAGCTAAGTGATCACACTATTTGAGCGGCTAAAATTCCTTCATCACGTGTGAACTCTTGTTGAATTCAAGATTATCAACATATCTAATTCTATTTTAGTACGGAGTAATGGGCGTATAGATTGCTGCCTAGATATCTTGACGGTCTATTCGGTATAAATATCATTTGGTAGATGTCCATGTCTTGTACTCTTAGGACAACTCCAATATCGTTAGCCAGTACACCGGTTGCATCCACTATTGTATCATGTAGAAAAAAACCACGGTAACACTTAGGGCAACTCCAAGGAGAACGCTAGGCGTAGGTCGCCCTATAATTTACAAACGTAGGTCCTCTTCTGAGCCCTTAGATCTTCATCCAATAGCTAGAAATTAGCATACTGCCTCCGTTCTAATGAATAAGGCGCACACGCATTTTAAGACAAACTTTGACTGAAAGATTTGAATAACAATATCTTAACTATATAGTGCAAATTTGAAATTGTTAGATTCGTATTGAAAAACACTTTCTAATGATATTGATTTTATACCAAATATTATTATATATGTGGATTAATTATTGGTCAAAGAGAAATCTTGAAAAACGTGCACGCCTTATTCATTGGAACGGAGGGAGTATTATGGATTTGCATTTTAGCCCCCCTGTTTTCCGCATATAGAACCCGCACTCCACAGCTGCCCCAGTTAAACGAAGGGGTATATTGTGTTGCTCCCGGTCATCTCGATAATTACAGCAAAACTGTCATTGCAACAAATTCACTCGTATCGCAATAAAAATGATCGCATTGTGTACAAAAAAAGTATTGCAACAAATTGTTTCAAAACGGATTGAAAAATAAGTAATGTTACAAAGAATAGTTACAATGTGTTTATTGCGTTGCAACAAAAAAGTTCAGACAATGCAACAAAAATCACAAACTATTGCAATAAAAAAATTATTTGCATCAATTAAAAGGTTGGTAAGTAACAAAATAATTTATCATCGTTCCAGTTGCAACAAAAATTATCTTCTATTTCAACAAAAGAATAAATCGATAGCAACAATAAAATCACATGTTTACAACATGTGAAGGAGCGCATAAAATATATCATTTCAAATGAATTTTAAATATATATACGTATTTCCTACAAAATCATCCAAAAAAACATTACAACATCTTGCTCGTGCTTTCTCAACAAAATACGTGCGAAAATGTTACAAATTTTAAAGACATATGCAATATTGATCGAAAATGGCGAAGAACACTTAGTATATATATGGCTGCACATAGTTGGTATGTTGGGCTGGTAAAAGACTGGCATACACGAAAACTGGGCCACAAAAGCTAAATTTGTGCTACATGAGCCTTTGTAGTTCACAGGGCACAAAAACTGATCGCTCGCTGCCTTCGCTGCTAGACCGACCTACGGTTTCACCGCGTAGGTCGGCCTAAGATAAGCATTTTCCCAACTCCAATAAGGCGACCCAGTTCGTCCGCTCGTGTTCTTTTTGTCCACGCAGGAAAAGGCCACATGGCCCAACGCCGTGACACAAATGGAACGGTGTCCATTTTCATGTCCGTGCTGGCCATTTTCGACCCAAATTTGGGTTGTATTTGCGCCGATCCCGTACACGCGTGGACATAACTTTTGTCCTCCCTTGTCCGCCCTGGTGCGCCTACCAACAACAGACCCTCTCTAGCCTACCCTTTCGTCTCCACCATCCTCGCCCCTCGCCGCCACCACACGCATTTGGTCCTCTTGGCCACCCCGGCTGCTGTTGTCCTCTTCGCCACCCACCTCTCTGATGCTAGGGCTATTTCCTCCCGCCGCTGACTCACAAGACTCCTCCACGCCGACGACCGACGGCACCCCCAAAGTGTTCGTTCATTTGTCCTCCCACAAAGAGTTATAAGTTCATCACTTCATGGGGCGAGATTATGGCCGATAGCTCAGATGAGTTTTTTTCAACATCATCGTGTATTCATCATCGTCCGATGAATCTTTCGACGATGAGAGTGGTGTTTTGGTTGTCACACTTGTCATCAATGAACACACTGCGAGGCAGTGACCATTTATCAAAGGCTCTGATCGGTGATGGTCCATACTCCTGCCTTGGATCGTGACAGAGAATTTGGCCATGTCCAACTTTATAAGGACTACTTCCGTCGCACAAACCCAGTATACACTCCCAAAAAATTTCAGCGACGCTTCCGGATGAGGAAAGAACTGTTCAACCGCATTTGAGAGGGAGTGATGAATTATGATAAATAATTTGTATGCAAGCGAGATGTCGTTGGTAGGCTTGGCTTCTCCTCTTAACAAAAATGCATGCCTTCATATGTAGTTGCTGATGATATTGTTAACGAGTACATACTCATGAGTGACTCTACATGCCTTGACTCTACAAGTTCCGCAAAGTTGTATTTCAGGTGTCTGTCTGGGAGTACTTGAGAGAACAAATATTGCTGAGCCGTCTGTTGTGGATTACCGAGTTAAGGTGTTTTTCTGAGATGCTTGGCGGCATAGATTGTGTGCACTGAGAGTTGAAGAAAGGTTCATTTTATTTGCATGGGAAATATAAGGAACATGTTGGAGAGTGCACGATCAATCTTGACGTTGTGTCATCACATGATATCTGGATGTAGCACTTTTTCCGGTATGAAATGTTCTCACAATGACATCAATGTGTTTCAGCGCTCTCGCATGTTCGGTGGGCACTCGGAAAGCCAATTCCCGAAGGTGAACTATGAGATCAATGACTACCCATACACGAAGGGATACTATCTAGCTGATGGTATCCATCCTGAGTGGTCTACATTTGTGAAAAAATTCCCAATCCAATTGGAAACCAGAGATCAAAGTTTGCAAAAAAAAAGAGTGTTAGGAAGGATGTGGAGCGTGTTTTTGGTACGCTTCAATATCGCTATACTATTTGGAAGATAATAACGGCTCGTGTGATCATGCACAACATGATCGTAGAGAATGAGCATGACGACAGTCTGCATGACGTAGATTGACATTTTTTTAAGGTAAATTGGTTGAGCCCCAAGCTAGAGTGACATCATTTGAACAATTCATTTTCTAAGGGAACCAATAGTTCCATCTTCTCAATTCCTTCCAATTTATTTGTTACTATTTTAATTTCATTCGGTTGTGAACTATGCAATTTTATTTATTTGATTATAATGAACTATTTTTTTTATTTGAATTTATTCGGTTGTTAAACCATGTGATAGAATAGACGAGACCAAAATGGCAAAATGATAAAAAAAACAAATGGGCAGGATGGACGAAATAAGTTGTCCCTTTAGATGCATTGGCCAAAAAAAAAACAAGCAGACACGGGCATATATCCGTATGATGATCCATACGGATAAAATGTAGATATTTTGGATGTCTGTTTGGATCGAAGGAGCAATGTGTCAGAGCATCCCAACTGTCGCACCCGGACTTCTAGGGGATACTCACAGTCCGTTAAACAGTAGATAAATGGCTTACGGGGCATACCGGCACCCGCATCTCAATATGAGCAGACCAACACGTAAACGTGTGACAACCATTCTCTTACTATTCATCGTCTGCGCAAACCATCCCGTAGAAATCCAGATACTTCCGTTGACGTACTTCAAAACATACACACATGGTACGTCAACGTCATTGGAACAATTGATATCACAACAGATCTCTACGACACAAAAGATGGAAATAAGTTGCAAATAGCTCTCACTAGAGCAGAGATAGCAAATACAATCATCCAGAGGACACATGTCCCAGCATAACATCATTACATCACAGCGGAAGCATTCAACATGTCTGAGTACAGACAAGATCCAAATGGGCCTAAGAGGCCGGAAACGAAAAGACGGAGCCCATCCACGAAGTCTCGGATCCTGCCCGGGTCCGCTATCTACTCGTCAGCAGTCTCGTCATACTCCACGTAGTAGCCACCATGTAGATCCTCGGAAACGTAGGTCTGCGGAAACCAGAGCCCCAAAGGGGTCAGTACATAAACGTACTGGCACGCAAGACTAACAGTTCACCAAAGTGTAACCCGTCAACACCAAGCACAGATGCTTTGGGTTCAACGGAAGGAAGGGGTTATAAAAGATGCTGCAACTGGCTGCTCTAACCAACTACAGAGTTACTACCACTTCCGGCTAACAGAAAGGAGATAAGATCGTGTATCGTAACCAACCTATCAACTAACATCAAACAAACCCATCCTGGATCTCGCCCCTTATCCAAAGAACCAATCCGAGGATAACTCACACGGTTGGATTAATGATGGTTCAGATTATTGTGTCAGTAAGCCTATTACTAGTCAACTTGTTAATCATGGGGTGTAAGGTTGTTAATCATTACGTTTAAGTTGTCCTGAGTACTTGTTAGCCAGTACTTTCACCAAGTAATCCATAACCGCGGAAAACACGGCTTCTCGAGAAGATTATCCCTGCAGGGTTGCACCAATTTGGCCGTACACGTAAGAATAACCCGCCAGACGGGGATCAAACCCATCAAGCGAGGTACTCAACACAACCCAACTCTTCTTCGCATCAAGCCCAAAGCACCTTGGGCGCACGGCTAATCGAGCCCAGAAGAAAATGGACCCTCATAGCACTCTAAGACCGTGTCCCCCTATATGCCGACTACAAAAGTTCCACCCGGGTACCAAGGGCTCGCAAGATCATGCATGCAGCAAATGGAAAACCCGAACTAAATGAGGCGATTTGGACGAGATGCGAATCGAGTCAAATTGAGGGGGCCGCCCATACTCGCTTCCCACATGCGGGTAGTGCGCTCATCATGGATCAGTAGACAAGACCCTTTTCCTATTAGGGTCGACACTAGCAGGCCTCAAAACCACAAGGGCCTCCTGCCGGTGCCTTATCATCAAATTATTATTTAACAATAGCATTAGCATGATTGATTGATTAAACATCGAGCCCCCAGAACATAATAAAAATATAGTAACTGAAAGTAACGGGTAACAGACTCGAGCAAAACAACCTAAGCATGCTAGTAAGACACTGGCTCAAACAAGGGGTTGTAGGAGTGGAGGTGAGGCAATATCAGGGTTAAGGGATTCATGTGATAGGTTCGTAACAGAAACAACTACTACTATGGATTAGCAGGAATAGACAACGAAAAGTATCGGTAACCAATGTTGAAAGGAACACCATGGTTCATGTGAGTGATAACTTGCCTGCAAACCCAGTAGCCTGGTACTGAGCTAACTCCTTAGAAGGGGTGTCATAAGTATCGCCGGTCTCAACGTCGTCGTGTATCCGAGAAGAAGCAAACAAACAAGACAGAAATATAAACAATCAATATCATGGCATAGTGCACAATCATGGGATGATGCATGTCAAGTTAATGGATGCATCAAAATAACTAGCTGACATGGTAACACAATTTAAATGGACACACATGCAATTTTGAGTTGCATATGAAAAGCCCATGGATTTTGGCTGAATTAATTGTTTTACAACTAAGCATCATATGAAAGTGGATTAGCATGATGCATGGATGGGGAAAACAACAAAATAACAACAATAGAATCAAATAGAAATAAGGTTTACCCATTTTGAAATTTTAGTTATTAAGTTAAGGAATTTTGGTTTCTTAAAGGTGTCACTCAAGCATTTGTTGTTTTCACCAATTTTAATTGTTCAAAATAGATAACAAAGTTTATATTTGGTAAGAACACACAATTTTAGGTGGAATACATGTTTCACTTGTTGAAAAAGGATTTCAAATAAATTATTTATGAATTAAACAAGTTTAAGCAAGAATTAAATGAATTTAATTCAAACATGAACTCATTTGAATTTTTATTTGTTCAAAACATTGAGTGAAGTTCATACTTGAAAAGGTTATGCTTTTATGGTTTGAAAACATATTTTATATGTCCCAAAAGAATTTGTTTTGAGCAAGTTATAAATTTAGCAATATTAAATGAATTAAACAAGATTTAAATCATTTAACCAATTTTAATTATTCAAAACATGAAACAAATTTTATATTTGAAAAGGTGGTTTAATTTTGCATGGAAAACATATTTCATTTGTTGAAATTGGATTTAAAATGAGCAAGTTATTATTTTGGCAATTTTAAATGCAATAAATAAGAAACAGTTGTTTTCAGCAATTTAAATTATTCAAAACAGCAAACAAAATTTATATTTGGAAAGTACATGAAAAGTTGATTGGAAAACATATTTCATTTGTGGAATTTGGAATTTTTATGCTCAAGTTATGAATTTTGCAAAATTAAGTGATTTAAACAAGAATTCAAATATTTCAACAATTTAAAATATTCAAAACAGTAAAAAAAATTATATTTGGATAGACAATTCAATTTGGAACAGAAAACATATTTAAAAAGTTAAAATTGGAGTTAAGATGAATTAATTATGCAATTTCCAATTTTTGGTGTAATTCTGCCATATTTAATTCACTAGGGACTTGGAAAAAAAACTACAGGGGTCTAGAAAGAATGTACAGGGACCTATTGGTGATTCTGTGAAGGTTCTGTGACCAAACAAATGAAAAATAAAAAGGTTGTTTTTATTTGGGAGAGGGGGGACTCGATCCCCCAACCTCCTGCTGATGCGCCAAGGAACAACACCACTGGGGTGCACTGCGAGTTGTGATAGGAGGGGGCTCGGGGTGAGGATATTGTTCAGGTGCGGCTTAACTGAATTTAAATGAAAAGGAGCAGAAAAGAGTAGGGGGGCTGGGATTCGATCCCCCCACCTCGCGGGTGCGCGCAGAGGGCCTCTGCCACTGCGGTGTGGCTGCGAGTTGTGGCTAGGAAGGGGGGCGAGGGAGTAAGAGGTACAGGTTGCGGGAATTTTAACTGAACCCGAAAACTCAGATCGGTACAGCACTTTGACAGGGGGATGGCCGCCGGCGGTAGGTAACGATGCTGCTGCGGCGTGCGGTGCTCGCGGTGGCAGATGCGTGGGGTGCTGGCGCGTGCGGCTAAGGGAGAGAGAGGAGGCGATCGAGGGGAAGGGGATCGAGGGAGGCGCTCACCTCGATCGGCAGGGAGGCGGTCGGGGCAGGTGCGATGCAGGGAAGGCCGGCGACGGGAGGCGACTTGGAGGGGATGGCGCCGGCGGTGTGGTGCGTCCCCGCCCAAACCGAGGGGATGGAGAGTAAGCCCGCGGCGGGGGCTTTCCATTCCCGCCCTCGCCGCGGCCGGAGGGAGACCACAGCTCCGGCGATCAACGGAGGAGGAGGAGGAAAAAATTCGGTTCAGTTAGGTGCAGTTACAGAGAAAAGAGAGAGCAGAGGGAGGAGCGATGGCGGCGCTGTGGAGGATGAGGAGGGGTGGAGCTATGGTAGGCCTCGAGGGGGAACCCTAGGGGGGCTTTGTAGGGGCACGGGGGCTACAGGGACCGTCCATGGCTGCTGCAGTCGACGTGGAAGCAGTCGATGACTGCCGTACTGCAGGAAGAGGACGACCGAAGCGGTATGGGCCAAAGGGAGTAGGTTGGGCTGGGCTTGGGGGGAGAGAAAGATAAAGGCTGGCTAGCATGTCTCCCTCCTTTGCTTTTTATTTTATTTTCCTTAGCCTTTTTTTGCAAGAAATAAAAGAGGGAGAGAGAGAAAGGATAGGTTGGGGGGTTATTTCATTTGATGAACATTTTCTTTATTAATTGCAAAACAGCAACAACAAGGTGGTTTAAATTATTTTCAACAATTTGAAATTATTAATTTGACATTAAATTGTTAGGTGACTTTCAAATAGGGTTTGGTTTGGAATTTTGGAAAATAAACAAATTTTATTTAGTAGGTTCAAGCAATTATGCAAACATTATTAAATTTAATTTGTTTGCAAGATTTTAATTTGTTAAACCCATATTTGAAATGTGCCAAGTGGGATTGAGTTGATTTGAATTTGAAATAACAATTGAATTAAGTTTGGATTAATTAAATTATTAAAAGCCATGATTTTAATGGTTGAACCTTATGGTTTGATGGAAGCAATTGATTGATTTGTTTTTGCAATTTTCATAATTTCAACATGGTTGTTGTTTGGAAGAAAATCATAATTGAAATTGAAAAGGGTTTGATTATTGGATGCATTTTTATAGAAACAACACAACAGTTTTGAAATCACACTTTAATGGAAACAAACAATTCTTTTATTTTGAAATATCATTTTAGAAATTGTAACATCACAAGGATGAAACAAAAGGTTTGAAATTTGATTTGAAATTCAAATAGAAAACAAGTGAAAACAAATGAAAACAGTTGGAAAACAAATGGAAAACACACAAAACAAATGCAATCAACATGATGCCATGATGCAAAACATAAAATAACAGATAGCAAACATTCTAAAGGCTTATTTTTCATACTTGGGATGTTACAAAACGCCCCCCCCTTGAAGGAATCGCGCCCCGAGATTCCTACTGAGAAAAGAAAAGGTCCGGATACTTCTTGGGAAGATCCTCTTGAACTGTGACACGTGAAACACATCGTGCACCTTGGATAGTTTTTCTGGAATTTCAAAATGATAGGAATTCCTGGCAACTCTTCTGGAAAGATGTCAGGGAATTTGGAAACCACCGGAACATTTTTAAGTAAAGGGATAGGTTTTGTATGGAGGGTGTATAGCTGAAATGGAACTTTCTTTCTTTGGAGAATAGACTATCTGGAATGTGGTGATTCAGGAATGCTTCCTCGAAACAACCCCAGGTGATAGGAATGCCAGCTCTCATAGCCTGGTAGTTTTCGAAACAACAACAACCTTTCTAGCCAGATAGACTTGATATTTGGGAAGTTTTGATTAGACGCCGGTAGAAGAATTGAAGTGGAAAACAACAGCAAGGTTTCAACGGACGAAAAGGATGTTGAGAAGAACAGGATATTGAAGCAACACCGTGAAAAACGAGAACAAAACTCCTGAGGTACTACGGAAAACCCATCCGTGCTTCTAAAGGATCAATATCTACTGCTTAAGGAATAGAGGATCTGCTTCCGGGGCTTACACGCCTCCGTTCTCAATCATGAGTAGGCAACATGATAAATCATGTCACAACCACCTCCATTCCTATGGTCTAGTAGATATAACTATCCTTGAGAAACCAGGATTCGTGAAATCCTAACTTGAAAGTTCAGATGAGAAGGGAAAACAACGTTGCACTTCCTTACCAGAATAGGGAGGGTGGGTGGGGAAAGAAGAAAAAGAACAGAATTCCTACTCTCACGTTTCATTTTTCCTATATAGCTACAAAATAGTTTCTAGACTCAACTGCGACCAGTAAAAAGGGATCCTATAGGCAGACAGGCTCTGATACCATTTTTCGCACCCGGACTTCTAGGGGATACTCACAGTCCGTTAAACAGTAGATAAATGGCTTACGGGGCATACCGGCACCCGCATCTCAATATGAGCAGGCCAACACGTAAACGTGTGACAACCATTCTCTTACTATTCATCGTCTGCGCAAACCATCCCGTAGAAATCCAGATACTTCCGTTGACGTACTTCAAAACATACACACATGGTACGTCAACGTCATTGGAACAATTGATATCACAACAGATCTCTACGACACAAAAGATGGAAATAAGTTGCAAATAGCTCTCACTAGAGCAGAGATAGCAAATACAATCATCCAGAGGACACATGTCCCAGCATAACATCATTACATCACAGCGGAAGCATTCAACATGTCTGAGTACAGACAAGATCCAAATGGGCCTAAGAGGCCGGAAACGAAAAGACGGAGCCCATCCACGAAGTCTCGGATCCTGCCCGGGTCCGCTATCTACTCGTCAGCAGTCTCGTCATACTCCACGTAGTAGCCACCATGTAGATCTTCGGAAACGTAGGTCTGCGGAAACCAGAGCCCCAAAGGGGTCAGTACATAAACGTACTGGCACACAAGACTCACAGTTCACCAAAGTGTAACCCGTCAACACCAAGCACAGATGCTTTGGGTTCAACGGAAGGAAGGGGTTATAAAAGATGCTGCAACTGGCTGCTCTAACCAACTACAGAGTTACTATCACTTCCGGCTAACAGAAAGGAGATAAGATCGTGTATCGTAACCAACCTATAAACTAACATCAAACAAACCCATCCTGGATCTCGCCCCTTATCCAAAGAAGCAATCCGAGGATAACTCACACAGTTGGATTAATGATGGTTCAGATTATTGTGTCAGTAAGCCTATTACTAGTCAACTTGTTAATCATGGGGTGTAAGGTTGTTAATCATTAGGATTAAGTTGTCCTGAGTACTTGTTAGCCAGTACTTTCACCAAGTAATCCATAACCGCGGAAAACACGGCTTCTCGAGAAGATTATCCCTCCAGGGTTGCACCAATTTGGCCGTACACGTAAGAATAACCCGCCAGACGGGGATCAAACCCACCAAGCGAGGTACTCAACACAACCCAACTCTTCTTCGCATCAAGCCCAAAGCACCTTGGGCGCACGGCTAATCGAGCCCAGAAGAAAATGGACCCTCATAGCACTCTAAAACCGTGTCCCCCTATATGCCGACTACAAAAGTTCCACCCGGGTACCAAGGGCTCGCAAGATCATGCATGCAGCAAATGGAAAACCCGAACTAAATGAGGCGATTTGGACGAGATGCGAATCGAGTCAAATTGAGGGGGGCACCCATACTCGCTTCCCACATGCGGGTAGTGCGCTCATCATGGATCAGTAGACAAGACCCTTTTCCTATTAGGGTCGACACTAGCAGGCCTCAAAACCACAAGGGCCTCCTGCCGGTGCCTTATCATCAAATTATTATTTAACAATAGCATTATCATGATTGATTGATTAAACATCGAGCCCCCAGAACATAATAAAAATATAGTAACTGAAAGTAACGGGTAACAGACTCGAGCAAAACAACCTAAGCATGCTAGTAAGACACTGGCTCAAACAAGGGGTTGTAGGAGTGGAGGTGAGGCAATATCAGGGTTAAGGGATTCATGTGATAGGTTCGTAACAGAAACAACTACTACTATGGATTAGCAGGAATAGACAACGGAAAGTATCGGTAACCAATGTTGAAAGGAACACCATGGTTCATGTGAGTGATAACTTGCCTACAAACCCAGTAGCCTGGTACTGAGCTAACTCCTTAGAAGGGGTGTCGTAAGTATCGTCGGTCTCAACGTCGTCGTGTATCCGAGAAGAAGCAAACAAACAAGACAGAAATATAAACAATCAATATCATGGCATAGTGCACAATCATGGGATGATGCATGTCAAGTTAATGGATGCATCAAAATAACTAGCTGACATGGTAACACAATTTAAATGGACACACATGCAATTTTGAGTTGCATATGAAAAGCCCATGGATTTTGGCTGAATTAATTGTTTTACAACTAAGCATCATATGAAAGTGGATTAGCATGATGCATGGATGGGGAAAACAACAAAATAACAACAATAGAATCAAATAGAAATAAGGTTTACCCATTTTGAAATTTTAGTTATTAAGTTAAGGAATTTTGGTTTCTTAAAGGTGTCACTCAAGCATTTGTTGTTTTCACCAATTTTAATTGTTCAAAATAGATAACAAAGTTTATATTTGTTAAGAACACACAATTTTAGGTGGAATACATGTTTCACTTGTTGAAAAAGGATTTCAAATAAATTATTTATGAATTAAACAAGTTTAAGCAAGAATTAAATGAATTTAATTCAAACATGAACTCATTTGAATTTTTATTTGTTCAAAACATTTAGTGAAGTTCATACTTGAAAAGGTTATGCTTTTATGGTTTGAAAACATATTTTATATGTCCCAAAAGAATTTGTTTTGAGCAAGTTATAAATTTAGCAATATTAAATGAATTAAACAAGATTTAAATCATTTAACCAATTTTAATTATTCAAAACATGAAACAAATTTTATATTTGAAAAGGTGGTTTAATTTTGCATGGAAAACATATTTCATTTGTTGAAATTGGATTTAAAATGAGCAAGTTATTATTTTGGCAATTTTAAATGCAATAAACAAGAAACAGTTGTTTTCAGCAATTTAAATTATTCAAAACAGCAAACAAAATTTATATTTGGAAAGTACATGAAAAGTTGATTGGAAAACATATTTCATTTGTGGAATTTGGAATTTTTATGCTCAAGTTATGAATTTTGCAAAATTAAGTGATTTAAACAAGAATTCAAATATTTCAACAATTTAAAATATTCAAAACAGTAAACAAATTTTATATTTGGATAGACAATTCAATTTGGGGACAGAAAACATATTTAAAAGGTTAAAATTGGAGTTAAGATGAATTAATTATGCAATTTCCAATTTTTGGTGTAATTCTGCCATATTTAATTCATTAGGGACTTGGAAAAAAAACTATAGGGGTCTAGAAAAAATGTACAGGGACCTATTGGTGATTCTGTGAAGGTTTTGTGACCAAACAATTGAAAAATAAAAAGGTTGTTTTTATTTGGGAGAGGGGGGACTCGATCCCCCAACCTCCTGCTGATGCGCCAAGGAACAGCACCACTGGGGTGCACTGCGAGTTGTGATAGGAGGGGGCTCGGGGTGAGGATATTGTTCAGGTGCGGCTTAACTGAATTTAAACGAAAAGGAGCAGAAAAGAGTGGGGGGGCTGGGATTCGATCCCCCCACCTCGCGGGTGCGCGCAGAGGGCCTCTGCCACTGCGGTGTGGCTGCGAGTTGTGGCTAGGAAGGGGGGCGAGGGAGTAAGAGGTACAGGTTGCGGGAATTTTAACTGAACCCGAAAACTCAGATCGGTACAACACTTTGACAGGGGGATGGCCGCCGGCGGTAGGTAACGATGCTGCTGCGGCGTGCGGTGCTCGCGGTGGCAGATGCGTGGGGTGCTGGCGCGTGCGGCCAAGGGAGAGAGAGAGGAGGCGATCGAGGGGAAGGGGATCGAGGGAGGCGCTCACCTCGATCGGCAGGGAGGCGGTCGGGGCAGGTGCGATGCAGGGAAGGCCGGCGACGGGAGGCGACTTGGAGGGGATGGCGCCGGCGGTGTGGTGCGTCCCCTCCCAAACCGAGGGGATGGAGAGTAAGCCCGCGGCGGGGGATTTCCATTCCCGCCCTCGCCGCGGCCGGAGGGAGACCACAGCTCCGGCGATCAACGGAGGAGGAGGAGGAAAAAATTCGGTTCAGTTAGGTGCAGTTACAGAGAAAAGAGAGAGCAGAGGGAGGAGCGATGGCGGCGCTGTGGAGGATGAGGAGGGGTGGAGCTAGGGTAGGCCTCGAGGGGGAACCCTAGGGGGGCTTTGTAGGGGCACGGGGGCTACAGGGACCGTCCATGGCTGCTGCAGTCGACGTGGAAGCAGTCGATGACTGCCGTACTGCAGGAAGAGGACGACCGAAGCGGTATGGGCCAAAGGGAGTAGGTTGGGCTGGGCTTGGGGGGAGAGAAAGATAAAGGCTGGCTAGCATGTCTCCCTCCTTTTCTTTTTATTTTATTTTCCTTAGCCTTTTTTTGCAAGAAATAAAAGAGGGAGAGAGAGAAAGGATAGGTTGGGGGGTTATTTCATTTGATGAACATTTTCTTTATTAATTGCAAAACAGCAACAACAAGGTGGTTTAAATTATTTTCAACAATTTGAAATTATTAATTTGACATTAAATTGTTAGGTGACTTTCAAATAGGGTTTGGTTTGGAATTTTGGAAAATAAACAAATTTTATTTAATAGGTTCAAGCAATTATGCAAACATTATTAAATTTAATTTGTTTGCAATATTTTAATTTGTTAAACCCATATTTGAAATGTGCCAAGTGGGATTGAGTTGATTTGAATTTGAAATAACAATTGAATTAAGTTTGGATTAATTAAATTATTAAAAGCCATAATTTTAATGGTTGACCCTTATGGTTTGATGGAAGCAATTGATTGATTTGTTTTTGTAATTTTCATAATTTCAACATGGTTGTTGTTTGGAAGAAAATCATAATTGAAATTGAAAAGGGTTTGATTATTGGATGCATTTTTATAGAAACAACACAACAGTTTTGAAATCACACTTTAATGGAAACAAACAATTGTTTTATTTTGAAATATCATTTTAGAAATTGTAACATCACAAGGATGAAACAAAAGGTTTGAAATTTGATTTGAAATTCAAATAGAAAACAAGTGAAAACAAATGAAAACAGTTGGAAAACAAATGGAAAACAAACAAAACAAATGCAATCAACATGATGCCATGATGCAAAACATAAAATAACAGATAGCAAACATTCTAAAGGCTTATTTTTCATACTTGGGATGTTACACCAACGCGCCGACACGTTTGGTCTGGCCGCGTCGAATCCATCCACGTGACGCGCAAACACGATCCAACGCGCGGACATATTTGGAAAACAGACGCTCCTGGTGACCGTTCCGATTCGCGTGCACTCATTTATGTCCCAAATTTTGGAAAGAAATACATCCACACATACGCGCGTGAATGTCTGGTTCGCGTCCCCATGGGCACTGGTCAACCGCTACCCTTTGCCTCCTGGGCCCATCAGTCAGCGACCAAACGCCCCTTTGCCTACCTTCTACGGTCCTATTAAATGGGCCATGTGCGGCCACCACACCACTCCCTAGTCCCCACTTTGCTCCCCAGCGGCCAACACCCCCGAGAAAAACCCTAGACACCACCTCCAGCAAGGACATGGGCTGGAACGTCTTGAGTCGGAAGATGAAGAATGACAGTGAGGCCAACGGATCGAGGCGCCGGCCACGTTCCCTGCCGCCACATTCCTCGCCGCCAACCCCTCCCCCTCCGGCCCCGTTCACCATCGCCGCCACCAGGGCCGATGGTGTTGGTGTTCGAGAGTGGGACCGACACTACCTCCACATCGACGAGTGATGGTGGTACTGGGAGCACGCCACTCCCGTACCATGGTCTACTATCGGGGTAATGGATACCGGGGTACCCAAACCCGTCTGCCAAGGCTTGGTGATGAGGTTATGACCTCTTAGTTTGGCCCGATCTTCACGAATCGACAAGAACGCACGAAGAACGCGAAGAACACGAGAGGAGGAATCGAGGGGAAATCGTGGGCAAACGCGGGGAAACACAAAGGGGGATAAATAGCGAGGACCGAAAGATCCCAAACCTCCCGTCAACTAAACCCCGAGGGCCGCCTACGGGACGATCGATCCAACTGAACTCACCTTGATTGAAACCGATTTACACCTGTGGCCAGTCCACCACGCCAATAGAACCACAAGGATTTACGAGAGGGAGATTGGCAACTCCTAACAGAATCCCGATGGGAAAGGATAGGTAGCTGTGGTGAATCTTGATACTGTCCTAGATACACATCATAGGAGTAGCCTCGTAAGAGGAGTCACCTCACAAGAGGGATACAAGGGCAAAGCCCGAAGTTCTCAAATCATCCCTAAACCCTAGATCTAGCCACCGGGGTCCCTTATATAGCCTGGGGGGTAGGTAGGGTGAAAACAACCTTTTTCCTCTTGTTTTCGGGCAACCGCAGGGAGGCCGGCCTGGGGGGCCAGCCTGGCCGGCCTGTGAGGCCGGGGTGGGGCTGGGCGCCCAGCCTGGGGGCCAGCCGGCCTGGGAGGCCGGCCTGGGGCCGGGGTGGGGGCTCGAGACTTCGGGCTGGTGGCCGTCCTGGCTCCTTGGTTGGCCGGCTTGAGGCCGGGGTGGGAGAGAGGGAGGCCGGCTCCCTCTGGCTGGTGTCCGGCCTGAGGTAGAGGGTGGCCGGCCTGGCCGGGGGTTGAGGCCGGGGAACCCGTTTCCCTCCATTCTTCCTCCTCAGAACTCCGATCTTGATGCCGTCTTCTCCCACTTCCTTCCTAGCTTCTCGGGCACCATCTTGGACATGATCTCTAGCATCGGGTGCACCGTCTTGGGCTCCATGGTTTGATCTAACCTATGCATGTAGAGGGGCATTTCATGAGGAGCGCACCGTTCACCAAGTCACCGGAAACATACGAAGATATGAGTGAGTTCACCTTGTCGTGTATTGATGTTGTGCTTGGTTGAATACGGTGGGCTGCATCATCTCCCCCCTTGAAGAAGAGTCGTCCTCGACTCTTGGTCCATCCATGCATGAGCGGGAGAAGGAATGTTGACGGCGAAGATGTCGTTGAAGTTGAGCCGTTTGTCGAAGTTCATGTGACGGTAGGCTCGTCGTGGAGGTGGTCCAAAGGTGATGATGATCATGAAATGTTCCTCCTTGGATGGGTGAGGGAGATCTTGCGAGGCGTTGTAGTCGTTGAAGTTGAGCCTCTTATCGAAGGTCATGCCAAAGTATGCTCGTGGAGGGTGTAGTCCAAAGGCGATGACGATCTTGAAATGGTCCTCATTGGATGGATGAGGGTGAGCTTGAAAGGAGATGTAGCCATCGTCGAAGAGCTCAAGAGGTGGTTTCTCGATTGGTTGCGGAAGCGGTAGATTGTAGATGAACTTGATGCTGGTTGGTTGCGGTAGATTGTCGAAGTCCATGTACATCTTGGCGGTTGGCATGTAGTTGTGGTAGTCATTGTCGTTGACACGCTTGTCGAACTCCAAGTGCATCTTGACGAAGGGGATGTAGACGTGGTAGTCATTGTCGTTGACGCGCTTGTCAAACTCCAAGTACATCTTGACGTAGGGGATGTAGATGGAGAATTCGTTGTCGTGGAGGTGCTTGCTGAACTCCATGCACATCTCGACATATGGTATGTAGGCGTAGAAGGCATTGTCGTTGACGTGCTTGTCGTACTCCATGCACCTATTGACATGCTGGATGTAGGCGTGGAAGGCGGTGTTGTCAAAGTGCTTGTGACGCGCCGTGTAGATCTTGACTTGAGGAGTGTGGATGGAGAATGCCTTGTCGTGGATGCGCTTGTCAAACTCCATGTGGATCATGACGAGCGGAATGTACTCCTTCCAAATCTTCAAGTCGGTGTTGATGTTCATGTGATGTGGAGAGCCTTGTATGGTTAATAGTCCATGAGGTTGAGGATGCTTGATAGGGTCACCAAATCTCTGCAAAATAGACAACAAAGTTGGAGAGAAAGTTGGTGTGTCAATAAACACAAATGGGGTTTTGCTCTCAACTCTCATCTCACTATTGGTGGTTATCATGGCGATGCCTCTAAGAACACTCATGCTTGTTACACTCATTATGGGCTTGTGGCTCTCACTCACGTGATGGTGGATCTCTCTCTCACCACTCATCTCACTAGAATCTTGAGAGGGGACACTAGAAGGCTCCAAAGTCGTGGCACTTGAGGTGTGCGCACTTGTCGAAGTCGGTGCATTGCTTGGAGGAGGAGATAGTGTCATGGCATGTGGCGAGGAGAACTCAATCATCTCATCTCTTGGGTTGAGCTCCAATTGTGGAAAGAGTGGCTTTCTTGGAGGAGCAGGTAGGGTCATGGCTTTTTTCTAAGAAGGCTCCATCATCTCTGTGACGTGGTAGTGTAAGCCATGCCTTGTAGCATCCTCGAGTGGTTGATGATGATGATATCCTTGGCTAGAATGGTGGCTTGAGAGTGGCCTTGTGGAGTTTGGAATGAGTTTCTTTGAAGTCAAGGGGAGTGTGTCACCCAATTCTTCGCGACCTCCATCAATGATAGATGTGCCATTGATGCCGTCTCTAGAGAGGTTGCATCTTTGGTCATTATCTTGAGGATAGGTTGTAAGAACTCGTGTCATCACTCGTGATGAGTTCGCGGCCTCATTGTGATAGACGCTTTCGTCACCATTGGTCGTCATGTCCAAGGAACTGAGAGCTAGTTGGTGCAAGGCATAGTATTGGCCTTCACTTATGTAGTCATGGTCACCATTTTGGTTGGCAACCATGATCATCTCGTTGGTAGCATTGGGAGCTCTCTTGTGGATGGTCGGAGTTGTCACTTGTGTCATTGGAGACGAAGAAGAATAATGCCTTAGAGTGGATGGCAAGGGATGAGCCTCTTTCACAATGTCACATGCATCAACGTCTTCATCATAGGGTGGGGGAGTGGAATCCTCATGCACATGTTGATGTCGATCTTGTGTCATGGAAGGAATAGCTTCACACTCTTGATGTTGGTGTTGCGCTTGTGGCGATGAGGGAATCTCATGTTCTTGATCATGAAGGTCATAGTTCTTCCTCATGGAATGTCGCACAAGGTGGATTCGTAATGGTGTCGGTGATGAAGTGAATCTCGCCTCATGTGTTGAAGAAGGAAGGTGATCATGGAATATATGGCGTTGCAGTCCTTGCTCATGTGCTTCATCATGAAGTTCTTTGTCCTTCCTCAAAGTATGTCGCTCATGGAAGTTGTGGTTGGGTGTTGGTGGTGAAGTATCTCTCGCCTCTTGCCTTGATGAGATAGTGGTATCATAGTGTCCATGGTGAGGATGTTCTTGATCCTTGTCGAAGGCGGGGTGCGATGAGAAAGAACATTTTTGGTGAAGATGAGGTGGAGGCTCCCATTCCTCACGTTGGTTATGACGCTCATGGTCCTTGAACCTTGGAACATTGAGTCAAAGGGCGCTCAATTTGTTGTCTTCATGGTCTTGATGGTTCGGTGCTTCATCCAATATGGGAGGAGAAGAATCATGGATAGCGTCTCCATTTGCTTGATGTTGACGAGGTCGCTCATGTGGGTCCTCATCAAAAATAGGAAGTGATAGGTCACTTGGAGCATCTTCACTTGCTTGTTGTTGACGTGGTTGCTCAAGAGGTTCCTCATCAAACATGGGAAATGAGAGATCATGAGTACCATCCGCGCTTAGTTGTTGTCGAAGTGGGCGATCATTGGGGTCCTCATCAAAGAGAGGAAGTGAGCTATCATTTGTAGTATGACCACTTGGTTGTTGTTGATGGTGGTGCTCATAGGGGTCCTCATAAAAGATGGGAAGTGAAGTAGAAAATTGAGCAATCCCACTTGGTTGATGTCGAAGTGGACGCTCATTGTGGTCTTCCTTAAAGATGGGGAAAGACAAGCCATATGGAGCGTTCTCACTTGCTTGGCGTTGAGGAGGTCTCTCATTTGGGTCTTCATAAAATATGGGTAGCGGAAGCTCATGTTGGTCATCCTCATTGGTTTGGCGATGGCGGTCATGATGGAGAGGATGGCGCCGGTGGTCACTGTGGTGGATTTGTGAGAGGCATTCACTAGAAGCCATGTCATGGTCACCTTCTTGATAATGGACTTGGTCTTGGTGGTCATTGTGGTGGTGACACACATTTTGCCTTGGAAGCCATGAATGTGGGCTAGCACCACCCACGAAGTCACGTAGACCATAGTCACGAGTCAAGCTTGGAGAAGGTGGGTGATGCAGAATATCCGGTCTTAGAGGGTGATCTTGAAGAGGGTCACCACGGCCTTGGTGATGTCGAGGTCGAGGTAGTGGTGATGGCGAGCAATGCTCGAACCAATATGATCGTGGAGCTTGTGGTGGAGGATGCGTTGACGTGGTATCAGAGCCAGGTTTACCACTCTCTTGCATGGGTCGGTGATGATCATGGCGACGATCTTGATGATGAGCTTGGTTATGATCATGTGGAGACTTGCCATTGCATCGTGGCTTGGAGGTCGATGATGATCCATGGCGGTTGGCGAGGATGGACACGGTGCGTTCAATACTCGCCATGTGATCATTGAATCAAGTGTGATGAGCTTGAAGTTGATGATCCAAGCGCTCCAATCCATCATGAGCAAGTTGGAAAAGCCGAAAGTTTTCATGGCGGTTAACGAAGTTGTAGTAGCCGTTGTTGTTGAAGAATGAGGGTCCTTGATCTTCCGAGCTCGGCCTTGTGAATACTCCTTCCCTAGCCATCTCAACAAGCACACACGGGTGATATGAAGAAATGGATGTCACACTTACCCATTGTTACCTTTTTTGTCGTATTGAGGCTAGTGGACGAGCCTAGGTGTTGGGAGGTATGTCAAAAGTGAGTCCAAAAAGATCGAAAGAAAACCGCAAACGACAACACACACGCTATATATGGAAGGCAAATGGGTTGGAAATGTGGCGAGGAAAACGACTAATCCAAAGAAAAGTGTATTGTAAAGCGTGGAGAAGAACCAAAGAAAAGTTAGCACGAAAACCAATCCTAGTGGAGAAAAATGTTATGGTGGAAACAAAAATGGAACACGCACACACAAGGGATAAATGGGGTTAGTGCGGCCAATGGACGAGCGGAGACGAAATGTGCCTAACGAAGACTAAGCTCAATGCCACACCAACGCAAGGAGGATGCTAGCTCAAACCGCAATTAATTAGAGGCAATAAGATTCGCAATGTGGCAACCGATCACTTTCTTCTCTCTTTCAACTCAAAGCTAAACGTTCCTACAAATGATACCAATTGGCATCGATCTTTTTCTTCTTGTGGCTCTTTTTGCTTCTTGCTCTTTTCTGATTTTTCGCTTTTTGATGGATGATGATTCCCAAATGCCAATGCCTACTCGAAGCTATTCTCTCACAAGCGCAAAACTCGCACTCTCGGTGCCACAAATGTGATGCCAAGCGATGTAAAAGAGCTAGTCCAAATGGGCAAGGTACACAAAGGGTGGGGTTAGTTCAAGCGGAAGCAAGTTACACCTATGCGGTGGATGATCTCGGACTTGCGGCCGGTGGATGTCGATGTCGTGTGGATCCGTTGATGTAGTTGCGTAGGTGATGTCGATGGCGACGCGTAGGAACTTGCCTCACTCAAATCGGAGCAAGACGACAAAGAAATACAAGATACAAAATCTGTCCAAGAATCGAAGAGCAGGATTTTTTTGGGATTTTCGCTCAATTTCGAAATTCCTCTCAAATCAAGAAATTTTTTGGAAAAATTCGAGAAAAGTGGCTGAATAGAAAGGTGGGGAATGGTATTTGGCAACAAATCTATGGATCAAAACCACGAAAAACTCAACAAATCGACAGATCGGTCGAAATCCCTTTTGGCTATTTTTTGTCAAATTTTCGAATTAATGGTGGATAGAAGAAAAATTGGTGGAAAAGGTGGGGAGTGGGTGTCGGATTCGTGTCAATCTAGCTCTGGATACCATATGATGAGGTGTTGACCTATTAGTTTGGCCCGATCTTCATGAATCGACAAGAACGCACGAAGAACGCGAAGAACACGAAGAACACGAGAGGGGGAATCGAGGGGAAATCGTGGGCAAACGCGGGGAAACACAAAGGGGATAAATAGCGAGGACCGAAAGATCCCAAACCTCCCGTCAACTAAACCCCGAGGGCCGCCTACAGGACGATCGATCCAACTGAACTCACCTTTATTGAAACCGATTTACACCCGTGGCCGGTCCACCACGCCAATAGAACCTCAAGGATTTACGAGAGGGAGATTGGCAACTCCTAACAGAATCCCGATGGGAAAGGATAGGTAGCTGTGGTGAATCTTGATACGGTCCTAGATACATATCATAGGAGTAGCCTCGTAAGAGGAGTCTCCTCACAAGAGGGATACAAGGGAAAAGCCCGAAGTTCTCAAATCATCCCTAAACCCTAGATCTAGCCACCGGGGTCCCTTATATAGCCTAGGGGGGGTAGGTAGGGTGAAAACAGCTTTTTTCCTCTTGTTTTCGGGCAACCGTAGGGAGGCCGGCCTGTGAGGCCGGGGTGGGGCTAGGTGCCCAGCCTGGGGGCCAGCCGGCCTGGGGTCGGGGTGGGGGCCCGAGCCTTCGGGCTGGTGGCCGGCCTGGCTCCTTGGTTGGCTGGCTTGAGGCCGGGGTGGGAGAGAGGGAGGCCGGCTCCCTTTGGCTAGTGGCCGGCCTGAGGTTGGGGGTGGCCGGCCTGGCTGGGGGTTGAGGCCGGGGACCCCGTTTCCCTCCGTTCTTCCTCCTCAGAAATCCGATCTTGATGTCGTCTTCTCCCACTTCCTTCCTAGCTTCTCGGGCACCGTCTTGGACATGATCTCTAGCATCGGGTGCACCGTCTTGGGCTCCATGGTTCGATCCAACCTATGCATGTAGAGGGGTATTTCATGAGGTAGCGCATCGTTCACCAAGTCACCGGAAACATACGGAGATAGGAGTGAGTTCACCTTGTCGTGTATCGATGTTGTGCTTGGTTGAATACGGTGGGCTGCATCACTTGGTCAAAGCCCCATGGCTCTGGGTCAACCGAAGGTATATCAAGCAAGACTCCGTGCAACCACGGCCTCACGAGGAAACGACCCTCGCGAGGAATCTCCCAGCCTAGGGACTTAGCAGTTTGGGGGCAGACGCTCCCCTACCTCGCGAGCCTCCGCGAGGGATCTACATCGACATACCTTCGCGGGGATCTCATGTGTCTTTGCGAGGGAATACCACTCTGCACTCGTGACCCTCTGACAGGAGGGCACATGTCTCTGCTTTGCCGCGAAGACAAAGCGCTCCTACGCGTGTGACAAAAAGGATGGCGGAGATGGAAAAAGCACCAGAGGGCGCAGACGCCAAAGCCTCCCATTTCCATGTTTAAAGACCATCGCCCATCTGCGGCACCAAAGCGCCGCCCGATACTTGCCTCTTCGGTGCAAGAAGATCATTACGGCATAAAGCTCCTCCACGAGGATCATTCCTAAGGTCTTCATGAAGACCTCACGGTCTGCTGTAGACTATCGCTTTAATCGAAAGTGGACTACGTCCACCGAGAGCTCGGAGTTGGGATTGTCCTTCTCCTTGTCGCTTTGTAGTTTCCCTTCCCGCCAAATGAGCGGGAATGAGGAGCCAACGTGACTATAAGATGGGTGTCCCATCCATCGAGCAAAGGGTTCACAATCTTAGCACCCTAGCCTCCACTCTACTGTAAACCTTGCCAAGATGTGCTACCATACAAGCAGTAGTAGGTATTTACCTCGCGAGAGGGGCCGACCTGGGTAAACTCCCGTGTCTCTCTCTGTCGTGTGCCTCTCTAGTTTCCTCGCCAAGCACCTGCGCTTCTTGAGTGTCTCAAATTCACTCCCCTTTCTAATATAGTAATAAGGAGATTGAGTCCGTAGGACGCAAACCACTTTCCGACAGCGGAAGTCAAGCTGCCCTATCACTAGCACCTGAATCCCCAGCGATTCCGGTGCTCGCCGTTCCCACCTCCGGGAAGAAGCGCTGGCAGGAGATCTGCACACGCCGTGCCTGCCTCCCTTTTGAGTTCCTCGAGGAAGAGGACTTGCCGGCGTGGGACACGTGGTTCCATGATGAGCAAAACATGCATCACCGGAGCTCCTTCGTCCGTGCCCTAGAACCACTGCGGACGAACTCGCCGCTGCCGCACCTCCGCGCTCGCCAGCCTCCACGGGCCAGCCCCCCAGCGACAGTTGCGCATCGACAGCCCCACCGCGGCGAATAATGAGGAGGAGGGCGACAAGGATGAGCGCGCCTTCCAGACCGACATCACACACTCCCTCCATAAAGAGGAGGCCGAGTGGGAGGACAGCGCGCACAGCTGCACGACTCTGTCGTCATGGCCCAGCGGGCCGCGGAGGAGGCGAGCTGCCCTGGTACGACTTCATGCCGGAGGAGCCGGAGCCGGTGCAGCGTCTCCGCCTAGCTCTATAGGGAGCACTGGGTCTGGGGTGTCCCCAGCGGCGCAACGGATCAGGAGGTGGAGCAGGTGGCGCATCTGCCACCATTGCACCTTTGGAAGGCGCCGGAGTACATCGAGCTCAACTAAGATCGACGGACAGGCTCTAGGGCTAGGCCACCGCCGGCACCTCTAATCTTTTTCTTTTTATTATGTAAAAAGGTGGTTTGTGGTCCGTCCCCCATATATGTATAAGGAATGGTTTGGTGTCCCCCCAACCCAAACTAGAAAAGGGTATTACGGTCTTATTAGCATAATAATTATTTAAAGTAATTAAATTATGTTGTCCCACCCTAAGTCCATATCCAAACCTGTTTTTTAAAAAAAAGGGGAGAAAACCCCAGCCTCTGCATCGAGTGATGCACGCAGCTTTTATTACTTATTGTGTTCTTTTGTGTCTTAAAAGTTTACAATAAAGAGAACCTCACAAAGAGACAAGCCTCCCTCAAAAAGGACAAGCAATACAAAATAAACCTACGTAATTCTATTAATATACTGCCACGTATGACGGGAGAAAAAATCATGTGCTACCATAAGGAGTCTCTTTCATCCAGCCACCATAAGCTCTCGCTGGTCCAAAGGTAGTAAGAAAGCCCATAGCTAGATCCAATGCACCGCCATATGGATAACCTGTAAGACATGAAATTTGTTCTTCCTATTAAACACAAGATTATTTCTACAATTCCAAATGGACCAACAAATAGCCGAAACGCTAATACAAATTCTATTTTTGGTCCTTTTGTCAATCCCAATTAACCAATTTCCAAACATATTAGTAACATAGGAGGGGGAGGAATATTGTAAGTACAAAGGACCACACACCAAACAAGTTTAGAGAAAGGGCACAGTAAAAATAAATGGACTACTGTCTCCTTGTTTCCACAAAAGGAGCAATGTGTATCACCTTTCCATCCTCGTTTAGCTAAATTATCTCTAGTAAGCAGAACCTTTTTATCTAAGAACCACATGAAAATTTTAATCTTGAGAGGGATTTTCAACTTCCACAAAAAAGTCTTAAGATAAATTGTATGATCATTCATAAGATCCTCATATATAGATTTAGCTGAGAAAACACTATCCTGAGATAATTTCCAAAGAAACCTATCAGGACTGTTATTCAGCGAAACAGACATCAAACACAAACATAGATGATACCACATTTCCCAAGTATTTCCCACCAGGTTCCTCCTAAAGCCAATATTAATAGGTGGATCATTGTGAAACACATCATGTACCGAAACATTTTTACGTTGCATAATGTTATATAAAAGTGGATACTGATTTGAAAGAGGAGATGGGCCTAACCAAGTAGCCTCCCAAAACCTTGTTATCTCCCAGACCGGAGTCTCCGGTGTGAGGTTATTCGTGGGATTGTGTTCTCTGGAATTTCTGGTGTCGCCCGCTGTACCCAGACCGGAGACTTACCGGAGAAGCACCGGAGTCTCCGGAGTGAGCACAACTTTGAAGAAACAGCACTGGAGTTTGTCTGGTGTCTCCCGCTGTATCTAGACCGGAGACTTACCGGAGATTGCCCGGAGTCGCCAAACTGACTGGTACTTTTGCTGTTCGAATGACCCAAGACATACTCTGGAATCAGGCGGCAGGGCGCAAGCTGGATAAGACCGGAGTCTCCGGCCCGCGCATCGGAGTCTCCGGGCTGGTGATTTCTCTGAAGAATATGAAGCTGAAGGAAGTGGTTTCGCCCGCTGGATCCACACCGTAGACTTACCGGAATGTGTCCGGAGTCTCCGGACTGATGCCTTGGTGAAAAGGTCAGACCGGGGTATTCGGCCTTTACACCGGAGTCTCTGGTGTGAGTTTGTCAGAATCATCTCCAACGGCTCCAAACTTTATGAGGGGTATAAATACTGAAAGTATAGTATGGGAATCTAGAGGGGGGTGAATAGGTGCTACGACCAATTTTAATTTTTCTTTAAGATTAGGCTTGACATAAAGGTAAATTCTCTAGATAGTGCAACTAAGGTGAATTTACTTATATGAAAAGGATAGCAATTAATGCAACTAGTACAACAATAAATGCAAATAGTACAACAATAAATGCTACACAAGTGAATAAAAGATAAGGGAACGAGATAACCGATAGGAAGCAGGCGGAGACACGATGTATTCCCGAGTTCCTCCTTGTAAAGGGAGTACGTCTCGTTGAAGGCGTGTGAGCTCTCCACGAAGGCCTACTCAACGCCACAAAGGCCTCACCCTATTCTCCGATGAACCCCGCCACAAAGGCCTAGTTCACCTTCCACTTTTGATCCCCTTTGAGGAGGGAATCGAGTCCTTTACAAACAAGTTTGGGGTACACACCCACAACCAAATTGGGGGCTCCCAACATTCACAAATCACCAAGAGTAGCAAGAAGGCTAGGTTCTCCACAAGAGGAAACCCTAGGCAAAGACCCCTCAAACAAATGAGAGGGGAAATGAAATCCGGTTGGTGAAGACGTAGATCGGGGCCTTCTCCTTCAATCCTCCAAAGATCAAAGCTTTTGGGTGGAGGGATTTAGAGATCTAGCAAGGTGGGTGAGCTCTAGCAATGGTGAGATCTATTCTGGACGAGCTAGCTGGAGGTAGGTGGAGTAGAGGGGGTATTTATACCCCTCATAAAGTTTGGAGGCGTTGGAGATATTTCTGCCAAACTCACAACGGAGACTTCGGTGTAAAGGCCGGAGACTCCGGTCTGAAGTTTCTCGCAGACCACCAGTCTGGAGACTCCGGACATTCTCCTGAAAATCTCTGGTGTCGTTGCAGCGGGCGACACCACTTTCTCCACCATCAAAATCTTCAGGAAATCACCAGTCCGGAAACTCCGGCCTGGTGGACCGGAGACTCCGGTCTTGTCTTGCCGCCTGAGCCCAGAGTGTGTCTGTGGTCAAACGAGAGCAGAAAGTAACAGCCACACCGGAGACTCCGGACAGTCTCCGGTAAGTCTCCGAACTGGGTACCGCGGGCGACACCAGATGAACTTAGCCAGTTTCTTCAGAGGAAGAGCCCGCACCGGAGACTCCGGTGCATCTCCGGTAATTCTCCGGTCTGGGTACCGCGGGAGACACCAGAAATCCAGAGAACCAGGCCTGGCGAATTTCTTCACACCGAAGACTTCGGTCTAGGAGACCGGAGACTCCGGCCTAGAATAAATTCCAGCAGAAACAATTCCAGAAACTTTGCATCTTTTTGTAACTCAATACCACCATATCAAATATGTTGTTTAGGCCCGGAAATACATCAACACACTTAAGGATACATGTGTTTTTAACAAACACCAAAACAAGATGATTTAAGCGCGTTTGCACTTTCAATCTCCCCTTTTTTGGTGTTTGATGACAACACACATATTTGCAATAAAATCACAGCTAGGCCATGTTTGTAAAAGATAGACGAGCTTTTCAACACTTAAGTCGTGAGCTCCCCCTATATTTTACAAACAATGCCCACTATATCAACTACTAGTGAACAAAATACATACATGCATAGGGACAATAGATAAAGCAATATTAAGCAATAATATGATAGATAGCTTCACCACATAGTATCACCACACACATAACATCCATAGTTAACTAGGAAATCAAAGCAATTAAGATAAAGGGAACACAAGTCATAAAAGCAAATCAAGTTCAAAGACTTGTGTTCCGAAGCAACCAAAACAAAGCAACCCTTGCAAAGCCGGGAGAAGACAAGCTACTTCTCCCCTTTTGGCATCGAGACACCAAAAAGGGCAAAGAGCACTACACGAACCCAAAGGAATCAGTCATCATCCTCATAGTCGTCATCGTCGTTGTCATCGACACGGTCCGTCTTGAAGGGAATATGCCCGAGAGGCAATAATAAAGTGTTTATTATGTTATTCCTTGTTTATGATAGATGTTTATTTCTCATGCTAGAATTGTATTAACCGTAAACATTAATACATGTGTGATTAATAAACAAACCAACGTTCCCAGTGAAGCCTCTGTTTTAACTAGCTCGTTGATTAACAGATGATCAAGGTTTCCTGATCATAGACATTGGATGTTGTTAATAACGGGGTCATGTCGTTAGGAGAATGACGTGATGAACTTAGTCCCTAACTAAGTATAACAATACGATCAAGTCATCTAGTTTTGTTGTTATGTCTTACATTCGGAGTAACTTTGTTCCTTAGACCATGAGATCATGTTAATCACTAATACCGAAAGAATAGTTTGATGGCATCAAACGTCACACCGTAACAGGGTGACTATAAAGGTGGCATTAGGTATTCGGAAAGTGTTAGTTGAAGCTCATGGATCAAGAATGGGATTTGTCCATCCAGTATGACGGAGAGATATACTCAGGGCCCTCTCGGTGATATCACATCGACACCGCTTGCAAGCACGTGATATGATCACAAGGATGTTATATCACGGGAACGAGAAAAGAGTACTTGTCGTATAACGAGATCGAACAAGGTATGGTGGATACCGATGATCGGATCTCGGACAAGTAAAATATCGCGAGACAAAGGGAAATCGTTACGACGTTGAAAGGTTCACACGATCACGAGAGTCATCGTTGAATATATAGGAGTCATCACGGATCTCCAGATCCCGATGTTGATTATTGATCGGAGAGGAGTCTCGATCATGTCTATATTATTCGTGAACCGTAGGGTGACACACTTAAGGTTCGATGAAGCGTTAGAGAGGATACGGAATACCGAAGAATATTTTGGGCAGCTCCAAAAATTGTTTCGGGGAAAATTGAAATAGTTCAAGGGGTTTTTCGTCGAATGGTTGTTAATAGAATTAACAAATGATTCGAGGTGCTGCATGCAAATGTTTGTTATTGGAATTAACAAATATAAATAAAGAAGTAAAAATGTTTTATTTATTTATTAAAGAAAACCTTTGGATTTTCTAAGTGGAAAATTAAGGGAGCATGAGTGGGTGTGAGTGGGGCTTCCACTCATATGAAGAGAGGAAGAGGTGGGGGCACCCATGGCTGGCCGCACCCCCCTTGGGCTGCCTCCCCCTCCCCTATAAAAGGAGGGTGAGAGCTCCCTCTTCTTCACACACTTGCCCACTTCCTTTTCCCTCCACCCGCTGCTCCATTCCATGGTCTCCGGCTTGGCGAAGCCCTGACCGTGGGATTCTTCACCACCACCACGACGTCGTGTTGCTGGAGTTCCGGGGGATCCTCTACTTACGCTACCCGCTGGATCGAGAGAACGGAAGTCTTCATCGAGCTGAACGTGTGACCGATTACGGAGGCACCGCCAGATTGCGGTGCACTTCTTCTTGCTCGGGGTCAGCGTGAGTACGACTACGCCAACAACGAGATTTTATCTCGTACCACTTTGAGTCTTCGAGGGTATGTTATCTCAAGACTCTCTTTCTCCCCATTGCCTTTCATCTCACAGATTAGATCTTGGCCATTCGGGTTTATCACGCGTAGGAAAATTTTTGTTTTCTATGCAACGTACCCTTCACGTCTCTTCTCCATCATCATCTTCATTCTCCTCTTCCTCCTCATCACCATCATTGAAGAACTCCAGATCCTCATCAGCATCCTCAGCCTGCTCCTCATCATCATCCTCAGCAAGCTCCTCATCATCCTCTTCTTCCACAGTCATAGTGGCCTTGCCACGGTTGGTTGAAGAGGAAGGAGCTGAGGTAACCTCCTCGAAGTCACCCCAAGGGAAGATGTCAGTGTTCCAGCTCTCATAGGACTGAGTCACGGACGTGGTGGGAGGAGTGGGAGGAGTACCAACAGGAGGAGTAGCCCCACAACCAGCATGGTCCTGGAGCTTGGAAACCATCTTGTTCAGTTCACGCCTCTCCTTATAGGCCACATGGTTCTCCTTATGCACCGCAACCGTCATGCACATAATGTTGCACTGAAACTATGACAACTTCTTCATCTCATCCTGTGTCTCTTCCTTTCTAGAACGATGAGAGGGAGGATCTGCATTCTTCCTCCTGGACCTAGGAGCAGCCTCAGCATCACCCATGGGGGTGTCAGTGTCAGGACGGTGAGAGGACAGAACCTGGAGAGTACCAACAGTGTGCTCAACATCACACACCAAGCTCGGAAACTAATCAAGGATGAGCTTCATCACATACGGAGCATACACGGGCACCTTCTTGATCTCAATCACAGCAGAATAGATCTCCTCTTTGATGAAATGCATAACATCAATCTCGTAGCCCTCACCATCTGGACCACCTAAGTGACACTGGAAATCATGGTAGAGTAAGTTCACGAGACCTCCACGTATAGCATCCACATTCCCGGCCTTGGGATAAATGTTGTTGCAGAAGAGATGAAGAACAATGTTGTAAACCCTCTTGAGGTCCTTAGCGGTTCCGGTGCTAGATAGCTTCTCATACATAGGAGCCATTCGCTTCTTGTCATAGGCCACACCATCAACATGCATACGATGACCATTGCCCTCACCCCAAGGGTAGTCAAGAAGCTCAGCCAAACGCTTGATAGAGGACTCACACTCAACAAACCCGGTCATCCACCTCAAAGAAATATCATCATCTTCACCAAAGGTGACAGTGGCAAAGAACTGCTGAACGACTGAGACGTTGTAGTTTTGCTGAATGCCAACAAGGTCCGCAAGTCCTAGCTTCTTCGTGATCCACACAGCCTCCTCAAAGTACTCAGAACTGCCAAGGGCCTCCAAGTCGAGAACCTTCTGAGGACAAACAAGCTGTCTGAGCTTGGAGTAGATCTCCCTCATAATCAACTCAGACTCCCTCCTCCAGTAATGAGAAGTCTCACCAGTGCGGGCCATGGTAAAGAATGGCCTGGCCCTCATGATCGTGTACTCCTTCTTGCTCATGGATGCCACATAGGTGATAGTGTTAAATCTGGCCTTCTTTGCAAGTTTACTCCTCTGCCTAGCCTGTGCTTTTTCCCGTTGACGCTGCTCAGCCTGAATGGTTCTCCTCTGCCCAACCCTGCCAGTGTCCTCATCGGTGACGTGATAGTTGCGTGAGTGAGTACGGTACTTCCTTCTTGGGACGATGTTGGGGTTTGATGATGATGACTTAGTCCTTTTCCCTGAAAACACACGCAGCCAAACACAAAACCAGAGAGGAATCACAAACAATGAGCATACATGTCCAAGAATGGAAGAAGAAATCAAGCAGAAATGACAGAATCAAGTTCTGGAAGATTCACACCGGAGTCTCCGGTCTGGCAGACCGGAGTCTCCGAACAGACACCGGAATCTACGGTATGGAGGACCGGAGTCTCCGGACTGCTCAGCAGATCTGACAGTGAATATACTACAACTTGCTCTAAGTCATTTTCTACGAGGTTTCGATAGGGGAAAACATGCTAGGGTGGATCTATGGTTTGTAGATAGTACCAACTCTCCAAAAAAGTCACCTAGAACAAGATCTAGATGAAAACAAGAGAAAAAGAGAGGGGAGAGAGGTACCCTTGACACCCGAGCCTGTCACTGCGGCTCCCACAGATGGGAGAAGTGAGGGGAAGTCGAGGGAGGGGAGTCCGGCGATGGAAACCGGCCGAAGGCATCCTTGGCGGCGGTTGGCGGCGCAGCAGCGGTTTTGGGGCGGGGGGGGAGTGGGGATGAAAACCCTAACTTCCCTGATCCCCCTCTTTTTATACTACCGCACCCTACACCGGAGTCTCCGGTCTAAACATCGGAGTCTCCGGACTGGCCGGAGATTCGGGTGTGGCAGACCGGAGTCTCCGGACAACACGCCAAAAAAACACCAAGAAATGGACATGACATGTACGCAGCAAATAAAACTTGTTTGGTTGGAAAGTTTTGGCTTGGGAAAGAGAAACAACAGCAGGGAGGGAACTTCATACTCAAGAAGTGCGAGAAATCATTTGAACACCAAATTTTTGAGTATGTTATTCAAAATGGCAAACAACTCTCAATAAGTCAAAATGCGACCAAATAAGAACCAACTCTTCAAAGGAAGAGGTTGGTGGCCTAAGCCACCATGTAAAAGAACATGGTATGTCACCGCGAAGATATATCTTGGGTACATTGCCAATTCTCGACATTGAAGCTCACAATTCAACATTAGAAAAAGAGAGATACCAATGAATTTTAACTATGAGCATAATGGGGGGGGAGGGAGAACCCAATGTGTTAGGATAACACTCCCCTATGTCCATGCCTACACGTAAACCCAAACACGTTTCATCTATAGGGGTGTGTGCAAGATCCTCAAGTCAATCTCCTAGAATCAATGATGTTTAGTTCATTCCTCAAGAACAAGAATCTTGCATCGTCGAGTGGCTTCGTGAAGATATCCGCAAGATTGTCCTTGGTGGGTACATATGCGAGAGCAATATCACCTCTTGCCACATGGTCACAGATGAAATGATGACGACTCTCAATATGCTTCGTTCTTGTGTGTTGCACGGGGTTGTAGGCGATCTTGATGACACTTTCATTGTCACACATGAGAGGCACCTTATCCAAATGAACGTCATATTCCTTGAGAGTTTGCCTCATCCATAGCAATTGGGTGCAGGCACTTTGCGACGACCACGTACTCGGCTTCGGCGGTGGAGAGAGATATGCAATTTTGCTTCTTAGAAGGCCAACTCACCAAGGACCTACCAAGAAATTAGCAAGCTCCGGAAGTGGACTTCCTATCATCTTGATCACCTGCCCAATCGGAATCCGTATAGCCCTTGAGAGAGAATTGTGCCCCCTTTGGGTACCACAAACCAAACCTTGAGGTATGGAAAAAATACCAAAAGATCCTATGGACCGCCACTAAGTGGCTTTCCTTAGGAGCCGCTTGATACCTTGCACATACACCTACACTCAAAACGATATCGGGCCTAGATGCACAAAGGTAAAGCAAAGAACCAATCATAGAACGATACAACTTTTGGTCCACATATTTACCATCCGGGTTACGCTTGAGGTGGCACTTGACTTGCATAGGAGATGGCTTGATCTTTGCATTTTGAAAGTTAAACCTCTTGGATCATGTCTTGGGTATACTTGTCTTGAGAAATGAAAGTACCACGAGCCAATTGCTTGATCTCAAAGCCAAGGAAGAATTTAAGCTCTCCCATCATAGACATCTCGAACATGTCAGTCATAAGCTTTGAGAAATCATTATTGAAAGCTTGGTTAGTTGAGCCAAAGATGATATCGTCCACATAGAGTTGGCATATGAAAAGCACTCCCTTTACTCTCTTTGTGAAGAGAGTGGGGTCGATCTTCCCAACTTCAAAACCACGGTCATCCAACAACTCTCTAAGGTGCTCATACCACGCACATGGTGCTTGTTTAATTCCATAGAGCGCCTTATCGAGCTTGTAGACATGGTTAGGAAAGTTGAGATTCTCGAGACCTGGAGGTTGCTTAACATATACCTCATCTTTGAGTGGACCATTCAAGAAAGCACTTTTAACATCCATTTGTTGCAATTTTAAATTATGCGAAGATGCATAAGCAAGAAGGATACAGACGGACTCAAGGCGAGCCACGGGAGCATAGGTTTCATAAAAGTCAATGCCTTCAACTTGAGTGTAACCTTGAGCTACCAATCTTGCCTTGTTCCTTATAACAATGCCATGCTCATCTTGCTTGTTCTTGAATATCCACTTAGTGCCAATAACATTGTGGCAATATTTGGGCTTCTCAACTAATCTCCAAACCTTGTTGCACTCAAAGTTATTGAGCTCATCATGCATAGCTTCAACCCAATCGGAGTCCTCAAGAGCTTAAAACACTTTCTTTGGTTCCACCATATATATGTGAGCTTGATGCTCACTAAAATGTGCCAATTGCCTTCTTGTGGATTTTCTAGCTTGAACATCTTCCAAGACCTTGTTGTCTTGGGCATCAATTAACTTCAAAGCTCTTCTTATCCTTCTAGCACGACGGGCTTCGATCTCCTCATTATTGCGAGGAGGGATCACTTGATCATCTTGATCATTTCGGTCCCCGTCTTGACCAACTTGGCCTTGATCATCATCATCATCAAATTCTTCAACACTAGCTTCGACTTGAGGAGAGGAGGATGAGGATGGTTGATCTTGGCCTTGACCTTGACTAGCATGAATGATAGGAGTGGTTGTATCTTGCGTAGTAACTTGGTCAATAAGAGGAGGGTCTTCAACATGTTATTGGGTAGGTGCATTACTTGGCTCCTTGGCTTGTTCTTCTATTGTAGAGGAGGGCTCCACTTGGGTAGAGCATAGTCCTTCTCGAGTCGCCATAAGGTGTCCCTCGATGGGGCGGAAGAATCCCACACCCATCCTTCCTATGGATTCTTGAGGCATTTCAGCATCTACATTAGAAACATGAAATTGCGTTACTTGGGAGCCATCATTTTCCTTCAAAGACTCTATAAATGTGGGATTCGGAACCGTAACAAACAAATATGCCCTCAATAGTTTGGATTGAAATTTAGACAATCTAACACTCTTGATCAAATAGAAGCACTTACAACCGAATACACGGAAGTAGGAGACGTTGGGCCTGTTGCCGGTGAGGATATAATATGGAGTCTTGTCCAAGCCCTTGCGGATGTAGGGGTGGTTGGAGGAGTGGCATGCGGTCGATATGGCCTCGACCCACAAATATTGGGGAGAAGAATACTCCGCCAACATGGTCCTTGCCATATCCAGGAGAGTACGATTCTTCCTTTCAGCAACACCATTTTGTTGAGGATTGTAAGTGGTGGAGTATTGATGACGAATGCCCTCTTCACTAAGGAATTCATTCAAGGTGTAGTTCTTGAACTCCGAACCATTGTCACGCCTAATAGCCATGATTTGCACATTGTGTTGACGTTACACTTGGTTGGAGAAGTCGATGATGGTTTCTTGAGTCTCACTCTTGCACTTGAAGAAATAAACCCAAGTGTATCTTGAATAATCATCGACAATAACCAAGCAATACTTCTTGCCACCAAGACTTGCCTCGGACACGGAACCAAAGAGATCAACATGGAGAAGCTCCAAGATCTTCTTTGATGAAATAATAGTCTTGGCCTTGTCCGAGATATCATGCATCTTTCCTTCAACACACGACCTATAAACACGATCTTTTGAAAAGGAAATATTTTCATTTAGTCCGACAATAAGGCCATCTTTGTGAAGACTTTGCAAAGTTCTCATGTTGACATGGGATAAGTGGCAATGCCACAACCATCCCACGTCCGCCTTTCCGAAAAGACACATTGATTGAGAGTTGGTAGACTTCGAAAAGTCCACCACGAACAACTCATTTTCAACATGTCCCACGTATGCGACGTCAAGAGTCTTGCTCCTCAAAGGACCACAATATCTTCATAAAGAAAGACGGAGAAACCCATCTTTCCAACAGAGCGGACGGAAAGTAAATTGAAACCACGGGATTCGACAAGCATGACGTTCACGATAGTGATATCGGGAGAAATCACAACCTTGCCGGACCCCGATACCTTAGACGAGGACGAGTCTCCATAAGTGACCGTTGCTTGAATGTCATTTGGGCGCAACTCCGTCACAAGTTCTTTGCTTCCATTCATATGACTAGTGCATCCACTATCAATTATCCATTTAGACCCATCTGAAGCATAGTCCTGCAACATATCATTAACTAGAGTTAGGACCCGAGGAGGGTCCCTTCATGTTAGCAACAAGGGTGTTTGGAACCCAAATAGTATAGTCAATGTAACCCTCAATAGGACCAACATATTTAGCTTGCACAACACGATAATAATCAACATATATGAAATGGTGTGGATTGTTAGTTCCCGCGGAGATGCTACGAGTAGTGTTGTCCCTCATGACACTACTACTCGAAGCAACATTGCTTGCTTGTGCGGGAGTGCTACGAGTAGTGTTGTCCCTAATGACAATACCACCCGAGGCACCATTGTTGGCCTTCTTCTTGTTCTTCTTCTTGGAAACATAGCCAAGCCCTTTCTTTCCCACTTGTGGCCTTGGAGCACTCAATTGTGGTCTAGTAACAACCACATGAGGGATAGGGGCCACCACTTGTGGAGTAGAGACCACAACCTTCTCAACTTGAGGGCCTTTGCCCTTGAGCCTTGCAAGCTCATCTTTTAACCTAGCATTTTCCTCAATAATATTTGCATGATCACAAGAATAAGTAGAGGTGCTAGGGTTGTTAAGTTGATTAAGTTGAGTTTGAAGTTGTTCATGCAACTCTTTGAGGGAAGAATGTTGACTCTCCAAAGCTTTGTGAGCCTTGGTTAGTTTTTCAAACTCCTCGGTTAGTTTACCATGACCAACACCAAACTCAAACTTATCCTTTTTAGCCTTTTTATATTTAGCAATTGCAAGGTCACGTTCCTTAGTGATATTAGAAACAAGTTCATTATGTGTTTATTCAATAGATTCAAGTTCCTCCTCAAGAGAAACTCTACCATCATTCTCTTCCTCAAGAGTCATAGAGTGGGATGCAATTTCATTCGCATCCCTTCTCTCAATCTCACCTTTCTTCTCAAGAGCTTCATGGGCCTCTCCCAATTGGCTCGTGAGATGATCAAAGTACTTCTTGGTCTCCCCTTGTATGTTAGAGATAAAACGTTCCGAAGAGAGAATTTCATCTTCTATTCTAAGACTAGCAAGATTTTCAAGTTCACTTGGGGTCTTAGAGATAGGAGAAGGTGATACCTCCGAGGCCTTAGCCATGAAGCACTTGGCATTAGGGTGAGGATGATTCTCATTGGGGGATTCAAATAGATATGAAGATGATGGAGTAGAAGCAATAGCAAGAGCGGCCACTTCACTTGTGGTTTCTTCTTCTTCATCACTTCCGGAATCATATTCCTTCTGAGTCATTAGCACAAAATTTGTGGGAGACTTCTTGTTGAATGGTTTCTTCTTGGAGTGAGGTTTCTTGTAGTCAACCTTGGACTTGTCCTTGCGAATGATCTTGCCACTATGGAGTTCTCTATTTTCATAGGGACACTCCACAATGAAATGGTGCTTATCTTGACAATTGAAGCAAGACCTCACTCGTTGAGTCCCATCATTGCCATAGCGAGACTTAGTCTTCTCCTCAACATATTTCTTGGCCTTGGGAGGATTGTTCCAAAACTTTTGCACGGTGAGAGCAATGATATCCTTGAGCACGAGATCATATTCTTGATCCTTCAATGGATCCAACTCCTCATTGACTTATTCTTCATACTCCACCTCTCTTGACAAAACCTTGGCCTTCAAAGAAACTGATGCCCCTTTATGCATTCCTATGGCCCTAGCACGGTTGTCAAGAGCATTCTTGGTTTGCACTTGATAAGATCACATCTCTTTCATAACTTGGTTTGAGTTCAAAGAAGCAAAGTCATGTCTTCCTTGAATTCTCTTAAGGTCCGAGGGCTCAAATGGCATGAGAGCAATCATGTACTTCCTTTTGATCCAAGCATCATCAATGTACTTGGCACCAACATTGGAGAATGCGGTGGCAAGAGTCTTGAGCCTTTGGTACATGTCTTCATGGTTCTCTCCATCATGCATATAGAACCCTTAGGCCTCATTTCTCAAGGCATCATACCTATTCCTTTGCATGCTCTCATTGCCCACAAACATGACGACAAGAGCGTCCCATGTTTCCTTGGGGTGGAATATTGTTGAAGATGCGGCATATGGTTAGGACCCACGGCTTGTTGAAGAATTGACAAGGCGGTGTAGTTGAGTTGAAAATCTACGTCTTCTCTTCTTGTTAGGTTCTTGGGGTCATGAGGCTTGTATCCATCACGAGTGACCCTCCAAAGCTCTATACAAGAAGAGTTCAAGTGACTCTCCATATAATATTGCCATTCACGAAAAGAAAATGCATCAATTTTAGGTGGATCTCCCCTAGGAATTATATGAGGATGTGGGACGGGAGGATCGGGAGAATAACGTCCTTTGATGGAATGATATTCTTCCTCTCCTTCCGTACCCTTTTCGGTGGAGTTTTCGGCGGAAGCATTTTTAGATGGATCACCATATTCCCCTTTCTTGGCGCCCTCCGGAGGTTCTTCCGGAGGGGATGAGCCGGTAACCTCCGATCCTTTAGCTTTCAAGAGTTGCATCAAGACTTGACGCAACTCATCGATTTTGGTGTCTATGGATGAGGTCAATGAATTTTTCAACTCATTGAGATCATTCATAGATACCGGCGCCACGGAACCTTCGATATCCGTCTCATCAACCATACTTAAACTCTTAGGCGGTTAAGCCCGATAGAAGAGCCGAGGCTCTGATACCAATTGAAAGTATAGTATGGGCACCTAGAGGGGGGAGGGTGAATAGGTGCTACGACCAATTTTTTTTTTAAAGATTAGGATTGACACAAAGGTAAATTCTCTAGATAGTGCAACTAAGGTGAATTTACCTATATGACAAGGATATCAATTATTGCAACTAGTACACCAATAAATGCAATTAGTACAACAATAAATGCTACACAAGTGAGTAAAGGATAAGGGAACAAGATAACCGATAGGAAGCACGCGGAGACACGATGTATTCCCGAGTTCCTCCTTATAAAGGGAGTACGTCTCGTTGGAGGGGTGTGAGCTCGCCACGAAGGCCTACTCAACGCCACAAAGGCCTCACCTATTCTCCGATGAACCCCGCCACAAAGGCCTAGTCCACCCTCCACTATTGATCCCCTTTGAGGCGGGAATCGAGTCCTTTACAAACAAGTTTGGGGCACACACCCACAAACAAATTGGGGACTCCCAACACTCACAAATCACCAAGAATAGCAAAAATCCTAGGTTCTCCACAAGAGGAAACCCTAGGCAAAGATCTCTCAAACAAATGAGAGGGGAATGAAATCCGGTTGGTGAATACGTAGATCGGGGCCTTCTCCTTCAATCCTCTAAATATCAAATCTTTTGGGTGGAGGGATTTGGAGATCTAGCAAGGTGGGTGAGCTCTAGCAATGGTGAGATCTATTCTGGATGAGCTAGCTGGAGGTAGGTGGAGGAGAGGGGGTATTTACCATATCAAATATGTTGTTTAGGCCCTGAAATACATCAACACACTTAAGGATACATGTGTTGTGAACAAACACCAAAACAAGATGATTTAAGCGCGTTTGCACTTTCAAATACCCCTCCCCTCCACCTACCTCCAGCTAGCTCGTACAGAATAGATCTCCCCATTGCTAGAGCTCACCCACCTTGCTAGATCTCCAAATCCCTCCACCCAAAAGCCTTGATCTTTGGAGGATTGAAGGAGAAGGCCCCGATCTACGTCTTCACCAACCAGATTTCATTTCCCCCCTCATTTGCTTGAGGGGAACTATTCTAGGGTTTCCTCTTGTGGAGAACCTAGACATCTTGTCTCTCTTGGTGATTCTTGTGATTGTTGGGAGCCCCCAATTCGGTTCTGGGTGTGTGAGCCCCAAACTTGTTTGTAAAGGACTCGATTCCCGCCTCAAAGGGGATCAATAGTGGAAGGTGGACTAGGCCTTTGTGGTGGGGTTCATCGGAGAATAGGGTGAGGCCTTTGTGGCGTTGAGTAGGCCTTCGTGGCGAGCTCACACCCCTCCAACGAGACGCACTCTCTTAACAAGGAGGAACTCGGGAATACATCGTGTCTCCGTGTGCTTCCTATCGGTTATCTCGTTCCCTTATCCTTTACTTGTGTTTTCCTTGTATTTATTGTTGTACTTGTTGCATTTATTACCGTACTTGTCATATAAGTAAATTCACCATAGTTGCACTATCTAGAGAATTTACCTTTGTGTCAAGCCTAAACTTGTAGAAAAATTAAAATTGGTCGTAGCACCTATTCACCCCCCCTCTAGGTGCCCAGACTTTACTTTTAGATGAGGCATGTGGTTAGGATCCACGGCTTGTTTAATGATGGACAAGGCGATGTAGTTGAGTTGACAATCAACGGCTTCTCTTCTTGTCAAGTTCTTGGGGTCATGTGGCTTGTATCCATCTCGAGTGACCTTCCAAAGTTCTATACAAGAAGATTTCAAGTGAGTTTCCATGTAATATTGCCACCCACCAAAAGAATGTGCATCAATTTTAGGAGGTTCTCCTCTAGAAATTATATGGGGATGTGGGATGGGAGGATCGGGAGAATAGTGTCCTTCGACGGCGTGGAATTCTCCTTTTCCTTCCGTACCCTTATCGGTGGAGTTCTTAGCGGAAGCATCTTTAATTGGTTCACCATTTGCCCCATTCTTGGCACCCTCCGGTGGTTCAACCGTAGGGGATGAAATGGAGGTCTCCGGTTCCTTGGCTTTCATAAGTTGCAACACGAGTGTTCGCAACTCATCAATTTTTTCCTCCATGGATGAGATCAAGGAATTTTCCAACTCCTTGAGATCATCTATAGTGACTTGCACCACGGAACCGGTGACATCCGGATCATTGACCATACGAAACTCTTAGGCGGTTAAGCCTGATAAAAGAGCCGATGATCCGATACCAATTGAACGGATAGTAAGGACACCTAAAGGAGGGAGGGTGAATAGGTGCTACGATCAATTTTAATTTTTCTTCAAGATTAGCCTTGACACAAAGGTAAATTCTCTAGATAATGCAACTACGGTGAATTTACCTATATGACAAGAACAACATCAAACACAATACAAGCACGAGTAAAGGGGAAGGGACGAGGTAACCGATATAAAGCACGCGGAGACATGATGTAATCCCGAGTTTCTCCTTGTTAATGGAGTACGTCTCGTTGGAGGGGTTTGATCTTCACCATAAAGGCCTACTCAACGCCACAAAGGCCTCACCCTATTCTCCGATGAACCCCACCACAAAGGCCTAGTCCACCTTCCACTATTGATCCCCTTTGAGGCGGAAATCGAATCATTTACAAACTAGCTTGGGGCACACACACCCACAACCAAATTGGGGGCTCCCAACACCAAGAATCACCAAGTGTAGCAAGAGGTCTAGGTTCTCCACAAATGGAAACCCTAGAATCAAATCCCTCAAGTGAATAAGGGGGAAATGAAGAACGTCTCGGTGAAGATGTAGATCAGGGCCTTCTCCTTCAATCTTACGAAGATCAACAAGTTTGGTGGGAGGGATTGGGAGTAATTCAGGATTTGGTGAGCTCAATAAATGGTATTCAATGCAATGGATGAACTAGAGCTCAAGGAGAAAGAGGAGTGGTATTTATACCCCCCTCCCCAAATCTAGCCGTTTGAGCAGAAAAAAGGAACCGGAATATCCAGTTCAAACTTGAACCAGAATATCCGGTTGACCTCAATTCTTCAGATCTGGAATTCGACTGCGTTGACGTCTACCGAAATATCCGATTGGAGCGAATAATCTGGTTGCAATAATCCAGCTCTCTTCTGTCCCGAACAAGCTCCTGAATCGGAATATCCGGTTGATATGAAATAATCCGGTTGCAATAATCCGATTGATTTCTGCGTGTCCAACTTCCAGTCCTTAGTCATTTTGAGCCCAAGCTTCCATAACCGGAATATCCTGTTGTTCCAGAATAATCCGGTTGGAATAATCCGGCTCATCTATGGCTCAAACTGGGCTGGGATCTTCCTAACCGGAATATCCGGTTGCCCTTGAATAATTCAGTTAGAATAATCCGGTTCCTCTCTGCCCAAAACCTCAGTGATCTAACTTCACCGATCTCTCAATAATCTAACTTCACCGATCTTTTGGTGATCGATACCGATATTGAAAATAACACCTACACACTTAACACGTCAATAAATAATGTACTTAGTATTGTTGACTAACACACAAAACCAACGGGAAAATGAAATGCACTTTCACCAACTACGTAGGGAATCTGGATTTTGCCGCTTCATTTCATCGGGACTAGCAATGAGATTTGTAGACGGACATGAGAGCACCACGATTGTCACTCGTGTGACCCAGGTCGTCGCGTGCTGGTAACACCGCTGAGAAACGGTGCGAGCAACAGACGACAGGGATAGGACCACTGCCAATTTTATACATATACGGATACCGGGTCACACGTGTTTCTACAAGTCATCTAATGACAAATTAATTATTTAACAATAACCATCGTACCCTTAATTACGAAGGGGTATAGAGTGATATCAGCCGTTGATGTGTTCAAGTTTAGCCAAGAGGAACACCGAAGCAGAAGCCATAAGGAATAGGGCCTTCTAAACCCAATATTAATGTACTAATTAAAATAAAATGTGCGTTGGGTACACTCGCCTGGGACGCGGACAGGGCCGAATTTTTCAGTCCGTTTGGCGGCCCAAACGTATGAAAACAAGCCACGCACGGACACGAAATGTGTCGGCACGTTGGAGATGCTTTTAGCCCGCCAAGCTAGCTTTGCTTGGTGTGAACCGAGAGAAGAGTGCGCATGGAGCTGAGGTGTTTTTTCTTGTTTATGACGAGGCTGGATCGCCATTCGCCAAGATGTTGAATCTAAGAAAGAAGAAAAATCTTGGACCATGCCCTTGTATTGACCCAAAAAAGTTAGATCCATTCCATCTCACTGTATCCAAGCTGAATTTGTCGCACGTCATCTCAAACTGAACCGCCATGCCTGCCGATCGAAGGACTCCAATTCGAACTTGGCCTAGCCAGGCAGCCAGCTCGATTTTCGCCTGCGCGTACACCGATCGATCGTTTTCGCCATGATACTACCTGTCTGATGATGCATGCATGATTGGGACGCGCGAACCTGCTTCGGGTTTAGGGAGAATGCAGAGAATCCGTCTAGCTTTCCTCCTTGGGCTGATGACTTGGTAGAGGCTACGTTGATTAGGTCTCCCTTGCGGCGCGCGGCGCGCGGTGTCGTTTTCAACTGTGCCGATCTTGATAGTTTCTGCCGCGTCCCATTTTCTAATCTTTTTCCTCGTCCACTGTTCGGAAGACGGTGATAGATAATGAATTAAGGTGGCGCAAGCTGAGGATTGCATTCGGTATTAATTTGATCGCTACATAAACTCAACTTCCTTTTACTTTTTGAAGAAGACACGGAGGAAATGAACGCAGGTTTTGAGATATTTCTGAAACAAATAAGTACTTGTACCATTGTCCGGAGAACGAAAAAAAAATGTTACATCATGTAATGGCCATTACCCGCAAAAATAAATGTATGGCCATTGAATCGGCCTGATAAAGTATTCAAACTCCTCTATTTTTTCAATATAGAAGTCTGAATACATTTGTTAGAGCCTGAACTTAGCTACAATGACAGGTACGTTATCCACATTTTACAGAGCAACTCAACGCTTATTGTAAACGGGACCAGGACAAAGGTACTGTGTGCCTACCAGTTCATCCACAGCCAGGCTACAACGTACTAATTAATCTTGTAGATATGTGTGTACGTACCAGTTCATACGTTTTACGTCACAATTTGTACAAGTAACATTGAAAGCGTCTATGAGATGTATACACAAGTTAAGAAGCTTGTAAACATAGTGATCCGATCAATCAATGAACGCCGCAAATTAAGCTGGGTCGTTCTTGGTTGAATTGATCAGTACGTGTTACCCGCAAAAAAAGAATTGATCAGCGTTAGGAGTTCCTTCAAGAGATGTGTTTGGTGACGACACCTCGAACGCGTGTCCATCGCAAGCAAATGGGCACCATCGAACGGTTCTGCCTTATTTTTTCTCTTCTTTGCGGAGCGGTTCTACGACTTGCCGAAGACCAAATCAGCTCACAAACTCCACTTGATTGAACAAGCCTCGATCGTTTACAATTTCCCACTTGATGACCATGCAAAAGTCCCAAAGGAGAAAAGCAGTTTGAACTTGGAAGCACACTGATGGCTGAGCCCATCCAGAAAGATACGCGCGCCAGTAGTAGAGATTAACCATTGATCCGCGGTGCACTTTGCTTTTATCTTGCGGCTCGTCCCAAGGAGAGCGAAAGAAAGAAACTAAAATGTTACCTTTCCGCTTTCCTTTACAGGCTCCGCAAGGGCAAAGTGAAAGTGAACACCAGCTCAGCTGAAATGGTCGCTCATGTCAATGGATGGATTCAACTTGCCATTCCTAAATTACTTAGTCGACCCAGAAAGGATAAACGTCAGGAAATGGTCTTCAAGTTCCTTGGATTATCAATATGCATGCGCATGCCTATTGAGTAGTAATCAGAGTCTTCGTCCTGTGCACTGTTATGTGCTCAGCAATTCGGAGACAAATGAAGCTGCAGGAATTCACATGCCAACAAGCCATGACCAAAATCCTTTCGGATACAACAATGCAAAGCCTAGAAGTCTAGAACCGACATATATTTGGAGTGCACATGCCCATGATTGACCCGGCTAATTAAAGTACAAACCGATCTAGTAGCAAATATACAACGGGAACAAGCAACGTACCTGGACTCCATCCAGACGACAAAAAAAAGAACATGCGTTTTTTTTTAATCTTTGTACCCATAACTCTTACCGATTTTAATGAAAATGACATGCAAGTCTTTCTCTCGTTCTAGAAAAAATACGTTAGAAAAAGAACCAAGTTGCAGAGAACGCTACTACACTACAGTATTATCTTCTTCCTCGTTTTGTCTTGTCCCTTGATGCATATGCACATATAGTGGCCCGCACCTGCTCCGAAACTTCCCCAATTGACCACGTTTTGGTGTCGACGGCTCGTCGCGCACCGGACATATATAAATAGCCCACCCCCTCTCATTCATCAGCCAAACACACTCTCCTCCGATCATCCGACCCCCTCGCTCCATCAAGCGTCAACACCACCAAGCACTGAAGATCCATAACACACAGCTCGAACTAGTACTAGTAATGGGGCGGGCTCCGTGCTGCGAGAAGATGGGGCTGAAGAGGGGCCCGTGGACGGCGGAGGAGGACATGACCCTGGTAGCTCACATCGAGCAGCACGGGCACAGCAACTGGCGGGCGCTGCCGAAGCAGGCGGGGCTGCTGCGCTGCGGCAAGAGCTGCCGCCTCCGGTGGATCAACTACCTGCGCCCGGACATCAAGCGCGGCAACTTCAGCAGCGAGGAGGAGGACGCCATTATCCAGCTCCACGCCATGCTCGGCAACAGGTGGTCCACGATCGCCGCGCGCCTGCCCGGGAGGACCGACAACGAGATCAAGAATGTCTGGCACACGCACCTCAAGAAGCGACTCGAGTCTTCGTCCAAGCCATCCGGCGCAACCGGCGCGCCTAAGCGCAAACCCAAGAAGCCTGTGGCTGAGAGCGCGCTCGAGGCCCCGACCTCTGCGCCAGTGTCGTCCCCGGAACAGTCGCTCTCGACGTCGTCCGCCAGCGACGACTCGATGGCCACGTCGCTGGAGAACACGGGCAGCTTCACCGCGAACTCGGAGGAGTTCCAGATCGACGACAGCTTCTGGTCGGAGACGCTGGCGATGACGGTGGACAGCTCCGGTTCCGGGATGGAATACGCGGGCGACTCCTTCGGCGCGGACAGTGCCTCGCCCTCGACGTCGTCGAGCAACGACGAGATGGACTTCTGGGTCAGACTGTTCATGCAGGCTGGCGACTTGCACAGCTTGTCTCAGATTTAGGGAGAGGACGTACGGGTTCGTTAGTATTCCTCTCACGATTCTGAAGCGCTACCAGCTCGATGATGAGAGGCAACCACTCCAAGCTCAGGCAGGCAGAGGCGCAGGCGAAACGGCCGCGAGCACACGCCCGTTCATACTGCACCAGGTCGAACCAAGGCGCGCGGGCCATTTGGCCTATAAAGAATTACTGTAGAAAATTTATATACGGAGTAGTTTATTTATCTGCTGATTTCATCCTGTTGCCGTCCGGTTCAGTTTCACTTGCCCGGGATAGCCATGGCTGGAGAGTTTAACTATGTTTATGTTCAAGGGACGGGGCGGGCAGGTTGAGCCGAATGAGATGAGCATATTCTTTCAGTTCGTTGAAAACATCCGTCGCGTTACAATGTTTTTGTTTTTTTGTATTTTTTTATCTGGTCGCGTAGTGTTGGAAAAGTCTCCTTAAGGATAGGATAAAGTAGTAAACATTTTTGTTGTCTCACCGAATTTGCAATGCAGGATCACTATCACGTCCCCACAACTCTGCAAATGGTCAGATAATTCGTATGAAAATTTGCATGGACACGCTTTCATACATTTCGTGACGTTTTAAAACTTAAAAGCTGAGATCTTACTTCAGTTTGAAAAATATTTGCGTACACTCGTAACATATATACTTGTTAGGATACGGAGTATACGTGTAGGATAGACTAGGATTCTACATCCGACTACATCGACAATCCGACATCACTATTGTGAAAACCCCTAAGACCGCGCGTATGGTTCTGGCAAAACCTTTGTGTGCTTGGTGAGGTTCTCCCAGTCATGGCAAAACTGGTGGACTCACTTATGAGCAATGACCGCGTCCTCTGACATTCGCAAGACGCCCGCGACGATACCTTTCATGGTGCAAAAGGTCGTTAAAAAAAAACACAACTGCAACAACATCATACACATCGCGCAATTTTTTGCGCCTCCGGCTGCGGCTACATCAACTACGACGAGTACTATATCGACCACTACTACAACGACTACGGCTACATCACGCTCGGCTACCTCGACATCGACATCACATGCTACGTCTACAACAACACATCGGCAACAACTCCAGTCAGCAGTTTGCGCGTCGTCACTTGCGTCCACGACACTCCTGCTGTGACTGCGGGAGGGAAGAGAGGAGAGATGATGATGACGGAGAGGAGAAAACGACGAAAGCGCAAAACTTCAAATCCAGTCGCAATCGTCCGCTTCACTCCCGCTACGACTGAGGGGGGTGTTAGGATACGGACAAGTATACGTGTAGGGATAGACTAGGACTCTACATCCTTATACTCCAAGTCTTTACCTACCTCCGTGTACCTCTCCTTATATACCCCACATAAGGGCCAAGCAATTAACAACGAAACATTAGGGATTCTCTACAATTTTTACAATACTCACGCTTCCATTAATATTCGTGCACGTTACGACCACTGTACCTAGTTTTGCACGTCTAGTGGCGACATCATTAACTTGATTGTTGGGAGGATAATAACCCGGCAGCCCCATACAGAGGGATAAAGACTCGGCTGGAGGAAGTTTGGGTGAAGACGTCGCAATGAGATGATGGGCCGGATATCACTGATGGGTTAGAGGTTGCGCTGGTAATCTGGCTCAGGGAAAGGGAGGCTCTAGAAGGCCCGAAAGGCGGTGCAAACCATGGAGTCCAAGACTTGGAGGTCACGGAGAGTAATTTAGTGTTACGTGTAGACCCCGAGTAGGGCTCTAGATGTATCTTGTAAGGAAAGGCAGGAAACCGGGTGTTATATAAACCGGCCCTTATGGCATAGAAAGGGGATTTCGAGTGATTCTAGTTATACGAAAGCAAGTACTTGTAACCCTAGATTGGAGTCTCGGCGACATTGCAGCCTGTCGTGGTGGTGTCACGGCAGATGCCATAGGATGGCTAAAGATGTGGGGACGATGGACGCTGGAGGTGTCCGGGGAGGGATCACGCGACGAGTAGCCGCGTGAGGTAAGATCCACACAACACAAACAACACGATGTACCCAGGTTCAGGGCCCTCGTGAGGAGGTAAAACCCCTACTCCTGCCTCTCTCTATGTATTATGATGCCTCTCCGAGTAGCCACAGTACAAATGGTATCTCTACCGAGTAGCCTCTCTCTTCTCTCCGAGTAGAGCTAGGTCAAGAACTTAGGGTTTCTAGGGCTCCAGAATGAGCGTGGAGCAAGATCGAGCAAGATCCCTCGCGCAGGAGGCGGCGGGGCACCTTATATACACGGTGCCCAGCCGGATACGTCCAAATCTAGACAAGTGTCGACATAGTGTGCACATCGTCCTTTCTCCGAGTACCCGCTGACAGCTTTGGTTCCTAATCTTGGCTGCTTCTGTAAAGTCGTTGGGCAAAACTAGGGGACAGACTGGTATCACTGTACCTAGGCACAGAGTAGGCCCCCCTTATCCTGCCACGGCCTGCTTCCATGCTGTCACTGTCAGGCAGGCCGGTCCCAGATGAACAGTAGTTCGAATGCTGCCAAGTACGGACCCAGGATACGCGGGATCCTGTGTCAGAACGGCTCCTTTGACTTTCTGGCCCGAGTAGGTTCCCGCCAATTGTACTCGGGCCAACCCTTCTACTCGAAAGGATAGAACTTGATTGATATCTCCTTCTGGTCATCTTGAGGTGAGACCGAGTAGCAGTCGACCGGGTAGCGAGTACCAGGTAGTCGGCTACTCGACCAAACCTCTCTTCTGTAAGCTGCCTTTACCACCTGTCTTTACCCTACTCGGGGGTAACCCCCCGACAGCAGCCCGAGCCTCTAGATCGCCAATCAATATGATCCTATCTGGAAGTAAGCTATCATCTCCAATGGAGAGGCTGAACCAGGATAAATCTTGTGTCTGATCTGAGCTAAACCCTCTCCCAAACACCAAAGTCGATTTACCCCAACCTAAGTTACCTCCGGTAACATCTGCCCTGACTTTCCCACGACAGTTGGCGCCCACTATGGGGCCTACGTCCAAAGGTGTTTACATTACGGGAGAAGCTCTGGAAAGCATGAAGAACCTCGTTATCGGCGAGATCATCACCAACCCCGAAGGAGAGAAGATCGTCGACGATTTTGGCTGGGGGCCAGAGTCGGACCAGCTTGAAACCGGATCTGTTGTCATGATCGGTCGGGTTAACGTCCTCGTGGCTATGGTACGTACATCTGGTTCAATTTTTGAAAATAATGAATATGATTCTGTGTCAGGGGCCGCCACCTGTGTTCAATCGGATGGGAAAGAGTCGGTAGGCACGGAAGAACTGGAGAGAGCACCCACCACGAAGAGGGAATAGCCGGAGGAGCCGGCATGGACCCCGCGTGGCCGGGTTACTGGAGATGATGACACCGAATCTATCCTGCACCTGCTCGAAGATCGGTATGAAGAAGATAGCTGCGAGGAAAAAGAATATGAATCTTCACCAGGTATTGCGCGCTGAGTTGCGGTCTACACAGCCCCTGCGATAAATCTGAATCAGGGTGATGTGTCAGTAGCCGCGGCTGGTGCGGCGCAAGCGCTGGTCCAACAACAAACTCCGATCAATGGAAACCCGGCTGGAGCCCGGGTCGATGGTGAGCAGACGTCCGTCACCAGCGAAACAGGGGAAACTGCTCATCACAGGAACATGTTCGGATTTAGGACAAACAGAACAGCTGGTGCGGGAACGTCACACCCACCAAATCCGGCTCTGTTCAACAACAACTTGATCTTGGATCCCACAGTGTTAGCAACGGTAATAACCCCGGAAAACGCGGCGGCCCGGGCCAGAGACTTGGATGTGGCCCGCCGAGCATTGGAAGCATAGAGGAGATATGTAGAAGCCGAGAAACTACGGATGGCCATGCGTCAACGTCAGTTTGCTGAGTTAGAGGATCGTACACAGGCACAAACAACTAGAGCATATAATCAGAGGCATCAGACGAGACTGCCTGCGACAGGCGGAGCCCTACAACCAGTCGCGTTATTCATTACGCCTCAAGACCAGCAAATCCCGATCGTGAATCAAGGAACTGGGTACGCAGGAGCAGCGCTCGGGGGATAACCGATTAACATGCCAGTCGGGTCACCTGCGCTACCCGCTGGGGCGGCCGGGGGCAATGCTGTGCAACCACGACCATCACGATTTCACACCCCGTCGGGTCACTTCAATAACCTTATGGACAACGTGTACGCCGCAACTTTAGCGCTCGACCGTATTCCACTAGGAGAGTCGCCTCAAGCAATAGAAACCCGTCGGGTTATAGAGATATTACGCACCGCGGTGGCTCAGCAAGCAAATTACCCGGACAACAGCAGCGGCATGCACGGACGCCGTATATCAGTCGGCGGGAAGGTAATACGAGGAACATTCAGTCAATTCAGCACGACGGAGGGCAGAGCAGCAGCAAATGCCGCCTCCTCCACTTAGACCAACAACTCTTGCGGTCTCAGCGGCACAGGCTATCGTGGATAGTTCTCGGGCAAGGCGTGCGGCCAGGTCTGTAGCGCGAGGTGCAGGAGTTGGCGCGCCTCCCGCCGCAGCAGCCGAGGCTTCACACGTTTCAAGAATAAGGCCGGTGTCGACAAACTTAGCCGGACCCAAATGCTTATCAGACGCTATCAGGGCCGAGGCTTACCCGGACAAGTTCAAAGAGCCTAGTAAAGTTGTCAACTATGAGCCGACCATGGATCCTGAGACCTGATTAAGCAGCTATGAGATGGCCATGTCTATTCGCAACGCTTCAGAAAAGCTCCAAGCCAAATTTATGTATCTCATGATGTCTGAAGGAGCAGCTAAAATATGGTTCAATTTAAGTCGGCTTTCGTCAAGCATTTTCATGGAACTTGCAGGAAATTATACACGATTGACGACTTGGATCGGTGTGTGCAGAGAAAGGGAGAGTCGGCACGCAGCTGGGTGTGCTGAGTCATGGAGATACTCCACTCATCCACCGATATCCAGCCAAAGGATGCGATACAAGCTATGGCGAAAACATGCAGATATACGCCTTTGGTGCAAAATTGGTACGCATGAAATCCAGCAGGCATGTTTCAGAAATTACTATGGGGGAGTTGATGGACGCGTGCAACAAGCATGCCTCCACCGACACCACAAAATAAGATATTGATGATAAGAAGGGAAAAGCTAATGTGAGCAGCAATGGAAGAACCGGTAACAAGGCTGTACCAAATAACAATGGAGGTAACAATGGTGGAAATGGAAACAACCAGCACAAACGTCCGTATGAGGGGGGCTCCGAGTTAGTCGCCAATACTGAGGCCGGGTTTGCAAGGCCCAGAGCGGACGGAAACTTCAATGGAGGAAACTTCAACAGAGTAAGTAATTATCAAGGGCCACCGCGGCCGTCTAACCACATAGAAGCCTTCAAGATGCCTTGCCCGCGCCATAGTAGGAATGGCAGGCCGGCTCACCATTCATTGGAGTAATGCGTGGATCTACAAAGGTGAAAAAATGAGGAAATACAGAAGGCGCTGCAAGGTGTAGGCCGGGAAGGAGGGCCGGGTCTGGGTGGAAACCAGGGCAACGGCCCACCCCCCGCAGGCAATACAAGAGCTGGTAGCGCGGATAATAACCAGGGTGGTGCAGGGGGTTTTCAGAGTAACCCAAAGCAGGTAGGACATTATCATGTTCACACCACTGGGACCACCAAGAGGGAAAGGAAGATACTCAAAAGAGCTGTAAACTCGGTTTCTTTGGGTGTTCCAAGATACCTGAGATAGTCAGATCAGGAAGTAACATGGAGTAGAAGGGATCACCCGGAAGCAATAGAACATCCGGGTTTGCTAGCTTTGGTAGTAGCGCCGCAGGTCAATGGCTATGAGTTAAAGAAGGTTCTGATGGATGGTGGGAGCAGTATCAATATCCTATATTGGGAGACATTTTTACGTATGGGGCTCAAAGAGTCTCAGCTGCAGAAAAACTCCACAGTTTTTCACGGAATTGTACCAGGACATTCGACTTGTCCTGAGGGAAAGATATCACTGGAGGTTTCTTTTGGAGAATCCAAGGATAATTACAAAGTAGAGTGGCTCACATTCGAGGTGGTGAAATTGCGCAGTCCTTATCACGCACTGTTTGGAAGGCAGGCTTACGCCAAGTTCATGGCAAGACCTTGTTACGTTTACCTACAGTTGAAAATTCCGGGCCCTAAACGGACCATCACTATTCATGGGAGCAGGGCTGTGGCAGCAGAGTGCGATGAGGGAGATGCGGCCCTCGCAGAACAAGCCTGTGCAAAGGAAGAGCTCAAGTATTACAGGTCTCAGGTAGACCCGGAAGATCGAACATCTTTGAAAAAACCAAATACTGATGATGAGAGAGCTAAGTTTAAAGCAGCCCAAGACACAAAGATGGTGGCTTTCATTGAGGGCAACTCTTCCAAGCAGTTCGCCATAGGGTCCAACCTGGATATCAAGGAGGAAGACGCGCTCATCGAGTTTATCCGTGAGAATCAGGATGTTTTTGCATGGACGCCTAGCGACATGCCGGGTATCCCGACTAAACTCGCTGAGCACAACTTACATGTTGACCCCAAGTCCCGGCCAGTGAAGCAGGGCCTGAGGAAAATGAATGAAGAAAGAAGAAAAGCTATAGGAGCAGAGGTAGCTCGGCTCTTAGCAGCCGACTTTATCATGGAGGTTTTCCACCCCAAGTGGTTGGCTAACCCGGTCTTAGTGTTGAAAAAGAATAACGAGTGGAGAATGTGCATAGATTACACGAGTCTCAACAAGCATTGTCCAAAAGATCCGTTCGCCCTTCCAAGGATAGACCAGATCATAGATGCGGTGGCGGGAAATGACTTGTTATGCTTTCTGGATGCCTATTTCGGGTATCATCAGATAAATCTCAAAGAGGAGGATTGGGAGAAGACGTCGTTCATAACCCCCTTTGGAGCTTTTCGTTACAAAACCATGACCTTTGGATTGAAAAATGCCGACGCAACATACCAACGGTGCATTCAGAAGTGCTTTGAGGATCAGATTGGGTGCAATGTCCATGCTTATGTCGATGACGTGGTGATCAAAACAAGGAACGCAGAAACATTCATTGATGACCTAAAAGAGACCTTCAAGAACCTGAGGAGATACAAAATGAAGCTCAACCCAACAAAATGTGTGTTTGGAGTTCCTGCGGGGAAACTACTTGGTTTCATCGTTTCTGAGCGAGGGATCGAGGCTAACCCGAAGAAGATCAAAGCTATTCAGAGCCTAAAAAAGCCAGAGGAATTGAAACATGTTCATAAACTTACAAGATGCGTAGCAGCGCTGAGCCGGTTCATATCTCGGCTCGGAGAAAAGGCAATACCCCTATACAGACTATTGAAGAAAACAGACAATTTCGTATGAGATCAAGAGGCGGATGAGGAATTTGAAGCTCTGAAGAAGCAGCTATCTGAAGCCCCAGTTTTGGCAGCGCCGGGTCCCAAAGAGCCCATGTTGCTGTATGTTGCGGCCGGGCCTCGAGCAGTTAGTGCAGTAGTCGTGGTCGAGCGTAAAGAGGATGGAAAGGATTACCCGGTGCAACGGCCGGTTTATTACATGAGCGAGGTCTTATCAGAGGCGAAGCAGCGGTATCCACATTGGCAGAAGCTAGTGTATGGGGTATTCATGGCCAGTCGGAAATTGAAGCCGTATTTTCAAGAACACCCCATAACGGTGGTAAGTTCCATACCCATGGCAGATATCATAAGAAATTCAGATGCTACATGTAAGCTAGCCAAGTGGGCCATCGAGATGGGTGATTATCACATCAATTATGAGCCCCGATCTGGGATCAAGTCTCAGGCGCTGGTTGATTTTGTCAATGATTGGACTCAGACAAGCATGCCCTCGTTAGTGCCAAGTTCAGAATCTTGGGTTATGCATTTCGATGGTTCCAAGCAGTATGAAGGATCGGGAGCCGGCGTTGTGCTCACATCGCCAAAAGGAGATAAGTTGCGTTACGTTTTGCAAATTCATTTTGATTGCTCTAACAATATAGCCGAGTACGAGGCCTTCTTGCATGGATTGCGTGTAGCAAAGGAGATGAGCATTAAGCGTATAAAGTGCTACGGAGACTCGGATCTTGTGGTACAGTAGGTCTCAGAACGTGGGACAGGAAGGACGCAACAATGGCAGCATACCGCAGAGAGGTGGACAAAGTAGCCGGGTCTTTCTCAGGGTATCAGGTGGAGCACATTGACCGGCGTAAGAACGAGGCTGCGGACGCACTGTCGAGACTCAGCTCCCGTCGAGAGCCGGTCCCTGCCTAATGTTTTCTTGGATGAATTGTGGCAGCCTTCCATTAAAACCGAGTCAGAAGAAGAGATAGCTCACCGGGACCCAGACTCGGAATTTGTAGCCGCGGTGCGTGCTATTCCAGAATGGACTGAGCCGTTCCTGGCATTTCTACTACGGGGCGAGTTACCACAGCAGGAAGTTGTAGCCCGGCAAATCCAGAGACGGGCAAAAGGTTACTCTATCATTGGCGGTGAGCTTTACAAGAGAAGTGCTACAGGTGTCTTTTTACGCTGCGTAGCTCCAGAAGAAGGCCGACAAATATTGAAAGAAATTCATGAAGGTGATTGTGGACACCATGCCTCCACAAGATCCCTTGTGGCCAAGGCGTATCGGCACGGTTTCTTTTGGCTTACGGATTTAGCAGATGCAGAACGCTTGGTGGAAAGATGTGATGGATCTCAGAGGTATGCTCGGCAAACCCATGTGTGGGCTATGGAGCTGCGGACAATTCTATTGACTTGGCCGTTCGCTGTTTTGGGTATAGATATGGTAGGCCCTTTCCACGTGTCTCCCTGCAAAAAGACTAATTTACTGGTGGCCATCGATAAGTTCACAAAGTGGGTTGATGTCATGCCAGTTACGAACTGTGAATCTGCCACAGCTGTGCAATTCTTGAAGAAGATCATATATCGGTTTGGATACCGCCACAGCATAATAACAGACAATGGAACCAATATGTCCTGAGGAGAGATGGAGAAGTTCTGTGGAAACAATGGCATTCGACTTGATGTAGCCTCGGTGGCCCATCCATAAGCCAATGGTCAGGTGGAGAGAGCAAACCAAGATCTACTTCGTGGGTTATAACCACGATTACGAGTCCCGTGTCTCCGAGCTGCTGGAGCATGGGTTGAGGAGTTACCCTCTGTGGTTTGGGGAATCAATACTACACCTAACAGGTCTACTCAAATGACCCCGTTTTTTATGGTTTATGGTGCAGAGGAGGTCCTCCCAAGTGATATTATCCATGACTCGCCACGAGTGGCGACCTATGTTGAGGTGGAAAACGAGAAGACCCGGCAGGACGCTGTGGACATGTTAGAAGAACACATGGAGCAAGCATTGGAACGGTCCGCAATATATCAGCAGGATTTACGGCGATATCATAGTTACCGGGTCAAGACGCGTGTTTTTCAAGAAGGAGACCTGGTGCTGCGTTTGGTGCAATCCAAAGAGGGAAAACACAAGTTATCTCCCCTATGGGAGGGTCCGTTCATTATAAGCCGGAATCTGCACAACGGGTCGTATTACCTAGTGGATGCAAGGAAAGAGTCGGACCATGTGAATGACACTGCTCATTCCACCTTCTCCATGCAAGAGTGCGAACGACCATGGAACGTGGCCCAGCTGCGCCCTTACTACACTTAGCATAGACTCGGTTTGCAAATTGTATTACACGATGTAACATGCAGCAGGTTTCAGACGCGCTCTTTTTCTATCCAGGGTATCTACAGAGACTGGAGGGTTTTTAGTGAGGCGGCCTGCTGACCTAACCTTTTCATATCAATAAAGAAATGGTTAGATCATGATAGTTATTATATCCCTTAAATTTTGTCAGTTTCTTGCATATTTTTCTATAATTGATCATGCTTTGTATTTACTAGTGTGTTGTTTCAGTCAAATATGTTTTCCAATAGTAAGGCGTATGATTTAGTGGGTCTAAATTTGCGCATCTTTTCCTTTTTTAGTGTTCAAGCTATCTGTAAGCCGGTAGAGCAGAAAGCCTACTGTTGCGTAGTACACATATATAGGTCTTGGGGACTGATTGCTTGAATAGCACAGTTGCATACTCAGACCCGGCCACGATGCCACTCGGTTGTGAGGACTGATTACTTGCAATAAGTACAGTTGCAATCTCGTAACCCTGACAATAGAGCCAAAAAAATTCTTGACCTTTTTGGCTCGAGCTTGATGTGACTCGCAACAAAATGGCGTGTTTGCTAACCTATAAATCCAATCAGTCACGATGCCCATTGGGAGTTGCCTGACCCTGTTTTTATTAGAGTTATAGCAACATTGAAAATCCATGCGAAAACCGGCTCATAGCTTCAAAGGGGTCAAAAGGGTCATCTAAACCATAAGTTATGAAGAGCAAAGGCGACAGCCGGAAACTCACTACACATTGCGCATAATTTCAAAACGTATAAGTGTACATAGATATCAAGAATTTATAGGGGGTGATGCTGCACAGATTAAGTTTTCATCTTCATGTCAATGAAAGTTTGGGACTTGGGGGCTTGAGAAAATAAAATTTCTCAAGCCAAGAATCCTCAGACCCAGAGTCCGGGTCTTGGGGACTTGTGAGTAATTTTTTTTCACAATCATAAGACCAAGACTCGGCATCTTTATCACAAAGCATATAACAGCAAAATTGTGCAAAAATAGGTTCGCATACCAAAGCGACAACCAGAAGGGTCATCGAAACCACAGAAATTTACAGTGTTACAAGCCTTAGGAAGAATATCAAAAAGTGCACAAACGCACTATCAAATAGAAGTGTTTAAAAGGCATATTACAATGCCCATTGGCCGAATGATTGTGTGCTGGTAAGAAGGAGTAGCATTACTCGGCCGCAGCAGCCGGGTCTTCAGTAGTCCCCTCTGGCGCTTTCTCCGTGTCAATGTCCGACTCACCCGTGGAGGGAGCACGAGCTGGAGGAGGAACTACCGGAGTTGACGAAGTTGGTGCAGTACTGGCCTCAGCCTTTTCCTTGGCAAGCTCCGCCTTGAAGCGAGATAGCATGTCAAAGGGCGCAGGAGCATGTAAGGGAACCGGCTTATCCTCATCATTGAACGGCGCGGTAAGCTTGTTTACGTCAAGGTTCTCGGCGATCAAGCTATCCGAGTGTCGGATCTGGGTGTTGATGGCCTTGAGGTCTTTGCCCGAGAACTTGGTGCCATCGGTCTTGAACTCAAGAAACCCATCAACAAGTTTTGCCGGCTCAATTTTGGGATAGTAGGCCTTAGCCAAGGCAAGACTGCGTATCACGCCAACCCGGCATGCTGAGCACTTCCAAGCATCAATCCAAGCAGGGACTGTCGAGTATGCTTCGAGCATGTGTGTCACACCAGTGTAGTCACCGGCTAGCTTCACAGCTCTGAGAGTCCACTTTGTCCCTGCCTCAAATTGCCGGATGACGTTCTTCAGTATCTTGAGCTTTTGGAGGTCGGCGTGTTCCCTAGCAACTTCATTCGGACCTGCAATACAAAAAGGGGAGTAAGATAGTGTGATCCGGGTCAAAACCTCGTAAAATAGGGAAATCCGATTAACACAAAGCGATAGTGGGAAAATAGCTGTGCCTTACCTATGATGGAGTCATAGGTCTTGGTTATGAAGTTGTGAGTTTCTTGACGAACTCCTCAGTGTTCCGGAGTTTCTTCTTCTGCTTGTTGTATTTCTTGAAGAGATCCTTGAGGTTGGCCTCCGGTTCTTCACGGAGTTTTACCTCAGATTGTAGGAGTTCATTCGTTTTTGCATGTACTTCATCAGTACGAGCTACATAAGCCTGAAAATGGCAAAGCAATATCAGTCGGTTTAATGTACAGAAAACAATTTTTACCGGGTTTCAAATATATTTGCAAGTACCGAGTGACTGGGACAGTTTACTCGGAACTTGGGGACTAGGATAAATATATACATAAAATCAGTTAAACAAACCTGACGCTCTGCTACCTGAGACTCGACGATCTCGTCCAGAGTCGCTTTCAAGGTGCGATACTCCTTCAGCAGCTTGTCAAAATCTTGACCGCTAAGAGTCGGCCTTGAAGAGCCGGCATCCCGATCAGTCGGCGGTGGCGTCGTCTTCTGTTCCCCCGCGTCAAATCTGGCGGCGACGGTCTTTGCAGTAGCAGCCCCCCTTTTGGTCCCAAGGTATTCAACCTCGGGATCAATCGGTTGGGGCGCGGGAGGAGGAGACTCGGCCGTCGGGTTTGCCTCATTAGCCGGCTCTTCGGCGGGCTGGGGATTAGCGTCACTTTCCGGGTCAACCGCCATCGGGTCTTCGGCGGGGGTTTCGACCGGGTCACTAAGTGTGACCTTGGCTCTGAGAGAAGAAAAGCAATATGTTTAGTGGTTGATAAACTTGCAAAGTGTATGGGACGTAGTCAAATAAGTTATAAGATTTACCCGGTGTTCACGACGAAATCGCTCGGGAGATTGTTGCTTGACCCGGAAGACACTGACAGAGAATTGGAAATTGAGACTCGGAGTTTTCCGGCTAAGGGGTGACTCGGAGTTGGATATTTTCCAGGAACGTAATTGTGGTAAGATGAAATAGTACCAGCTCGGCGAGAGGGTGATCGAAGGGGTATTCCGGGGTTAAGGCCCTCGTCACCCGGTGAAGAACGAATCGCCTGTCGCTTGGTTGGAGGAGGAACGGCCTTCTGCGATGATGTAATAGTTAGATACGCATTGAAGTTTGCATATACCGGTATATGAGTACGGATTTGTGGTCTCGAAGGAGTTTGGTACCTTGAATGTAACTCCCCTGGCTTTCCTCTTCCTGCCTAACTCGGCCTCAGGCTCGGGCTCGCTCTCTTCAGATTGAGAGCCGGCTGAGCGAGCCGGCTTTTTCAGCCGGCGCTGGCGATGGTGGTGTAATGTCAGGAATGAAGACGGGAGGAGAGTCTTTGTCTAATAAGCCAACAAAAAAAAGTTGTTTAGTAACTCGGAATCACCTTCTTCATTGTCACTCAGCTCTTCGTCTTCCGAGTTTCCTGAAGGAGGAGGGGTTTCGATCTTCCACCAGTCATCAGATTCCTGAGTAACAACAGCTGTTAGTGTGCATGTTTGAAAAAGCAGCAGGTACGAAGGAGATTAGTCGGTTCTTACTGGTGAAGCCGGGTTTGTGCGGGTGAAGGGGGAGAGCCCTGAGATGCTCTTTATGACCTCCACCTTTTCAGCCAGAAAGTTCTTCATGGCTTTTTTGACGTCAATAGCCAGATATGATTTCTCCGAGTATCGAAGAGAGTCGGTCAGGTGGCCCGAGTATTCGTAAAGGAGTTTATTGCGAATGCTGTTAGGATGGATCCTACAGCTAATCCAGGTCTTGATCAGGTTCAACCCACAAAGGCCGTGGGCTGTTAGGACGGAAAGCTTGAGGAGGAGGGGCTAGATGGCCTGTCTATTGGCCTCTGGAGCGAAGGCGCTCAAGTTGTCGCTGAGAGAAAGGGTTTCAACAGAAAACCCGGCAGAGGCTTTTCACCGGGTAATGAGGTGTCTTTGCAGTAGAAGAAAGATTTTTGCCAATGCTTCACATGGGTGTGAAGATTAAGAGTCGGCATTAGCGATTTTTTGCGTCACTGGATGGCAACGCCTCCACAGACAAGGAGGGGACCATCCTGATTTTCGTGATAGGGTTTGCATTGGAAAAGTTCGAGAAAAATCGCGAGGTTGGGGGCGATACAGAGGTAAGATTCGCAAAGGACGATAAAATGGCAAATGTTGAGAATGGAGTTAGGGCCTATGTCAAAGACCCGGAGCTTGTAGTGGTGGAGAACTTTGCGAAAGAAAGAATGACCCGAGGGACGGAAACCCCGGGTCACATGTTCAAGAAAGACGATAACTTCACCTTCTTTAGGCGAAGGCCGACTTTCCACTTCGGGAGCCCTCCACGCGATTTCCGACTGAGGAGGGAGAACTCCAGACTCGGCCAGCTCTTCCAGCTTCTCGTGTGTGACAGTCGACCTGGCCTAGTTGGCCGTGATGACCTGAGTCGGTTTTTGCTTCACGGCTGTGGCCTTGGCCTTAGACTTGGGAGGAGCTTTGGGAGCCATGGACAAAGATCTAGTGGAGAACGAAAAGAAGAAATAAAATAAGAAGAAGAGGAAAGCGATGAACACGAAGAACACGAGTTCAAGACCTGGAAATGGAAACTTAGATCTAGGAATGCATACCAGGAATTGGCGGCGGAAGTGGAGCTCGTTGAACGTGGCACGGCGGCGCGGATCGGCGGGCCGGTTCTTGTGAGCAACGGCGGCGTGCGCGTGAAGTCCGGTGTCGGAGCTCCGAGCTTTGGTCTTGAGCTCCAATGGTGCGCCTGGAGGTTGAAGACGAAGTGGAAGGGGGTGGCGTTTGTGATTAGGGTTTTCGTTGCGCCCTGTATTTATAGGCGCGGTGAAAACCCTAGACTGCAACGGTAAAATGGAGAAAATCACGGGATAGGATATCCGGCCCGTTGATTACGGAAACAAGATCTTGGGAGTTATTTTCATGCAGCCGAGTTATAAATGACCGCCAAAAGAGCCGGTCTCGGAGTTATTACTCGGACTAGCTTATGAGGAACGTTAAAGCCGGGTTATGAAATGGTCGCTATGAAGAGCTGATTTGAGAATTGATATTCGGATTAGTATGATGATGGGGTTACTATATGGACCGCCGAAAGAGCCGGCCTGGCTATAGTTAAAGCAATCTAACCCGTAGCATTATTATATGTAAATGTTTATTGTTTTGCAGGGAATAGCATGCGCTTCGTGGTTGGCTCAAAGTTTGAAGCTACAAGAAAGGCGCGCCAACCAAGATGCCCAGGCTATTCTGGGGACTACTGTTGGGGGGATAATAACCCGGCAGGCCCATACAGAGGGATAAAGACTCGTCCGGAGGAAGTTTGGGTGAAGACCTCACAATGAGATGATGGGCCGGATATCACTGATGGGCTAGAGGTTGCGCTGGTAATCCGGCTCAGGGAAAGGGAGGCTCTAGAAGGCCCGAAAGGCGGTGCAAACCATGGAGTCCAAGACTTGGAGGTCACGGAGAGTAATTTAGGGTTACGTGTAGACCCAGAGTAGGGCTCTAGATGTATCTTGTAAGGAAAGCCATGAAACCGGGTGTTATATAAACCGGCCCTTATGGCGTAGAAAGGGGATTTCGAGTGATCCTAGTTATACGAAAGCAAGTACTTGTAACCCTAGATTGGAGTCTCAGCGATATTGCAGCCCGAGCCTCTAGATCGCCAATCAATATGATCCTAGCTGGAAGTAAGCTATCATCTCCAATGGAGAGGCTGAACCAGGATAAATCTTGTGTCCGATCTGAGCTAAACCCTCTCCCAAACACCAGAGTCGATTTACCCCAACCTAAGTTATCTCCGGTAACATCTGCCGTGACTTTCCCACGCCATTGATCGCCTCAGACAAGTGACTCCTTTTCTAAGGCCTGTCCCAATGCACCGTCTCTTAGCACGTTATCATATGTCTAATAAAAACTTAAGAGACAACATGTACAATGCATTGTATCTTAGATGTTGTATCTAAATTAATGATTTTGGGCTCATGCATGCATTTGATTGGCCTAGAGCCTTTTTTTTGCCTATGGCCACGTGCCACGGTTGTATCTTAGCTAAGATACAACCTCACTATCTCTCTTCGTTAACTATAGTGCCACATAAGCAAAATACCTATGAAACCGTGCTAAGAGACTTGCATTGGCATAGGCCTAATGCGAAGATAAACGGTTGGTATCCACTAATTAAGAAGGAGATGGTTGCTTAGTTAATTAGTCACTCCCTATCCAAATATAAGATGTTTTAGTGTTTTCTAGACAAAACGTATATAGACATGTTTTAGTATGTAGATTTATGTGTATCTTGCACTAAAACATGTCTAGATACGTGTTGTCTAGTAAACGTAAAACATGTTACATTTCAATACAGAGAGTAGTTAATTTTGAAAACCGAGCAAAAAATAGCATAATCAGGGCAAGCCCACAATCACGATGCAACAGAAAACACCAACCAAACACACACAAACCTACTCCATCAAACTAGCTAGTCTCCAACCTGTCCCGAGAAGGAGCAGTCTTGATTGTAATGAAAGGAGCACACCGGGACGCTTGCATGATGGGGAAGAAGTAAGCACTTCACATGACACCAGGTAAAAATTCTCAATGTTGCCAAACTCACGAGGTGTCCCCACTTAAAGTCACTCCACCGTGTTCTACACAACCCATCAACACCACCTTCCTGGGCCACCACTTAACACTCTGAGGTCCCTTGGGCAAGTGACTTGAATGCATATGGCAATCATCTAGCCAAATTTTTTTTTGTTTCTTGAGCTGGTTAGGCTTAGGGCGCTTTTGGTAGCCTGCATCAATTTTGGGGCCGGACGGGGGCAGGTCTGGCAGGGCCTACCCCAGCGCATTCGGAACATATACGTGAGGTGCGTGTTGTTTGGTGTCCCGCATCCAGAAACGGGCAACTTTTGGCACATTGTTTGGTTGCTACGTCTTCTTTTGGGTGTTCATTGGTCTCACTCTTTAGCACATGGATGAGTGTTGATTAGTCTAGATCTTCTTCTTCCTCCATGCTCTCTGCATTTCCCACATGTGAGCCACCTCACCTCCAATCTCCTCTCATGGAGTGCACCTCTCCTTCTTCCTCCATGCTCTTTCCAATCCCACCCGTGAGCCACCCCATCTCCAAACTACTCTCATGGAGTCCACCTCTCCTTCTTCCTCCATGCTCTCTCCAATCCTCACCCGTGATTCACCCCCACCTCCAAGCTCCCCTCATGGAGTCAACATCTCCGACCAACGGGCACTGATGGCCGCGAAGGCGGCGCTCTCCGACACACGGGCGGGCCCGCCTCCTGGGCGGCGGGGCAGCGGACGGGACGGACGACCACTGCACGTGGGCCGACGTTACATGCAACACCCACGACACCATCATGAGGCTCGACGTCTCTGGTCTCGACCTCTCCGACGCGCTGCCGCCAGCGCACTCCCGCGTCAGCCTCCCAAAGCACGCACACACTAGCACTAGTACTAGTACTAGCCCAAAGACGGATGCATCCTCTCTTCTTCTTCCTCCCATGGCCTAAGAACTAGTACTAGCACTAGCCCAAAGAACGGACGCATCCACTCTTATTCTTCCTCCCATGGCCAAAGCACTAGTACTTGCCCAAAGCACGGACCCATCTGCTCTTCTTCTTCCTCCCATGGCTAAAGCATGGACCCAACGGCCGCATCCTCTCATGGATTCCACCTCTCATTCTTCCACATCCTCTCTCCAATCCACACCTCCAAGCTCCTCCCATGGCCGAATCCAATCCACCTCTCCTTCTTACTCATCCTCTCTCCAATCCCCACCTCCAAGCTCCTCCTATGGCCACGGGCATGGATTGGATACCTGAAATGTCGTGGCCCCCTCAGGCGCCCACCGCCATCGTACTTTCGCCTATTTATTCCCCCCGATGCGTGAACCCTAAAAATATACCACTTTTCCACGAAAAACACCCGAGGCCACCGTCATCGTGAACCCGAGATTGGGAGGGTTCGGGAGTTCTCCCCGGCACCCTGCCGGGAGGGGAAATCATCACCGGAGGGCTCTACACCACCATGCCCGCCTCCGGAGTGATGCGTGATGGTCTATATATCTTGTTGTAATGCCTGCATGAATCACATAGTAATCATCATGTCATGCATGTTTCATTATCTATCAATTTCCTAGCTGTAATTTGTTCACCTCGCATGTTAGGTATCTTTTATGGAGAGACACCACTAGTGAACTGTGGACCCCGGTCCATTTTCTCATACTAATAATACAACCACTGCTTCCACTGTTTTCACACTGGTACTGCTGTTTTCATATTGTTCTCATATTATTTTCCACACCATACATTTAACATATTTGTTATCAGCAAAACCGGTGAGATTAACAATCTCACTGCTTTGTTGGGGAAAAGTGAATTGATTGTGTTGTGTAGGTTCCACGTTGCTGCTGAACCGGTAGTGCGCCCTACCACATCAACTGCATCAACTTTCAGAAATTGCTTGTCCTCCTACTGGTCGATTCAAGCTTGGTTTCTTTTCTGAGGGAAAACTTGCCGCTGCACTTTTCACAACCTTTCTCTTGGGGTTTATCAACGTCAGCCATCGCCCCACACCATAGGGCGGTGCCCCCCTGATGCAAACGTTGGTAAACCCCAAGTGGAAGGTTATGAAGAGTGCAGCGGCAAGTTTTCCCTCAGAAAACAACCAAGGTTGAATCGACCAGTAGGAGGAAGGAGTAACTTCAGAAGGTTGAAGCAGTTGAGATGGCAGGGCGCGCTACCGGTTCAGAAGAAATGTGGAACCTACACAACACAATCAAATCACTTTGCCCTAGCGTAGCAGTGAGGTTGTCAATCTCACCGGTTTTGCTGAACACAAAGAGGTTAAACGTATGGTGTGGAAAGTAGTAGGAAAACAGTATGAAAGCAGTAGCAGCAGTATGAAAGAAGTAGGTGTTTTATCAGTATGAGGAGAAAGGACCGGGGTCCACAGTTCACTAGTGTTGTCTCTCCGTGAAAGATAAATAACATGTGTGGTGAACAAATTACATCTGGACAATTGACAGAAATGAAGGCTGCACCGTAGTGCATATGCAAGACATAAAGATTACTATGTAATTCATGCGGGCATTACAACAAAATACATATACCGTCATCCAATTGCATCTATGTCTAATAATCCACCGTCCGAATATCATCCGAACAAACGTTGGGTATTAAGTTTCAAGCAACAGATTATCGCCGTAAGCAAAGTGTGTAATGTAAACAATGTAAACTAGGTAAACACCATTGTTTTCTCCCTAATGGAAACAACACATCCGCCATGTCACGCTTCTGTCCATCGAGCACACATGCAAAGAAGGCATGAACCCACTATCGAGCTTAAATACTTCCTAATGGCAACAACACATCCTCCATCCGTCATGATTCTGTCACTCGAGCACATATGTAAAGGAGGCATGAACCCACTATCGAGCGTAAATACTCCCTCTTGGAGTTACTAGCATCTACTTGGCCAGGGAATCTACTAATAACGGAGAGCATGCAAGATCATAAATAACATATGCATGAAGATAACATGATAGATTGATAATCAGAAGATGTAGCATTCAAAATTCATCAGATCCCAGCAAACACAACATGTAGCATTACATAAAGATGATCTTGATCATGTTAGGCAGCTCACAAGATCTAAACATGAGGTACAAAGTGGATATCTAGCTACTTCTATAGACCCATAGTCTAGGGATGAACTACTCACGCATCACTTCAGAGGAGGGCATGGTGGTGTAGACCCCTCCGGTGATGAGTTCCCCTCCCGGCAGGGCGTGATACGTCATAAATGTATCCTTAATTTTGTATGTTCCATGTTGTTTTCTTATTGTTTGACACATGTTTGCTATACACTTTATGTCATTTAATCGATTTTCCGGACTAAACTATTGACAAGATGCCACAGAGCCAGTTCCCTATTTTCTGCTGTTTTTAGTTCCACAAAAGTTGTTCTAGAAATATTCTCGGAATTAGAAAATTCGAAGTCCGGAAGTTTTAGAAGTCCCAAAGGTTCCATGAAGTCCAAAAGATCCAGAGGGGGCCTCAAGGGTCCCACACCATAGGGCGGCGCGCCCACCCTTGGCTGCGCTGGGGGGTTGTGTGGGCCCCCTAGGGCTCCACCGCCTCTGCCCTTTCGCCTATTTAATCCCACCGAGACAAAACCCTAGAAGGATACCACTTTTTCCCGAGAAACACCCGAGGCCGCCGTCAACGTCATGCCGAGATCGGGAGGGTTCTAGAGCTCTCCTCGGCACCCTGCCGGAGGGGGAAATCATCACCGGAGGGGTCTACACCACCAGGCCCTCCTCCGAAGTGATGCGTGAGTAGTTCATCCCTGGACTACGGGTCCATAGCTGTAGCTAGATGGTTGCTCTCTCCACTTTGTACCTCATGTTTAGATCTTGTGAGCTACCTATCATGATCATGATCATCTTTATGTAATTCTACATGTTGTGTTTGTTGGGATCTGATGAATGTTGAATGCTATGTCTTCTGATTATCAATCTATCATGTTATCTTCATGCTTATGTTATTTATGATCTTGCATGCTCTTTGTTATTAGCAGATGCTTTGGCCAAGTAGATGCTAGTAACTCAAAGAGGGAGTATTTATGCTCGATAGTGGGTTCATGCCTCCTTTTCATCTGTGCTCGAGTGACAGAAATGTGACGGATGGAGGATGTGCTGTTGCCATTAGGGAGAAAACAACAATGCTTTTTCTAAGGATGATGTTATTGTTTAAATTACACACTTTGCTTACCGCGATTATCTGTTGCTTTCAACTTAATACCTAACGTTTGTTCGGATGATATTCGGAGGGTGGATTTTTAGTCATAGATGCAGTTGGATAACGGTCTATGTATTTTGTTGTAATGCTCGCATGAATCACATAGTAATCTTTATGACTTGCATATGCACTACGGTGCAGCCTTCATTTTTGTCAATTGCCCAGCTGTAATTTGTTTACCACACATGTTATTATCTTTCACGAAGAGACACCGCTAGTGAACTGTGGACCCCGGTCCTCTTTCCTCATACTGATAAAACACCTACTGTTTCATACTTCTCCCATATTGTTCCTACTGTTTTCCACACCATACGTTTAACCTCTTTGTGTTCAGCAAAACCGGTGAGATTGACAACCTCACTGCTTCGTTGCGGCAAAGTGATTTGATTGTGTTGCGTAGGTTCCACGTTGCTGCTGAACCGGTAGTGTGCCCTGCCATCTCAGCTGTATCAACCTTCAGAAGTGCTTCTTCCTCCTACAGGTCGATTCAACCTTGGTTTCTTTTCTGAGGGAAAACTTGTTGCCGCACACTTCACACATTGCGCTCGGGGTCTCCCAACGAGCATGTGTCTACACTCCATCAAGCTTTTCTGCTGCTGTTGCCGGGGAGGAAGAGAATTTCTGCAAGGGGAGTCTCTCACTTCCAATCTCTTTTTTTCCCTTAGTTTATTTTATTTTGTCTTGTTTGCTTCTCTTTATCAAAAACACAAAAATTAGTTCTTATGCTAGTTCTCATTCTTTCTTTATCATGCTTGTTAGCAATGTTTGATGCCTTTGAAACTAGATCTTATATGCAAGGTGGGTTCATAGATGAACAAAAAAAATATTATAAGGAACACCTCTTGTCACAAAAAGGAATACACTTATGGGAGCAAATTAATAAATTGCACGACTATGCTAAAAACTTGTGCTCTACTTATAATGTTACTTATTGCTTTGATAAATCTTGTTGCTGTAGGAGGTATAAACACCTCCCTTTTCAATGCGAGTATAATGATGATGTTACCATATCTTCTTATGTTAAGGGAAATTATGACTTTGATGACGTGGAACAAATTGAGGAATTTATTTCTTGGAAGGGTGCATTTGAAATTGCCTATTTACTTGAAAGTATTAATGATGCACCTTATAAATACGAGATTTATGCTATACTTGAATATTGCTTTGATAATTACAAGGATTGTAATTACTAAATAATGGAATATCTTAATAAATTCTCTCAACCTAAGGAAGAGACTAATGCCTTGCAGGAGCCTATGGAAGAAGAAACCGTTGAATTTGGAAGCTCACTGGATGAAAAAGACGAGGAGAGTGATGATCAAGAGTAGGAAGAACGGAGCTACCCATGTCTACCTCCCAATGGTAGTAACTCTTTAAATCATACATTATTTGATGAAACTGATACTTTCTATACTTGTGACCTTGATACTACTATCAATGAAACTTGTGAGAATGATATTGCTACTGTTATGTATGATAATCCATGCTACTTGGATAAATCTTATGATAATGCTCTTGATGATAGTCCTATGTTACTTGATGTTATAAATTATAATGCTACTGAAAATAGGATTGCTATAATGTGTCCTATACCATTTAAGAGTGACCAATTATCTTGTTTTGCTATTGCTAAAAGTGGGAAAAAAGAGGAGGTGATTTTCAATTTTGATCCCACTATTTTGGAGCTTGATATGAGGTTTGATGCCACTACTTTATTTGATAATTATGTTGTTGAGTTTGTTCATGATGCTACTGAAAATTATTATGAGAGAGGAAAATATGGTTGTAGGAATTTTCATGTTACTAAAACACCTCTTTTTTTGTTGAAAGTTTTGAGATTGCTCTTGTTTTACCTTCCCATGATTTCTAGTTTGAGCTTCTATAATTTATTTCTTTACAAGATTCCTATGCATAGGAAGTGGGTTAGACTTAAATTTGTTTCATACTTTCTTATTGATGCTCTCTTTTGATTAATTCATATTTCTTATCTGAGCACCTACTTGATTCCACTTTTCCGGGCCTAGCTAAAAGGCGTTAAAGAAAAACACTTCTTGGGAGATAACCCATGGTTTTATTTTTTGCTTTGGTTTTCTCTGTTTTCTTTGAGTCAATGGATTTTATACTTCTGTAGAAACTCCTTTGTATCTTTCTTTTCATGTTTTAGTAGTGCCAAGTAAGGTTTCTGACGAGAGTTGGAGTTGGTTTTCGGATTTCTGCGCAGGAAACAGATTTCTGTTGTTTACCGTAAATAATCGTATAAAATCCTAGAAGATCAGAACGATCTGAATTTTTTTTATTCCTCAGCTAATTCTGCAACTTTTTGTTCTTTAATTTTTTCGATCTGAGCAACGTAAGTGCCTCGAAAAAATTCGTCTTTACAGACAGTTCTGGTTTTAACAAATTTTGCCATTTTTCTTGCATGTGCTCTTTTGCGATGTCAAGTGGATTTCTTTGCTTCACGAGACATCAGTGGATGTAGCTAATGTTTAAAAGTATAAATAGCACTTGTGCCATACAGAACCAATGGATTTTTAATTGTTGCACTAACCATTTACTGTTTGAGTGTGGTGTGAAGGAAGTTTTCAAGGGTTAAGAGAAGAGGTGATATATGTGATCAAGAAGAGTGCAAGGTCAAAGCTTGGGGATGCCCCCGTGCTTCATACAAGTATATTTTTAGAATAATCAAGCATCTAAGATTGGGGATGCCCAAGGCATCCCCTTCTTCATCAACTATCTATCAGGTCACTTCTCATGAAACTATATTTTTATTCGGTCACATCATATAAAGTTTACTTGGAGTGTCTGTTTGTTTTTGTTTTGTTTTATTTTAATTTCCTTTGTTTTCTTTTTTTTTACTTGATGAAATAATATAGTTAGATCCTAGCATTCTTTTTTTGGGAGAAATACATGCTCCGCTTTTTCGTTTGAATACTTGCTATGCTAGTATTCTTAGTTTTTATTCTAGTTGCTCCAAAAATTCATGTTTAGCTCTTATTTTCATTGCATCTCTTATTCAGAGCTGTTATTTTTAGTAGAGTTATGTGAGCCCTCTCATGTTTGCTTGCTGTAGAATTTAGAGAGTTTTTGTTAAAGTATGTTTTGTATGGTTCTTGTTGTGAAAAGAAACTGCTGCTTGAGGTAGAATTTTTAACGGTGCAAGTAGAATCTTGTATAGACTGTGTCTAGAACTTTTTCATATCATGCTAGATGTTATTTTAGTTTTAAAGACTTGTGGTTATTGACTAGCATGATTAGCCTCAAATAGCTGAGAGTGTTTGATGTGCCATTGAAAGAATCATGAGTTGTTCTTGTCATATTGAAGCATAAATTTGTGGTGTTCTCCTTTGAATGTTTTATTTGGTCGACTTGGCGCATGTGATGACCCACAAGTATAGGGGGTGTATCATAGTACTTTTGATAAATAAGAGTGTCAAACCCAACGAGGAGCAGAAGGTGTTGACAAGCAGTTTCAATGAAGGAATAGCTGTAAATACTGAAAGATAGATTTGTAGGGTTTTTTGATATTGCAGATAAATAAAGTGCGAGTAATTAAAATGCAGTATTAATAATTGCAGCAAGTGGCCCAATCCTTTCTTCAGAAAGTACAAGCCAGTGGGTTTACTTATGATTAACAAACGTTCTCGAGGACACACGGGAGGTTTCTGTCAAGTGCTTTTGTTCCATGCAGCTGAATAATGTTAGGTGTTTTGATAAGTGTTGTGAGGTTGAACCTATGCTAATGTACCGTCCCATCCAATACTAATACATACTTGTGATTATACCCCTTGCAAGCATCCACAACTACAAGAAAGTAATTAAGAAATAAATCTAACCACAACTTTAAACTTCGGGATCCTACGCTCCCTCGTGTAATGGTTTCCTAATGGGGGTTTAGGTTTCTGTCACTCCGGCAACCCCACAATTAGTAGCCAAATACACGATGCATCCCCCTAGGCCAATAAATGGTGAAGTATTATGTAGTCGACGTTCACATGACACCACTAGGATAATAACACCACAACTTAAATATCAAACATTAAATATTATTCAACATTACTTCACTACTAACAACTTGACTTCTCCCATGTCCTCAAGAACAACACGAACTACTCACAAGACATCATATGGATCATAATTAGAGGTGATATAATGGATGATAACAATCTGGTCATAAAGTGCAAACACCGATAAATCTCACAAGCATCAACTACTAACAAGTAATCCACACCGGGAGAGAGATCTAATGCAAAACAACGATAGAGGCCCCTAATTGTTATAGCGGGATGACGGTGGATGATGAGGGTGATGGTGCTCGTGGTGATGATGATGATGACAATGATCTTGATGATGCCCGGAGTGATGACGGTGACGATGGGGTGATTTCTCCTCTTCGGAGAGGAATTTCCCCGGCAGATTTCTCCCTGCCATAGAGCTTTTCTCCCTCGGGTGTTTTTCGCCCTGAGGCGGTGGCGGAATAATTCTTCGACGATTGAATGAGGCTTAGGGTTTCCTGGGGGCAAGTACGCGAAAAATACCCCCTAGAGGTGGGCCATGATGGCCACACCCTAGGTGGCGCGGCCAAGGGGGGCGCCACCTCATGGTGTGGGCCCCTGGTGGCCCCCTCTGGCGCTCCTTCTGGCTGGGTTCTGATACGTCTCCAACGTATCTATAATTTCTGATGCTCCATGATCATATTTTGCCAATTGCTACTTGTTTTCTCCCTTATTTATAGCATTTTTATACGTTTTCCGGGACTAACCTATTAACAAGATGCCAAGTGCCAGTTCTCTGTTTTCTGTTGTTCTTTGGTTTCAGAAAAGTTGTTCTGCAAACATTCTCGAAATTAGACCCCACAAAGCCCGAAGTTTGTCACACCCCAGTTTTTGGACTCTTGGACTATGCTCAAGAAGACAAAAATTAGGGCTAACAATTTTTTTTATATAACAACATGATTGTTTGAACTAACATATGCTTGTGTGCTAAAACATATTTGCAACTCAAGTTTTGCTTCTTGATATAAAACCAATACCTTATGCTTCTGAGAAATATTCCTATTTTGTTTTCCCCTGATGTTTTCATAATGTTACTTAAAGAGATTTTTATTCCAAGACTTGGATCATTATGGTTTGCAACCTAACACAAACTTTTAACCTTGTTGGATCAAAGGAAACAAGTTCCAAAATGGTCTATGAAAGTTTTCTTTAAAACTTTCCTATAGAAAACAATTCCTGAAAAATAATCCAAATACCTGTTTTCTACCATTGTTTTCACCAAGCTTTAAATTGTTATTTTATGATTTCTTGAATTTTAATCAATCCTTGATATGTATACTACAAAACCATAAGCTCACTTTTATTTTTGGAAAAATAAAAACTATCTTTTGCTTGTTGTGTTTGTGGTATAAAAATTAAGGCAGAAAATGATATTTTTGAGAAAGAGATAAAAACAGGAAGTATACCTTTTCCTCCAATGTTTTCATGGCCCTAACATATTTCAATTTTGTTTTCAAAGGTTGTTTATGAAAGTATATAACATGTTTACCAAATCCATACCTTGAAAACAAATTTTGAGAATCATTTAAGCACTGAAAACAAACCCAACTTTTTCAACTTTCTGTCTGTTTTCAACACTTAAAAAATTTCTAAGTCCTTAGACTGAATTTTCTGAATTTTGCAGTAAACAGTAGCAGATACACTTTTGCACCTTTGATTTCTTGTTGATCCCTTGATCTTTTGGAAGTGTAACCAAGCCTAGTGTGTTGACCAACATTCCTACTTGACCAATAATGCCTTGGGTTCCTTCTAGAAGCCCTAGGCCTGAACTTATTAGAGAGAGAAGGGGTGTCAATGTGGCAGAAGTGGAGCCCATGCCATTGACCATTTTTGGTTGCAACTTGCACCACTTGCACCCTTGGCCTGGATAGAACCTGCACACACATGCTAGATGATTAGGGCAAGCCAGTGCACGGAGTAGAAATGACCAGAAACCCTAGGGTTTGCTCTATGCCACTGTTGGCATCCAACCGAGCTCCCCATTTTGCCCTTGAGGTTCAGACCTTTGCTATAAGTACCAGGGCCATGCCCTTGAGCTCCTTGCACCTCTCACTTTCCCTCCTAGCCTCCCTGGCCGTTTTCTACCCAAACCCTAGCCCTAAGCAACCCCAGCTCAAGCCCTAGCCCGAGGGGTGAGCACCACGGCCACGACAGCGCCCTGCTCGCACCCCTCCACTCCAGCCCCTCCCACTACCACAGTACGAACCCCCACACTCCCCTGAATCTCCCAGACAACCTCCCATCCCCTCTAGGCCCCGGAGGCGCCGCCGCCATCCACGGACGCCGCCGCGGACGCCGGCCGCGTTCCACCGCGGACGGCCACGCCTGCCGCCACCGTCGCCACCCCTGGAAGCCGCACCACCCCAGCAACTCCCCCGAGCGCCCGCGAGCCTCCCCGAGCCTCCCTAGGTGAGCTACGGCCGCCATCCTTTTTCCTTCTGTTCGGGTGAGAGAGAGAGGATCTGGGGGAGGAAGAAACGCGCGGACTGTTCGATCTGTGATCGACGACCGCGGTTGAACGGGACGTTTCCCGCGCCCGCTCGCGCGCTGAAGCGCAGCCGGGCCTCGCAGCCGCTGATGGGCCGCGGCCGCAGTGGATTCCAGCCCGTGTGACTGTATGTTTATTTAATTAATTTTTTAACAGAAACTAATGCTTTCACTTTGGATGTGGTAAAAATACTTAACGTGTGAAATAAAATCTGTAAAAATGCATGAACCTTAAGGAATGAAATCTAAACCATGGAGACTTTGCAGATCTACTTTTGGACCAGTATTTTTAGCACAATGGATGTTTTCCCTCAGATTGTCAGTGAGAATGTTTTAGCTATAACTTTTAAAATATGTGACTAAATGAGACAAACTCAACTGATCTGGATAGGTATTGAAAATATCTATCCAATGCACCTAACCTCACATCAAGGTGAGTTATGATATGAAAATGCCATCCAGATTACTAAAGGACCAGTAGGCTTTTCTTTGAATTGTTTAAGGAGTTTAAAAATGCTTTTTGGAGAAAATCCAATTGTATGGGTTTGGTATTGACTAGATCTACCATATCCTAGCTTAGATTAATTTTTGAAGCTCTAGATTATTTTTGGTGGACAGATCTAGAAACAGCACTTTTCTGTTTTTGTTTTTAATAATGTTCTTGTGTGAAATGATTGATGTGGATGTTTGGATCTTGCTTCCTAGCTTGTATAAAGTTTTTAGGATTTGTTATTGAGTTGTTTTCTTACAGTACCTCTACCTTGGAAAGTGTGTGCATGTTTGGAAACTGAAATAAAAATGAAATAGCATTGGTTCCTTCTAGTTTTACTAATTGGAATTTTTGTGATGCCTAGATCCTTGGGTGAATGCTTTGTTAATTTTTGTGCTATGATTTCTGTGGATCCAGTACCATTTTGGTACTGTTATTTTGAAGTTAATATCTCTGTTAGCTTGCATGTCTTTTTATAGTGAGGCATATGTAGGTTTTGTTATTATTATGCACTAGTATTGATTTCACTAGGATAAATGGCTTTGTGATGTTTTATTTTGTTATCCAATTTTTTTGTCATGAGTAACCAGAAGCTTAGTACCTCTTTTTCCTTGGTATTAGTGGGCCCATAACCCACTGGTCCCATTGCATCTTGGTTGTGGATGAAAATCCCCAACCATGCACATGTGAGAAATTATCATGTGTAAATTGTGATTGATTGCTATTTTCCACCATGGAAAATATAATTGTTTGTTTTCACTTATGCAAGTGAGAAGTTTATTTCTTATCAGAGGATACTAGTATGTTAGATGTGATCCATTTTGTTAGCATAATATTCCTTAGGAGTATCATGTTAAGAAATGATTCACTATTGGGTGCTAAACTAAATTATTTGCAAATGAACTAAATTCCTTGTGATTGATAGATTGTTTGTGAATAATTTTAAATTGAGTGTTGTATTTTTGAAAAGGTTTAGATGACTTTTCTTTAAGTGCATAGCTACTGGTTGTGTGAGTTGTACATTGTTTGATTTCTAGTGATGATTAGAGAAAACATAAATTGCTAGAATTAATTTGTGCATGCTTAATAGTTGTTTCATAGGATTATTTTTGATGTACTTGCTTCCTAACATGAGTATGAATTGCGTACTGTTATTAGTTACCTTTATACTCATGACTTGCTTGATTGGGTTTAAACAATCATGATAGCATTATTTGTTTCCCAAGTATTGAACTAGTGTCACCACTAGAAAATGGTGATTCTTGTTATAGTATTGGCATCCTTTATTTTATGAGTGGATGAGTTTATTATAGCATGTTTAGGAATTTGTTACTTCTGTTATGATGCCTTGAACTCTTTAGTTGCATGTGCTATAGTTATAGAATATGGTTATGTTCTTATAGCATGCTTGTGTAGTTTTTCCATACTAGTATGCTATTAGTGCAGTCCTGTTTTATACCTGTTTAATAGGAGTATTATCTTGAGTGAAGATGGTGTTTTAGCTTATTAGTATGACTTGATTATTTGGTTATTATCTACTGGTTGTTTGTTAAATTTTCATGATTGATGGATTCCAAAACTTCAAGAAAACATTAAGGTAGTAAATAAATAGCCTATTCATCTGTGGTGTGTTTACCTGCTGTTTGAAAATTGTCTGAGTGTGTACCTTGGCATGAGTGTCCTACTTGTGCTATTTGTTGTGCTAGTGTTGTTGTTGAGCTTAAGAGTATCTTATGATACTAAGACATCCAACTAAAAATCACCAACACACTTAAGTGATAGTTGCTTGTGGTGAGTAATACCCACTGCCATGGGTATTGTTCTGTCTGTTTGTTTTTACCTTAGTGACCTAAACTTTGCACCCACAAGCTACATTTTTAGCTTCTTATATATCTGGTTATGATATTGGTACACCACTCCATTTTGTTCGATATGTAAGATGTGGGATATGGTTTCCTGAACCATATATTTGTCTGACGATAGTTTTGTGCCCTGAGAGCCATGTGAGGCAGTTTTCTCGATAACGTTTGTGAGTTGGCGCCATTATACTTTTGCTTGCTGTATGTGTTTCTTAGCTTGGTTGTGTGTCTTTTAGACCTGAGTGTGTGTCTTGTTTTCTTTTACGACGCTAGAAAACGAAGAAGAAGAAGAAGAAGCAGTTGTGGAGCTGTGCGTCAAGTTCAAGCTACTTCAAGGCCAGGGACATTAAGAGACTTGAGGCAAGCCATCCTGATGCTTGCTGTTATAATACGCTTATCATTATCTATCATGCATGTTTTATTTCTGAAAAGTTTTACAGAAACTTTGATTTCCAAAAACTCTTTTCAGTGAGTACAACTACCACTATATATATACTACTATTATGCCAGTAGTTGATACTTGGTGTTGCCAAGCCCATAAGCCACCATATGGTATTTATTACCATCACAAATATTAGTCCCTAAGTGGACACCTTAAATTTGTGTTTTTACAAAACAAAGGCTTTATGGGAAACCCGGAGAAAAGGCGGACCCTTATTCTCCGTAGAAATGAGGAGGTGGTCATTTTTGGGAAAATGGTGTTTTACAAAAATGACACATAACCTAGTCTTCGCCGGACAACCTTTACCTTACTGCCACCCTACCCCAACATGGGCACGGGGCTTAACTGGAAGTTTGTCCTTGTTAGTGTGTGTTCTATCTCAAACGCTATAAGGGACGGAATCCCTCGAACCGAGTGTCCTCAAAACTCCCAATGTTGAGACACATAAAGTGTGGGATTAAGTTTCCCTCCGGACGCATTCGTTGAGGCTCCCGTCTAGGCAGGGTGGGACTTGATTGCCGGGGAGAATGAACTCAACTGAGAGATAGGCGCATTCTAGCTTGAACATAGTGGAAAGTTATGATCAGTGATCTGATGTTTTCACGTACTGTTGTTACAGTCCGTGATTGTTCACGGCAGGTGTACTGAATCTGGTGGATGTGTACACCTCTGCAGAGTACAACTTTTTCGAAGAAGCCGCGTCCTCGATATGGACAGTTGAATGGCCATGTAGCTAGCTTTGTGTCAATGTTTTCAAAAGGATGTTTTAAAGAGAGTGTTGAACTCGGGAAGTTCGGAAAATGAAGAAAAACCTTGTACCATGGGGGTACCGAGGATGAAAAGCCAGGAGATGTTTTACAAGAAGTTTTGCAGAAAAAAAATCTTTCTTCTCTAAGCAAACATCTGGAAATTGATTCCAAGAAGTTTTGCAGAGAAAGAAAGTTTTCTTCTAATAAAGTTTTATAAAACCTCTTGTACATGCGATATCGACAAGAGAAACAAAGCTATACTATTTTCTTCTGAAGTATCTTCTTCAGCAAAGATACAGATTAACCTGACTGCAACTATGGTGTCATCCTATATGAACACCATTGATAGTGAACCCTATTTATAGCCTACCTATTTTACCATATAAGCATTCTTGCATTTTCGTAAGTTACATGATGGATGTCTTGCTGAGTACATTCAAATGTACTCATTATGGTTTCGCCCCTGGTATCTACTTGCCAGACTTCGAGAAGGAGACTTAGAAGAAGATCGACGAAGAGGAGTACGGAGCTGATGGCTATGCGAACTAGGATCGTCTCCGGGTCAGCAGCCTGTAGGTGAAGGCGTGACTTGAGCTGTTCCACGTTATGTGTGCGTTTAGTCTTCCGCTGTGTGTGTGTTGTGTGTTGTCCTGCGTGACAACCGTGTGGTCTTGGTCATGTGACCATGTGTCCTTGTAAGCGTTGTGTAACCGTGTAATGGATATTGTATCTGTGTATCAACTTGATATGTTGTTCACGACTGAATTCCTGGGATCGTGAATGTATGCATATCAGGGGTGTCCTTGAACAGTGGTTCGAAGGGCATGCCCTACAAAGTTCCTATTTTCCCCGAAAGCATCCAGAACACCGAAGAGGAGTCGAAGACGGGCAACAGGGGGCCACACCATAGGGTGGCGCGGGTCCCCCTGGCCGCGCCACCTATGGGTGTGGGGCCCCTGGAGCTCCACCGCCTTTGCCCGTTCGCCTATTTAATCCCCCTGGATGGAAAACCCTAAGCACCTGATAAAAAATCCCCGAAAAGTTCCGCAGCCGCCGTCACCGTCAACCCTAGATCAGGGGGGTTCTGAAGCTATTTCCGGCACCCTGCCGGAGAGGAGATCATCACCGGAGGCTTCTACATCACCATGCATGCCTCCGGAGTGATGCGTGAGTAGTTCATCCTTGGACTACGGGTTCGTAGCTGTAGCTCGATGGTTGTCTTCTCCACTTATGCCTCCATGTTTAGATCTCATGAGCTGCCTATCATGATCGAGATTGATCTTATGTAATTCTATATGCTGTGTTGGCTGGGATCCGATGAATATTGAACTCATGCCAAGTTGATTATAGTCTATATATGCATATGCTATTTGTGATCTTGCATGCTTTCTGTTGCTAGTGGTTTCTCTCGCCAAGTAGTTGCTAGTGACTCCAAGAGGGAGTATTTATGCTCGATAGTGGGTTCATGCCTCCTCACCACCTTGCTCGAGTGACAGAAACGTGAAGGGGGATGTGCTGTTGCCATTAGGGAGAAAACATCGGTGAGATTGCCCGCGTGCATAATCATTGCTTACATTACACACTTTGTTTAATGCAGTTATATGTTGCTTGCAACTTAATACCTAAGGGGGTTCGGATGATAACCTGAGGGTGGATTATTATTCATAGATGCAGATGGATGTCGTTCTATGTATCTTGTTGTAATGCCCGCACTACATATCATAGTAGTCTTCATGTCATATTGTGCACTACGGTGCAACCTCTATTTGTCAATTGCCCAGCTGTAATTTGTTCACCCAGCATGCTATCTTTTATGAAGAGATACCACAAGTGAAACTATGAACCCCGGTCCATTTTTCCACACTGTTAAAGAAACCACAACTATTTCGTGCTTTCTTTACTTACTGCAAGCATACATCATTTTCCACACTATACGTCTAATCTTTGTTTTCAGCAAGACCAGTGAGATTGACAACCTCACTGTACCGTTGGGACAAAATATTTTGGTTGTGTTGTGTTCAGGTTCCACATTGTTGCTGACACCGGTGAAGCGCCAGCACCACCGTCAGTGGCATCAACCTTCCTGAGATCCTCTTCCTCCTACTGGATTGATAACCTTGGTTCTTAACTGAGGGAAACTCTTTCCTCTTGCTCATCACACCCTCCTCTTGGGATTTCCAACGGTTGTTATCACAAAGTAGCAGGAGTTTCTGGCGCTGTTGCCGGGGAGGAAGAAGTATTCTGGCAAGGGGAGCCTCTCACTCTCAACCTCTTTATTTCGTTTATTGTCTTGTTTTTATTTTTATTTTTGTCTTGCTTTTCTTCTCTTTATCAAAAACACAAAAAAATTAGTTTACTTCATAGTTGTTATTTTTGTCTCTACGTTGTTATTTCTCATCATGTTGATCCCTAAGTTTACCTTGAAAGATTTTCCGGTAGGAAGTGGTTCTATACTTGGAAAGGACACTATCAAAGAATTCTTTGATCATGTTAGTAAGCATGATAACTTTGAGGAAACATCCATAGTAGAATTTGCTCCCAATTACGAGGCTGCTGCAACTTCTTTAGTTCACATGCTAGAAGATAGGTTTGTTAACCTCCATCCCATAATACAACATATGTTTCTCAACTTGAATAACATTGAAGATGTTGAGAAAAGAAACTTCATCTTAGAAACTATGCTTAAAGAATTTGGGGATGTTGCTATAGAAGCTAGAAAAGTCTTTGATCATTTTAATATGCTTGGCTCATGTGTAGACATTGTTGGTGCTCTAGAAAAAACTGAATCTAATAATGAAAACGAGGATAAAATACCAATCCACTTTAAATTAGTAGCACTGCACGAAGCCCAAGAAAAGAATTTTGATTGGATTGTTCCTGAGAATTTATTTGATGAAGATAGTAAGCCTACAAGTACTAAGAGAGGAGCCTATGAAAATCACTTAGATAATACAATTCATTATTAAAGAATTTCCAAATCTTGATTTGAATGCTTCACTTGAAAATACTTGAGTTGCCCTTTTATGCCTAGCTGAAAGATGTTAAAGAAAATCGCTACCGGGAGACAACCAGTTTTATTTCGCTGTTTTCAACCCGTTTTCTTTCATTTTCTTTGGTGTGCTTTGCACCTGGGTGTTGTCTATTTCCTTAGAAACCCCGCCGTATCTTTTTTTTTGAGTTTTTGTTGAGCCAAGTAAAGCCTCTAGTGGAAAGTTGAGCCTATAATTCGGATTTCTGCGCAAGAAACAGATTTCTTCTGTCCACTGTTAATTCCGTTAAAAATTACAGAAAACTCAAAATTACCTGAGTTTTTTTGTGCTTAATCCTGAGTTATATACGCAACTTTTCTTAGAAGGGCGCTTTCTGATTTGAGCAACATAAGATTTTTGAAAAAATAGATCTTTACCTGCTGTTCTGTTTTGACAGATTTCTGCCATTTATCGCATTTGCATCTTAATCTCTTTATTTTGGTGTTCTTTTGAGAAAAAAAGTTTTAAAAGAATTTGTTACAGTAGCTAATGTGTTTTTGAGTGTTATACTTGTGTTGAAACTGAACCATGTGAATTTATTATTTCAATTTCACTAACATTGCTAATGAAGATTGTGAGAATTTTGGTGTGAAGGAAGTTTTCAAGGGTCAAGAGAAGAGGATGATATGATGTGACCAAGAAGAGTGAAAAGCCTAAGCTTGGAGATGCCCGGGTGGTACATCCAAGCAAATTCCTAGAAGACTCAAGTGTGTAATCTTGGGGATGCCCAAGGAATCCCCTTCTTCATCAACAAATTATCAGGTCACTTCTAGTGAAACTATATTTTTATTCGGTCGCATCTTATGTGCTTTACTTGGAGCGTATTTTATTTTTGTTTTAAGTTTGTTTTTTCTTTTGCTTTCATTCTTTTACTTTTTCAATAGTCTTGGTTGGACCCGGCATTCATTTATTGGAGAGTGACACGCTCCACTTTTTCATGAGAATACTTTGTATTCTTAATCTATGTCTAGCTGCTGCCTTTATTTAGCTCTTGTTTTGCATGCATCTCTTATTAGAGTTGTTAGTTTTAGTAGTGTTATGTGAGAACTCTCATGTTTTCTTTCTGTATTATAAAGAGTATTTTTGTTAAAGCATGTTTTGTATGGTGCTTGTTGGGAGAAAGAAAACTACTGCTTGAAGTAGAATTTAAAGTACTAGTAGAAGCTTATATAGACTGTGGCTATGACTTTTTCATGACATGCTAAATGTTATTTTAGTTTTAAGGCCTTGTGGTTATTCAGTAGCATGATTACCCCAAATATCTGAGAGTGTTCATTATGTACTGAAAGATTCATGAGTTGTTCTTGTCATAGTAAATCATCAATATATGGTATTCTCTTTCGAATGTTTTATTTGCTTGACTTGGAGCATGCTCACACCATGTTTATGACTACAAACCAGTCACGAATAGCCTCCATGACCACTTACTATTTGAACTTGTGATACTGCTTATGTTTTAATTAATGATGCTTGTGTCATATGCATGATTATGGCTCTTATGCTCTCTTGATTTGTCGCTCCCAGTCTTTTTCTAGCCTCCACCTGTACTGAGTATGAGCTCTACTCATGCATCCAAACTCCCTTAAACCAAAAAATTTCCCATTGTGTCCACCATACCTACCTACATGTGGTATTTAACTGCCATTCCAAAGTAAATTGCTCATATGTTAACTTTAAAACTTTCAAAATTACTCCTGCTTTATGTTCCCGTTTTTGTTCATGAGGACGTAAATAGAGAATCTTTATCTCACTTGTTGATTGGATTTCACACCCTGGACTAGTGGCTTCATCCGCTTATCCATATGATAGAAGAGCTGGCAACGGGGTGCCCAGCCCCAAATTAATGCAAACAAAATCTCTTCACTATTTTTGCCCCTGATTTATCAGTCAAAGCATAATTGTGTAAACAAAAGAGAAAGAGGGATGACCTTCTACACCAGTTGCGTCCTTCACCATGGGAGCCGCTCTTGTGAATCCAGTTGGCTTATGACGTACTGTATTTTCTGTTTACCATTCGTTGACATTATCATACATCTCCCAAAATATAGACACTCCTCCACGGTATGTGATTGTTGGCAGACACCCGAGGATTCAGCTAGCCATGGTTTGTGAAAGATGGATGGGAGGAGTGTCAAATGTTTAATACCTCTGTTTAATAAAATAAAAGCTCTAGCACATGAGTCATCCCTGCTTCCCTCCGCGATGGGCCTTTCTTTTACTTTTATGTTGAGTCTCCATCTTCTAACTTTATGCACATTTGAGAGAGCATTTTTTCCGTTCTGAGTTCTATGTGCATTTGTCCCATAAGCATCAGTAATTACTTCATGATGTGATATCATTTGTTCTTAAATTATTTGTTCTAGTCTTCCTCATGAACTTTGAAGGTGTCCTGGCATTTATGTTTTGCCCCACTCTTAAGGACCATCGAAATATCACTTTGCCATGCTTTCTCTATACCTGAGACAAATGTGTACCTTTCTTTGCATTATTATTCATGATCCTTTATTTGAGTTACTCTTCGTGATGCAAAGTAATTGCTATGCTTTATTATTGAAGTTTTATTTATAATGTCTGTGTTTAAAGTTTTATGATCTCAGCGTGCATATGATTTTACATTAGATTGATCAAGTTTATGTTAGTAGCATGTCACCTTAGAAATTATTGTTTTATCGTTTACCTACTCGAGGACGAGTAGGAACTAATATTGGGGATACTTGATACGTCTCAGACGTATCTATAATTTCTGATGCTCCATGATCATATTTTGCCAATTGCTACTTGTTTTATTCCTTATTTATAGCATTTTTATACGTTTTCCGGGACTAACCTATTAACAAGATGCCAAGTGCCAGTTCCCTGTTTTCTGCTGTTTTTGGTTTCAGAAAAGTTGTTTAGCAAACATTGTCGGAATTGGACCCCACAAAGCCCAAAGTTCCTATTTTCCCTAGAAGCATCCAGAACACCGAAGAGGAGTCGAAGACGGGCAACAGGGGGCCACACCATAGGGTGGCGCGGGTCCCCCTGGTCGCGCCACCTATGGGTGTGGGGCCCCTAGAGCTCCACCGGCTTTGCCCTTTCGCCTATTTAATCCCCCGGATGGAAAACCCTAAGCACCTGATAAAAATCCCCGAAAAGTTCCGCAGCCGCCATCACCGTCAACCCTAGATCAGGGGGGTTCTGAAGCTGTTTCCGGCACCCTGCCGGAGAGGAGATACTCACCGAAGTCTTCTTTATCACCATGCCTGTCTCCGGAGTGATGCGTGAGTAGTTCATCCTTGGACTACGGGTTCGTAGCTGTAGCTAGATGGTTGTCTTCTCCTCTTATGCCTCCATGTTTAGATCTCGTGAGCTGCCTATCATGATCGAGATTGATCTTATGTAATTCTATATGCTGTGTTTGCTGGGATCCGATGAATATTGAACTTATGCCAAGTTTATAGTCTTTATTTGCATATGCTATTTGTGATCTTGCATGCTTTCTGTTGCTAGTGGTTGCTCTGGCCAAGTAGTTGCTAGTGACTCCAAGAGGGAGTATTTATGCTCGATAGTGGGTTCATGCCTCCTCACCGCCTTGCTCGAGTGACAGAAACATGAAGGGGGGATGTGTTGTTTCCATTAGGGAGAAAACAACGGTGAGAGTGCCCGCGTGCATAATCATTGCTTACATTACACACTTTGTTTAATGCAGTTATTTGTTGCTTGCAACTTAATACCTAAGGGGGTTTCGGATGATAACCTGAGGGTGGATTATTAGTCACAGATGTAGATGGATGTCGGTCTATGTATCTTGTTGTAATGCCCGCACTAAATATCATAGTAGTCTTCATGTCATATTGTGCACTACGGTGCAACCTCTATTTGTCAATTGCCTAGCTGTAATTTGTTCACCCAACATGCTATCTTTTATGGAGAGACACCACTAGTGAAACTATGAACCCCGATCCATTTTTTCACACTGTTAAACAAACTATAACTATTTCCTGGTTTCTTTACTTACTGCAACCATACATCATTTTCCACACTATACGTCTAATCTTTGTTTTCAGCAAGGCCGGTGAGATTGACAACCTCACTGTACCGTTGGGAAAAAGTATTTTGGTTGTGTTGTGTGCAAGTTCCACGTTGTTGCTAACACCGGTGAAGCACCAGCACCACCGTCAGTGGCATCAATCTTCCCGAGATCCTCTTCCTCCTACTGGATTGATAACCTTGGTTCTTAACCGAGGGAAATTCTTGCCGCTTGCCCATCACACCCTCCTCTTGGGGTTTCCAACGGTTGTTATCACAAAGTAGCAGGTTCCTCCTCTGAACTTTTAGGACACCCCGGATGTCCCCCTTGTTCTTCTGATCTTCTGAAATATGGTATCTCGACGGTGCTTTTTCCATCAGATTTCTGGTCCCGGTGTTTATTCTCAAAAAATTATAAAACATGCAAAATAAGATAAAATAACATAAGAGATGCATCATAACATGAAATATATCGATGAATAACAGAAAATTATGATATAAAATAGTGATGCAAAATGGACGTATCAACTCCCCCCAAGCTTAGACCTCTCTTGTCCCCAAGTGAAACTGAACTTAGAAAACATGACCACATGTTTATGGAGTGAGGATTCGATAAATAAAATACGGACAAGAAGCATCACATCTTTCTATGCACCAATCATTATAGACAGCAACTTCCTCTCATATGACCCAACTTGAAATGAGTAATGGGAGTCACAAACAAAGATGCAAAAGAGAGAATCAAAATTGGTAATGGCAGACTTCATTCTTGGTCAGAGAACATTTAATGAAATCATACTTATCTTAGGTGAAGTCTTTATAACAAGGTTTATATTGTAGAGCTTAACATGTTTATTTATAACAACTCTTTTAAAGTGATTCATAGCTTTCAAAGTAATATTCATTCAGGTAATAAAGCGTGTACTAAATAAAGAAGGATAGAAAACATGATTGAATAAATCAACATATAGATGATGAGATCACAACAACTCAAATGCTTCTGGAGACAGAAGGAAGTGGGTTTACTGACTCAACATAAATGTAAAAGAAAGGCCCTTCGCATAGGGAAGCATTGACCACTCATGTGCTAGAGCTTTTATTTTAATAAACAGAGGTATAAAATGCATGACACTCCTCCCATCCATCTTACACAAACCATGGCTAACCGAATCCTCGGGTGCCTGCCAACAATCACAAACCGTGGAGGAGTGTCTAAATTTTGAGAGGTGTATGTTTATGTCAACGAATGGCAAATAGAAAATACAGCACGTCACAAGCCAACTAGACTCACAAGAGCGGCTCCCATAGAAGGACGCAACTGGTATAGAAGGTCATCCCTATTTCTCTTTTGTTTACACAATTATGCTTTGACTGCTAAATTAGGGGCAAAAAGAGTGAAGAGAAATTGTATTATTATTTGGGGCTGGGAACCCCGCTGCCAGCTCTTCTAGCATTTGGATAAGCAGATGAAGCCACTAGTCCAGGTGTGTGAGTCCAATCAACAAGTGAGATAAAGATTCTCTATTTGCGTCCTCATGAGCTAAAACAGGAACACAAAGCAGAGATAATTTGAAAGTTTTAAAGGTAGCACATGAGAAATTTACTTGGAGTGGTGGTGAAATACCACATGTAGGAAGGTATGGTGGACACAAAGGGCGAGGTGTTGGGGTTTAAGGTTTGGATGCACGAGAAGCATTCCCTCTCAGTATAGGGTTTTTGGCTAGCAAGGCTGGGTAGAAAGCATAAGAGTTGAAGTAAAACAAACAAATATACATATGATGAAACCAATCATGAAATCTTCATTGAAAGCCCAAGCAATCTTAACTTGCGAATACTAAGTTTATGAGCTAAAAGGAAAATTTCTCTTTCTTATACTAGCATCTCAAATTATTATTTCTGCTGACCCAAGCTAAGTTTTCCAAAACCAACTAGATTAACTTGATGATCTCCCGAGTGATACCAAATACTAACAACAAGCTCAACCATATGATAGAAATTGAAAACTAACATAACGTGTGCATAAAGTAAATGATGAAACTTCTCATTAATATTTCAAACCGGCAACTCACACCAACGGATACAATGATAACCAAGTTGGGAGAGACACTTCCATAATGCAAACCATCCTATATAATAACCTCTCTACTCATGATATGACTCTACTAAAAAAGGTAAACAGATGAAAGATAGTGATGTGATACCACGACACTTCCCCCAATCTTGGAACAAGCTGAGGGGATGCCAAAACCAATGATGAATCAATTCTTCGGTGGTGGTGAAGGTGGAATCACTCGGAGAGGAGTCAGAAAGCCTTTGATGATACGACGGAGCTCAATATTTTCCGCTTCCAGAATTGCTACCTCGGCCTTGAGAATACGATATTGTTTGCAGAATTGATCGGCGACCCGGTGTGCTTCAGCTATCACAGGGAACAAGTTGGGGTCTTGATCCTGATGCACGGTCCCCTGCACATTATGAGAGTAGCGATGCTGAGGGTTAATGGTTCCCACAAAGTTGGTGTTCCTCGTTGGTGCTGGTGAAGCCCTCCAGATCTCTTCCCTCAAACTGTTAACCATGTCTTCCCTCCTTGCATCTATCTGTTCCTCCGTCGCCCATCCTGCGAAAGAACCCTCATTGATGTCTTGCTAGATTTGTTGAAGACGACGTGCAGCATAATCCTCAATGCTAGAGCTGAAGGAGGACATCTTGACCTAGAAACATCGAACTCCAGACAGGAAAATAGATCGAAACAAAAACACGACGAGAAAACAATATACGGACCTCGGGGGGTCCGGGGGATTATATAGCAAAAAGTTTCATAACAAAAGGAAAGTCCAGGTCGAAAACGAGTCGGAAATGGGCTTCGGGGCGCCCACACCATAGGCTGGCGCGGCCAGGGGTGGGCCTGCGCCACCCCAAGGTGTGGAGCCTCCGGGCTCAGCCTTGTTTCTGGCTCATAAATTTTCATATTTTCCAAAAACAGTAAAAATAAAAGTTGGAAGATGTTTCGCGAAAGTTTTCTTACCAAAACTGATACCTATTCAAAAACTAAATTTGCAGTTTCTGAAATATGCTTCTTAATAAATTCCTCTGGCATCATGGCTCGAATACAATCAACATTTTCATTATAAGGATCTCCAGAAATATAATGCTTGAGACTTTGGCCATTCACCACTTGTGAAGAGTTGTGTTCAAGGGAAACAATTTTAATTGCCCCCGCACGATATACCTCTTCAATAACAAAAGGTCCTTCCCATCTCGAGAGTAATTTTCCTGCAAAAATCTGAGACGAGACCTATACAATAGCACTTTCTCACCAACATGAAATTCTGTTTTAATAATTCTCTTATCATGCCACCTTTTAACTTTCTCTTTAAAGATCTTAGCATTTTCATATGCCTCACTCCTCCAATCATCTAAATAACTTAAGTCAAGAAACCTTTTCTCATCAGCAAGTTTAAAATCTCTATTTAGGTCTTTCACTGCCCAATAAGCTTTGTGTTCTAATTCTAGGGGAAAGTGACTAGCTTTTCCATAAACCATTTTATAAGGAGACATGCCCATGGGATTTTTATAAGCAGTTCTATAAGCCCACAGAGCATCATTTAATTTCTTAGCCCAGTTTTTTCTTGATTTGTTAACAGTCTTTTGCAGGATAGATTTGATTTCTCTATTTGATAATTCTACTTTCCCACTAGTTTGAGGATGATAGGGTGAGGCAATTCTATGATTAACATCATATTTAGCAAGAGTCTTTCTAAAACCACCATGAATAAAATGAAAACCCCCATCAGCCATAAGATATCTAGGTACACCAAACCTAGGGAAAATAATGTCTTTAAGCATTGTTAATGAGGTTTCACCATCAGCACTTTTAGTAGGTATAGATTCTACCCATTTAGTAACATAATCAACAGCAACAAGAATATGAGTGTAGCATTTTGAAGGAGGGAAAGGACCCATAAAGTCAAAACCCCAACAATCAAACGGTTCAATAACAAGAGAATAATTCATAGGCTTTTCATTACGTCCAGAAATATTTCCAACCCTTTGACACTGATCACAATATAAAACAAACTTTCTAGCATCTTTAAAGAGAGTAGGCCAATAAAAACCTGATTGCAGAACCTTATGTGCAGTTCTATCTCCAGCGTGATGTCCTCCATAAGCACTACTATGACATTTTCTCAATATCTCTTGTTGTTCATTTTCAGGAACACATCTTCGCATAATACCATCAACACCTTCTTTATATAAGTGTGGGTCATCCAAAAATAATGCCTCAAATCATAGAAGAGTTTTCTTCTTTGCTGACCTGTAAAGGTAGGAGGCAAATACTTGGAAACAATAAAGTTAGCATAATCATCATACCATGGACTCTCTCGAGAGCTCACTTTTATTGCAGCCAACTGTTCATCAGGAAAAACTATCATTAACAGGAATAGGGTTATCAGAGATATTTTCTAATCTAGACAAATTATCAGCAACATGATTTTCAGCACCCTTCCTATCCATAATATGTAAATCAAACTCTTGTAAGAGAAGCACCCATCTAATAAGCCTAGGATTAGCATCTTTCTTTTCCATAAGGTACTTAATAGCAGCAGGATCAGTATGAATAGTAAATTTAGAATCAACAATATACTGCCTAAATTTATCACAAGCAAAAACTACAGCTAGGAACTCTTTCTCAGTAGTAGCATAATTCTTTTGAGCAGCATCAAGAGTTTTACTAGCATAATGAATAACATTTAACTTCTTATCTATTCGCTGTCCAAGAACAGCAGCTACAACATAATCACTAGCATCACACATAATTTCAAATGGTAAATTCCAATCAGGGGGTTGAACAATAGGGAAGCTATTAAAGCCTTCTTTAAAATGTCAAAAGCTTCTTTACAATCTTCATAAAAAACAAAAGATACATACTTTTGAAGAAGATTAGTAAGAGGCTTTGATATTATAGAGAAATCGTTAATAAACCTTCTGTAGAAACCAGCATGACCAAGAATACTACGAATACCTTTAACATCCCAATAGCTTCAACTTTAGCTCTATCAACTTCAATACCTCTTTCCTCCGGGTCTCTTCAGGACTCCGTGGAACCTTCGGGAATTCTAAGACTTTCGGGCTTCGAATTTCCAATTCCGAGAATATTTCCAGAAAAACTTTTCTGAAACTAAAAACAACAGAAAACAGGGAACTGGCTCTGTGGCATATTGTCAATATGTTAGTCTGGAAAATCGATAAAATGACATAAAGTGTATAGCAAACATGTGGGAAACAATAAGAAAACAACATGGAACATCATAAATTAAGGATACGTTTATGACGTATCAACATCCCCAAGCTTAGTTCCTACTCGTCCTCGAGTAGGTAAACGATAAAAACACATAATTTCTGAGGTGGCATGCTACCAACATAAACTTGATCATCAATAATGTAAAAGCATAAGTAAGATGAGATCATAGAACTTTAACACAAGCATGATAAATAGAACTTTAGTAATAAAGCATAGCAATCACTTTGCATCATGAGAAGTAACTCAAACAAAGGATCGTGAATAGCAATGCAACGAAAGATATACGTTTGTTTCAAGTATAGAGAAAACACGGCAAAGTGATATTTCACTAGTCCTTAAGAGTGGGGCAAAACATAAATGTCCGGACACATTCAAAGTTCGTGAGGAAGACTAGAACAAATAATTAGAGAACAAGCATAACACATCATGAATCAATTAATAATATTTCTAGGACAACTACACATAAAACTCAGAATGGCAACTATGCTCTCTCAACTGTGCATAAACTTAGAAGATGGAGACTCAACATAAAAGTAAAAGAAAGACCATTCGTAGAGGGAAGCATGGATCACTCATGTGCTAGAGCTTTTATTTTATTAAATAGAGGTATAAAAAGCTTGACACTCCTGCCAACCATCTTTCACAAACCATGGCTAACCGAATCCTCGAGAGCCTGCCAACAATCACATACCGTGGAGGAGTGTCTATATTTTAAGAGAGGTGTATGCTTATGTCAACGAATGTGATAAGGGGTGGCCCAATCTTCTCAGTGAACTCAAAGATAACTTCTGAATTGATAACTAGTGCGCCACTAAGAACTCTCCCGGCTGATCCCTGATGCCAATGCAAAAGATAGCAACCCCAAGGATATTCTCAACTCCACACTCTTGCACAAGTAATCCACCGACTACAAGTGGTCCTGTACCGTCTTATTCCCAGTGGAACAGCAGGTAACACGTAAAGTTTGCAGATGAACTTCCAGATGAAAGGCTTACAAGCAGTTTCAATCTAGAGGTCTAGGGTTTATGTTTTTAACGTAGTCTAACCTCTCCTATGCGCCCAAGGGGGTATATAAGAGAGGGGGTGCGGCCACAAGGCTCTCCCTTGCGCAAGCACCAACCCTAATAGGACTAGGACTCCTAATTCTACTACAATTGGATATAAACCGACCCCCACACAAGGGGTGCGGCCAAATTGGTGTACAAACCAATCCTAATTGAACTAGGTCTTGTATATGGCGCATTGATACTCCTTGTGGGCGCCCTCCTCTTGCCTTGTTCATGTATGGGTGTGGAATAACATAATGGCATTGTTTTCCCCACCTAGTGCATTTGACCTTGTGGAGGCACCATCCCCTTGTCATGATAACATTTGTTATTTGTTGTTTTCACCATGCTAGCACTTGTTTTCCATCTCCTCTTGAAGTCCATGCTCATCCTTGTGTAGCTCCTCTCCATGATCTCCATTCATGTTTGTGTTATCAACAAACCTAAGAATACACAAATGCAAAGATTTAGGTAGTATAAAGCTCTCACAATTATAAACATTATATTCAAGTAGGAGTGAATTCACCTGTTGTTGTAATAGCTTGGTTCTTGATATTGTCATTGGACCAATCCTCACTTCATTAGCTTTTATAGGAACATCCTCATGTGTAACAATAGGTGAAGAGCTAGGGATGCCCTCATCATCCTCCCCCTCTTGAAAACAAGAGCTAAACAGGAATTTTTGCAGCATCTAGAAGAAAAACTAAGAATACTAGCATAGCAAGTATTCAAACGAAAAACGGAGCGTGTATCTCTGCCAAACAAAGAATTCTAGGATACAAATATATTATTGCAGCAAGTAAAACAAAAGAAAACAAAAGAAAAAAAAACAGACGCTCCAAGTAAACTTCATATGATGTGACCGAATAAAAATATAGCTTCACGAGAAGTGACATGATAGATAGTTGATGAAGAAGGATATGCATTCGCCATCCCCAAGCTTAAATGCTTGAGTATTCTAAAAATATGCTTGGATGAACCACGGGGGCATCCCCAAGCTTTGACCTTGCACTCTTCTTGATCACATATATCACCTCTTCTCTTGACCCTTGAAAACTTCCTTTACACCACACTCAAAGAGGGATTCACATTAGAGGGTTAGTGCAACAATTAAAAATCCATTGGTTCTGTATGGAACAATTGCTATTGATACTTTTAAACATTAGCTACAGCCACTGATGTTTCGTGAAGCAAAGAAACCCACTTGACATCGCAAAAGAGCAAATGCAAGAAAAATGGCAGAATCTGTCAAAACCAGATTAGTCTGTAAAGACGTTTTTTTCGAGTCACTTATGTTGCTCAGATCGAAAAACTTGAAGAACAAACTTTTTTTGGAATTAGCCGAGAAATAAGCACAAGAAATTTCAGGTCATTCTGAATTTTGTATGATTTATACGATTGTTTACGGTGGACAGAAGAAATCTGTTTCCTGCGCAGAAATCCGAAAACCAACTCCAACTCTCGTCAGAAACCTTACTTGGCACTACTGAAACATGAAAAGAAAGATACAAAGGAGTTTCTACATAAGTATACAACCCCTTGACTCAAATAAAACCGAGAAAAACAAATAAAAATAAAACCATGGGTTATCTTCCAAGAAGTGCTTTTCTTTAACGCCTTTTAGCTAGGACCAGAAAAGTGGAATCAAGTGTTTTCAAGTGAAGAAGCACAAAAATTCTAAATTGTTCGAATAACGGAATCAGAAGGAAACTTCGTTCTATTTCTAGCAAAGTGTTCCATACCTTTATTGAGTGGGAAATGAAATTTAATATTCCCGTCTTACATATCAATGACAGAACCAACAGTTCTAAGAAAAGGTCTTCCCAAAACAATTGGACAAGAAGCATTGCATTCAATATTCAAGACAAAAAAATCAATGGGGACAAGAAAATTATTAACCATGATAAGAACATCATCAAATCTCCCCAAAGGTTTCTTTCTAACATTATCAATAATACGAATATCCAAATAACAAGGTTCCAATGCTGGTAAATCAAGAATATCATAAAATTTCTTGGGCATAACCGAGATACTAGTACCAAGATCACATAGAGCATTGAAATCAAGAATAATGAGTTCCCTACCATCATCTAGCTTCCTAGGGATAGAGGCTTGACATCTTAATTCGTCCTCTCTAATTTGCATGAGAGCATTTGTAATATGTTTTGTGAAAGCCATATTCATAGCACTAGCATTAGGACAACTAGCAAGCTTTTGTAAGAACTTAATCACTTAAGTTATGTTGCAATCATCAAAGTCAAGATCATTTTTATCAAACGTAATGGGACCATTGCCTCCCATGTTTCTAAAAATTTCAACACTTTTATCAGGAACATTTTTAGCAGTTTCAGGCAGTTTTGCATTTTTACTAGCAGAAGTGGGAGTGTTTCCAACACCAATTATTTTACCATTGATAGTAGAAGGTTTTCTAGCATGAGAAGCTTAAGTTTTACTAGTGGTGGTAATGGTGCAAACATTAGCTATATTATTTTATCTCGCTATTTCATCTTGTCTTTCCCATCTAGCATGCAATTCAGCTAACATCCTAACATTGTCATCAATTCGAATTTGGATGGAATTCAAAGTTTTGCTTTCTTTAACATCATGAGGCATAACCTTTAGTTTCATAAAATCAACATCAAGAGCAAGGCTATCAACTTTAGAAGCAAGAAGATCAATTTTGCCAAACTTTTCCTCAACAGATTTATTAGAAGCAGTTTGTGTACTAATAAAATTCTTGAGCATGTTTTCTAGATAAGAGGGTACACTTTTATTGTTTTTGTAAGAATTACCATAAGAATTTACATAACCATTACTATTATTAGGAGGATATGGCCTATAATTGTTGCTACCAAAATAGTTCGTATAAGCATTGTTGTTGAAATTATTATTTTTAATGAAGTTCACATCAACATGCTCTTGTTGAGCAACCAAAGAGGCTAAATGAACATTGTTTGGATCAATAGGAGCATGGCCATTCACAAGCATAGACATAATAAAATCAAGTCTATCACTCAAAGAGGAGGTTTCTTCAACAGAATTTACCTTCTTACCTGTTGTAGCTCTCTCGGTGTGCCATTCAGAATAATTTACCATCATATCATCAAGAAGCTTTGTTTCTGCCTGATACGTCCAAAACGTATCTCCTTTTCCGAACACTTTTCTTATTGTTTTACTCTAAACTTATGAGTTTTGGATACCACTAACACGGACTAACGCTGTTTTCAGCAGAATTACCTTGGTGTCTCGTTTTTGTGCAGAAAAAATCAACTTTCGGGAAATTGCCCAGAAAAGATACCTTTGAGCTTAAAACACCAAAAGACCCCGGGAGCCAGAAGGAGTCCCGTAGAGGGGCCAGGAGGAGGCCACACCACCCCCTGGCGCCCCCTTGGTCGTGCCGCCAGGTGGTGTGGGCCACCCAGACACCTCCTCAGACTCCCCTTTCAACTACATAAGCCCCGTAACCTAAAAACGTCATATTCCACGGAAACACAACAGAGCGCCGCCGCCACCTCAAAACTCGATCCGGGGATCAGAAGTTCCTGTTTTGGCGCCCTGCCGGGACAGGGATTCGAAGGAGATCATCGCCATAGACACCACCACCTCTTCTCCATCAACCATCCATGATTCCCCCGTCCATGTGTGAGTAAACACCGCTATAGGATGAGAGGGATGGAAGGGATTGGATGAGATTGATCATGTAATAATGCCAGATTGTTAGGGCATAGTTCCTAGTATCCATTGTTAGAGTTTTCTACCGTTGTTGCAACTTGTTATGCTTAATGCTTGTCACTAGGGCCCGAGTGCCATGATCTCAGATCTCAACATGTTATTGTTTCATGAGTATAATTATGTTTCTTGATCATATCTATAAGTTCTTTACACATGTCATTGTCCGGAACCCGAGGCCCCAAACTGACATAAATTGGGACAACCGGAGGGGATGGCTGTGATGTGAGGATGACGTGTGTTCACGGAGTGCTAATGCTTTGGTCCGATGCTTTATTAAAAGGAGCACATTAATTACCAGCAGTTTCCCTAGAGGCCCTGCTGCCACGGGCTGGTAGGACAAAAGATGTTCCCTAGAGAAGCAAACATGACACAATAAAATAAACAAAGTAAACAATAACAAAGTAAAGATATTGGAAGTGAGAGACTCCCCTTGTATAAATCCTCTTTCTCCCCGTCAACGGTGCCAGAAATAGCTTGATGGTGCAGGGCTTGCACTTGTTGGGAGACCCCAAGTGTAAGGTATGAAGAACACAATAGCAAGTTTCCCTCAGAAAGAAACCAAGGTTGAATCGACCAGTAGGAGAAAGAAATCCCTTTCGAAGGTTGATGCAGCTGATATTGGCAGGGCGCACTACCGGTTCAGCAGCAACGTGGAACCTACACAACACAATCAAATCACTTTGCCCCAACGAAGCAGTGAGGTTGTCAATCTCACCGGTTTTGCTGAAAACAAAGAGGTTAAATATATGGTGTGGAAAATAGTACTTGTTTGCAGTAGATGAAAAGAGAACAGTGATGGAAGTAGGAAAACAGTAAGAACAGTATGAAAACAGAGATTTCAGTGGTTGTAGTATCAGTATAAAAGAAAATGGAACAGGGTGCACAGTTCACTAGTGGTGTCTCTCTAGAACAAATAGATAGCATGTTGGGTAAAAAAATTACAGCTGGGCAATTGACATATATAAAGGCTGCACCGTAGTGCATATGCATGACATGATGATTACTATGTGATTCATGCAATGTGCATGACATGATGATTACTATGTGATTCACGCAGGCATTACAACAAGATACATAGACCGTTATCCAATTGCATCTATGACTAATAATCCACCCTCAGAATGTCATCCGAGCAAACCTTGGGTATTAAGTTGCAAGCAATAGATAATCGTAGTAAGCAAAGTGTGTAATGTAAACATCGTTGTTTTCTCCCTAGTGGAAACAACACATCCCCCACCCGTTTACGTTTCTGTCACTCGAGCGTGAGTGAAAGGGAGCCATGAACCCAATATCGAGCATAAATACTCCCTCTTGGAGTTACTAGCATCCACTTGGCCAGAGCATCTACTAACAACGGAGAGCATGCAAGATCATAAATAACATACACATGAAAAGAACATGATAGGTTGATAATCATTGGACATGGCATTCAATATTCATCGGATCCCAACAAACACAACATGTAGCATTACAATAAGATGATCTTGATCATGTAGGGCAGCTCACAAGATCTAAACATGAGGCATAAAGAGGAGAGAACAACCATCTAGCTACTACTATGGACCCGTAGTCCAAGGATTAACTACTCACGCATCATTCCGGAGGTGGGCATGGTGGTGTAGAGCCCTCCGGTGATGATTCCCCCTCCCGGCAGGGTGCCGGGGAGAGCTCCAGAACCCTCCCAAACTAGGGTTGACGATGACGGCGGCTGCGGGTGTTTTTCGTAGAAAAGGATTCTGTATCTAGGGTTAACCCTTCGAGGAGAATATATAGGCGCGATGGCAACGTCGGTGGGAGGCCAGGGAGGCCACACGACCCCTAGGCGCGGCCGGGGGGGGGGGGCGCGCCCACCCGTGGTGTGGAGGCCCCAGGGCACCCCTGCAGGTCTCCTCTGGACTCCGTGTGCGCGTTAACTTTCTAAAAAATTTGGGCTTCGAATCGTCTAATTCCGAGAATATTTCCAGAACAACTTTTCTGAAACTAAAAATAGCAGAAAACAGGAACTGACTCTATGGCATCTTGTCAATAGGTTAGTCCCACGAAATCGATAAAAATGACATAAAGTTTAAACGAAACATGTAGCATATGGCATGAAAACAACATGGGACGTCAGAAATTATGGATACGTTTATGACGTATCAAGTAGCTCTCCCGGAAGTCCTCCCGGGGGCGCCGACTAGGTGTCCTGGGCCTTGTCCCCCTCGGGGGCCTTCTCGGTCAAGTCAGCGTATCGGGCCCAGTTTTCTGGGCCACCTAGTTCTTGGGCCTCTCCCCTTTGGAAGGCCCCGTTACCCTTGAAAATTAAGATCTTTGTTTGACAGTTGCTTCGAGATAGGTTACCCTTCGGGGTCGAGGTGGTCAAGCGCCCCGGCCCGGGGACGGCATATGTCTCCTCTGTAGGGTTCCCGAGTCGAGTTCCCACATTTTCTTTGTGTGCCTAGCTGCCCGGTTTCTGTGGAACTTTGTCCTTGAGACCCTAGAGCCTGCATGGCAGGCCTCGGACCTCGATGAGTTCCTAGAAACCCGAGCACACCATGCCGGGGGCGGCAGACGCCTCTTTTGGATGGTGTGTCCAGCGCTGGCATGGTCCTTGTGGACGGTGCACAATAAAATGGTGATTGAAAAAAATTCTTAGACGTGCATCTAACCTGTGTTCATTTTTTTTTTTTTTTTGCAGCAGTGGCACTCGTGGTGTAGACAGCGGGACAGGGCGCGGCTAGATGACTCTATCGGCAGATTTCGTGTAGTCGTGTCTTATGCGGCGCCCTCTTGAGGGCCCTGAGTGGTCTCCAACTCCTCCTCTACCCACACCGCCCCGCCGTCCCTTGCTGTAGTGTGTGTTTCAGCAGTCTTATACTTTGGAGCTTGTTGTGTTGTTGCCCCAGGGAACTCTTTCTTTGTAGGTGTTGTTTACGGTACGTTATATGACCGTTGTGAGTGGTTGCTTTATTTATAAAGACTGTTTCGAGAAAACTCCAGTTCCAACTTGGTCCTGCTAACTCGATCGGGCGCATAGAGAGAACCTATCGTTTTCGGCGCCATGAGATCACCTATACACATGGTCCATTCACGGTTGGTCCATTCAAGTATATTTTACTCAGTTTAGTTCAGAGGTGCTTGCTCGTTTTCGTTGTCCTGTAATTAATTAGTTGATGACTTGATGGTAGATTGAGCAGGTCTTAAATTCTTGCTGCGCGGCGCCGTCATTTTCCGCCGCGATGATCGACCCGGCCGCCTAGATTTTTGGCAGATTTTGTAGAGACGTAAGCTGGTGCGCGTCAAATAGCTATACTTTTTCTATATAAAAAAAACTACTGAATAGCTATGCTGATTTGACCAGGAACCTGAAGAAATTTTCACGAGGACGTGCTTTCTGAACATCGAGTATGTACTGCAGTGCGGCAGTACCGGTATAATTTATTTTCTTTTACAAAAGCCACTAAATCAACACGGTACAGACGCAAGTATCCAGTTACGTACGTCTACGCATAGGCACACACGTCTAATGCGTCCATAGCCCATTGGAGGACGTTTTGCCACTTTCTGTAGACCTGAACAAACCGTGTTGGGTTACACGGTAATTAAGCGCCAGTTTAGACAGTATAATGTGTGATCACATCAAGCGGAGAATTTAGAGATGATCGGCTCAGTCAAGTGGGTTGTGAGCTGATTTGGTCTTTAGCAAAGCGTCGCGAATCCGTGCACTTCGCTTGCGGTCGACGTGCCGTCGAGGCTTTCAACCAAGTACCTGGAAAAAAAATCAACCAAGATACACCCAGCGTTACAGCTCGTTGATTGATTAAAATAAAACGATATAGACTAAGCCGATCGACTACCACGGCACGGCTGATTTATCTCATAGTCACGGACGCTTTCAATGCAAAGCAATTATACAGATATAGTAGTAGTGCACGGGGGAATGCTGTTTGAACTTTGAAACTAGTCACAATGGGGAGTATCATATACTAGTATCATGCATATGATACTAGTCTATGTTACCACTTCCACAATGCATAGTAACATATTTGTGGTATCATAGTCTACGTCTAGGGTTAGGGCTGGCGACTCCGAGGCGATCGGTGGCTGCCGCCGCCATAACCCCGAACGGGAGCGGTATGGTATCTGTAGTCTCTGGCAATCGGAAGGAACGTGAACTCGATCCGGATCTCCTATCCTCTGGATGGAAATCGGAAGCAGTCCAGGTACAAGACGTCGATGGGGAGGAGTCAGCAAACCCTACGACGACCTGCAATAAAAAGACGGCGCGGGGGGGCGAAGTCCACGCCCTCATCCAAGTCTTCGATAATCGATCTGTAACCTTCGATCCCGGCGTACGATCCGATCACGCCCAAGCACGAAAGATGTCGGCTACTGATGGTGGGGGTGATTACGGGGGGGGGGGGGGGGGCGATGAGGCCCCTGCCCACCCGAAGCCATTGGAAGCAGGCGCGATCGTGCTTGTGGAGAAGGCGCGACGGGTTGAGGATACAGCAGCAATGGAGGCGGAGGAGGGAAACTGGGATGGATCAGAGGAGGAAGGAACCAATGTTGGGCCGGAGGAGAGGATCGCAGGTGCTGTGGATCTTGATGATGATGTCTGTGCGGAGGAACCTGAGGAAGATGAACCTGAGAGCTCAGTACCGGCGGTTTGGAGGCTTTTTGCGAGATTCTATTCGATCAAAGCTGCAAATTATCATGATCTACACAAACACTTCATGGATGTATGGCGTATCCGTGGTACGATGACTTTCACACCATTGAAAGATAACTTCTTCATCATCATATTCAGTCAGGAAGGGGATTACAACTTCGTTGCTCGTGGTGGCCCGTGGATTAGGAGAGGAGTGGCTTGTCTGATTGGCCCTTTCATTGAGAATGCCCGACCATCTGAAGCAACTCTTGATCATATACCGATATGGGTCAGATTCTATGACGTACCATGGAAGAAGCATACTGTGGACTATGGGAAGTTTATTGGAGGATATCTTGGGAAGGTTGAAGAGGTGGACGTGGATCCAATGGGGCTGGAGTATAGCGATTATTTGCGCGTTCATATTGTTCTTCCTCTGAATAAGCGTCTCCAACACCGGTTCGCTACGTCTGTCAAAGGAAACTGAGAAACAATACTATCCACTAAGGCACGAACGTGTACCTCACTTTTGCTTCCACTGTGGCTTTATTGGACATGACAAAGAGGAGTGTGAGAAGAGAATCAGAGGTACACCTTCCTTGTTTTACGATGCCTCTTTGCGGTGCTCTCCCAAGAGAAAGTTTGCCCAAAAACCGGTGACAGCGTCGGCGAGCCCCGCAGCGAAGAAAAATCTGGTGTTTAATACACCCCCAGGCAGCGTTAACTCTTCTTCATCACTGGGCAAACCAAATAACAGTACTGGGAATAATGCTCCACGCACACAAAATTTATGGCAAGAGGTTCCTCCGTCTGTTGATGCTAGGGATGAATTCGAGGACAGGGTGTTCAGAACAACAGAGGAGGTGGAACAATCCCTAGCTCGTACTGTTGATAGTATGAAGCTAAAGTTGGGGGTTGACCTGAATAAGGGGGCCAATTCGCAGGAGGGCTCAGTATCAGGACAGGGGAAGGGGATGCATGCAAGTAAGAAGGGCTCTACCGGGGAGATGGAACCGAAGAAGCCAGCTCTAGAAGATGCAGCGATGGACCAAGACCGCGGGGGCAGTTCAGCGCATGAGATGATACCTGCCATCCGAAATATGTCACAGTCATCGACCTCGTTGAGTAGTGTGGCGGATGTGACCATGACTGCGGCAGATTCAGTCCTGGGGAAACGTGGTGCAGAGGCTGATGGGCAAGGGGGTCGGCTGGAGCTGTCATTGGCTATGACAGGTAGTAAAAAGAGAGGAATACAGAAGAAAGGGAAGACTGAAGATGATAAGAAAGAAGAGCAATATGGGAAAGGAGTGGAGATGGTTCATGGACGTGATGCAACAACAAAGGCAGCAACCGGTCCTGGGGCTTCCGGTACACTGACGAGACCTAATGTTTGGTCTCGTCAGCAGCAATGAATTGCTTGGCGCTCAACTGTCGGGGTTGCGGGAATGCCCCGACAGCTAGAGAGCTCGCCGTTATTTCCCAGGAGCATAGTGTACGTTTTCTTTTTCTTTGTGAGACTAGACAGAATAAAAATAAAGTTAGGCGTCTTCGTAATAGATTACGTTTAAAAGGTTTTGTGGGTTTTAGTAGTGATGGTATGAGTGGGGGCCTAGCCCTCTTTTGGCATGAGAGTCTTTCTGTAGAGGTTAAGTCTATTAATGAAAGGTTTATCGACGTGTATATCCGAGTTTCTCCCTCTGATCCCCAATGGCGTCTCACCTGTGTTTATGGAGAACCCCGTGTGGAAAACCGTTATCGTATGTGGGATGCACTACGTGATTTAAAGGGACAGTCATCACTACCCTGGGTAGTGATGGGGGATTTTAATGAGACACTATGGCAAGAAGAACACTTATCAAATACTCCGAGACCGGTGAGACAGATGGAGGCATTTAGGGAAGTGCTGTCGGATTGCAACCTTACCGATATTGGTTTTTCGGGGGTTCCTTACACTTACAATAATCGGAGAAGTGGGATGGCTAATGTTCGTGTGAGATTGGACAGAGCGGTAGCCTGCCCAATTTGGCGTGATACCTTTACAGATGCTCACCTTAAACATCTTACAACTTCTGTATCTGACCATTGCCCTATTTTGCTACATGTTGAACAAGAACAACAGGGACCTAAAGTCCAACCTAAGCGCCAGTATGAAATTCTCTGGGAGCGGGCGACCGATCTACCGGAGCAGGTTGAGAATGCGTGGAAGGAAGCGGGAGAAAAAAGTGACCTACATGACATCATGGTAGGTCTGAGCAAAGTGATGGACGCTTTGCAAGGATGGAGCAGGAGAAGATTTGGTAACGTAATAAAGGAGCTTAAAAAGGCCAGGGTAGACCTGGAGAACCTGCAGCTAAGGAATGCCACTCAACATGAGATTAGACATGCAACTGATCATCTAAATGAACTCCTCTTCAAGGAGGAGATGCTCTGGTTACAGAGATCACGAGTAACTTGGTTGAAGGAGGGAGACCGTAACACCAGGTTTTTCCACCGAACAGCTAGATGGAGGGCAAGGAAAAATAGAATAAAGAAATTGAAGGACAATCAAGGGGTATGCTATGATGCCCCTACTGATATGGAGCGGATGGCAACATCTTATTTTAAGGAACTTTTTACCCGTGACCCTTCCCTCAATTCGGATGAAATCATTTCCCTTGGCCAAGCTAAAGTAACCCAGGAGATGAACGAGGACTTAATTAAAGATTTTAGTGACAAGGAAATAAGTGATGCCCTCTTTCAAATTGGACCACTTAAAGCCCCTGGAGTTGATGGATTTCCAGCAAGGTTTTATCAACGGAACTGGAGTGCTATCAAAGATGAGGTAATAAACGCGGTAAAACTTTTCTTTGCTACTGCAACTATGCCAAGTGGGGTAAACGATACCGCTATAGTGCTAATACCGAAGATTGAACAACCTGAATCTCTCAAAGATTTTCGGCCAATTAGCCTATGCACTGTCATTTATAACGTCATCTCAAAGTGTATGGTGAATAGACTACGGCCAATTCTGGGTGAGATTATCTCAATGAATCAGAGTGCATTTGTGCCTGGGCGCCTAATAACTGACAATGCTCTGATTGCGTTTGAGTGCCTACATTTTATTGAACACAATACTAATCAGGACAAAAATTTCTGTGCTTATAAGCTTGACCTCTCTAAAGCTTACGATCGGGTGGATTGGGATTTTCTAAAGAGAATGATGCAAAGGCTTGGCTTCTCGTACCGGTGGGTGGACTGGATAATGTCATGTGTCACCTCGGTACAGTACAAGGTTAAATTTAATGGAAGCCTCCTGGATTCGTTTTCGCCTTCTCGGGGCATCCGACAAGGTGATCCTCTGTCCCCCTTTCTATTTTTGTTTGTGGCTGATGGTCTTTCATATTTACTACAGCAGGAAGTGGCAAATGGGAATATTAATGGAGTACAAATATGTCGAAGGGCACCTGTTATATCTCATCTGCTGTTTGCTGATGATAGCTTGCTCTTTTTTAAGGCCCAAGGTAACCAAGCACATAGAATTCGAATATTACTAGACAAGTATGCAAAGGGTACTGGACAGTTAATAAACCCGAATAAATGTTCAATTATGTTTGGGGCTGCCTGCCCGGAGAACCATCGTATAGAGGTGAAGTTGGAGCTACAGGTTACACAGGAAACTTTCGAATCCAAGTATCTTGGTCTTCCAACCCCTGAAGGTCGTATGTCCAAAGACAAGTTTGTTAGCCTTCAGGCTAAACTTGCTAAATGCTTGATAGAGTGGGAGGATAATCATAAATCGCAGGCGGCCAAAGAAACACTCATTAAGTCTATAGCCCAGGCAATACCAGTCTATGTAATGAGTGTATTTAAGCTGCCAATGGGCCTCTGTGATGAGCTTACGAGCATGATACGGAGATACTGGTGGGGTGCTGACAATGGAAGGAGGAAGACTTGTTGGGTAGCATGGGACATTATGCTCAGACCAAAAAATTTCGGTGGGATTGGATTCAGAGATATGAGACTTTTTAATCAAGCTCTCTTGGCGCGCCAAGCGTGGAGATTAGTCCAATTTCCCAATACCTTGTGTGCCCAGGTTCTGAAAGCCAAATACTACCCTAATGGCTCACTTATTGACACTGTATTTTCGGGAAACCAATCTCCCACGTGGTCTGCCATTGTGTACGGCCTGGATCTTCTTAAGGCGGGAGTGATCTGGCGTGTGGGTGATGGCTCTCAAATTAGAGTATGGCGTGATCCCTGGATACCACAAAACCGTGGGTTTAAGCCTCTGTCAACACAGGGCCGATGCAGGTATCGATGGGTTGCAGATTTTATCCAACCTACTGGATCTTGGGATATCAATCGGCTGAAGCTATTTTTCAATGAAACCGATGTGACAAGTATTCTAAAAATTCATACGTCAAGAAGGCAGGAGCAAGACTTCTTAGCTGGGCAACCGGATAAAAGGGGTGTATTTTCTGTCCGTAGTGCTTACAATATGGCCCTATCGATGAAAATGATGGAGCAAGACCGAGGTGCGACGAGCATGAGACCTGACGGTGAAAGACCGTGCTGGAAACTGATTTGGAACTGCCCTACACCTCCAAAAATGCGGGTTCTTGCCTGGAAGATCTGCCGCAATGCGCTGGCTACCAAATCAAATCTACGAGCTCGAAACATTACACCAAATGCAATATGTGATATTTGTGGAATGGAAGAAGAAGACACCTTCCATGTGTTCATGCGGTGTCCTCATGCACATGATTTGTGGAAAGCTATGAGAACTGAATGGGAATTACCCCCCGGATGAGATCTTTGTGCCCTCTGGTCGTGAATGGTTGCTCCAAGCACTGTCTCGCATTACGCTGGATCAGAGGGCAATGGTACTGTTGATTGTGTGGAGGATTTGGCATGCACATAACGAACTTACCCATGACAAGATGTGCCCGTCCATTGAAGGATCCAAGCGCTTTTTGGTTAGTTATCTAACCTCGCTGATCACCATTAAAAACCATCCACATGCGGATCCGGTAAAAGGCAAAACAGTCGTCAGTGCCTGGAGGGGTTTTGGCCATGACCCTGCTGTCCTTGATGGACGACAGAAGGTAAGAAAGAAATGGCATCCACCAAAACAGGGAGAGGCTAAGCTCAATATTGATGGTGCTTTCTCGATGGATGGCCGGGCAGGTATTGGAATGATTCTACGTGATCACCTTGGCGAGGATATTTATTCGGCCTGCCGGTCTCTTGAACATTGCTATGACGCAGTTGAAGCAGAACTGAGAGCTATCGAAGAGGGTCTCAACTTGTCCATGGTGTGGACTCCCCTCAGAATTATAGTGGAAACTGATTGCGCCGAGGCAATGAGCCTAATCCAGGAGGAAGAAGCTAACCTATCTTTCCATGCTCTCAGAATCAGTGATATCAGAAAATTGAAAAAAGAAAGAGATATTATTATAGCTAAGATTAGTCGTGATGAAAATGTTGCAAGTCACGAATTAGCTAGAATGGGTAGGGTTAATGCTAGAACTGCCTTTTGGCCGCGGAGTATTCCTGTTGAAATCTCCGAAGCTGTAAAGCTAGATTGTAACCCTATTCCAAGTTAATGAAATTCTCTTTCACCGCAAAAAAAAATATTTATTAGCTTATAGACTCATCTTGTCTTGGAAAGCGTTATGTTACGGTATCTACCTATGATACCACTAACACCTCTCTCCTCATTAAATGAGTGCCACATCATCTTTTTTGCCTATGTGGCACTTATGATACCACCTATGTTACTCCCATTGTGGCTAGTCTGAGGCTACAGCCACACCGATGACTTCGCCTATTCAGAGAAAGGGTCAGAGACACAGTGCAAAATAATTAATGTAATCGAGATCTTCCCACGAAGAGCAAAAGAAGGCAGAAAGTAAAATGCGACTCCTACAGCGTTTTTTTTAAAGAACGTGCGAGAAAGCGCGCCTTTTTTTAATAGAAGGAGAGGAACAAAACAATACAAGCGAATGTCCAAACGGCTACGGTTTTCTTAACGAGCGCAATTTTTACGCAAAACGGCTAGGTCCAGCACTTCTGGTGATGAAAAACCTGTAGTTCCTCCAAACTGCTCCACTTATTTGATTCATAGGATAGGAAAAACATAGTATTGCATTGTCATGTCCACTCCAATCCTATAGGATTTAGTTTGCATTAAAGTTTGTTTGATTCCATCAAAGAAATTGTAAAAAAAGGTTGGAGTGGATCTTAGAATTCTTGTGGGAAATAGTACAAAATTCATATGGGAAAGAATCCTATAGGATTCAATCCTACAAATCAAATGGGCAAGATAGGAAAATTTCCCATAGGATGAAATTCTCCAAAAATCCTACACAATCTTTTGAATCAAAGAAGCCCTAAATGGTCGATTAGATCATTACAGTATAAATCAGTTAGAGCAACTTTAGGAGATGCTCAAAACTAAAATCCAAAGCTAGTCATAAACATTCTCTTGAATCTTGATATTGAGGGATAGTCATAAACATTCTCCTGATATTGAGAGCTCCCGCTCTAGCAGATCCTCAATAATCCAACTCCCATTAATTTCGGTAAACAAATTATTAGGAGTTGGATTGTTGAGTGTATGCTAAAACACACTTGACGTATGTATTGGTCATGCTCTACCTTGTTGTATTTTAGGAGCTCCGGATATATATATATACTATATGAATGCCCGTGCGTTGCTACGGATAATCCTTCTATGAGCTCATGATACGAATATAGCATTTATTGAAGTTTAAGTTACACTTTGTCACAAGGCATACACCATTAGTACATCCAGAATCATTAGCTAGAACCATTTACAATGTAAGTTTTCTTGAGCATACAATTGCAAGGCAACCACAAATAGTTATCTTCATACAAGTACATAGTTATCTTCATACAAGTACAAGACAGTCACAAATAGTATGTTCGCATTCTTGTAGTCACTCCAGAAAGACAAAAAAGCGATGGCATCCAGCTGTCTTTCAAGGTACTTTGTGAATTGTGATGAACTAAACAACTCTTGCTCCACTCCAATCTTATACTGCATATTGGCTTATTCATAATTGTAAAGAATTGCTTTTCGATGCAACTGCCAGTAATGCATAACGGCATAAAGGAATGCAACTACACAATCTAATTTACTATGTAATTGAACTGAACTCTTCGAAACTCCCATGTCCAAATCGATCAAAGAAATAAAACTGGACTAACAAATTATGTCTCCTCGGTTAGCATCACATTACTCTGAACCAGCATCAAATTGTTATCTTTACTATTAAATGGCAGTTCGTACGTTGGTACGTCGCCAGGCATCGTCCGCTCGCCTCGCAGACTCGCACGCTCGCTAGCGATCAGGCGTTCCTCCTTATCATGCGACATGGGCCAAGGCGCACGGCCCAAACTAAAGATGACAGAAACAAAATTTATCTCGTGATACAGAAACCCTCCTCTCCCTTTGCTCTGGTCGCTCGCTCGGATTAGCGCGTCGGCGGCCGTCACCTCCAACGCCGGCCACCACTCACCTAGCAACCCCTCTCATCTCCTACTCCCATGGCCCTTCCCCCGATCCCCTGCTCCTCCCGGTCTAAGTCCCCACAAACGCACACGTCCTGTTAAGGGCGACTGCCGGAGGGGTGCAAGGAGCGAATCTCTACCGGCCTTCTGAAATCGACTCCCCTCATTCTCTCTCCGTCGCCTCCCTACATAATCTCCACGTCTCTCACCCACCCCGACGGCCGCGTCCGAGGCAGAGGCAACGACCATGGTCTCGCCAGCGCTAGCGGTGGGTGCTCTGCTCGGTGTCGATCCTGCAGCGGCGTTTCACTTGCAGGTACCCGGTGGTGGACTCATCGACGGCGCGCGTGTAACTGGGCAGATTCGTGCTTGAGGTGGCCCTGACGTTGTCGACGCAGCGGACCGCCGCTGGGGCGTGATGGCTCTGGGGCAACATGGAGATCCTCGTCGTTGTCTATTTTGTATGTGAGATCCATGATCCATCGATTACTCGGCTAAGATTTGGGATCGGAATTTCTTGTACTTTTCTCGTGGATTTGTTTGCTTCCTAAAGAAGAGAAGTCCAGTACGCCTTGCTACCTTCAGTCCTCTGTCCCATATGTTGTCCTCCAATCTACCTCAGAAGGTCGGTTAGCCATTCATATATCTCTCTCTTTGAACTTCTGAAGTCCAAATTTATTTTGCCAGATTGCTGTTTGTAAGCCGGTGTAGGTAGAAATGGGACCGATAAGTGTTGATTTGATGATTAATTTATCTTGCAGCGTCTGGAGTAAGTGCATTTGATCATGTGGCTCTGCCTTATACTATGGGCAAGAGAGAATGCGAGTTTACTATGTCTCGGGTATATTGCTGTGCTAACCGCTAGCTGTTTTTATTATACGGCAAATCGTGTGGCCGCACGGACATGCACTGATGCACCCTGGTGTGAACTTTCAAGAATATTTGCACTAAGTTAATATAGTTTGTAGAACAATATTGACGAGTTAAGGGTTTAGTTTTAAGTCCCTGCATGTAAATACTTATCTTAAATTCATAACTAATAAAATGAATGCTAATGTCTATTGCAAACCGCATTGCATACAAACTTTAATGGAAGTAAAGGGAATATAAATTCAATATATTGTAAATATGTCCCATCCAAGATATCTTTGGATATAGACAGTGAGCTACCTAGATGGTCAATGGGAGGAAAATAGAATTAGTAAAGAAAGATCCATCTTTTAATTAACTTCCAGATTATCGTGTGGGTGAAAATTCAGAAGTAATTTGCAGTTTTTCACTAAAATTGAAGTAATTTACATAGTTTTTTATTCTCCAAGAAGCTGCTTTCGTGCAATTTGCTGAGATATGCAACTATTGTGCCTGTGCGATTATGATTGTGTTAGTGGGTAGGATTTTATCTATGTGACTGAATTCTTCTTTTCTACTATAAAGTTTGATTTGGAGGAAAGAATGGCCTTTATGCAAAATTGAAGCCTTTTGGTATTGTCTTGCTTTCTTTTATCTTCGTTAGACTTGTGCATGCCCATTGTATCACTCCTGTGTTATGGCCAAGCTTGAAAATCCATGAAAAAGTTTTTATTCACTGAAATATGTACAGTAACTAATATTTCTACACATAGCAGGTTAGCTCTTGGATGCATTTTTTCAGACAAATGGTATACCCGCATAGCTACGGCTTCGGTCCATAGACCCTTTGCAAAGACAACGAGCCAATCGATCTCATGGTCCTCGTGAATGTAAATGATGTGATACTCCAATCAATTAAGAATCCTTGTTAAATATCAGCTCTGTATAATGTACAGTTATTATTTTTTGACAAGTGGATGAATAGGCGACCAGGAAACTTGAAGGTTTGTACATTCCGTGCAAATGTTTTTGTTTAGCTGCCTGAACATCGTGCTTTACCTTTGTATAGCGTTGAAAGTTAAATATGCATATTGTAGAGTACTCACTTTTATATATATATGTCTAATATTTTGATGTGAGGTGGATGAAGTACATGTTGAAATGATTTTTGGGCAGTACAAAAGCATCATAGCTTGGCATGATTTTTTCTTTACTGGAGATGGCAAGTATTACTCTTTAACGTAAATGCCAAAGTCCTGCTTTCCGTGGGAATGAGAATGACCACCTAGTCGCAGAACCTCGCGCCAAAGCCAGTTTCTGGAGCACCTCCACAGTGCTACTTGTTATGATACTCATTGCTACTTGTTAAGTTGTTGATAACTTCCAAAGTGCAGAGGATAGTTCTAGCACCTATCTGTGTGAAAGTGAAGAGTGTAGAACCCAAAAGGAGAAGAAAGGTTAAGTTATTTATTATCTCAAAGTAGAGTGCCACAATTCTATTTATGTATGATAAACACCTTGAAGGTGAAAGGGCATGGTTCCCCATGTATGGTTTTGGTAATTGATGACAATCACTATGGACTAATGGTTGCATTGAGCTATATTTGTATATTTTGTCCATAGGAAATGCTTGATATCCATGTGTTGGATTTAAGATGATCAAGTGATGACCAAGGTGCTATTTATGTGAATATCCCAAGTTTGTTCATGAGAGAATTGATCATATTGCAAGTATGTCTTGAAGAAGAATATTGTGTGAACATTCATCTTTACCTTCAAGACATCATTATTATGAAGAGACAAGAAAATATACAAGTTTGATCAAGTCAAAGTGCTAAGAGATGGTTAATATTTATTAACTCACAAAGCTAGAAGATGTGCCATGTGGTATCTTGGTATGGTAAGTAATTGTTCATATAGCTTTGTGTTCTAACCCATTATGTGTGTGTGGTATATCTATGTGGGTTTAGGTATCTTTCCATGAGCTTGCATCAAAAGGAAGATTTCATATAGCCAATGGTGGATGACGTTAAGTGATGATCGTCATCAAAATTGAGAAGTGCAAGTCCAAGGGGAGCATATGGAAGAGAACACATGATTGAAGCTTGCCACTCTTTTGGAGATAATGTCCAAGTGAAGATGGACTTAAAAGAGCCTCTTTCATAGTGGCGTATGGGGGAGCAATCTATGTGTCTTCACCGAGCAAAGCGAAAACAAGAAAGATGTTCCATCTTGAGGAGGTCAAGATCTTCATCATCTAGCTCAGGTGGAATGCTCAAGGCAAAGGTATGATCTTGATAGGTTATATATTTTACCGGTCTCATAGCATAGTTGGGAGACTGGGTTATAGGATAGATGAACGGACAACGACGTCGCCTAGAGGGGGGGGGGTGAATAGGCGATTAAAACTTTTCTGGTTAATGCTTGATAAATGCGGAAATAAACTAGGTGTTTAAATTAACAAGCATACAACCTAAATATTCTAGGGTCAACTAGATGAACCAACAACTTATGCTAAGCAAGACAAGTAACAAGGTGATAGCAAGATATATAACTTCAAGCTCGAAGGCTATCACAATGTAAATTGCATAAGTAAAAAGTTCGGGTATAGAAATAACCGAGGCACACGGAGACGAAAATGTATTCCCGAGTTCCTCCCACAAAGGGGAGTACGTCTCGTTGGAGGGGTGTGAGCTCACCACGAAGGCCTACTCAACGCCACAAAGGCCTCACCCTATTCTCCGATGAACCCCACCACAAAGGCCTAGTTCACCTTCCACTATTGGCAACCTTCAAACCCGAGACACGCATCCACAACTCAATTGGAGGCTCTCGGTGTCACCACAATCTTGGGGCACGCATCCATAACTCAATTGGAGGCTCCCAAGAACACCACAAGTCGTCTAGGGTCCAAGACCCAAGAGTAACAAGCTCACAAACTTTCAACTTCCATGAATCCTCGTGGAGAGAGCAAACCGATGCAACCGATGCAAATGGCAAGAGCACAAGTGCTCAAATCCTTCACTCTCAAATTCCAACAAAGAAACAAATGCTTATGGGGGAATAAGAGAGGAAGAACAATGGAGGAGAAACACCAAGAACTCCAAGATCAAGATCTACTAAGTTTCCCTCACTAAGAAGGAAGATGGATTGGTGGAAATGTAGATCTAGATCTCCTCTACCTTCTCCCTCAAAGATATGCAAGAATCATAGGAGGGATTGGGAGACGGGCAAGTTTTCCAAGGTCAACAATGGTGGGGGAGAGGGGAAAAATCGTGCTTAGAAGACTTGGGGACAAATGGGGAAGAAATCCCCCTTAAATAGGTCCCCACAAAAACTAGCCGTTTGTGTGCAGAGTAGACCGGAATATCCGGTTCAAAACTGGACCGGAATATCCGGTCTGACCGGAATATCTGCTCCGAAGTGAATAATCCGGTACAAATAATCCAGCCCATGCCAGTGTGAAATATGGTCCGAAAATTGCCCAAACCGGAATATCCGGTATGCCCCGAATAATCCGGTTCAAATAATCCGGTTCACTCCAGAAAGTTTTGACTCCGGTCCTTAGCCGTTTTCGAGCAAAAACTCCACAACCGGAATATCCGGTTTGAGATGAATATTCCGGTTCCAAATAATTCGGCTCATCTCTGTCCCGAATATGGACCAAAACTATCCTAACCGGAATATCCGGTTGCCCGGAATAATCCGGTTAGAATAATCCGGTTGAGTTCTGAAACAGAGAGGCTGAACTAGAAACCCCATAACTTTTGCAAATGAACTCCGAATGAGATAAATCCAATTGCATTGGAAAGATAACAGCAAGGAGTATGGAGAAGTTACCACACATGGAAGGTGTGGGAACATTCTCAAAGACGAACGGAATATTTTCACCACCGAAAACGCAACAAGTTTTTCTTACGAAATCCGTTTTCGAGAAACCAAGGCTTGTCATGAAGATCACGACAAGCACTAAAACCCAAAGGAGACAAAAGCCAAATAAGAACCAAGAAAGATGATATGCAAAGTATGCAAAGGTTTGATCTCTCCATAACGATTCGATCGAGTTACTCACTTGAGAGCCCCTCTTGATAGTACGACTATCTATCCTATAACCCGGTCTCCCAAAGACACGAGACCGGTAAAATAGAAAACCTATCAAGATTATACCTTTGCCTTGAGCATTCCACTTGATCTAGATTATGACAATCTTGACTCTCTCAAGTTGGATCTTCTTTCTTGATTGCGCTTGCTAGCACAAACTCCGCTTGATGAAGACTTGCAAGTTGCTCCCCCATACACCATTATGGGAGAGACTAGCTCCCCCATACACCATTATGGGAGAGACCCTTCGGCAAATCTTCACAAGGCCACAATCTCCAAAAGGGTGGCAAGCATCAAGCATAGGATATCTTCTAGATGCTTCACTTGAGCTTCCACATCAAGCTAGATGACAAACACCGCTTGACGACGACATAGACCATGGGCTATATGAAATCTTCTTTTTGGTTCATGCCCATGGAAAGATACCTAACCACACATAGAGATGCGACACACACATATCATGGGTTAGTTCACAAAGCTATATTGACAAATGCTTACCATACCATGAGATACACAATCCCACTTGGTACAACTTGTAGCTTTGTGTGTTGATCGCTTGCTTGATCAACCTTGTATATTTGCTTCTCACTTCTAAAGATGATGTCTTGAAGATGATAATGAAAGATCACCTAATCCTTTTCTTCAAGACACACTAGCAATAAGCTCAACTCAAACCATGACCATTCTCCATATAAATCCTTGAATGTAACAATGGCCATCAAGGAAGCTAATAGAGTTCAACACATGAACTCCATTATTTCCTATGGACAAAATCTACAAGGATAACTCAATACAAACATTAGTCCATAAGGATTGTCATTAATTACCAAAACCACATATGGGGGAACCATGCGCTTTCAATATATAACCGTAGTATCAAGAGGGGCTCTCCTATTAGAAAATGGAAGTTGATAAGCTTGTTACTCTTAGGTACTGGAGTGCCCTAGAGATTGTTCCTCTTGGGTAGTTGGAGTTCCCTAGATGGTTGTTGTTGTTGTTGTCTCGGAGGTTTGGAAGCTTTCGAGACCTTGTTGCTATCTCGGAGTTTTGGTAGCTCGCGGGATATTATTGGGAGCTGTCGGTCCCATGGATACCAGGGTATCCCGGTCCGACTGCTGCGGCCCAGCCCAGTAAGTGTTCGCAGTCTACCAGGCGTGATCCTCAACGACCAAGTTCTCCACCAAGGCCTAATCTCTGGCCGGGCCAGGGTGAATAAGTAGTCTCTCCATGAGGAGTTGCTCCGTATGTTCTTGGGGAGGAGATCTACATAACCCCCGCTCCTATCAAGGGAGTGCTCCCTCTCGAGAGGGGACACACCATGTGCTGCCGGCGGTCGTTCTTCTGTGCACTGACGAAGGCGCCGCAAAGCCACTTTGGCCATAGTTTCCGTTCTTGTGTATAAAGCGCTGGTATCCGCTGCCCGCGTCGAAGTGCCTCCCCAAGATTCCCCCTTTTGGTGCAAGGAGACCAAGTCGGCGCTACAAGACGGAGGAAACGTCACCGGACGCCCCCACCGCCCTGCCATGGATGGTGGCATTGCCCTCGACGACCAAGACCAAGCAGGCGGCGCAGTGTACAACTAGTCTTTACTTTGGCACCTTGTTGGAATCCTTTCCCATCAAATGAGCAGGAAGGAGGTCCAAAACGCCGGTATAAGAAGGGCCATTCGGCCCTCGTAGAAGGAGAGCTCAACTCACTCAGAGCCCCATAGTCTAACCCGAGCACAAGCTCGCATTTGTACTATAGTCACAGCAGTGCAATCCATCACACAAGCAGGAGTAGGTTTTTACACCTCAACGGTGGCCTGAACCTGGGTAGACTCTACGTGTCGCCATTGTCGTTGCTGCCAAGATTTCCTCGCGAAGCCTTCTCAAGGGGTATAGGAAGTGTGTTTAGTCCAGTGTTTGAACCTCTAGAGAGTTCACGTCCCTTGACAGATCACTCTCCGAGAGAAGCCTCCAATTAAGTTGTGGAGATTGCCCCAACCTTGTATGTGAAGGTGACCGCCCTCAAAGATCTCCTAGTGGATCGTGGCACTCCGCATTGGTGGAGGCACGAGGAGAATAAGGTGAGCCATTGGGCGCTTGGAGTCATTGTGACTCCACACCTCTCCAATGGAGACTGGCTTCCATTGGGAAGTGAACTTCGGGATAAATCATTGTCTCCACATGTCTTGGTTATTTCTATACCTGATCTCTTTACTTATGCAATTTACTTTGTGATAGCCATCAAGCTTGAAGAAACATATCTTGCTATCACATAGTTTCTTGAATTGTTTAGCATAAGTTGTTGGTGTACATAGGTGAACCTAGTTTGTTTAGGTTTTGGCTTGATAAATTAAATGCTAGTTTTATTCCGCAGTTATTCAAGACTTAAAGGTAATTACTTTTAAATGCCTATTCATCCCCCTCTAGGCGACATATGTATCCTTTCAATTGGTATCAGAGCTGGTTCTATCTTAATAGGGCTTCACCGCCTAGAGAGTAAGGATGCCTCTTAGGGGATTAGTTCATAATGACACTTTTATATTCAATGGCACAAACTATGATGCTTGGAAAATTAGTATGCTTGATATTTTTAAGGACATGGGTCCAAATATAGAGCAAATTGTAGATATGGGTTTTTCTTCTCCAAAGGGCCTAGATTGTTCTTTAGAGGGTGAGAAAAACTTATATCTCAATTCTCAACCTACTAATGTTTTTTTTCAAATATGTGAGCATTGTAGTTCTTGAGTCAATAATGCCATTTTGGAAAACTCATGAGATACGAACCAAGCTTCAAGATAAATATGATGTGTCCAAATATTGTGGGAATAATTATTCTCCCTCCACCTCCGGGCGTGATGAGTTCTCAACTTATTCTGCTTCACCAACATGTGGCAAGACACAACATAATGATATGGTGAGTAGTGACAAATATTGAAATCCTGATAGTGATAGTCCATGCATATCATGTATAAATTACTTGACTAAATCTTATGATGATATGCTTGATACATCTTGATGCCATAATAAAAATGGTTGTATTTCCTCTAGTCCTTGTGCTTCTAACCATGGAAGAAACTCAACATACCATGGAATAAGATGTATATTTAAGTGGTGCTTCAAGTAATATTTCATCATCATCTACCATATCTCATTTTTGTCTTATGGTTAAAGGTTCAAAAGTAACTCCTACTTTGAACACCAATGTATCTAGTGATTATTATGATGGTGATGATGATGAGAATGACGATGATGATGATGATGATGATAATGATTCATTAATGGATAAAGGTAAAATGATTCACAATATCATTTATGAGGATAAAGATGCTTGTGCCAATTTCTTAGAAATCATTAGTTCACTTGATAGGCGCAATATCTCCATTAAGAATTTGGAAGGATGCATTGACGAGTGTTATAGCCGCGAGCGTGATTATGCCAATGAGACTGCAAAACTAGAGGAAGCTCTTGTAGAAGAACAAACCACCAATGAATCTCTTGAAGATACTTTTACTCTAGAGTTATGAAAAGTAAAGGAATCTCATGATAGAAATCTTGAGGTGGTTAATTGTGTCAATTTAAAGCTTCATATTCAAAAGAGCTTGCCAAGTTGTCTTTTCCTATTTCTACTAATAATGATGCTTGTGTTACTAACTCTATTTCTTGTGAAGCATCTATATTGAAGGAGAATGTTGAGCTAAGGGCTCAACTTGAGTTGCTAAATAGCAATTATGGGAAATTGGAAGAAAGTCATGAAAATCTCTCAAGCTCTCATGAGGATCTTTTAGTCTCACATGATAAGCTAAAGTTAGACCATGAGGCTATTATTACCAAAGTGGTATCTTGTGAGCCTCATGTGGACATTAGCAAAAACTCTATTCAAAATTCTATTGTGCCTCATGCTAGTCCTAGTAATTCATCCACTCATAATATTGCTACATCTTATGATAAATTACTTTCCATGCCTTGTTGCTTTAACAACGAAACATATACGTCCTCTAGTACGTGTGTTGTCACTAACCATCTAGAGGAAATGTCGTGGGATGATCACGGCAGATGTTACCGGGGGTAACTTATCTTCGGGCAAGACGACACTGGTGTTTGGGAGAGGGTTTAGCTCAGAAGAAAACATGATGATATGCGATCTGGTTGCCGGCAGGCAAGTCGCCGGGTCTCCGATCTCGATATATTAATCTCAACTCTCGTGTTACACTGGATACTCGATACCTAGCGATATTGTTCTAACTCTTCGATCTCTGAACCTAACCTAGGGGCCGGCTTATAAAGCATCCGGATCCCTGGCCTGTTCTCCAAGGCGTACTCTGAGTCCTACCCGGACACTGCTTACAAAACCCTAAACTTCCTTACCGGAACCCACAATCCAGGGTTACCAGGCCTACGATCTTGGGCCTTCTAGAAGCTCCTTTATCCTTGGCCGGGTCTTTGCGCAGCGTCCTTTGGGCCGAGTTACGTCTTGGCGTTGGGCTACCGGGTTATTATCCCTCCATCAGGAAATAAAAGAGCTCAAGGCCCAAGTCACTTCCTTGAAGAAAGACTTGGAAAAGCGTCATGGGAAGTGCACACTTAACAATATGTTGAGTGTGCAAAGATTTCCCAATGACAAGAGTGGACTTGGATTCAAATCCAACAATAACAAGAAGTCCAATAATAATAATAAGTACAAGATCAACAAGAACTGATGGAGGGATAATAACCCGGTAGGCCAACTCCAAGGAATAACCCGGCCCAAAGGACGCTGCGCAGGATCTGGCTAAGGATAAAGAAACTTTTGGAAGGCCCAAGTTCGTAGGCCCAGTAACCCGGATTGTGGGTTACGGTGAAGGAAAGTTAGGGTTTGTGCGCCGTGTCCGGGTAGGATCCAGGGTGCGCCTTGGAGGGTAAGCCAGGGGGTACGGGTGCTTTATAAACCGACCCTTAGGAGTAGTTGATTAAGATCCAAGAACCCTAGCAATATCGTTTGATATCGAGCATCCCGTGTAACCCGAGAGTTGAGTTATTATATTAAGATTGGAGACTCGGCGACTTTGATTGCCGGCTACCAGATCGATTACCATTATGTTTTCCTCTGAGCTAAACCCTCTCCCAAACGCCTGTGTCGTCTTGCCCCAAGATCAGTTACCCCCGGTAACGTCTGCCGTGATTATCCCACGACAGTTGGCGCCCACCGTGGGGCCTGCGTCCAAAGGTGTTTACATCACGGGAGAAGCTCGGAAGAACATGGAGAATCTTGTCATCGGCGAGATCTACATCGACCACAAAGGAGAAAAGATGGTGGACGATTCCGGCTGGGGGCCAGAGTCGGATCACCTCGAGTCCGGATCTACTGTGACGATCGGCCAGATCAACATCTTCATCGGTACGGTACGTACGCCTGATTTAAAGGGACAATATCATGTGCATACTACTGGAACTTCTAGCAGGGACAAAGAGACGTTAAAGCAAACGGTAAACTCGGTTTCATCAGCCGTGCCGGGATACCTGAGATGGGCGGAACAAGAGGTAACGTGGAGCAGAAGAGACCACCCGGAAAGAATAGAGCGCCCAGGAGTCTTGGCATTGGTGGTTGCGCCACAGGTCAATGGTTACGAACTGAAAAGGGTCCTGATGGACGGTGGAAGTAGCATTAACATCCTGTATTGGGAAACCTTCTTGCGCATGAGTCTCAAAGAGTCCCAGCTACAGAAAAGTTCGACAGTCTTTCATGGGATCGTGCCGGGTCACTCGGCGAGCCCCGAGGGAAAGATCACCTTGGAGGTTGCTTTCGGAGAATCGACGGATAATTATCGAGTTGAGTGGCTCACGTTCGAGGTGGTCAAATTGCGCAGTCCTTACCACGCGCTGTTCGGAAGACCGGCTTATGCTAAATTCATGGCTAGGCCGTGTTATGTATATTTGCAGCTAAAGATCCCGGGTCCTAAACGGACCATCACCGTGCACGGGAACCGGGATATAGCGGCTGAGTGTGACGAAGGAGATTCAGTAATGGCCGAGCAAGCGTGCAGAAAGGAAGAACTAGAGTATTACCGGTCTCAAGTAAATCCGGATGATAGAACAGCTTTGAAAAAGCCGAATACTGAGGACGAGAGAGCAAAATTCAAGGCAGCACAAGACACCAAGAAGATAGATTTTGTTGAAGGTGATTCCACTAAGCAATTTACCATAGGGTCTAATTTGGGAAAAGAGCAGGAGAAGGCACTTGTGGAGTTTATTCGTTCAAATGCAGACGTGTTCGCCTGGACACCTAGCGACATGCCGGGTATCCCGACAGAGCTGGCCGAGCACAGTTTGCATGTAGATCCCAAGTCCAGGCCCGTGAAGCAGGGCTTGAGGAAAATGAATGAGGAAAGAAGGAAGGATATAGGTGAAGAGATCGCTCGGCTATTGGCAGCCGGCTTTATCATGGAAGTATTTCACCCGGATTGGTTAGCAAACCCAGTTCTAGTGATGAAAAAAACCAATGAGTGGAGGATGTGCATTGATTTTACGAGTCTCAACAAACATTGCCCAAAGGATCCGTTCGCACTACCAAGGATAGATCAGATTATAGACGCAGTAGCTGGAAGTGACCTATTATGCTTTCTGGACGCATATTCCGGGTATCATCAGATTAAGCTCAAGAGGGAGGATTGGGAGAAAACATCGTTTATAACCCCTTTTGGGGCCTTTTGCTATAAAACCATGACATTTGGATTGAAGAACGCTGGCGCAACTTATCAACGGTGTATTCAGAAGTGCTTCGAGGACCAAATCGGACGTAATGTCCATGCTTATGTGGATGATGTGGTTATCAAAACTAGGAAGGCAGAGACGTTTATCGATGATCTAAAGGAAACGTTCAAGAACTTGAGAAGGTACCAGATGAAGCTTAACCCGACAAAGTGCGTGTTTGGAGTTCCAGCCGGGAAATTACTCGGCTTTATCGTCTCCGAGAGAGGAATTGAAGCAAACCCGGATAAAATCAAAGCCATCCAAAATTTGAAAAAGCCGGAAAATTTGAAGCACGTTCAAAAACTCACGGGCTGCGTGGCAGCCTTGAGCCGATTCATATCAAGACTCGGAGAAAAGGCAATACCCTTGTACCGGCTCTTGAGAAAGTCAGACAAATTCGTATGGGATCAGGAGGCGGATGAGGCGTTCGAGGCACTAAAAAAGCAGTTATCCGAAGCACCAGTACTAGCGGCCCCGGGTCCTAAAGAGCCTATGTTGCTGTACGTGGCAGCAGGCCCCCGAGCCGTCAGTGCAGTAGTGGTTGTGGAGCGTAAAGAAGATGGGAAAGGTTATCCAGTTCAGAGGCCGGTTTATTATGTCAATGAGGTATTGTCGGAAGCAAAGCAGCGCTATCCGCATTGGCAAAAGCTGGTTTTCGGGGTCTTTATGGCCAGCCGGAAGTTGAAGCCATATTTCCAGGAACACCCCATAACGGTGGTTAGCTCAATACCAATGTCGGATATCATCAGGAACTCGGATGCGACTGGAAGAATAGCCAAATGGGCGATAGAAATGGGGGATTATCACATCAGTTACGAGCCCAGGTCAGCAATCAAATCTCAGGCTTTAGTTGATTTCATTAACGACTTGACACATACAGGCATGACTACGATGGTTCCAAGCTCCGAATCATGGATCATGCACTTCGATGGATCTAAGCAATACGAGGGATCAGGAGCTGGGGTGGTGCTAACGTCACCCAAAGGAGATAAATTAAGTTACGTACTACAAATTCACTTTGACTGTTCCAACAACGTGGCCGAATATGAGGCCCTATTGCATGGCTTGAAGGTAGCCAAGGAGATGAACATCAAGAGGATACGATGCTTCGGAGATTCGGACCTTGTGGTACAGCAGGTGTCAGGAACTTGGGATAGAAAGGATGCAACCATGGCAGCATACCGCAGGGAGGTTGATAGGGTTGCAGGATGCTTTTCCGGGTATGAGGTGGAGCATATAGACAGAAGAAGGAATGAAGCAGCAGACGCCCTTGCTAGACTCGGCTCGCGCAGAGAGCCGGTTCCACCTAACGTGTTCCTGGACGAGTTATGGCGACCATCGGTTAAAATCGATTCTGAGGAGGAACTGGCAAGTAAAGACCCGGATACGGAGCTCGTGGCCACTATACGCGCTATTCTCGAGTGGACAGAACCATTTTTGGCCTACCTGTCACGAGGCGAGTTACCACAACAGGAGGTGTTAGCAAGGCAAATTTTGCGGAGAGCAAAGGGGTATTCTATCATTAATGGGGAGTTGTACAAGAGAAGTGCAGCAGGAGTCTTTTTGCGCTGCGTAGCACCAGAAGAAGGCCGACAGATTCTCAAGGAAATCCATGAAGGCGATTGCGGGCATCATGCATCCACAAGATCCCTTGTGGCAAAGGCTTACCGACACGGATTTTTCTGGCTGACGGCTCTAGCGGATGCGGAAAGATTAGTAGCGAGGTGTGACGGATGTCAAAGGTACGCTCGCCAAACCCATGTGCCGGCTATGGAATTACGGACCATCCCGTTAACTTGGCCGTTCGCTGTCTGGGGGATGGATATGGTTGGCCCCTTTCATATGTCACCATGCAAGAAGACACATCTTTTGGTGGCTATTGATAAGTTCACCAAGTGGGTTGAGGTTATGCCAGTTACTAATTGTGAAGCAGCTACAGCAGTCAAGTTCTTGAAAAAGATTATCTACCGGTTCGGGTATCCCCACAGCATAATTACCGACAATGGAACCAACATGTCCCTTGGTGAGATGGAGAAGTTCTATGGCAACAATGGAATCCGTCTTGATGTTGCATCAGTGGCTCATCCGCAGGCCAATGGACAAGTGGAGAGGGCAAACCAAGAATTGCTTCGCGGATTAAAACCACGATTGCGAGTCCCTTGTATCAGGGCCGCTGGCGCATGGGTCGAAGAACTTCCTTCTGTGGTTTGGGGCATCAACACTACACCTAACAGGTCTACTCAAATGACACCCTTCTTCATGGTCTATGGCGCGGAGGCAGTGCTACCGAGTGATATTATTCATGATTCACCACGAATATCAGCTTACGTCGAAGTGGAGAACGAAAAGACCCGGCAGGATGCCGTAGATATGTTAGAAGAACAAAGGGAACAAGCCCTGGAGAGATCAGCCATTTATCAGCCAGGTTTACGGAGGTATCATAGCCGGCGTGTGAAAACCCGGGTCTTCCAGGAAGGAGACCTGGTTCTGCGCCTGGTACAGTCAAACGAAGGAAAACACAAATTATCACCGCCATGGGAAGGACTGTTTATCATAAGCCGGAATCTGCATAACGGATCATATTACTTGGTAGATGCAAGGGAAGAGTCGGCTACAATTAATGACACCGCTCATACCACTTCATCTATGCAAGAAAGAGACAGACCATGGAACGTGGCGCAGCTACGTCCGTATTATACTTAGTAAAGATTATAGTGGCAAGTGGAATTGCACGGTGTAACAGGCAGCAGGTTTTAGACGTACTCTTTTCCTATCCAGTGTACCCTTGGGGACTGGATGGGTTTTTAATGAGGCGGCTTGCTGACCTAACTTTTTCATATCAAGTAAAGAGGTGGTTATTATCATGTTCTTCACTCTCAGCACGTCGCGTACATATATAGGTCTTGGGGGCTGATTGCTTGAATAGCACAGTTGCAAACTCAAAGACCCGGCCTTGATGCCTATGAGTTATAAGGGCCGGTTACTCGCAAACGAGTACGGCTACAATCTTATAACCGGACAAAGGAGCCAAATTTTCTTGACTGTTCTTACTTAAGCTCGATGTGACTCGCACTAAAATGGCATGATTTGCTCGCTTACGATTACAATCAGCCATGAAGCCCAATGGGACTTGGTTGACCCTGTTTCGTACAGATGTAACAACATGATATCCATGCGAAAGCCGGCTTATAGTATCAGAGAGTCAAAAGGGTCATCTAAACCACAAGTTATGCAGAGTACAGGGCTGATAGCCGGAAACTCAACGATTATTAAGCATAACTTCAAAACCTATGTGAAACGGCTCTGGGCTTTTTTGGACCTAACAACAAACAAATGCGTTCTCCTTGAAAGATCATGTTTCCCAGACTCGGAATCCGGGTCTTGGGGGCTCGGGATCTCGAAAACGAGAAAAATTGTTTGATTGTTAAAGCTCAAAAATCCAGAAATCCGAGTCTTGGGGGCTTGGGGACTTGGCAGCAAGCCCGCTTGTCAACACCCATGAGACCCGGAAACCGAGTTTCATAAAAGGAGCAATAAAGAAAGCCGGATATCGAGAGCAGATGAGTTCAAAAATGGATAAATTTAAAAAGGCCAGAAGAGGCATAGAGTATATCAAGACCTTAGCGTATATTACAAAATCCCGGTGAAAAGATATCAAAGGTGCACAGGCGCACCACCCAAAATATAATTGTTTAAACAACACATTGGCCGACTGACGCATAAGAAGAGGCATTAAATATCAGATATCACTCGGCGTCCATCTTGGCCTTGCCCTTGCCATCATTGGTGGTAGCAGCAGCACCCGGATCAGTAGTACCAGCCCACGCAGGAGGTGGAACGACTGGTGTTGAGGTAGCAGGTGCAGAACCGGCTTCAGCTTGCTTTTTGGCAGCCTCCGCCCTCAACTTAGCAGCTTCCTCCTTCCACCGAGCCAGCATATCATACGGCTCGGGAAGATCCGACTTAACCGCTTCACCAGCAGCATCATATGCAGGAACGAGGGAATCAACATCCAGGTCGTCAGCAATCACGCTGGCCGGGTAGCGGACCTCCTTCTGGACAGCCTGAAAATCCTTCACTGAGAACTTGGATCCATCAAGCTTGAACTCTGGAAAGCCGCCCATCAGCTTCACTAGCTCGAGCTTAGGGAAATAAGCCTTAGCAAGCGCGAGCCCCCGGGTTACTCCAACCCGGCAAGACGAGCGTTTCCAGTGCCAAATCCACTCGGGGATAGTGGAGAAGGCATCCGGCATTCTCTTCAGATCGACATGCCCCTTACCCGGCCACCGTAATTCCTGAAGAATCCATTTGGTTCCGGCGCATAGCTGCCGGATAACGCTCTTGATAGTTTTCAGCCTGGCAATGTCATCCTCATCCGGCATCAATTCGTCCGGGCCTGAAGGAATGGAAACATGAGTCGGGAAAATTCTGGCTATTTATCAAAAGGATAACCCGGAGGAAGAAACGTACCAAGCAAAGCACGATACGTGTCAGCAATTTGGACAGAAAGGCTTGTTAAATCATCTTCTGCTTTGTGAGCCCTTTTCCTGTACTTCCTCATTATCATCCTATTCCTCCTGGCCTCGGCCTCGGCTGCTTCACACAGAACCACCTCCTTTTCAATGAGCTTGGTGGCATCTGCCAGTTTCTCCTCAGATCGAGTCACGAAGGACTGCATGGATGCAACGAAGGATTAGCCGGGTAAAGGGGCAAGTTATCAGTCGCTTGTATCATAAAGTCCCAAGCAAATTATGAATCAATTCACTCGGAACTTGGGGACTGGATAAGGACACAAGCAGCGTTAGTCGGATTTACCTCGTGTTTGGCTATTAAAGCCCCCAAGATGTTTTCTTCATTAGCCCTCAAGGTGCGCAGGGTTTCGAGCATCTGGGAAAATGTCAGGTCCTCAGGCTGGGCACCGGAAGAGCCGGCAGCCTGATCGCCTGGTGGGGGAACTCTCCCCGCCCGTGGGGTCGAGACCCGGACGGTTTGAGTATCCGGGTTGGGAGAACCCATCCTCGTATCCAGAACCTCGATCTCCTCGTCCACTGGTTCCGACGAGGAAGGAGACCCGGTGGCTCGGTGAAGTGGATCGCCCAAGGGGCCTTGTTCCTGGTTATTTTCAGTGTCACCACCAGTCGCGGCATCTACGTTCTCAGTCGGCTCCTCTGTCCGATGGTTATCCGTCTCTACATTCTACGGGTCACTGACGGTGGCTTGAGTGCTAAAAGAAAGATGAGAGGAGGCAGTTAGCAGTGGTGATTGAAAATTGTCAGGCATCAAAAGAATTCATATAGCAAAAGCTTACCCGGCATTCACGGTGTAGTCTGGCGGGAGCTCGCCGCTGGAAGCAGACGAAGTCGCCACAGGGACCACTAGCGGAACCCGGAATTGCCCGGCACGTGGATGGTTAGGAGAAGGGTGGCGTTGAGGAGAGTCGGAAGGACGAGACGGAGGAGCACTGGCACGAGGGACGGAGGAGGTAGAGATGCCCGGGTTAAGGGGATCTTCACCCGGGGAGTTCCGAGTTACTTTGCGCTTGGCTGGAAGAGAATCCTTCAAGTACGACGAGTTCGATAATTGATGGTTAAGTTGTCGCATGACGTCAAAGGAGTAAGGTTTAGAGGATAACGAGGAGAAAGGAACCTTGGACACTGCCCCTCTGGTCTTCCTCTTGGCTCCAACTGTTGCCTCCTGGTCAGACTCGGTAGCCTCCGGGTCATCCTCCTTGTTCTCACCTTCGTCCTCCAGCCCTGTGAAACGAGTGTGCGTCCGTGGGAAAAAGTTAAATGGGAGGAAAATGATGCAAGTGAAAATAATACAAGTTCCGGGTAAGTACCTTCACTATCGTCGGCCGACTCGTCCTCTTCTTCCGGGTTTCTGGAAGGGGGGAGGGTTCCACTCTCCAGAAGGGCTCATCAGCCTAAGACAAAAGGATGGAATTAAGGATTAGAAGCTGTATCAAGTCAAAGTGTGAAAATAAGTTATGAATATCGGATATTACCGCTGGGGCCGGGTTTTCCCGGGTAAATGGGGGCAACCCGGCGATGTTCTTTATCACCTCTAGCTTCTCTGTCAAGAAGCCCTTGATGGTCTTGTTGGTGTCGCCGGTCGCGAAGCTCTTGGTGGAATATCGGAGTGCATCCGTGGTATGCCCCGAGTACTCACACATTAATTTGGTGCGGATGGAATTGGGTTATTCGAAAATCAACCCATGTTTTCACTAAATTGAGCCCAAGGAGGCCTTGGGCTGAGAGGATGGCTATCTTGGCTAACATGGGAAGGATCACCTCCCTGTCTGAGTCAGGGGCAAAGGCATTGAAAGACTCGGAAGGCTCGAGGGGGCCCTCCGAGTAACCCGGCAGTCTCTTCTCACCGGGTGGAGAAGTATCATGGCAGTAGAAGAAGGATAATTGCCAGTGCTTGACATGAGAGTTCAGATTGAGGGTTGGCATTGGGGAGTTTTTACGGCGTTGGATGGATACCCCGCCGCATGTGAGAAGTGCTCCGTCGCCGCTTTCGCGGCACGGCTTGCACTGGAACAGTTCAATGAAGAGAGTCAAACTCGGCGGAGTGCACAAGTATGACTCGGATAGGACAATGAAGTGGGTGATATTCAACATAGAGTTAGGCCCTATGTCGAACACCCGGAGGCCGTAGTGGCTCAGGACTTCGCGAAAGAAAGGGTGACCCGGAGGGCGGAATCCCCGGGTCACGTGCTCTACAAAGCAGATTACCTCGCCGTCGGTGGGAGTAGGCCGGGTCTCGTCACCCGGCGCTCTCCAGTGAATGTCCTTCTGAGGGGGAAGAACCCCTAACTCGGCCAATTCTTCCAGTTTGGCCTTGGTGACGGTAGATCGCCCCCAATTGGCGGATATGGATTGGGTTGTCCTCGCCTGGGCCGGCTGCTTCCCTTGCCTTTTGGGAGCCATGGGATCGACCTGCAAAACACAAGAAAAAGAGGTACAGGAAATAAGACTCGGAAGTATTGAGGTATCAGGAAAGCGTGAAAACTAAGAACTATCCGGGTATCACACCATGAAGTGGAGATTGCGAGGTATCCGGGTATTAAGTATAACCATGGAGGTTATTGGTCACTTACGTATGGAAAAGTGTTTTGGGAAGACGGATGGTTGCCCATGTATCTACTTCAAGCAAAATAACCGGAAAGGGAGGATTTTCCGGGTGTCAATATTAAGAGCGGAAGATTGAGGTGAAATAGATCTAGATTGGAAAACTTGCGAACGATTTTTCGAAGAGATTGGTGATTAATAATGGTAGGAGGGCGATGTGTGATCATCAAACAGGTTGTTAGCGAGCATCTAAGCCGTCTAAATTTGGTGTGACGGAGAAAACGGCCCACAGGTTGACCTAGATTCAATCTGGGATGAATCGAGAAATTGCGAGGCTAAATTAAACAAATACAAGGAACTTACTGGGAGATCTTGAAGTTTATTGCGACGACGGTGGACGGCGTGGTTCGAGCGTCCTTCTGCGATTCTTGGAGAGTGGAACGAGGGCGCGGCGGAGAAGCTTGACGGCGGCGCGATATGGCTCGAGAGCGAGCGCGGCCGGCGACGGCTTTGCTTCGATGGCGAGCGCGAACTTCTTGCGGTGGTGTTACGAGGGCGTAAGGAGCAAGGAAGGAAAGGGGAAACTGAAGTGGAGCGATGGGTTTTAGGTCACCCTCTGAGCACTATTTATAAGATGAGGGTGAGTCTATCTCAACGGCCGGAAGCCGGAAGTTGTGGGGTAGTGGCTATCTACGCGGATTCTGCGAGATATGCTCCAAGTATTGAGCAAAGTATCTGGACAAAAAAGAGAAGGAGATCCACCCCGTGATATCAGGGTCAATTATCGAGTATGGAATCTTGGCATTTTTATTAGGGTTTAGACCTGGAAAATTAAACCAAAGTATTTGGGGGAAAAGCCGGGTTACTATATGGCCACCATGGAGTAAGGCCTAGCTGTCTATCAAAGCATCTTAACCCGGCCTCCATATGCTTGTGTGTTTGATATCCTTGCAGGGAACAGCGAGCGCTTCAAGGAAGGATCCGTGAAGCCCAAGCTATTCTGGGGACTACTGATGGAAGGATAATAACCCGGTAGGCCAACTCCAAGGAATAACCCGGCCCAAAGGACGCTGCGCAGGATCTGGCTAAGGATAAAGAAACTTTCGGAAGGCCCAAGTTCGTAGGCCCAGTAACCCGGATTGTGGGTTACGGTGAAGGAAAGTTAGGGTTTGTGCGCCGTGTCCGGGTAGGATCCAGGGTGCGCCTTGGAGGGTAATGTCGAGACATCGTAGTAGTTTTCATAGATTGGGGTGCCATGAGACTACGGTAGAGACGTGGGGTAACGGGATAGCGTAGTAACACAGAACACGGTATTTTACCCAGGTTCGGTACGTCGCGACAGTACGGCGTACCTACTCCTGCACTTCTCACTAATTGGGACTAAAGCCCGTATAACAGGGTTACAGTGTGAGGGAATAGATCTAGCTACTCGACGAGGATGAGCTTCTCGGCGAGTTGCGTAGAGCTTTTGCTGGTGAAACTTGAACCTAGAACCTTATGTAATCTATCTCCCGTCTGGCTTTATATAATAGCCGGATTAGGGCTTACAGAACAAGAAACCTAGAAGACTACGTTTAACTTGTAACTTGGAAAGTAAGGAATCCGTCTTCTCCTCCAAACCAGATCACGTGGGCCGTGATCCGGGTTCTTCTAGAATCCGGCTTCTGCGCGTCGGACTACTGGGCCGCCCAATGGACCTAAGCCCATTACCATGTAGGCCACCCTGGTAGTCCGGCTCTTTTGTCTACCATCTTCTATACCCCTATGCAGTATATATCCGACAGTAGCCCCCAGGAAGGATCAAAACTCTGATTCTCCGTCTTTCGTCAAATGCATTTGTCCGGGAAATCTTGATTCAGCAGTCTTGATTCTTTCTACTTTCCTTTTGAAGGAGATGGTAACATAAAACTCGGAACTCTGAAAATCCGGCTTTTCTTCTCGCGATCCTTCGCGGAAAAGAAACTTCTGACGTCAGTGCTTTAATCATGCTGACGTAGGCGACGCTTGGTTTCACGCGGGAAACCCTGTAACGTATCTCTGACAGATTCTCACGGGAAACGAGGAGATAGCCATCATTCCACTTTCGTTCCGTTTCCCGGATTTCTCGATGGTTGACACGCGTCAAACATCCAACGTTCGAAAGAGCCGTTAGCACGTATCTAGAGGTTTTCAGGCTATAAATAGCCGTCTTCGTCCCCATCGGCAATCTTCCTCACTCCCTCACTGCCCTCACCATTGTTGCGAACGTGAGCTCGAGAGCGAGAACGAGACCTTGCCCCGACGAGCTCTTCGCACGCCGGAGTGCACACACATCACCAAGGAAGATGGCCTCTCCGTCGTCCTCACCGGCTCGCGCCTCCATCGACGAACTTTTGGGCAACCTAGATCCACAACTAGGGTCGCCCAAGCATGCCGGCGGCGAGCCGGAAAAGATCACGGCATCCACAGCGGACGGAGGAAGCACTTCCGCCGCCGCGGACGTCACAGCATCGAGCGCAACGACAACCCCGCCGTTTGCACCTGAAACGGCGGAGGAAAAAATCGAGCTTCTTGGCGAAAAACTCGCCGCCGCGAAGGCCGCCGCCGCCGCCGCCGCCGGAGCGGATGAGGAAGAGGAAACTGCAGGCAACTGGAGTGCCTGCAGTATTCCCCCAGCTCTCCTTCCAAACTTGGAGAAGGAGGGCTTGGTTCTTAAAAAGAAGTGGCGACTCCCGGAAGAGGAGGCCGAACCCATGCCACAAGAGGGCGAAAGGGTGCTTCTTACCTCCCACCTTCTACGAGGTATGGGGCTCCCACCTTCCTCTTTCTTCCTCCAGGTTCTGTCACATTACAGCATCCAACCTCACAACCTTCCTCCCAATTCCATTCTGTACATGGCCGGCTTCCAGGCCTTGTTCGAAGGTTACCTAGGAATAGAGCCTAGGTTAGATTTTTGGTTGTATTGCTTTGGGGTCAAGCGTAACTCTTCGGAGGGCGCTCTCCCAAACTGCGGGACCATTTCCTTTACTCTTCGGAGATTCCGAGAGGATTGGTTCCCCAAAATCAAAACTTCAGAATCCGTCAAATTTTGGACGGGTTCTTTTTTCTATCATCCCGACGTGCCTTTTCCTAAAAAGGCCGTCGGGGTTCCACCTTTTGTGAACTCCGCTGCCGTTCCCCAGGATAACTGGGTAACAGAGGCCGTCCAAGTTCTGCCGCCAGATCTGCTAAAGATCAAGCGGCGCATCGCCAAGCTCACCTCCATGGATCCGCCTCTAACCGGCATGGACACGGTTCTATGCTGGCTGATTAGGCGGATCCAGCCACTAGCCAACCACAGCGGCCGTTTCCTGTGTGAATACACGGGAGTCAACGATCCGATGCGGACATCCACCAAGGATTGGCCCGCAAAGGAACTTAGGCGGCGCATCAACCAGTTGGTCGCATCGCGCGACCAATACACAGAGAGTCGGCCAATGTATACGGCCGAAAATCCGGTTCCCAAGGTAATTTTTCAGTCATTTGGGTACAGTTCTACTTTATCTCAGATTTCCTAGCTTCTGATTTTGGTTTTTGCTTGTTCGACAGTTCGAGGATCTTTCAGACTCGGACTTGGTGTCTGAGGCTGAGCTGGACGCGCTGCGCACCGCCGCTACAGGTGGGCGTAAGCGCAAGAAGATAATTTCCTCGGATGAAATTATCGATCTTGACGGAATCCCCGTCGCCACTTCCAGGTTATTTTCTTCTGGGTTTTTCTTTTATGGGATCTTTTTCGTCCATTTTCGGTGTTTTGACCTTTTCTGGGTTTTTGGTTTTTAGCCTACCTCCCTCCAACCTGAAGCCGAAGAAGCTGAAGAAACACAAGGTTTCTTCCAGCCGAGGCAGCCAACCATCTCCCGCCGTCGCCCCGGACACGCCGCAGACAATGGCGGAAGAGCCTACTGCAGCCCCCACCACCAAGCCCCCAGAGCCCAGCCAGCCCGTTGTGTCCGAGTCGGATACGAGGGAAAGGGCGGCTCCAGAGGTGGGGAAATCTTCTCGGACTTTCGACGAGGAAATCCCCACCTTTGATAAGGATTTCAAGGTGATCAATGACGGCTTGGATGCAGCCGGGAATCTTTTTGCGGAATACGCAAAAGGATTCCAAGAAAACTTGGCAGGTTTGCAGCGTTTGAGCCAGGTATATAACTCTAGCCCCCAAACATTAAACAAAATGCATGCTTTTTTGCTTTGATGTTTTTTGTAACCATACTTTTCCTTGCTACGTTTCAGCAAACCTCCGAAGCCATAAACCTGGAAGTTTTCAGGAAGCTCACCATCAAGAATAAAGAAGTTCGAAGTCTTCTTTCTATTCTTGAGGAGAAGGAGGCGGAGCTGGAATCCTCTCAGCTCGCATTGACAGAAACGAAAGGTAGGCTTTTTCGTTTTGAAATTTCTTATTTGAGTCTTTGTCTGAGTTTTTTCCCGAGGAAATTGACCAACTCGGATTTTCCCTTGCTTTTCAGCTGCCTTAGCTCAGGCTAAGCAGGCAGCGGAAGATTCTGGCAACGCCGAAATTCTCCGCAATGAGAACATTGAGCTTCACAAGGATCTTGTGAAAGCTCAACAAGACCTGGAAGCCAGCAACCTGGCTCTTGGAATGGATAATTCCAAGGCTTCCGAACAGGCGGAGAAAGACAAATCCACCATTCAGGATTTGACCGAAGCTCTGAACCTTCGCCTGGAGGAAGTTTCCGAGATCGACAAGCTCATCGGTAAATTTCTTACCCTTTTCACATCTTTCCATGTTTTGCTTTCTCTGTTTGTCTGCCTAATCCTTTTGTACGTTTTATTGAATCGAACAGGAGACACCCCAGATGGAACTCGGATTGCAGGCATCCGAGCTTTCGGGGAAACATGGAATTTGATTAAGGCTGCCGGGACGCAGCTCATAGAGAAGTTCCTTCCCGATAAATCTGGGGAATGCTCGGAGGTTGAAAAACTTCCGGGTATCATCATGGAGGTGGCGGAGTCCAAGGAGTCTCTTCTCCGCTCTGCTGCACGGGGTGGTGCGCGCATGGCCTTAGGCCTTATGCGCATGCACTATCCTAGTGCCAAATCCTGGCGTGTGGCCACCGGTGTCCCTCAGGGATACACGGATGCGCAACGAACCACCATCTTTGGTGAAGTTAAGGGCCACGCCACCCAGATTGCCGCCATGGTAAATGTCGCCGTCAACTATCCAGAAGAGGAAGCTCCTCCAATCCCCGACGAAGAAAGCAGCGAGGAGGAGTCGGATTCTTGAAAGGTTACTTGGAACCTGGATAGAAAAAATAGACAATAGGAGCATTACTGTCCTTTTAATGTAATCTGAAATGTAATGCTTCTTTTATATTAATGAGAATTCCGCCTTTTGCAGTTTAAACTATGAAATTACTTTGCAAGTTGTTTGGATTCCTTTGTCTTCTAAGTTCTCTGGTGTATATGCTTTAACTGTCCTTAGTGTTTGAAATGGCTCGAATAGCATTATGAATCGTTATGCCGAGTAACTGGGGACGAACCAATCAGTTTTGAAACTCGAAAACATGAATCATGCTAAAGGCATTTTTACTAACTAGTTCCAGTAACCCGGCATACACACAATCAGATAAGACCTAGAGAAACAAGGAAAGTTTTAAGTGAAGCTTGGGCACGCAGGCAATTCAAGCTTCCTTTAGCCGTTAAAAGGCTGAAAATCATTCAGTTATGTAACGCCGAGTACGCGAGCACAATTCGGGTTAACGTTGAGAAGTTTGCAAGATCATTGGGAAATAGATGAGGCGGAAACACTTTGCACTTATAAAGAATATGGATGATAGTATTCCGACAACTTTATTTCATGATCTCAAAAGATGTTTACATAGAATTGAACTAAGTACAGAAGGGGACATAACTTGCTAGACGTTCCCAGGCTTCCGCAATCCACTTGACCTTGTCGAACTTCTCCAGCAGTTTGTGAAATGGTAAGGTTTTAGCCCCCAGCCAACTAAGAAATCTTTTTATGGCTGTGGCGGAACCCGGCAATTCTGGGACATCTTTTTCACACGTAAGTTCTGAGATGTTCGATATTGCCTTAATCTTTTCCGGGTTAACTTCTATTCCTCTATGAGAAACGATGAAACCCAGAAGTTCACTTGAGGGAACCCCGAATACGCAATTAGATGGATTTAACTTCATCTGGTAGGTGCGTAAGTTTTCGAAAGTTTCTCGCAAATCCTCAAGGAGTGTATCTTTTTCTTTGGTTACGACGGCAATATCGTCCACGTAAACATGGACATTTTTTCCAATCTGACTATGCAAACAACGTTGGATGCAACGCTGGTAGGTTGCGCCTGCGTTCTTCAGGCCAAAAGGCATGGTTACGTAATAGTACGTCCCATACGGGGTTATAAAAGAAGTCTTGATTTGATCTTCCTTTTTCATGCGTATTTGGTGGTACCCGGAGTATGCATCCAAAAAGCATAAAAGCTCGGAGCCTGCAGTGGCATCTATTATTTGATCGATTCGCGGCAGTGCGAACCTATCTTTCGGACATAACTTGTTCAATCCTGTGTAATCTATATACATTCTGAGGGCAGTTGTGTCTTTCTTCGGTACTAATACCGGATTTGCGGACCAGTCAGTATGGATTACCTCCTTGATGAAATCCGCTGCTAAAAGCCGGATAATTTCCTTGCCAATAGCCTTCCGTCTTCTTCCGTCAAATCGACGGAGACCTTGTTTGACGGGTTTTGATCCAGGAATAACCTTGAGTTGGTGCTCACCAAGCTCCCTGGGTACGCCTGGCATGTCAGCTAGACACCAGGCAAAAATATCCCAGTTCTCACGGAGGAACTTGATGAGCTCGCCTTCCTATTTGTCGGTCATCCCAGTCCCTACAACGACGAATTTTGTCGGATCTTTGGGATCTAGGATTACCTGCCTTGTATTCTCGGACGCCTTGAAGCTATCTATTGGCTTCCGAGTTTCTTTTCCTGCCGGCATTTCTTTCGGCGATACCTCCTTGGCTAACTCCTTCAGTTATTCCTGAGCTATAACTCTTTGAGCGCAAAGGGCGTTTTGCTTCTCCAACTCGTTTGCCAGTTTGAAATCACCGGCAATGGTGATTACTCCTCCTTTGGGTCCTGGCATCTTCAGCTTGTTGTAGATATAGCAAGATCTTGCCATAAATTTGGCGAAAGCCGGACGTCCGAGTATTGCGTGATACACGCTTTCGAACGGCACTACTTCGAAGGATACTTTTTCCTGCCGGAAGTGATCTTTATCTCCGAAGGTGACATCTAGGGAAATTTCTCCTAGGGATCGTGCTTGCCTGCCAGGAACAATGCCATGGAAGCGTATATTGCTGTAGTTGAGCTGGGACTCGGAGATCTTCAAGTGCTTCAGTGTATCCAGGTACATTATGTTGATGCTGGATCCTCCGTCCATCAGCACTCTTCTTAGCCTAGTGTTTTGAACAATAGGGCTTACAACAAGAGCTTGTGTGCCGGGTTCAGGGATATTTCCGGGATGATCTGACTGATCCCAGATTATCGGTGTGTTGGAGTATTTCAAGAATTTTGGGGTTGCAGGAACAACCGCGTTTATTTCTCGAAGTGTCCTTTTGGCCACCTTTGCTGACGGGGTTGCTAGGAAAGTTAACATTGCTTCTCCGTCAACTCTCGGAAATTTAGGTTCGCCTTTTCGCTGCTGTTCCTGGATTTTGTCATCAGTGTCCGATTCACTGTCTTCTTTTTCAGCTTCTGGCTTTTGTTTGGCAGGTTTCCTCTTGGAACCCTTCCCTTTATTTCCAGATCCTGCATTGCCTTTCATATGCTTGTTTAGCCGGCATTGCGCGTTTGTGTGGGTTGGTTTCCCAAACTGAGAGTGGTGGACGCAGGGTTCCGACTTAATTCTCTCCCATTCTTCGGGAGTGTAATTGATTGGATCTGGACTGCGGCCTTTCCACTTGTTCACCTTTTCTCCTCCAAAGGCTATGTTAACCTCCTTGGGCTTTGTTGTTGACTCCGGAGTTCCTTTTTTATCAGAACGAGGTGTTTTCTTGGCCAGTATCAGTGACTCAATATTGCCTCCTCTTGCTCTGATATCGTCTTCGGCTGCAGCATGCTCATTAGCGGTTGTAAGCATAGATCCGAGATCTTTGTGCTTTTTAGAACCAACCATGAACGGTACAAGTCCGGGTTTTAGGCCATTGACGAAAGCATGCATTGCTTGTACGTCAGTTACTCCAGAGCAACTATTCTTCATTGCAGTCCATCTGGAGATGAAATCCACGTATGGTTCGTCTTCAAATTGGGTGCAACGGTTCAGCTGGTTGATGCTATTTGGGCGTTTGTATGTTCCCCGAAAATGCTGAGTAAATACTCTCGCCATATCATCCCAACTGTCGACAGTTCTTGATGGTAAACCATTGATCCAATCTCTGGCTCCGTCTAGCAACATTAGGGGAAGAAACTTGACAGCTTCCAGGTCTGTCCCGTTGTTGATTTGGACGGCTGTGTAATAATCTGAAAGCCAGGTATCCGGGTTTGTACTGCCGGTATACTTTTGGTAGGTTGGACCAACTTTGGCGAAGCCAGAATGCAGGGTTATCCTTCGGATCCTGTCAGTAAAACACTTAGGACCAAAGTATAGATCATCCTTTTCTGCTCTATCAATATGTGCAGAATATCTCCCGGCTGAATGGACAGAAGGGGATCTGCTCCTTTCTTTTCCATTGTTGCGCGGACGCGCTTTTCCGAGGTTATCTCTATCTCTTCCGTTGTCACGCCCCCTGGGATTAGGTGGAGTCCTGCTCCTGTACCTTTCCTTATCCTTAGGCGGTGTCCGAGATCTTTCACGTCTGTGAGGTGTATCATATCTTCCAGCTTTTTCAGCTGGGTTTCTCGGAGGTGGCATTATTTTGCCGTCATTCCGGTGTTTGTCTTCCCGATCGTGTGGTTTATATCCATCTTTCGGGAGATGAGGTCCGGTTCTAGACGATGTGTCCCGGTTGTCGGGGTTTTTCTTGTCTTTTCTCGGATCCTCTTTTTTATCCGAATCTCCGGGTTCTTCCGGTCCAGGTGCTCCAGCAGCGCAAGTAACTGTTTTGCAGAGGGCGGAATTATCATGCAGCCTCCCTGATCGCTCTTGTCCTCGCTGTTGCTGCTGTAATGCCTTTCCTAGGAAAGCATACACCCCTTGGAGTTTTTCCCCGTTGGAATACAGATCGTTATTGAGGATGGCGAACGCTGCTTCCGCGTTTTCTGCTGCGGTTTTGTATATTGGTTCGCCCTTGGCATCTTTGCCGTTTAACTGCTTTTGCCAAGATGGGTTATAAAACCTTTCTTTTGGCGGCAGTTCTTCCGGTTTTGCGATTCCGGGTAACCTAGTAGGTTTTAAGGCAGATCTATGCTTTCTCTCGTACTCCTCTATTTCTCCTTCATGACTTTGATGTCATTATGGGTTTGTTGGAGATGTTGCCGAGATCTAAGCAGATGTTGCTGTTGCCGCTGGAAAGCTTGTCTCCTGGCTTCCAGCATCTCAGGGGGTTCATCTAGTCCCACTGGTGTTTGTAATAGTTCTTGCTCTTCCAGTTCTGTCATTGGCGGAGCGGTGATTTCCTTAGATTTCTTTTCCGCGGGCTTTGTGCCACTAATATCTCCAACTTCCAGGTTTTCATCAGCGAGATCAGCTGACTTTTTCTTCCGGAGTTTGTACTGGAGTTTTTTAGAAGCACGGTGCTTTTTCTTGGAAGACGGAGGTTTTTTGACAGGTTCATCCTCTGTCATCTCCTTGACATTAGGGAATATCGGAGAAGTTTCTCCGTCTTCCCTCTCTTCCACTGGCGGAGGGGTTTTAGGGCTTTCCTGGCTATCGGCACCCGTTGTATCAGCTGGTTTTGCCATTAGCACTTCATGGAATCCCTCTTGAAAGGACTAAACTTTTCTTACGAAGGCATCATCGTCTTCGTCTTCGGAGTCGAAGTTATCCGATCCGGTTTCCGACTCCAATCTCGCCTCTATGGCGGCAAGTACGGACTCTGTTTCCGGGTTCATCGTCTGGTTGACGGATGTCGGATCTTCCGTCTCTGTGACGGGTATTGGTTCTTCCGTCTCTATGACGGGTGTATTGTTGTCTGCCTTTTGCACGGGATTTCCATCATCCGTGTTTTCGGCGACTTCAGATTGCACCATGCCGATAAAGTGTGAGTCACTTCTTTGTCGGCGATCTGAGCAAAATCCGGCATCATAGTCGTCTTCGACTGGGTATAGGGCGGGTGGGAAATACTTGCTTCCACCGCAAAACCCCATTGCCTCCGCGGTTAATCCGATAAAGATGTTAGCAGATCCAATCGGTAAAACGCAGGCACTTACCAGGTGGTTTTGCGCCGGTATGTAGGATCCATTGTCGAGGAAGCGCCCGACGTCGTCGTCGAATTCCAAGCTTCCGACAGTGATCGATCTTCCAATTCCGCCTAGTATCCCAGATCGGAATTTCACGCCTGACGTCGTTTGCCCCACGGTGGGCGCCAACTGTCGAGACATCGTAGTAGTTTTCATAGACTTGGGTGCCATGAGACTACGGTAGAGACGTGGGGTAACGGGATAGCGTAGTAACACAGAACACGGTATTTTACCCAGGTTCGGTACGTCGCGACAGTACGGCGTACCTACTCCTGCACTTCTCACTAATTGGGACTAAAGCCCGCATAACAGGGTTACAGTGTGAGGGAATAGATCTAGCTACTCGACGAGGATGAGCTTCTCGGCGAGTTGCGTAGAGCTTTTGCTGGTGAAACTTGAACCTAGAACCTTATGTAATCTATCTCCCGTCCGGCTTTATATAATAGCCGGATTAGGGCTTACAGAACAAGAAACCTAGAAGACTACGTTTAACTTGTAACTTGGAAAGTAAGGAATCCGTCTTCTCCTCCAAACCAGATCACGTGGGCCGTGATCCGGGTTCTTCTAGAATCCGGCTTCTGCGCGTCGGACTACTGGGCCGCCCAATGGACCTAAGCCCATTACCATGTAGGCCACCCTGGTAGTCCGGCTCTTTTGTCTACCATCTTCTATACCCCTATGCAGTATATATCCGACAGGTAAGCCAGGGGGTACGGGTGCTTTATAAACCGACCCTTAGGAGTAGTTGATTAAGATCCAAGAACCCTAGCAATATCGTTTGATATCGAGCATCCCGTGTAACCCGAGAGTTGAGTTATTATATTAAGATTGGAGACTCGGCGACTTTGATTGCCGGCTACCAGATCGATTACCATTATGTTTTCCTCTGAGCTAAACCCTCTCCCAAACGCCTGTGTCGTCTTGCCCCAAGATCAGTTACCCCCGGTAACGTCTGCCGTGATTATCCCACGACAAGAACAAGGGCTACAAACAAGTCAAGAATTCGGCCAAGATTGTTCACTTCAAGTGCAAGGTTGAAGGGCACCACGTTAGAGATTGCCCTTTGAAGATGAAGCATCTTAGTGAGAAGCAACAAGGGAAAGTTCAATCGCATGCTCAACCTCAAGCTGAGAAATCAACTACGAAGAAAGTAGGAAGCCAATGTTGCTACTTATGCCATGAAAAGGGCCACTTTGCTTCTTCATGCACTAATGGTACCTTATCCAACCCTATCATAATTGATGATGTTTATTCTCTTCGGAAGGATAAGGTTGACAATGTGTTTGCCAAATAGGTGTCAAGAAAATAACCATTTGGGTTGCCAAGCGTATTGTGACTAACCTCTTAGGACCCAACTTGGTTGGGGACCAACAAGTTAAAACTTGATCAATAAGTGATGTTGGAGGGCATTGGAGACTTGACTATCTCATGAAGAATTAAGGGATCTTCAACAATTATATTTACTCAAGACAAGCCATTTGTATCAACATATATCTATCTCATATCCAATGTGTCTCCTTGCGGTAACTTGTATTTAAATTATATACATTGAAAGTTTCTTGCCCCTTGCATGTGTTGTTTTGTATCTAGCATGTGTTTGTATATGGTGTGCTTACTAATTAACTATATTGAGTAATCTAGTATGCTTTTATTGGTTTGCACTCCATGTACTTGATTGTTTTGTGTTGAGACTTTATTGCAATTTATGTTTAATGTAGTTGCCTCTTTTGAGAGATCAATGGACTATCTCATTTTGGGGGAGTGATGTGCTTTGCCACCTCACAATACTAAAAATATGTATACATGAGGTATATCACTTATTATTAATATGACAAGATTATATATTCTCCATGTTGTATGTCATTCTCGTGAGAAATTCAAATTCTATAATGTTCATTAATTATCTCTTATTGTATTTCACTTGGCTCTTGTTGAAAAGAAATGGATTATTAAGTTATGGGAGAATAATAAGCTATGTGCATATTACGATTCCAGAAAATGTGAACAAGTGAGGTAATGTCACTTAGAATTCATATTCTAAATTACCTTGTTCCTATGTGGCATGATTAGCTCAACCAAGTTCCATATTTTCTTAAATGATTTTTGTACCTCATATTTTTGTTTCTTGGTTGTGAGAGATTTTCTTGGTGCGTTTTTCTCAAAACGCAATAGTATGTATTATTTGGGAAACCGATTTCTTTAATATATTAATCATTTCTTTGGATGATCATTTGACTAGTTTAAGTCACCAAGGATCTCTATGTGAGCATGGCAATTAACTCATATCTTTTTGCGTATGCTTTTGTGTTGTGAACATGATCATGAATAGTTTTGCAACATACCACCGAGAAGTAACACCATACCCTCCGTGTCCTTGGACAAGTGACAACCATAATTTTGGTAGACGTTATTGATCATATTCACATTGCCCTTTGCTTCCATTTGTATTATCACAAAGAAATTGTTTTGTATGAACTCCCATTGTATTCCTTGCTTCTTGAAGATATATGTGTTATACTCAAATAAAATTATAGTGTAATGGTTGTAAGAAAAGAAAGGATCCCCTTGTAGTGCATCTTGTATTAAAAAACAAACATCTTGATAATGCACAAGTCATGGGAGAGCTATCTAATTTCTTTTAGAACACTATATTTTTAACTGGATCTTCTTGCCACTTAATGAATTTACATAGTGTATGAATATTGAGAGTGATGATCCCATTTGTGTGCAAAAAATCCAAAATCATGCAAAAATCATTGGGGAGCTTTCCTATATTTTTTTAACACTAGTTCTCTTCAATTGATATTAGATGTTTTTCAATTGGTATTTAATTACTATCTTGTATGTTTGCGGGAGACAAAACTTTTCTTTTTGGTACTTTATGCCATCATAAAAAGTGTAGAGGGTTTGGTTTATATGTTCAAACGTCGCTCTCTTCTAGGAGTTGGTTATCTCATTCCTTTTTTGTGCTCTATCATTTTGAATGGGATAAGTATTTGCGCATTTTTTCTATTTTTATCTTCTATGCTCATTGGCTTTGCTTTGACACTTTCAATTGGTATTAATTGGAATTTTACATCTCATCCATAGATATTTTCTTCAATTTACATCTCTTGAACTTTAACATGTTTCATTTAATTCCTATTGGGATTTTTCAATATTTTACTCTTTAATGAATCCTTTATTTGAAATCCTTCAAGTTATATGACTTCTTTGTTATTTTATTTTCACTTGGTATAGTTTCCAATTTGTTTCTTATCAATCATGAGTTGATTTGGGTTGGTTTCAATTGGTATCTCTTTCATGTGTTGATTTGGATCTTCGATATAATTTGGACAACCTTTATGTCGTGTCACACCTTTGTGTGGTTTACTTGGTGTTTTGTCCAAATTGCATCGCTTTTAGTTCATGAAAGTGTTTATGTGCATACTTGCTGATGTATATGTTATGGCATGTTTATCTTCCTTGATCCAATATATATAGGATAGTCTCCATCAAATCCTAAATCGGATAAGATGTGCATGAAATTCAATTTCATATCTATGTGCACTTTTTTTGTGGACTTTGTCATATATATTGTAGTTTGTCTAACTACTTTGGACCCAATGAGTTTAAGGACCATTTTGTACTTAAATATGTTTTAGGTACATTGCAGATGCATTGGATGCTTGTCTCATTTCCAAGGATGGTGTTATTACCATATGCTTATTGGAGACAAGTTATAATGATGGATGAATTCTTATCTACCACAACATCACCAATGCTACCTCGGTAACTGATACATCCATTTTACATCACCGTTTTATATTGTTATTTTCTGTTATTCATCGATATATTTCATTTTATGATGCATCAGTTATGTAATTTTATCTTATTTTGCATGTTTCATAATTTTTGGAGAATAAACACCGGGACGAGAAATCTGATGGAAAAAGCACCATCAGGATACCCTATTTCAGAAGATCAGAAGAATAGGGGGACACCGAAGATGTCTTAGAAGTCCAAATGAGGGAGCCAACTGCGAGGAGAGCCGGAGGGGGGCCACCGGGGGCCCACACCACCAGGTGGCGCCCCCCCTTGGCCACGCCGCCAGGTGGTGTGGCCACCCTGGCCCACCTTTGGTCGCCCTCTTTCGCGTACTTGACCCCCAGGGAATCCTAAGCCCCAGACTATCATCGAAGAATTATTCTGCCGCCGCCTCGGGGCGGAAAACACCCGAGAGAGAAAAGATCTTTGGCGGGGAGAAATCTGTCAGGGAAATTCCTCTCCAGAGAGGGAAAATCATCGACATCGTCACCATCATCACTCCGGGCATCATCAAGATCGTCATCATCACCACCAGCACCATCACCCTCATCATCCATCGTCATCCCGATGTAACAATTAGGGGGCTCTATCGTAGTTTTACATTAGATCTCTCTCCCGGTGTGGATTACTTGTTAGTAGTTGATGCTTGTGAGATTTATCGGTGTTAGCACTTTATGACCAGATTGTTATTATCCATTATATCACCTCTGATTATGATCCATATGATGTCTAATACGTCAAAAATGTATCTACTTTTCCGAACACTTTGCTGATGTTTCCCCTCTAAACTTGTGTGTTTTGAATGCAACTAACACGGACTAACGATGTTTTCAGCAGAATTACTTTGGTGTTCGTTTTTGTGCAGAAAAATCAAATTTCGGGAAATTGCCCAGAAAAGACCCCATTGGCCCTAAAACACCAGAAGACCCCGGGAGCCAGAAGGACACCCGGTGAGGGGCCAGGAGCTGGCCAAAACACCCCCCGTCGCTCCCCCTAGGCCGCGCCACCTGGTGGTGTCGGCCACCCCGGGACCCCCGCGGACTCCCCTTTCGACTACATAGTTCCTTCAACCCTAAAACGCGAGGGGGTTCGATCGTTTTCCAGAAAGAAGTCCGTAGCTTCACCGCCATCGCGAATCCTTTTTCGGGATTCAGAAACTCCGTTCTGGCACCCTGCCGGGACGGGGGATTGGAGGAGATCATCGCCATCATCATAACCAACGCCTCTCCATCGACCATCCATGTTTCCCCCATCCAAGTGTGAGTAATTCCCCCACTGTAGGCTGAAGGGGATGGTAGGGATTGGATGAGATTGTTCATGTAATAATGTCGTGATTGTTAGGGCATAGTGCCTAGTATCCTCTATTAGTGCTATTGACATTGTTGCAACTTGTTATGCTTAATGCTTGTCACTTTGGGCCTGAGTGCTATGATCTCAGATCTGAACATGTTACTGAATCACGATGATAATTATTGTTTCTTGATCATACCTGCAAGTTGTTTACAAATATCGTTGTCCGGAACCCGAGGCCCCAAAGTGACAGAAATTGGGACAACCGGAGGGGATGGCTGTGATGTGAGGATCACATGTGTTCACGGAGTGTTAATGCTTTTCTCCGGTGTTCTATTAAAAGTAACACCTTAATTACTAGTAGTTACCTTGAGGCCCCGCTGAAAACGGGCTGGTAGGACAAAAGATGTTGTGCAAGTTCTCATTGCGAGCACGTACGACTATTTACGGAACATATGCCTATGGTTACTTAGTGCTTGGATGCTTTATCTTATTCATCTGCAAGGCCCATGTCTTGATTATTATATGAATTATATTATCCATGCAACGCCCGTTCATCTATCCCTATGCCTACAGTATTTAATCTCGTTGTTTACTTCAAACACTACTGCTGCTGTTTTCATTTCACTTCTGCTATAATTTCACTACTGTTGCTACTATAAAACTGTTACTACTGATAAACCACTGCGAACAAGTCCACTTTCAGGTGCAGGTGAATTGACAACTCACTTGTTATGGCACACAAATATTCTTTGGCTCCGCTTGTGTCGAATCAATAAATTTGGGTTTTACTTCCCTTGAAGACTGTTGCGATGCCCTATACTTGTGGGTCATCAAGACTATTTTCTGGCGCCGTTGCCGGGGAGCATAGCTTTATTTGCGAGCTCACCGAAGAGTAATATTATCTACTGCCAATCATTCATCATGGGTAAGACTCGTGATGGAAAGTTTCCTATATTACCATCCACTACAAGAAGAGGTACAACTCTGAACACCTCTGTTGCTCTTGATTCACCGTCTGTTATGAGTAAGCTCCTTACACCACCACATACACATGCTACACGTGCTACTTCTGCTGAATCTGAAAAAGTACTTCTAATAGTTTTGATGATGCTTGTACTGTGCTTAATGAGAGTGTTTCTCTCGGTCCTTTCTTAGACGCTACTATTGCTAAAGCTAAAAATATTGCAAACACTGAAACTCCTGATGAAAATCCACTTACTCATGTTGTTTCACCTGAGCTTAGAGAGAATCCTAGTGATGATTCCTATATTGAACTTAACGATGATCTTATTGATGAAATACATGCTACGAAGGATAAAGATGTTGTTATAAGTCTTATTGAAAGTCGTGCTGTTAAATATAAATTATCTCCTGATGCTAAGTTTGCCACTTCTCCCATTAATATTAGGGATAAGGATTATGATTTCTCTCTTGATTTATCTTATATATCTATTGTTGAGAAAGAACCTTTTTGTGGTACTGAAAATGGAAGTGCTATGAAACATATGAATGAGCTCTCCTCTTTGAGTAGTTTATTCTCTGATGATCTTAAGAAACATAGCTACTTTGTTGCTAAAATATTCCCTTTCTCATTAATAGATGAAGCTAAAACTTGGTTTAATAATTTTTCTCTAGGATCTATTGATAGCCCTATTGGTTTGGTTAATGCTTTCTTTCAGAAATATTTTCCTGCTAGTGCTCAACATGCTGCTTTACAAAATATATTTAATTTCAAGCAATTGGAAGGAGAGAAATTGCCTGTATCTTGGGCAAGGTTCTGTTCTTTAGTTAGGGCTACACCTGGGCATTAGCTAGAAAATAATGAACTTCCTGATATATTCTATAATGGACTAACTTTTGAATCTAGGACATACCTGGATAGTTGTGCTGGTTGTGTTTTCAGGCAAAGAACTCCAGATGAATCTGAGGAATTAATGGCTAAAATAAGCCAAAATCATGATGATTGAACTATGGTTGAGCCTGAGCCGACCCCTACTCCAGTATCAACACCAACACCAACACCCAAGAAGAGGGGAATGATTGAATTAAATGATGAAGTGATGAGAGAAGTCAAGAAATCTCTTAAAGATAGGGGTATTAAATCTGAAGATGTGAAGAATCTTCCACCTATAGAAGAATTATGTAAGCCAATCCCTCACTCATACACCATTGAGGTACACTCTCTCCAACATTTTGATAGTAGAGATATTCCCTATAATAAACCTCCTGATCAATGTTTAGATGAATTTGATAATTATGTTATTAAGCAAGATAATTTTAATATGAGAGTGCAAAATCACCTAATGGAAAACTCTAGAGCTATTGATAATTTGCATGGTATTATAGAAAGAACCTCTAATGATGTTAAAATGTTTGTTAAACATTTTCAAATGGTTCAAACTCAAATTGATCAACTTGCTAAAGTGCAAAAAGATTTGCTAGTTAATACTTCTAAAGAAAAAGGTGCTTATGAAATAAGAACTAGAAGTGGTATTGCTACACAAGATCCTTTATATCCCGAGGGACATCCTAAAAGAATTGAACAAGATTCTCAGCAAACTAATAATATTGTTACTCATACTAAGAAGAAAAAGAAGAAGAAACATAAAACTGCTGTAGAATCCTCTGAACTTGCTAAAGATCCTAATAGTATATCTATCTCTGATGCTGAAACTGAAAGTGGTAATGAAGAGAAAAATGCTTCTGGTAAAGAAGAAATTGAAGAGGAACCTGAAAAACAAACTAAAAATACAAAGTACACTAAAGAAGATTTTGTTGCTAATAAACATGGTAATGAGAGAGAACCGTGGGTACAAAAAACCAATGCCTTATCCTAATAAGAAACACAAATCAAAGGAAGAAGAACATTACAACAAGTTTTGTGAGTGGATGAAACCTTTGTTCTTGAAAATTCCTTTAACTCATGCTATTAAATTGCCTCTTTATGCAAAATATATGAAAGATATTGTCTCTAACAAAAGAAAGATTCCTAATGAGGAAATTTCCACTATGCTTGCTAATTACTCTTTTAATGGCAAGGTTCCTAGAAGCTTGGAGATCCTGGTATACCAACTATTCCCTGTTCTATTAAAAATAATTATGTTAGAACTGCTTTGTGTGATTTGGGAGCTGGAGTTAGTGTCATGCCTTTTACTCTCTATAAAAGACTCCTCCTTGAAAAATTGATACCAACTGATATATCTTTGCAAATGGCTGATAAGTCTACTGCTATTCCTGTGGGTATATATAAGGATGTTCATGTTCAAGTTGCTAATAATTGTCTGATATTAACTGACTTTGTTGTGTTGGAAATGCCTGAAGATGATAATATGTCTATTATTCTTAGAGGACCTTTTATTAATACTGCAGGGGCTGTTATTGATTGCAATCAAGGAAAAGTTACTTTTAATGTTAATGATAAAGAGCACACTGTTTATTTTCCCAAGAAGATTGATAAGAAATATGGTCTAAATTCAATTGAAAATATTGAGACAATCAAGATTGGAGAATTTTATTGTCCTATTCCAAAGCCATCCAAAGAATATGAGACTATCATGATTGGGACTATATCAATCAAGGTTGAGGTAACATGAGTATTTAGCGACAAACAAAGCTTTGTTTCATATAAAATTATTTTGGTAGCAAGACTTGATCAACCTTGTTAACAAAGTGATTTTAAATGAATAAAACAATGTTATCACTATGTTTTCAGTACGTTTACCTATTCATATGATCGTTTTCGTTGTGCTCCCATAAAGTATATCATGGTTCACTATGTTTTCACTATGTTCACTCATGCCCACTGATGGCTCCCAAGTGCAGGAGATCAATTGTAGTACTTTTCAAATTAGAAACGTTGTCCAACCCACGAGGAGCAGAAGGAACTGGTAAGTAGAATAGCAAAGGAATAATAAAAGCAACAGGTGTTTTTGTGTTTTAATTGTGTAGTGCAAGTAAAGTAAAATGCGGAAAGTAAATTGCACCAAGTAGTAGGTCTCAATGAGAGACAAAGCCCAATCCTCTAATACGCAAGAGGACAATCTCAAGTGTGTGTTTGTGTCTTATATGTGGAAAACGTTCCCGAGGGCTGCACGGATTTAGCTGGCATAGTGATTCATTGCATAACATGTTTGTATATCTTTTCTAGTTTTAATCTTCTTCGGACGGAGCCACAAATATGAATAGCTAAATAAATAAATTATCACCCCTTTTGATGGATCACGTGGCCAATTAAATGACAGCACGAGAATTAGTAAGACATGATGTCCCACCATAGCCTTATGCTCTAAGGTCCCCGATACAAGTACCCTCATAATGCAATTCAACGACTCTGTCTCAAGTTCCTGTCACCTAAAGACATCATCACGTCACTACACTACGGTGTTCTCCTATGAGCCCATGTAGGTGAAGTGTTGTACAGTCGACGTTTGTACAACACCATCATAGAATCACATAAAAGATAAATACTAGACCAAATAACAACTCATCTCATGTAACAAATCATTGCCAATTTATCCTATGCCCTCAAGAACATGTGGGAACTACTCACAACGTGCAAACATGATCATGTATGCTGACATATGTGGTACAACACAATCTGAAACAATGGATCCACCACCAAATAATGACAAGTACTCAATCCAAACATGCAACGAAGTACAATAACACGTATCTAGAGTGTAGCAATGATCAAACTATGAGGGGAACGGAGTGGATCACGGTGATGGTGATGGTGGAGATGCAGGTGCTGGTAAGGATGGTGATGGAGATGCCTCCTCCCACGCCAAGGAGGAGATGGGGATGAAGATGGGGATGATTTCCCCCTTCTCCGGAGCTCCGGAGCAGTAGGATCTGTCTCCCCCGCGGAGAGTTTCGAGAGTTTCGCTGCCCTGGCGGCTCCGTCTCGTCTCGGGAAAATTAGGGTGTTCGTTTTCGGGGAAGACGGAGTCGTCAGCAAAAAGACCTCGGGGAGGAGGTGTTGTGGGCCCATTTGGGGGCCCCACACGCGGCCATGGAATCTGGCCGCGTGGGCTACCCCCTTTTGGGCCTCCTGGCCCTCCTCCTTTGTGTCTTGTGCCCACGGCCTTTCTCCCGAAGAAAAACTGACAGGGTTTCTTTCCTTTCGCAATTCGGATACATGTAGCTCCTGAAACATCAAAAACATGAAAACGGGTGTTTTCTGACACCCAAAAATTAAATACCAAAAATAGGGACTTTGTAGGAAAGTCCCATAAAATCATCTAAAACATGCAAAACAATGACATAACATTGATAAAAATCCCAATAATGCCTATATGGAGGGTATAAATGATGATATAAAATGCATGTATCAACTCCCCCAAGCTTAAACCTTTGCTCGTCCTCGAGTAATTAAGGACATAGATCATTACATGCATCAATGGACTTATGGTTGATAAATAAATATGGGCATTGTATCACCATCATGTTCAGTTATAATGCAAGATGAATGAATAGAACTCATACACATAAGGATAACATATTCGAAGCTCTAGCAAACACCCCATACTTTTGAAAGCAAATAACCATTGTATGTTGGACAATCGAATTATACTCTTTAATTTGGAGAAAGATAAATGAGTAGAGGTAAAACATGATCAAGTATCATTTAGTTTCCAAACTATTCAGCTTAAATTACTAATTTTAATGTGGCATCCATTGGGCTAAGACTCTCATTGCCCCTTTATCATTAGCATCTTAATTTATGAATGTTGAAGTAATGTGGTTGACAAGGTGTTGGTTGAATGTCTCATGCCCCGTGAGTGTGAAAACCTACTCCATGATTACTCAACTTATGATTCCTAATAAGCTTTGTACAATCATAATAAGTATTAATGACATCATAGAGAATTGCAAAGAGGTACCTCTTGCCCCATGACATAGAAACCAGCCCATGTCACAATAACAAGATGAACAAACAGAGTAGACTCATCATCCTTTTTTATTTCATTCACTATATGCATAGCTTCTTATTTTATTGTAGGATGTGTTTGTAGAGTCCACTCTAGCTGTAAGTAAATTTCCACCATGATCAAGGATGGCTTGGGTTAGCGGCCCAATGCAATTTCTCTAGTCATATATACTTACTCATCAAAACTTACTATTCCTCTATTTCATTTCGGCATGGCAGGAGTCCAAAAACAAAAGCACATGACATCAACTAAATATAAAATTTCTTTGTGCAATGTTGAAAGCTTTTCACGTGATGCACGTGTTAGCCAACTCCCAACCAAAATCCTTGTCAAGCACAAAACTTTTAGCTCCCATTAATGGGTCATGTTTGTTAAGTGCAATAGAAATAAATGTGTGCATTCAAAAGTTCGTGAGAGTCTTATCCCAAATTCATCCCATGCCAATTAATAACATAAGCATCTTAATTTAGAGCATAAATGAAACTATAACATGGTGAACATGCTCGGAATAGCCATTAAGCTAATAGATAGATAGTGGATTATGTCATTTTGAGATAATTCTACAATTGTCCAACACATTCAAGTTAATTAATTTCAAGGCAAGATGTGATTGAAACCTCTAAATATGCCATGCTCATTTGCATGAGTGTTACCCATAAATCCCCAAAACAAGGGAATCATGGATGACACCATACTTTATTATTCATTGATAAACCATGAGACGGGGATGCATGATAATGCTCAATGAGCTCACTCAAGCCTAAACGAAAACGATGCTAGATAATAAAAGCAAGACACACCAAAACTAGATAGACATGATAAAGCTGATAAAATACGGGGGATAGGTGAAACTCCCCCAAGCTTAGATGGTTGCGGTAATTTCTTCATTCTCCCTTCTTCTCATGCTCAGCCCACCACTCTTTCTTCTTCTTGTCGTAATCTTCCTTCCACTCTTCCTGCTTCCATGGAAAAGGCCTTCCAGTATGGAAGGACATGGGTGGATCATTGTACTTGAGAGTGGCAGCTTCTGCAATCTTCTTGAAATGTTCTTCATACTCACAGTTCTGGTTCTCCATGTCCTACATCAGAGCTTGGTACCTATCCATCTCTGATATGACACGCAAATACCTAGTCCCCAGGTCCTTGATCCTCTCCTCGTACTCCTCTATCTTCTTCTCCAACTCCAGATTCATGAAGTGGTGGGCATCAAGGCTGCGTTCAACAATAGAGTTATACCTGAAAACTGTTTGTTCCAGAGCCTCCAGCCTCTCCTCCAGCGTGCCTTCGGTCTTGGGAGCCTTCACCTCCTCCATGAGCAACACACCATCCTTCAAGGTCAGGGTTTTCATGGGGGTCATCACGGAGTTGAGGTAATGGTTCACAATGCCTCCCTTGGGTGGATCTTCCACCCCTAGGTTGGATCCGGAGCTTGACATGGCTATACCCTGGCAGACAGAAACAGCAGAAACAAAGATCGCGCGAGAACTCTCGGTGCGGGATTAGATCGAAAAAAGGGGGTATATATTGACGGATTTTAGGGTAAGACGAAGTGTCGGAGTCGAAAACGAGACGGAACGGGACTCCGAGGTGGAAAAGGGGTACCTCCACGCGGCCAAGGAATCTGGCCGCGTGTGGGGTCCTCTTTCCCCCCTCGAGGTCCAATTCCTTCCAATTTTCTTGTCCCACACGTTAATTTCCATAAAAAATGAGTTTCGTAAGTTTTCACACAATTCTGAGAAACTTCCAAACACAATAATTGTAAATTATTGAATTTGGGTTTCTGAAACTGCAGGATCCCTTATAATTACCTCCTCCGGTGTCATTAACTTTATCTCCTCGATGGTTCCTATGAAGCTCTTTCCTGCAATATAATGTTTTAGGCGTTGTCCATTGACCACATCAGGTTTACCTTTCATATCACCGTGAAGACGGATGGCCCCCAAACGGTATACCTCCTGTACTACCAATGGACCCTGCCATTTTGAAGCTAATTTCCCTGCAGAAAACTTAAAACAAGAGTTGTACAATAGGACTTGATCACCTACTTTAAATTCCTTTCTTTTAATTTTCTTGTCATGCCAAATTTTAACTTTCTCTTTAAACAATTTTGCACTTTCATATGCTTCATTCCTCCATTCATCTAATAGATTTAGGTCAAGCAATCTCTTCTCCCCCGCTGTTTTTAAATCAAAATTTAATTTCTTAATAGCCCATCTAGCTTTATGTTCTAATTCAACGGGTAAATGACATGCTTTTCCATAAACCATTTTATAAGGAGACATACCCATAGGATTTTTATAAGCAGTTCTATAAGCCCACAATGCATCATTAATTTTAAGTGGCCAATCAGATCTAGCTCTGTTTACTGTTTTCTCTAAAATAAGTTTAATTTCCCTATTTCTTAATTCAACTTGTCCACTAGTTTGAATGATAGGTGATGCAATTCTATGATTAACATTATATTTTGCCAATGTTTTTCTAAGAACACCATGCATAAAATGAGATCCACCATTAGTAATTAAAAATCTAGGAACACCAAATCTAGGGAAAATAATTTCTTTAAGCATTTGCATGGATGTGGCATGGTCTGCACTCTTAGTAGGAATTGCTTCTACCCATTTTGTAACGTAATCAATAGCAACCAAAATGTGAGTATGTTTTGTACTAGATGCAGGAAATGGTCCCATAAAGTCAAAACCCCACACATCAAATGGTTCAAGTGGTAATGTATAGTTCATAGGCATTTCATTCCTTCTACCAATGTTTCCTACTCTTTGACATTTATCACAAGTTTTAATATATTCAGCACAATCCTTGAATAGACTAGGCCAATAAAAACCACATTGTAATACCTTTGCTGCAGTACGATCTCCTGCATGATGTCCTCCATAGGGACTGTCATGACAATCTCTTATAATAGCCTGCTGTTCATGCTCAGGTACACAACGTCTAATAATGCCATCAACACTTTTCTTATACAAGAATGGATCATCCCAAAAATAATGTCTAAGGTCATAAAAGAATTTCTTTCTTTGCTGGTAAGTAAATTGTGGTGGCATAACTTTCCCAACAATAAAATTTGCATAATTAGCAAACCAAGGAGATGCAACTTTAGCACTAGAAACACTAACAAGGGCAAGTTGTTCATTAGCAAAACTATTATTAATAGGAATAAGATCATCAGGTATATTTTCCATTCTAGAAAGATGATCAGCTACGGGATTATCTTCTCCTTTCCTATCTACTATGTGTAAATTAAATTCTTGCAACAAAAGTACCCATCTTATTAGCCCAGTCTTAGCATCTTTCTTATTCATCAAATATTTAATATCAGAATGATTAGAGTGCACAGTGACTTTTGAATCAATTATGTAAGATATAAATTTATCACATGCAAATATTACCGCTAAAAATTCTTTTTCAGTTGTAGCATAATTTCTTTGAGCACCATCTAGTGTTTTACTAGCATAGTAAATAACATTCAATTTCTTATCAACCCTTTGGCCTAAAACAGCTCCAACTGCATAATCACTAGCATCACACATAATTTCAAAGGGAAAGTTCCAATCAGGAGGTTGAATAATAGGTGCAGTTATTAAGGCTTTCTTTAAAACATTAAAGGATTCTATGCAATCATCATTAAAAGAAAACGGAACATCCTTTTGCAAAAGATTGGTTAGAGGCTTTGATATTTTAGAGAAATCTTTAATGAACCTACGATAAAAACCTGCATGACCAAGAAAACTTCTTATACCTTTGATGTCTCTTGGATATGGTAATTTCTCAATAGCTTCAATTTTGCTGGGTCAACTTCTATTCCTCTTCCAGAAATACGATGCCCAAGAACAATTCCCTCTGTTACCATAAAGTGACACTTCTCCCAATTAAGAACAAGGTGTTGGTCTTCACAATGCTGCAGAACTTTGTTAAGGTTGAACAAGCAATTATCGAAAGAAGTACCATACACCGAAAAATCATCCATAAAGACTTCCACTATCTTTTCAATATAATCAGCAAATATAGCATTCATGCATCTCTGAAAAGTAGCAGGCGCATTACATAAACCAAAAGGCATTCTCCTATAAGCAAATGTACCATATGGGCAAGTAAAAGTGGTCTTTTCCTGATCATCACTATGAACTGGAATTTGAGAGAAGCCTGAATACCCATCTAAATAACAAAAGTGAGAATGTTTAGATAATCTCTCTAGCATTTAATCAATAAAGGGCAATGGATAATGTTCCTTACGTGTTGCTTTATTTAATTTTCTATAATCAATCCACATTCTATAACCAACAACGGTACGTTGAGCAACAAGTTCATCATCTTTATTAGGAACCACAGTAATTTCACCTTTCTTAGGAACACAATGAACAGGACTAACCCATTTACTATCAGCTATAGGATAAATAATACTAGCCTCTATGAGTCGAATTACCTCCTTTCTTACCACTTCCTTCATTTTTGGATGTAGACGGCGTTGGAAATCAACAACAGGTTTAGCATCTTCTTCCAAATTAATTTTATGCATACATAGAGCTGGACTTATGCCCTTAAGATCATCAAGAGAATAACCAATAGCCTTACGGTGGGCTTTAAGCACATCAAGTAATTTCTCTTCTTCCTCAGCTGAAAGGTTAGCACTAATAATAACAGGATATATATTTTTCTTATCCAAGTATGCATATTTCAGATTTTCAGGCAAAGGCTTTAATTCAAAACTAGGATCTCCTTTAGGAGGTGGGAGTACTCCTAGATTATCAGGTGGGATATGCAATTGTAATTGTGGAGGTTGCTGCCATAATATTTGTTCTAAAGCTTCTTTTTCTGCATCATTAAATGGCTCTTCCTGATTAAGCATATAACGTTCCACCACGTCTGATGAAGCTACAGCTATATGAGCAAGAGTTTCAATTATATCTTTAGATTTTGGTTCTTTCTTAGCAGGTTTATCAGCAAATTTAGAAAAATTAAATTCAAGTTTCTCTCCAGCACATTCAATAAACACCCTTTCTCTAGGCAAATCAATTTCAGCACCAACAGTATGTAAGAAAGGTCTACCAAATATAATAGGACAGAAAGAATCTTGTGGACCACCAAGCACAATAAAATCAGTAGGATATTTTATTTTCCCTACCAATACTTCAACATCTCTAACAATTCCAAAGGGACTAATATAATCTTTATTAGCAAGCTGAATGGTCATACCTGTTTCTTCCATGGTGATAGGATCAATATCAGGCTTAATTTCTTGATAGAGAGAATATGGAATGACACTAATGCTCGCTCCAATATCACATAAACCATGATAACAAGAAGTCCCAATAGAGCATGATATAATTGTCTTACCAACTTTGGATGATTTCCCTTTAATAACTTTGGTAGCATCTTCACATAAATAAACATCAACATGATCTTCTTCATTCAATTGCTTAATAATAGAGACTTGGTTCTTGACTTCCACATGTTCTTTAGGTTGAGAACATCTCTTTCTACTTTTGTCAGCAACAGCAATAAGCAAATTCTCTTTAACTTTTTCAGGATAGGGAGGTGGTTCAATATATTCTTCTATTACTACAGATGACACTGGTGTTTCTTTAATAAATTTAGGGACAACAATAGAAGATTTAACAGGTTCAACATAATAATCAAAGCCACTTTTAGGAATTCGAATGTGCTCAGCAAATTTCTTAGCTATTTCAATTGCAACATATGGATCAAGACCAAAATCTTTAATAACATTCTTGAACAAAATAGAACTAGAGAAACTTTCTACACATGAATATCCATAATCAAAATAAGCTTCATTACCTTTGTCTAGGTCCCAATATTCAGAGTTCTTCGAAATAATTTCCAATAAATTCCAAACTTCTTCTGCAGTATTATTTGTAAAGCTTCCACCAGATGAACCATCCAAATATTGCTTTAGCCTATCAGGTAGTCTCACATAAAAGTTTATCAATATAAGTTTATTTGTGAGATCATGACAAGGATTCTTACGAAGGAGGTCCTTAAGCCTCCCCCAAGCTTGAGTAATACTCTCTCCAAGGTGTGGCCAAAAATTAAATATAAAGCAACGGTTCTCATAAGCCTCTTTAGGAGTAAAATATTTAAGAAAGAAAACCTTCGTAAAAGTGTCCCAATTATGTGTAATTTCTTCATCCAGGGACATATACCATTTTCGAGCATCACCAGTTAAGGACTGGTACAATAACTTGCATTTTACCTCCTCCTCAGAAATAGCCCTGAGCCTAATTAGCCCACATATATCCTCAATAGCCCGTATGTGATCACTTGCAGCCTTTGTTCCATCCCCTGCAAAATACTCATTCCTAACAGCTTTAACAAATTCAAGGGGAATAATATAACCATCATCATGGGGTGCTTTTTCAACAACTTTAGGTTTCATTGCATAAGCACTCTCATATAAAGCAAGTTTCAGCGAAGCATCTCTCATAAAATCCATAATAATAACAGGATGCAACAGCAAGTAAAATTCAGCTTTCAATTTCCTTACCAAACTTCTTACCAATAGCGCTACGCTCCCCGGCAACAGCGTCATAAAAGTGTCTTGAAGGCCCCCAAGTGCAGGAGATCAATTGTAGTAGTTTTCGAATTAGAAAGGTTGTCGAACCCACGAGGAGCAGAAGGAACTGGTAAGTAGAATAGCAAAGGAATAATAAAAGCAACATGTGTTTTTGTGTTTTAATTGTGTAGTGCAAGTAAAGTAAAATGCGGAAAGTAAATTGCACCAAGTAGTAGGTCTCAATGAGAGACAAAGACCAATCCTCTAATGCGCAAGAGGACAAGCTCAAGTGTGTGTTTGTGTCTTATATGTGGAAAACGTTCCCGAGGGCTGCACGGATTTAGCTGGCATAGTGATTCATTGCATAACATGTTTGTATATCTTGTCTAGTTTTAATCTTCTTCGGACGGAGCCACAAATAGGAATAGCTAAATAAATAAACTATCACCCCTTATGATGGATCACGTGGCCAATTAAATGACAGCACGATAATTATTAAGACATGATGTCCCACCATAGCCTTATGCTCTAAGGTCCCCGATACAAGTACCCTCATAATGCAATTCAACGACTCTGTCTCAAGTTCCTGTCACCTAAAGACATCATCACGTCACTACACTACGGTGTTCTCCTATGTGCCCATGTAGGTGAAGTGTTGTACAGTCGACGTTCGTACAACACCATCATAGAATCACATAAAAGATAAATACTAGACCAAATAACAACTCATCTCATGTAACAAATCATTGCCAATTTATCTTATGCCCTCAGGAACATGCGGGAACTATTCACAACGTGCAAACATGATCATGTATGGTGACATATGTGGTACAACACAATCTGAAACAATGGATCCACCACCAAATAATGACAAGTACTCAATCCCAAACATGCAACGGAGTACAATAACACGTATCTAGGGTGTAGCAATGATCAAACTATGAGGGGAACGAAAGTGGATCATGGTGATGGTGATGGTGGAGATGCAGGTGCTGGTGGGGATGGTGATGGAGATGCCTCCTCCCACGCCAAGGAGGAGATGGGGATGAAGATGGGGATGATTCCCCCCTTCTCCGGAGCTCCGGAGCAGCAGGATCTGTCTCCCCCGCGGAGAGTTTCGAGAGTTTCGCCGCCCTGGCGGCTCCGTCTCGTCTCGGGAAAATTAGGGTGTTCGTTTTCGGGTAAGACGGAGTCGTCAGCAAAAAGACCTCGGGGAGGAGGTGCTGTGGGCCCATTTGGGGGCCCCACACGCGGCCAGGGAATCTGGCCGCGTGGGCTACCCCCTTTTGGGCCTCCTGGCCCTCCTCCTTTGTGTCTTGTGCCCACGGCCTTTCTCCCGAAGAAAAACTGACAGGGTTTCTTTCCTTTCACAATTTGGATACCTGTAGCTCCTGAAACATCAAAAACATAAAAACAGGTGTTTTCTGACACCCAGAAATTAAATACCAAAAATAGGGACTTTGTAGGAAAGTCCCATAAAATCATCTAAAACATGCAAAACAATGACATAACATTGATAAAACATCCCAATAATGCCTATATGGAGGGTATAAATGATGATATAAAATGCACGTATCACCCACACACGTTTTCACCTCGTTTTCGCTCGTTTTCCATCGTCTACTCACGTTTTCACTATTCACAACCATGTTTTCTATATGTTTTCTTCCGTTTTCAGTGAGTACATGTTTAGTAGAGTGTCTTAGAACTGCTGTAGGTTTGGTTTTTCTGACGTTTTCCATCATTCCATCTTCGTTTTCCAGCGATATTAAATAAAGTTTCTCGAAAAATTCCAGAAAAATTATAATAAATTTTTTACTTCAAAAATGTGGCAGGGAGCCACCTGGGAGGCCCTAGGGGGGGCACCAGTCAGGCACACCATGGGGTGGCGCCAACACATGGTGTGGGGCCCCTGGCCCCGCACTAACTCTCTCCCATGCCAAAGTCTTCTCTCTCACCTACCAAACTGAAAACATTTCCTGGAACCCGTGTTCTTGCTGTTCTTCCTCTGTATTTTTTATCTCCTTCTTAAGCCCACCATTTGTGCTGAGATTTGGTCTGTTTGATCTCCGATATGTGACTCCTCCGATGATCCAAGTAGAATTTTGTTTAGTGTAGTATTTCTTGAGTATTTTGGTACTGTAGGTGACAGCTTATGTGAGTTTGCATGCTTGATTTGAGTAGAAATAATGTAGTTTTGATGTATGTTTAGCTCTCATATAAGTCCCTATGGTAGTTTACGCCTTATAGTTGCTTGAAATTTATTTTTATGATGATTGTTGAAAAATTTCAGAGATGGATAGTTATAATTTTGGAGAGATATTTAGGAGTGATGCTCCTAGAAGGACAAGGCCCTCACGCTCATCCACTTTAGTGAGGCCATAGTACAATGAAGACATTATTGCACCGAATATTGACGATGCGGGAGGTGATGTCGCTAACCCATCTAGCTTTCCTTGCATTACATTTCTAAGAAGTGCAGGTCTATTAGATGAATTTTGTATGATTATTGAAAGATTTGGTCCAACCAACTATATGGAGGATGAAGGGCCTCAGTATGAAACTCTCACAAAATCTTTTGTTGAGAGTTTTCAATTTCGAAACACACATTTGGTCCCATTGTTGGCTTCAAATTATATAATACATCTTTTTTCTTTGTCCTTGGAATATTTTTTTGTGCCATTGTAGGTATCAATGCTACCAGGACAGCATGCCGGATTCAGGAGAAACCCGCGGAGCTTGCGGCGCTTTATCGAGAAATCACCAACGATGATGGTCGCTCATCCCAGCATGGGGAGATAAGGAACATTAAACTTCTTGCTCTTAGATATTTTACTTACTATATTGCTACCAGTATCCTTGGTAGGGAGAACACTAGCAACATTTCTAGTTACCACCTTTCTTTCATTGATGCTGCACTGAACCGTAGCACGAAGTATAACCTTGGTTCACTTGTTGCACGCCGCCTTGCTGCTAAGGGGCCTATTTTTGGGGGCATTATTGCTACACGTATAGCAACTGCTTTAGAATTTTCTATTGCTCCTAATGATGAATTGATTGCTACCTATATACTTAACCTTGCAGCCATGAAGTCCCATCAGTTTGTCACTTCTAACTCTACTGTTGAACGTTTAGTATATAGAGTTTTATATATAGATGGAGAAGGCGAAAGGTTACTTTGCCGCAACCTATTTTGTTTAAGATTGACAGGTCACCATGGTCTCTCTCCAAGGAGGAGGTAGACGAGCATCTGAGCACTATGGAGATTTACCGACAGCAGGAGAGGTGAGACGCGCCTCCCGAGGACCACAACACACAGTACATTGGTGCATCCTCGAGCACATATCAGGAGGAGGGTTCCTCCTCAACATACTACGGGGGCGCCACCTCATGGTTCCCTTGGTGATTGATCTCCACTTAGGCCAAAAGCCTAAACTTGGGGGGAGGTATACCGATATCACACTCATTTATATATCATGTTCGATCGGTTCTTTGTATATCCATGTTTTCGTTTCTTTCGTTTGTTTTCTTTTTTCTTTCGTTTCTCTTTGTTTTATTGTTCTGTTCTTGTTTTCCAAAACACAAAAGGACCAAAAATATTTCTGTAGTTTCTCTTTGTTTTCTTATTTAGTTTCTTTATTTGGTTTGCTTTCTTCTCTTGTCTTGGTTTAGTATTCAAAAAATCCAAAAATGTTTTGCTTTGTTTGCTTGTTCTCTTGATGTTCTTGTTTTAATTGAAAAACCCCAAAAATATTTGCTGTTCTTCTTTTGTTTTGTAAAGTTTGCTGCAGAGTTCAACAGTCGTCTGTGACTCCATTGGAGCTTGGTTTTCATTATATATTATTCGAGCCACAAGTGAAGAGCAATAATGACGATCTATGGCAATTCCAGTTGTGGTGAGAGGCTGGTATGAACTCTATTTGTTCTCATTTTTGTACATATACCCATCCATGTGAGCATGCCTAGTTTGTTCATATAAGATATATGTGATTTAATGGCTGCTTAATAGTTCATGCTCTCTCATGTTTTGTTCCAATTTATTAATAGTAAATGACCCGTCGTATAAATATTTGTTCGCATTGTTCTATTCGTATAAGGGTATGACATTGTGGTAGCCTGCTCTTACTGTTTCATTTGAATCGTCTTAGCACATGCTCACGCATGCTAAGACTGAAAACAAAAAGTCAATAAGCCTCGATGATTTATTTTGCCTCATAGTTCTAGTATCAATTTTATGCCTCAGTTAATTTTGTTTTGTCGCAAGAATGATTATGATAGTTGTTGCTCTCTTGGTTGTCGCACCCTGTCTATTGCTAGCCTTCACCTGTACTGAGTATGAGCTCTACTCGTGCATCCAAATCCCCAAAAAAACCAAAGTTTGCCAAATGTGTCCACCATACCTACCTATATGTGGTATTTAACCGCCACTCGAAGTAAATTGCTCATGTGCTACCTTTAAAACTTTCTAAAAATAATTCCTGTTTTGTTCCTCTGTTTTAGCTCATGAGGCCGTAAATAAAGAATCTTTATCTCACTTGTTGATTGGATTTGACACCCTAGACTAGTGGCTTCATCCGCTTATCCAATTGATAGTAGAGCTGGCAGCGGGGTGCCCAGCCCCAAATTAATACACAAAGAATCTCTTCACTATTTTTTCCCCTGATTTATCAGTCAAAGCATAATTGTGTAAACAAAAGAGAAAGAGGGATGACCTTCTACACCAGTTGCGTCCTTCAAATGGGATCCGCTCTTGTGAAATCTAGTTGGCTTGTGATGTACAGTATTTTTTGTTTACCATTGGTTGACATAAGCATACACCTGTCTAAAAAATGTGTTTCCAATACCTCTGTTTAATAATAAAATAAAAGCTCTAGCACATGAGTGGTCCATGCTTCCCTCTGCCAAGGGACTTTCTTATACTTTTATGTTGAGTCTTCACGGTCTCACTTTATGCACCTTCTTGAGAGAAATGGTTGTTATTCTTAGTGTAATGTGCTTGTCCGAGAACACGGTTAATTGTGGTATAACTTTGATACTTGTATCTTTGATATCTTTATTTCTAATCTTCCGTTGAACTTCAGATGTGCCCTGGCATTTATGTTTTTCCCCACACATAAGGGCAAGCGAGATACCACTTTATCAGATCCTATTATGAATATTACAATCTTGCAAATAGTTATGCTTCATGTTGTTTATTATTTTTTATCTCTTCATGGCTTGCATAGCTATTAAGTGACAATATCTTGCATGTATCTTATCATAGGCATAATTAAGTATTTGATCATATAGTGAGTATATTTACATCATGTGAAGCAAAAGTGTTCGTAAAAGTTCTTTTATTGCACTCAGTTGTTAAATGAATTGCTTGAGGACAAGCAATAAGCTAAGCTTGGGGGGAGTTGATACGTCAAAAACGTATCTACTTTTCCGAACACTTTGCTGATGTATTCCCTCTAAACTTGTGTGTTATGAATGCAACTACCACGGACTAACGCTGTTTTCAGCAGAATTACTTTGGTGTCTCGTTTTTGTGCAGAAAAATCAACTTTCGGGAAATTACCCAGAAAAGACCCCATTGGCCCTAAAACACCAAAAGACACCGGGAGCCAGAAGGAGACCCGGAGAGGGCCCAGGAGGTGGCCAAACCACCCCCCGGCGCCCCCCTAGGCCGCGCCACCTCGTGGTGTGGGCCACCCCGGGACCCCCTCGGACTCCCCTTTCGACTACATATTGCCTTCAACCCTAAAACGTTAGGGGGTTCGATCATTTTCCAGAAAGAAGTCCGTAGCTCCGCATCCATCGCGAATCCTTTTTCGGGGTTCAGAAACTCCGTTCTGGCACCCTGCCGAGACGGGGAATTGGAGGATATCATCGGCATCGTCATCACCAATGCCTCTCCATCGACCATCCATGTTTCCCCCATCCATATGTGAGCGATTCCCCCGATGTAGGCTAAAGGAGATGGTAGGGATTGGATGAGATTGTTCATGTAATAATGTCGTGATTGTTAGGGAATAGTTGTAGCATCCCAACTTTTAATAAAGATGGAATACCTGTGTTATTGTGCTAGTCCCTGGATCAATTGCTAGCACCACGGTACAAAATGAAATATCATGCAAATGCATCAAATTCTATTACATCGCATGATCCAGTCTTTACAAAATAGAATTACAACTTGCATAGTCTTAGAGGACTAGCAGGAAACAAAGAAATACAGCGGAAAACATAGTACAACATTGAGCCCATCTTCTTCATGTGCCACAGGCAAAACATGTTGGCGATAGTCTCGAGATCCTAAACGAAATCCTCACTCGTCTTCAGAAATATCTGCAATATGGAATATGCAGCCACAAGAGAGTCAATACAATTTAATGTATTGGCAAGTAACACTATGGTGGATATAAATAGCAAGACTAAAACTACATGCTTATTTGGCTGAGTGGAGTTTTGGCTATGTTTGCATAAAGCAATTTTTCTCCTATCTCTTTTGTAAAAGAAACTTTTCTTTTCAAAAAGGGTGGCATCAGTGGATTGACATCCAAGCACCACAACTACTGTTCACTTGGTCAAATTTTACTTTTTGAAAATGGTGATGTGATTCTTCCGTCCTTCCTTGTCCAGCTGCTCATAGTTGTCCATAACCGGGGACACGGCTAAGATCTTAGTTTGTTGACTCTGCAGAGCTTGTGCACTTTCACCTTCAGACCCAACTCAACCCAAACATCCTATACACCCTGAGTGCATTAAGGAAAGGAGAAGAATCGAGACGAGATCTTTCAGAAGCAAGAATTCAACCCAATGGCAAGACCCGTTCCACCTATAATTATGCTACATCTGCTTGTCAAGCCCAGGCTGAACTCTCACAACTTAGTTGATCAAGACAGAGCCCATATGACTAAAGGCTGCACTGGAAGCAATCTAAACTTGGGGAACATCATAATCACTTTGTTCCTGGGTGGCATTCCTCAAGTGAACAACCCCTCGGGGAGACACTCAACTCTCATCAGCCAAACAACCAAATCCACCCAGGTGGTTCATTGAAGTTGTTACTTAGAATTTTTCCACAACATCAAGTAAAACTCATTTGTCACATTGCATAGCATCTATCAAGTTCTAAGGCTATAAATAACAAGGATAAAAGGGATGGCTACACACTACTAGGATATAGCATAGCATAATATAACTTAGTAAAACTTCCTATCATGCATACTACTAAAAATCAACTAATGCATATAGAAAATAATGGGTAGTTGAATGATGTGTTACTTGCCTTGTTGAAGTTGGTGAAGATATTCACACTCTTCACAAAAGATCGTTGCTCTCCGTACAATCTATTCATTGAAAACACAATAACAAACATACTATCAAACAACAAGCAAGTGAACAAAACATACAAAGCAACTAACATATCAAAAGGGGCTTAACCAAGTTGGTTAGGACAAGGTCTAGGTTTGAGTTTTGAAAGATTCATTTCATAATGGTTCAACACATTGTTAAGGAGTTTCCAAAGGTTTACTTGGAAAGGACTAGGTTGAGTTTGATGTGATCTAACTTTATTATAACCATACTTGTCGAGGAAGTTCCAAGAGTTCACTAAGAATAAACATATTACTTCTTCAATTAAAGTAATACATGCAAACACTTGGTCATATTCACCTTCAAAAATATTTAAGTGACTATGTTAGTATTTTCCATTGTGGTTACGGTAGGTCTACTAACTTCATCCTCAAAGGGAAAATATTACTAAGTCTTGGATTTTCCATTTGGGTCAATGGTTGGACAAAAATAACTTGTTATTCTTCAACTTGTATGGATTGCTTCTAGACTTCATGTGATTGCCTTCTTGAAGATAATCTTCATGCTTCTATTGTAGTCTTGTTCCTTGGATGGATTCTTCTCTTGGTCTTGATGAATTCTTCAGGGCTTTCATTCACTAATTGGTTTGGGTATGGAATGGGCACAAATACCACTAAGTTAATTTGAAAGAAAATTTAAGAAGAAGGATAGAAAGAGAGGGGGAGATGTTTTCTTCTAAATTTCTTCACACTTTTACTTCTTGAGTTTTCTTCTAGGTGTGGAGTACAAGTCCTTTCTTCAAAACTTCTTCATTGATCTTCCTTGTAGCTCTTCATGTTGCCACCAAGTTGATAGGAGAAGAATAGAAAAGGGGAAGGAAAAAGACTTAGAGAGAAAGGGTGTTAGTCCTCTAGAAGTTTCTCTGGTTTTCTTCTAGTGCTTCCACTTCTTGGAGATGCTTATGAAGTTTGTTTTATTTTCCAAGTCCTTCAATGGTCTTCTATCTTCATGTTGAAAAATCTCTAGATGGTTAAGTCCTTCATTGCACTTCATGGTTCTCACAAATCCCAACTTGATGAAATCTTGAAGCATGAAAGGGGAGTGGAGAAGTAGATAGCAAACTAAATTTTACTACTTGGTACTATATGTGATTTGCACATTCTAAGGACATGGCTTGGCTCCAAATGGACATAACAAACAATGGTAGAAAGAATACAAACAGAATCTAAGACATGATAAACTAGTGGTTCACTATGATGGATTTTTGGCTAAAATACATGGTCATGGTCCAAGGGTGTCCAAAATGGTTGGGTAAGGTTGTTTCTGGTTTAAGGTTATCAAATGGAACAATTTTGCAAAAGGAACTATATTGAAATTATTTACAGAATTAAATCTATGTCAAAATTACTCAAATATTCAAATTAATTCTAAATTCAATTTTAATTTTATCAAATATTATTTTGGGACAGAGGATATGAAAGTACACATTCTAAGGTTTCCAAATATATTTTATTTGCAATTTTTGAATTTGTAGAATTTGAATTATGCCAAATTTCATCAAACAAGCATATTTGAATTTGAACAAATTTAAGTTTCTCAAATATGAATTTGGCTAGTGCCAAAAGTTTCTAGATGTCAAGGGCTTTTCAAAAAGTCCAAGATTGCTAAATTTGGGCTTATGGATCAAAAGTTATGATAGATCTAAGATGCAGGGACTAATCTGTAAAACTGCCAATTTATTCTAGCGGGAGAAAAATTTAAATTACAGGCTGGCCACGTGGCTGGATCTGATTGGTCGCACATGCTGACTGGACACTGACTGGACGCTGACTGGGCTGTGCTGACTGGGCTTAAGTGATTTGATCTGGATCGTTAGATCCAGATCTGAGGGTGGCATACCCCTTCGTTGAGGGGATCTAATCGTGGCCCTTCGTGGTAGATCGAACGGACAAGAGAGGGGGAGGGGTCTCACCGGAGTTGGCTCGCCGGAAAATGGCGATGGCGGCGGTGCTGCTCACGGGAGGTTGACGGCGGCGCGTTCCGGTGTGCCTCCGGGCTCGGGGAGACCACGGTGACGCTCAGCGCGGCACGACGAACTCGCGGGTGGCCACGGCGCTTGCTCGCACGAGCTCGTGAGGTGGCGCAGGGCAGACGGGGTGGCGGCGAGCTCCGGCGGCCTCGGGAGTGGATGGCGCGGTGATGTGGCTGCACAAAAAATTCGACAAGGCGCGTTAGAAGGTGCGCCTGCTCGAGGGGAACAAGATGAGAACAAAGAGAGACAGAGGGGCCCTCGGTTTTCGCCGGAATTGGAGCTCCACGGCGGCGGGCAGAGGGATCTCCGGCGAGCTATTCCTCTGTGGTGGTGGCGAGAGGGAGGGGGAATCCAGAGGGGAAATGGAGAGGAGGGAGGGGGCTTTAACGTGCTGGGCTCAAGGAAATTAATGGGACGAAGAAACGCACGAATCAAAGGAATTGATTTCTTCAGTTTCGGTAAGAAATAGAAACGCAGGAGCTTGATGACGATGACGTCATCATGACGTCATCACCCTTTTTTTTTCTTTTTCTTTTATTTTCTGTTTTCTTATTTAATTTATATCTTCTGTTTAATTAATCCAAATAACATGAAACAAAATTCTAAATTCTTAAAATTTCAATTGCTTTCCATCAATATCATTTTTGGAAAACAATTCAACATATTTATTTTTGAAATTTTGGAATTTGAATAATTCTTTAATAGTCACTTAATGTGATTTTTAATTCAAAAATTTATAAAACATGGTTATGGGTCAATTAAAATTTTAATGACATTCTAAATGTTGAAAACAAAATTTTGAAAGTTATTTCATCTCATTTTGTCACAAATTTATATTTTGGAAAAATAAGTAAAACACTAAATAATGCTTTAAGGTCATTTTAAAATTTAGAAAAATAATAAATTGTTGTTATTCTCTAAATAAAATTTCAGAGACATTTTACTTGTCATATATTATTTTTGGAAAGCCATTTTAAAACTATTTCACATTTTATAATTTTAGGATATGAAGGATTTACTGTTAGTAACTTAATGTTATTTAATTAGTTCATATCAAATAATTAATATTGTTGATCAATAAAATTTAGAATAAAACCACAAGTCATAATATTGTTTTCAAAACCCTCTTTTATGTTATTTTCTAAACAATGCATTTTATTTTCACACTTTCATGTTTAAAACTTGGAATAACAACTAAAAGTTATTATTAAAACATTTTATTCTCCTCAAATACTTTTATGGCCTAGAACTTTATTAAGGGTTATAAATCTTTGATTTTTGATGCCATAAAATATCTTCAGATTAATATTGGAGTTGTAAACATTTTAGGTAAAGGTTTGCTACTAAAAAGATATTCCCTTTATATAATAATAAATTTATTTTTGAAAAAGGTTTTAGAGTTTAAGGAACAAGGCATAAATTTCTTGTTTGTAATTTGGTTCTTGGTGACTTGCATAACATGAAAACAAAAAGTTTCAAATTTTAGTGATTTTTGGACTTTCCAAAAATCAGGGATGTTACAGACTACCACCCTTAAAAGAAATCTCGTCCCGAGATTTGGGAAGGTTAGAAAGGAAGATTTGGGTAACTGGGTTCCAGAACAACTGGGTGGGCTACCACCCTTAAAAGAAACTTTTTGTGGGTAGTCTATTTTCATTAGATTTGAGTGTAGATTGATTCTAGATTAGCTTGAGTAAAACTTTCCTTCGTGGTAGAGCTGTAGACCAACATAGTTATGTTGAACTACCTTTGACACTGAGGGGTCACTCTTTGGGTCAATCAAAAGCCTTTGGTTCACTCTCAACTTGATCTTTTGATGTTCTTGGCAATCTTCCATCTTGTTGTTGTCATTCTTGAAAGCAAGCATCATGCTATTTCTAAACAAACTCTCATGTAACACAAACTGGGTAGTTGTGTTTCTTCATTACTTCTTCTCTTGGTGTAGTTGGCTCTGAAACCTTCATAGCTCATGCAACTTGGGATTCACTTGTCTTTCTTCACTTTTTGATTGGCTTGATACTCCTTATTAGGCAGTTGGCATTGATCATGGATGTGATTGTTCCTTCACACAGAAGAAAGAAATTGGATACTAGCATTCCTCAAATGGAATGGCTTGTGTATCAATAGGGTAAAGGTTGTATGATTCCAAATGGTTCTCACTATGGTTGGTGAATGAGTATGGTGTTGGGTTTGGTCTAGTAGGGATGAGTAGAGATTTAGAAAGATGGCTAAGGAAGGTTCTTATCCAAAATAGTAGATCAAGGAAACTCATCTTACAAACAACACATAACAAACACATAGCAACACATTCATCACACCAAACAACATAGTTTTAGGAAAACATCTGGTATTGTCATACCACACTCATTAGTATGATCAATACACTAACACGTTAACGTTGTTCTAACCAAGTAACTAGATTGGTGGTCTCAGCTATATCCTCTTGAGTTTTTCTTCATATTCTTCTCTCCATGTCTTGAGGTGTTCTTGATTGTTGGGAAGTCTATGTTTTTCTTCAAATTCTTCAAAAATCTTGAGTGGTAGGGCTTCATATGGTGAAAATACTCCTTGCACTTCTTGGTATTGTCATCATCAATCTTGCCTTGGTGGTATTGAAGAGGTAGGTCATCTAGGAAATTTTGAAGGTGAACAATAGATGAGATGATATGAGATGAACTAAGATGATTGTTTTGTTTCTAGAAAGTTTGAACATAGAAATTTTCAATCCTAGAGTCTTTTCCAAACTTAGGGTCTCAAATCCTACAGGCTACACAATGCTCTGATACCATTTTGTAGCATCCCAACTTTTAATAAAGATGGAATACCTGTGTTATTGTGCTAGTCCCTGGATCAATTGCTAGCACCACAGTACAAAATGAAATATCATGCAAATGCATCAAATTCTATTACATCGCATGATCCAGTCTTTACAAAATAGAATTACAACTTGCATAGTCTTAGAGGACTAGCAGGAAACAAAGAAATACAGCGGAAAATATAGTACAACATTGAGCCCATCTTCTTCATGTGCCACAGGCAAAACATGTTGGCGATAGTCTCGAGATCCTAAACGAAATCCTCACTCGTCTTCAGAAATATCTGCAATATGGAATATGCAGCCACAAGAGAGTCAATACAATTTAATGTATTGGCAAGTAACACTATGGTGGATATAAATAGCAAGACTAAAACTACATGCTTATTTGGCTGAGTGGAGTTTTGGATATGTTTGCATAAAGCAATTTTTCTCCTATCTCTTTTGTAAAAGAAACTTTTCTTTTCAAAAAGGGTGGCATCAGTGGATTGACATCCAAGCACCACAACTACTGTTCACTTGGTCAAATTTTACTTTTTGAAAATGGTGATGTGATTCTTCCGTCCTTCCTTGTCCAGCTGCTCATAGTTGTCCATAACCGGGGACACGGCTAAGATCTTAGTTTGTTGACTCTGCAGAGCTTGTGCACTTTCACCTTCAGACCCAACTCAACCCAAACATCCTATACACCCTGAGTGCATTAAGGAAAGGAGAAGAATCGAGACGAGATCTTTCAGAAGCAAGAATTCAACCCAATGGCAAGACCCGTTCCACCTATAATTATGCTACATCTGCTTGTCAAGCCCAGGCTGAACTCTCACAACTTAGTTGATCAAGACAGAGCCCATATGACTAAAGGCTGCACTGGAAGCAATCTAAACTTGGGGAACATCATAATCACTTTGTTCCTGGGTGGCATTCCTCAAGTGAACAACCCCTCGGGGAGACACTCAACTCTCATCAGCCAAACAACCAAATCCACCCAGGTGGTTCATTGAAGTTGTTACTTAGAATTTTTCCACAACATCAAGTAAAACTCATTTGTCACATTGCATAGCATCTATCAAGTTCTAAGGCTATAAATAACAAGGATAAAAGGGATGGCTACACACTACTAGGATATAGCATAGCATAATATAACTTAGTAAAACTTCCTATCATGCATACTACTAAAAATCAACTAATGCATATAGAAAATAATGGGTAGTTGAATGATGTGTTACTTGCCTTGTTGAAGTTGGTGAAGATATTCACACTCTTCACAAAAGATCGTTGCTCTCCGTACAATCTATTCATTGAAAACACAATAACAAACATACTATCAAACAACAAGCAAGTGAACAAAACATACAAAGCAACTAACATATCAAAAGGGGCTTAACCAAGTTGGTTAGGACAAGGTCTAGGTTTGAGTTTTGAAAGATTCATTTCATAATGGTTCAACACATTGTTAAGGAGTTTCCAAAGGTTTACTTGGAAAGGACTAGGTTGAGTTTGATGTGATCTAACTTTATTATAACCATACTTGTCGAGGAAGTTCCAAGAGTTCACTAAGAATAAACATATTACTTCTTCAATTAAAGTAATACATGCAAACACTTGGTCATATTCACCTTCAAAAATATTTAAGTGACTATGTTAGTATTTTCCATTGTGGTTAGGGTAGGTCTACTAACTTCATCCTCAAAGGGAAAATATTACTAAGTCTTGGATTTTCCATTTGGGTCAATGGTTGGACAAAAATAACTTGTTATTCTTCAACTTGTATGGATTGCTTCTAGACTTCATGTGATTGCCTTCTTGAAGATAATCTTCATGCTTCTATTGTAGTCTTGTTCCTTGGATGGATTCTTCTCTTGGTCTTGATGAATTCTTCAGGGCTTTCATTCACTAATTGGTTTGGGTATGGAATGGGCACAAATACCACTAAGTTAATTTGAAAGAAAATTTAAGAAGAAGGATAGAAAGAGAGGGGGAGATGTTTTCTTCTAAATTTCTTCACACTTTTACTTCTTGAGTTTTCTTCTAGGTGTGGAGTACAAGTCCTTTCTTCAAAACTTCTTCATTGATCTTCCTTGTAGCTCTTCATGTTGCCACCAAGTTGATAGGAGAAGAATAGAAAAGGGGAAGGAAAAAGACTTAGAGAGAAAGGGTGTTAGTCCTCTAGAAGTTTCTCTGGTTTTCTTCTAGTGCTTCCACTTCTTGGAGATGCTTATGAAGTTTGTTTTATTTTCCAAGTCCTTCAATGGTCTTCTATCTTCATGTTGAAAAATCTCTAGATGGTTAAGTCCTTCATTGCACTTCATGGTTCTCACAAATCCCAACTTGATGAAATCTTGAAGCATGAAAGGGGAGTGGAGAAGTAGATAGCAAACTAAATTTTACTACTTGGTACTATATGTGATTTGCACATTCTAAGGACATGGCTTGGCTCCAAATGGACATAACAAACAATGGTAGAAAGAATACAAACAGAATCTAAGACATGATAAACTAGTGGTTCACTATGATGGATTTTTGGCTAAAATACATGGTCATGGTCCAAGGGTGTCCAAAATGGTTGGGTAAGGTTGTTTCTGGTTTAAGGTTATCAAATGGAACAATTTTGCAAAAGGAACTATATTGAAATTATTTACAGAATTAAATCTATGTCAAAATTACTCAAATATTCAAATTAATTCTAAATTCAATTTTAATTTGATCAAATATTATTTTGGGACAGAGGATATGAAAGTACACATTCTAAGGTTTCCAAATATATTTTATTTGCAATTTTTGAATTTGTAGAATTTGAATTATGCCAAATTTCATCAAACAAGCATATTTGAATTTGAACAAATTTAAGTTTCTCAAATATGAATTTGGCTAGTGCCAAAAGTTTCTAGATGTCAAGGGCTTTTCAAAAAGTCCAAGATTGCTAAATTTGGGCTTATGGATCAAAAGTTATGATAGATCTAAGATGCAGGGACTAATCTGTAAAACTGCCAATTTATTCTAGCGGGAGAAAAATTTAAATTACAGGCTGGCCACGTGGCTGGATCTGATTGGTCGCACATGCTGACTGGACGCTGACTGGACGCTGACTGGGCTGTGCTGACTGGGCTTAAGTGATTTGATCTGGATCGTTAGATCCAGATCTGAGGGTGGCATACCCCTTCGTTGAGGGGATCTAATCGTGGCCCTTCGTGGTAGATCGAACGGACAAGAGAGGGGGAGGGGTCTCACCGGAGTTGGCTCGCCGGAAAATGGCGATGGCGGCGGTGCTGCTCACGGGAGGTTGACGGCGGCGCGTTCCGGTGTGCCTCCGGGCTCGGGGAGACCACGGTGACGCTCAGCGCGGCACGACGAACTCGCGGGTGGCCACGGCGCTTGCTCGCACGAGCTCGTGAGGTGGCGCAGGGCAGACGGGGTGGCGGCGAGCTCCGGCGGCCTCGGGAGTGGATGGCGCGGTGATGTGGCTGCACAAAAAATTCGACAAGGCGCGTTAGAAGGTGCGCCTGCTCGAGGGGAACAAGATGAGAACAAAGAGAGATAGAGGGGCCCTCGGTTTTCGCCGGAATTGGAGCTCCACGGCGGCGGGCAGAGGGATCTCCGGCGAGCTATTCCTCTGTGGTGGTGGCGAGAGGGAGGGGGAATCCAGAGGGGAAATGGAGAGGAGGGAGGGGGCTTTAACGTGCTGGGCTCGGGGAAATTAATGGGACGAAGAAACGCACGAATCAAAGGAATTGATTTCTTCAGTTTCGGTAAGAAATAGAAACGCAGGAGCTTGATGACGATGACGTCATCATGACGTCATCACCTTTTTTTTTTCTTTTTCTTTTTTTTTCTGTTTTCTTATTTAATTTATATCTTCTGTTTAATTAATCCAAATAACATGAAACAAAATTCTAAATTCTTAAAATTTCAATTGCTTTCCATCAATATCATTTTTGGAAAACAATTCAACATATTTATTTTTGAAATTTTGGAATTTGAATAATTCTTTAATAGTCACTTAATGTGATTTTTAATTCAAAAATTTATAAAACATGGTTATGGGTCAATTAAAATTTTAATGACATTCTAAATGTTGAAAACAAAATTTTGAAAGTTATTTCATCTCATTTTGTCACAAATTTATATTTTGGAAAAATAAGTAAAACACTAAATAATGCTTTAAGGTCATTTTAAAATTTAGAAAAATAATAAATTGTTGTTATTCTCTAAATAAAATTTCAGAGACATTTTACTTGTCATATATTATTTTTGGAAAGCCATTTTAAAACTATTTCACATTTTATAATTTTAGGATATGAAGGATTTACTGTTAGTAACTTAATGTTATTTAATTAGTTCATATCAAATAATTAATATTGTTGATCAATAAAATTTAGAATAAAACCACAAGTCATAATATTGTTTTCAAAACCCTCTTTTATGTTATTTTCTAAACAATGCATTTTATTTTCACACTTTCATGTTTAAAACTTGGAATAACAACTAAAAGTTATTATTAAAACATTTTATTATCCTCAAATACTTTTATGGCCTAGAACTTTATTAAGGGTTATAAATCTTTGATTTTTGATGCCATAAAATATCTTCAGATTAATATTGGAGTTGTAAACATTTTAGGTAAAGGTTTGCTACTAAAAAGATATTCCCTTTATATAATAATAAATTTATTTTTGAAAAAGGTTTTAGAGTTTAAGGAACAAGGCATAAATGGATGGGTAAACTCATTTTCATTGAATTATGTATTATTCCCCTTTGTTTCTTGTTTGTAATTTGGTTCTTGGTGACTTGCATAACATGAAAACAAAAAGTTTCAAATTTTAGTGATTTTTGGACTTTCCAAAAATCAGGGATGTTACAATAGTGCCTAGTATCCTCTATTAGTGCTATTGACATTATTGCAACTTGTTATGCTTAATGCTTGTCACTTTGGGCCCGAGTGCCATGATCTCAGATCTGAACATGTTATGGAATCACGATGATAATTATTGTTTCTTGATCATACCCGCAGCCGCAAGTTGTTTACACATATCGTTGTCCGGAACCCGAGGCCCCGAAGTGAGAGAAATTGGGACAACCGGAGGGGTTGGCTGTGATGTGAGGATCACATGTGTTCACGGAGTGTTAATGATTTGCTCCGGTGTTCTATTAAAAGGAACACCTTAATTACCAGTAGTTCCCTTAAGGCCCCGCTGAAAACGGGCTGGTAGGACAAAAGATGTTGTGCAAGTTCTCATTGCGAGCACGTACTACTATTTACTGAACACATGCCTATGGTTACTTAGTGCTTGGATGCTTTATCTTATTCATATGCAATGCCCATGTCTTGATTATTATATGAACTATCTTATCCATGCAACGCCCGTTCATCTATCCCTATGACTACAGTATTTAATCTCGCTGTTTACTTCAAACACTACTGTTGTTGTTTTCATTTCACTGCTGCTATTATTTCACTACTGATGCTACTATAAAACAGTTACTACTAATAAACCACTGCGAACAAGTCCACTTTCAGGTGAAGGTGAATTGAGAACTCACTTGTTAAGGCTCACAAATATTCTTTGGCTCCCCTTGTGTCAAATCAATAATTTGGGTTTTACTTCCCTCGAAGACTGTTGCGAGCCCCTATACTTGTGGGTCATCAATGTATTGTAAGTAGTTCGTTTAGTTCTTGAGGACATGGGACAAGTCATTATGTTAGTAGTGAAGTTGTGTTGAAGTAATCTCGTGGTTCGGTATTTAAGTTATGGTGCTATTCTTCTAGTCGTGTCATGTGAACGTCGACTACATGATACTTCACCTTTATGGGCCTAGGAGGATGCATTGTGTATTTGTCTACTAATTGTGGGGTTGCCGGAGTGACAGAAACCTAAATCCCCGTTAGGAAGCCAATGCACGAGGGAGCGTAGAATCCCAGAGTTTTAAGGTTGTGGTTAGATTTATCTTAATTACTTTCTTGTATTTGCGGATGCTTACGAGTGGTATAATCACAAGTATGTATTAGTCCTAGTTGGGCGGTGCATTAGCATAGGTTCACCCACACAACACTTCACGAACCAATGGATATTAATCAACCGTAACAAAGCCAAAGCACTTGAAAAAATTCCCATGTGTCCTCGAGAACGTTTGGTAGTCATAAGTAACACAACCGGCTTGTCCTTTGCTCTCAAAAGGATTGGGGCACTCGCTGCAATATTATCTACTGCACTTTATTTACTCACACTCTATTTATCTACTATATCAAAAAACCTCCAAAAACCTGTTTACTAGTGTTTACAGTGAATCCTCTATCCAACCTGCTTGTCAACACCTTATGCTCCTCGTTGGGTTCTACACTTATTTATCAAAAGTACTACGATACACCCCCTATACTTCTGGGTTATCAAGACTATTTTCTAGCACCGTTGCCGGGGAGTGAAGCGCTATTGGTAAGTGGAATTGGCAAGAGAAACTTTTACTGTGAGTGATGTTTTTATTTCTGTCTGCTGTTTTATTTCATTATGGAGAATACTTTTGGTTCTTTGTTTAGGGGTACTTCTACCGTTGCTACTAGGATAGTTGGTAACCCGTTATCTGCTGAATTAGATCCTTATAAAATATCTTCGAAAATTGTTGGACGTGTTATGGATAACTGCTATTACGATGATGGAACTGTCCATCCCAGTGATCATTTGCTCTTTATACATGAATTATGCGATTTATTTAGGTGTGTAGGTATTACAATGGATCAAGTTAAAAGGAAATTATTTTCTTTATCGCCGAAAGGAAGATCCACTGAATGGTTCAAATTACTAAAGAATGGTGAATCTATTGGATAGGGGGAAATTGTTCCTCTCTTTTATTCTAAATTTTATCCTCCTAGTGAGATTCATAAAGACCGGAATCAAATCTATAATTTCTGGCCTCATGATGGAGAGAGTATTTCCCAAGAGTGGGGAGAATGAAGTTATTAATGCTTAAATGTCCCGTTTATGAACTCCCGAGAAATATTGTTATCAATAATATGTATGCAAGGCTTTCTCATCATGATAAGGATTTATTGGATGCTTCTTGTTCTGGATCATTCACATGTATGAAGGAAGAAGCTAAATGGGATCTTCTTGACCGTATTCAAGAAAACACTGAAGGATGGGAGAATGACAAAGGTAGAAAGTCAGGTATAAATTATGATTATGAATGCATTAAATCTTTTATGGGAACCAATGATTTCTATGGTGTTAGTGCTGTTTGTGGTCTTGATTCTCAAATCTTTGCAAACTGTCTTAAAGATTTTGCCTCCTATCTTGATATTCCTAAAAAGAATTATCACAAGTACAATGCAGCTTATAAAGTTGTTGTTCCTGTTAGTAATATAGAAGTGCATGCGGTTAATCCTGCTGTTCCCGAGCTTTATGTTGAAAAATGCCTTTCCCTGCTAAGGTGAAAGAACACTCTATGGTGGCTAATGTGGTTAGTAAGAGTAATAAGAAATCTACTGAACACGATGAACAAATAACTGTTGAACCTGTCGTAGCAATAGTAAAAGATCTTGTTTGTGGGAATGTAGAGGATGAACACATTGCCTTCTGTGAGTATGCTTCTAATATTGTTTCTCATCCTCATAGACCTAAGAAAACTAGTGTTCATGTGCTTTCTGTTAAGATTGGTGATCATTGATATTATGGTTTGTGTAATATTGGTGCTAGTTCTAGTGCTATACTTTATGAGCTTTATAGAGAAATTATGCATGAAATTGGTTCTTTTGATCTTGCAGATATTGATGTGGTTATTCAGCTTGCTAATAGAGAAACTGTTTTTCCGATTGGTATTGTTAGAAATGTGGAAGTTTTATGTGGTAAAACTAAATATCCCACCGATTTTCTAGTACTTGGTAAGGCTGCTAGTAAAAGTTGTCCTATCATTTTTTGTTGACCCTTCTTTAACACTTGTGGTGCTATTATAGATTATAAAAGAGAGAAGATTTTGACAAAATTTGATGGAAAATCTTATGAGGTCAATCTGTCCAAATTTGCTAGAGCGTCTTATGAATCTAAATTGCCTGATGAGAATTTTAAAGTTGAACAACTTCCTTCTATTTCTCTTGCTCCTAACAATGCTTTGCAGCAATATATGGAGGACCACAAGAGTAATGTCTTTATGGAAGAGAGAAATTAGATTGACGATATTCTTCGTCGTCAACCGGTGATACTGAAACATAATTTACCTATAGAAGACTTGGGTACCATATTACCACCCAAGGAGGATCTTGTCTTTGATTTAAAACCTTTTCCGCATGATCTTAAATATGCTTACCTTGATGATAAGAAAATATATCCTGTTATTATTAGTGCTAAACTTTCAGGTGAAGAAGAGGAAAGATTATTGGGAATTCTGAAGAAACACCGTGGAGCTATTGGATATACTCTTGATGATTTGAAGGGAATTTCTCCTACTATATGTCAACATGCTATTAATATTGAACCTGATGCACTGCCAGTAGTTGAACATCAACGTCGTTTAATTCCTAAGATGAAGGAAGTGGTAAGAAATGAGGTATTAAAACTTCTTGATGCTGGTCTTATTTTTCCTATTGCTGATAGTAGATGGGTGATCCATGTGCATTGTGTCCCTAAGAAGGGAGGAATGACTGTTGTGCCTAATGAAAACAATGAGCTTATTCCGCAAAGAGTAGTAGTTGGTTATAGAATGTGTATTGATTTTAGAAAGGTTAATAAAGTTACTAAGAAAGATCATTATCCTCTACCATTTATTGATCAAATGCTAGAGAGGTTGGCTAAGAAAACTCATTTTTGCTTTCTTGATGGTTATTCTGGGTTTTCTCAAATTTCTGTTAGGAAGCAAGATCAAGAGAAAACAACCTTTACTTGTCCTTGTGGTACTTATGCTTATAGACGTATGCCTTTTGGTTTGTGTAATGCTCCTGCTACTTTTCAAAGATGCATGTCTACTATTTTTCATGGTTTTTGTGAAGAGATTGTGGAAGTATTCATGGACGATTTTTTCGTCTATGGAACTTCTTTTGATAATTGTTTGCACAACCTTGATAAAGTTGTGCAGAGATGTGAGGAAACTAATCTTGTTCTTAATTGGGATAAATGCCACTTTATGGTTAATGAAGGAATTGTTCTTGGACATAAAATTTCTGAAAGAGGTATTGAAGTTGACACAACTAAAGTAGAAGCCATAGAGAAAATTCCTTGTCTTAGGGATGTTAAAGGTATTCGTAGTGTTCTTGGTAATGTTGGTTTTTATAGGAGGTTTATTAAAGATGTCTCTAAAATATCAAAGCCTCTTACTAATCTTCTTCAAAAATATGTACCATTTGTTTTTTATGATGATTTTAAGGAAGCTTTTGAAACTTTAAATAAGGCTTTAAATACTGCTCCTATTGTTCAACCACCTGATTGGAATTTACCTTTTGAAATTATGTGTGATGCTAGTGATTTTACTGTAGGTGTTGTTCTTGCACAGCGCGTAGATAAGAAGTTGAATGTTATTCCTTATGCTAGTAAGACTCTTGATGCTGCTCAAAAGAATTATGATACTACTGAAAAAGAGTTCTTAGTTGTAGTTTTTGCGTGTGATAAGTTTAGGCCTTATATTGTTGACTCAAAGGTTAATATTCATAATAATCATGCTGCTATTAGATACCTTATGGGAAAGAAAGATGCTAAGCCTAGGCTTATTAGATGGGTGTTGCTTTTACAAGAGTTTGATTTGCATATTGTGGATATAAAGGGTGCTGAAAATCTTGTTGCTAATAACTTGTCTAGATTGGAAAACATTACTTTTGATCCTATTATTGTTAATGATAGTTTTCCAAATGAACAGTTGGCTGCAATAAAGGTAAAACCCCAAGATAGTCCATGGTATGCTGATTATGCTAACTTTATTATTTCAAAGTATTTTCCTCCAACATTTACAGCTCAACAAAAAAGAAAATTCTTCTATGATTTAAGGCATTATTTTTGGGATGACCCACATTTATGTAAAGAAGGAGTAGATGTTATTATGAACAATGTGAAATATTGAAGAAGTGTCATGGTAGTGCTTATGGAGGACATCACGCTGGAGATAGAACCGCACAGAAGGTTCTACAATCAGGTTTCTACTGGCCTACACTCTTTAAATATGCACGTAAATTTATTTTATCTTGTGATGAATGTCAAAGAGTAGGAAATATTTATAGACGTAATGAAATTCCTATGAGTTATTCTCTTGTTATTGAACCTTTTGATTGTTGGGGATTTGGCTTTATGGGTCCTTTTCCTCCTTCGAATGGTTATACTCATATTCTTGTTGTTGTTGATTATGTTACTAAGTAGGTAGAACATATACCTACTAAAAGTGCTGATGGTGAGATCTCTTTAAAAATGCTTAAAGATGTTATTTTACCTAGGTTTGGTGTGCCTAGATATCTTATGACTGATGGAGGTTCTCATTTTATTCATGGTGGTTTTAGAAAAACCCTTGCTAAATATGATGTTAATCATAGAATTGCCTCAGCTTATCATCCTCAAACCAGTGGGCAAGTAGAATTATCAAATAGAGAAATTAAATCTATCTTGCAAAAGACTGTTAATAAATCTAGGAAGAATTGGTCAGATAAGTTGAATGATGCTTTATGGTCTTATAGAACTGCTTATAAAAACCCTATGTGCATGTCTCCCTATAAAATGGTTTATGGAAAAGCTTGTCACTTGCCTTTAGAATTAGAACACAAAGCTTATTGGGCAGTGAAAGCACTAAATAAAGATTTTAAACTTGCTGGTAAGAAAAGAATGCTTGATTTGAATCATCTAGATGAATGGAGATGTGAGACTTATGAAAATGCCAAGCTCTTCAAAGAGAAACTTAAACAATGGCATGATAAAAGAATCCTTAAAATAGAGTTTCATGTTGGTGAGAAAGTTCTATTGCATCGGTTTCGTCTTAGATTTTTTGCAGGAAAATTACTCTCTCGATGGGAAGGACCTTATATTATTGAAGAAGTGTATCGTTCAGGTGCAATAAAAATTGCTTCCCTCAAAGATAACACTACACAAGTGGTAAATGGGCAAAGACTCAAACATTATATTTTTGGGGATTCCTATGATGAAGATGTTGGTGTTATTCAAGTAATGACTCCGGAGAAGTTCATTAGAGGGAAGATTCTAGAATTTGCAGAGTCTGTTTTGGAATAGGTAACAGTTCTGTTAAGAAAAAGTTCGCGGAATACCTTTTCAGTTATAAACTATTGTTTTTGGAAAATATAAAAATTACCAAGCAGAAGAGGAGTTGGAGATGGTGCCCGGAGGCACCACACCATGAGGGGGAGCGGGCCCACCCCATGGCCACGACACCCTATGGTGTGGGCACCCCAGATCCCCTTTCCGACTCGTTTTCCACCTGGACTTTCCTTTCGTTACGCATATTTTTGCTATATAATCCCCTGGATCCGCCAAGGTCTGTATATCGTTTTCTCATCGTGTTTCTATTTTGATCTGTTTCTGCCAGGATCTATTTTCAGTTTTAGAAGCATCATGGTCTCCGCCAACAACAATAAGAGGAAGGGACCGAAGGAAGATGATCTCCAAGACCGGAAGTCGGAGGATGAGATCGAGAGTGGAGCTGAAGGAGATGTAGAAGAAAACCCACGAGTACGTCCATGCGCCACCATCGCAAGCATTGGAGTGGTTGCAAAACCTTCCAAGCAAACGGCAAGGACGAACACTGGATGGAAGGCCCGACTTCACTTTTTATCCCCAGATATTCCACTTTCAAGTATTAAGAGACCTTGCCATACTTTAATTCATGAATATAAATATATGAGGGTACACGAGTCAAGGTTGCCTTCTTGCTGGGATATGGATCATTCTAACCATGCAGATAGAGAAATCTCTCAACCTAAGGAAGTGTGGGGGAAAAATCTTGATGGATGGAATTCACCGTCTAACAAGCATGCAAACTGTATTGATCATAATACGGAGATGATGCGTATGCTTATGTTCTCAATTGAAGATCTAAAAAAATCAATTGATAATCTCATCGAGAAGGATTCACCACCACCACCAAAGAATTGATTCGTCATTGGTATTGGCATCCCTTTGGTTTATTCCAAGCTTGGGGGAGTGCTGTGGTATCACCTTTATCTTTCACCCTTTACCTTTTAGTAGAGTCATATCGTGAGTAGAGGAAATATAATATAGGATGGTTTGCAGTATGGAAGTGTTGCTTCTTAGTTGGTTATCGTTGTATCCCTTGGTTTGAGTTGTCGTAATGAAATATTAATGAGAAGTTTCATCATCTACTTGTTCTACTTTATTTTAGTTTGCAATTTTTTTTTATGTGATTGATCTTGTTATTAGTATTGGTATCAATTTTGGAGCTTCAAGATAATCTAGTTGGTTTTGGGAAACTTAGCATTGGTCAGTAGCAACAATTTGTTGAGACTTAAGTAGAAAAGAGGGAGTTGCATGTAGATATATGATGCACCCAAAATGCATCTACCTTTCCAAGCACTTTGCAACGTACTTCTCTCCGGAGTCCCCCCATAATTGAATAAATCTGCAGAATCTGACGCTGTTTTTAGCAAAAGTCTTCTTTCCGTCTATTTTCGCAGGACTTTTCACAGGGGACGAAAACCACGTAACTTTTTATGGAAAAGAAGGGGAATGAGCACCAGATGGGGCCGGGGGGCCACCCGAGGGCCAAAAGGGGGCCCCACACGTGGCCAGATTCCTTGGCCGCGTGGGGTCACCCCTTTTGGGCCCAGATGGTCCACTCCGGCTAGGTCTTCCACGTACCCCTCCATATATACGATAAACTGACGGGTTTCGAAGGGGAGGGTTGTTCGCGAAACGGAGCGTCGCCGCCACCACGATCTTCGATTTCGGAGTCAGATTGATCCGGGATTTCACCCCCGGAGGTGGAATTCGAGGGGCTTCGTCACCGTCATCATCACCACCATCATCTCCATCAACCATGAGCTCCATCACCCCCTCCATGTGTGAGTAGTTGATGTAGGCATGTGAGGTGTGAGGGGTTTTGGATGAGATTGATCATGTAATTGCTACCCGGTATGCGGGATCTAGGGGTTGTCTTGAGAATTCTTATGTCTTATGTTGATGCACTATTGCTAGGCTTAATGCTTGTTACTAGGGCCTAAGTGGCATGATTTCAGTACTGAACTTACATTGCTACATCATATATTTGAGTTTGTTATCTATCTGCAATGTGTATTACCTGCTATTATGTTGAACCTGTGAACCCTAAAGTGACAGCTAGGGAAAACAAGGGGGATATGTTCTAGTTTGAGGATTATGTGTGTTCATGGAGTGTTAATGCGTTGGTCCGGGCTATTCGAAAGGGTAGACCTTAATTACCTGTAGTTCCAAATTGGCCCCGGTGAAATGGGCAGGTAGGACAACAGGCTTTGTGCAAATTCTCTTGGTTAGTACGCACAATAATTTACGGAACACACACCTACATAAAACTGAGATAGAGAAATGCCCCTCTGCTAGCAAAACATTATTACATGATCAATCTTATCCGTCCAACACCCCGCTGTCACCTCATGCATGTGTTTTAGTCTATGGTTTACTTTCACTCTTTTCCGGTGAAAACTGGGAAAACACTTGCTCTCCATTTACTTTCTGTTTGTTTACTTTCACTTCGTTATTACACTCACCACTCTCGCTGCAAGTTTGTTGATACACAGGTGTGGTTGGGAGTGACGTCCCAATTGCTAAAGTCTCACTGGTATTCTTGTGTTCCCACTGAGTCGAACTACAAATTTGGGTAATACTTCCCATCGAAGACTACGATTGATCTCCTGCACTTGGGAGCCATCAAGACTGTTTTCTGGCGCCGTTGCCGGGGAGCCTAGCTTTATTGGTAAGACCACTTGTTATTGTCTACTTGCTGCACTTTCTTTTTCCCTACAACGGGAAAGGGAAAGGACACTTCGAAGGAGGTAATGCCTCCGACTACTCGTTCTGGTAATGATTTGCCTAGTAGACCAAATTTTTCACCTAATATTGTTTCTACTGTGGCTGCTAAGAAAAAGAAAGGAATAGCTGGTAAATCACCATTGTGGAAAATGTCTACTAGTACACCTAATAATCAAACACTTGATAATGTAGACAAAGAACTAGCTTCTGAAATTCCTGAAACTATTGAAACACCTGAGGCAAATGAAACACCTGAAACAACTGAAATTCCTGAATCTTCTGTAGATGAAAATGTAGAACTTGAGCTAGAAAGAAATGAGACTCGTAGAGAGTATGAATATGGGGCCTCTTCTGAAGAAGAAGAAGCATTTATTGAGGCCTTTATATCACCTGATTATTCAAAACTTGATAAACTCTCTATTTATGATGATGCATCTCTTGGAAACTGTTTTGCTGCTACTAGGAATTTGTGTGGCCCAGCTATTAGAATTAGAGATAAAGATTATGAATTCAATGTTAATCCTGAGATAATTGAGATATTTGAGAAGTCTAGATTCTGTGGAAAGGATGAGGAGTCTCCTCTTGATCATATTGCTGAATTGCATGCTTTATCTACTACATTTGGAAATGATGAAATCCGTCAACATTATTTATTCTTAAAATTGTTTCCTTTTTCTTTGGGTGAAGATGCTAGAGTTTGGTATAATCGTTTAGGACCTGCATGTATTACTAGTAAGGAAGAATGCTTGCAATTGTTTTTCAATAAATATTTTCCTGCTGAAAGGATACATGCATTAACTGTTGAAATTGGCAATTTTAAACAAGATAAGAAAGAGAGTCTACCCCAAGCTTGGGGGAGATTTGGTAAAATGTGTAAGAAATGTCCTGGTCATGGTTTTAAACCTCATGAATTGCTTGATATATTCTATGATGGACTAATGGGGGAAACAAGAGACTACCTTGATAGTATTGAAGGGAATATCTTTAGGGACAGAAGTGTTGATGAAGCAATTGAATTACTGGAGTCTATTCTCGAGAATGAAGCTGATTGGAACATTGAGGAGATAGATAAAAATGAGACACTCCCAGAGAAGAAAGGAGGTATACTCGAATTGAACCAAGAAACAATGGCTGAAGCTTCCAAGGATATTAAAGAGAAGGGAATTAAAACCTCTCATCTCAAGGAATTATCTGAAATGGGTATTAAACTTCCTACTCATGAACCATGCTTTCCAATTCAAGTGAACTCTATACTCCCTATGGAAGGTAATGAGGAGGTAACACCTCCTGTTGATGTCTCTTATGTTAACAATTTTGCTTATCATGATAATCCTGAGGAGCGTAAAATTAGAATGACTATCATGGAAAACCATCATAAAATTAATTTCCTCCATGAAAATTTAAATGCTAGTGTAGGGGAAGTGAAAAGAATTGTTAAACATTGTGAAATGATGAACAATCAAGTTGAGCAAATGATTTGTTTACAAAATCAATTGTATGAAAATCTGAATAAACAAAAACAATTATGTGGAGTTAATACAAGGGGAGGTGCAAGCACCCAGGATCCTGATTATCCTGATGATCATCCTAAAAGAAAAGAGCAAGTTGCTCTTAAAGATAAATCTTTTGCAGGAAAATCTCCCAATGAAAATGAGCATGATGATGACTCCAATGAGCAAGACAAGGATATTTCTATTTCTGATGCTGAAACTGAGGATGATAATAATGAAGAAGAAGAATCATCTCCACCTGATATTGAACAACATGATGATAATAATGAAGAAGCTGCTGGTAAGGAGGATCCTCAGCCTCCTATTAAGAACACCAAGAAGAAAAAGAAACCAAATAAAGATAAAGATAAAGGTAAAGAAAGGGATCCATGGGTACAAAGACCCATTCCATATCCCCAAGAGGCATCAAAAACAAAAGATGAAGAGAGGTATGGGCAATTTTATGATATGATTAAGAATATCAAATTAGAGATTCCACTTATTGATGCGATTAAGAATCCTCCATATTCAAAATACATGAAAGATATTGTCACTAATAAAAGAAAGATACCTACTGATGCTATTACTGCTATGCTTGCTGATTATTCATTTAAAGGAAAATTGCCTGAAAAACGTGGAGATCATGGTATTCCTACTATTCCTTGCAAAATTAAAGAAGCCTATGTGAAATATGCATTATGTGATTTAGGAGCTGGTGTTAGAATTATGCCTTTCTCACTATATAAGAAGCTTAATTTGAACAAACTAGTTCCAACAGAAATATCTTTACAAATGGCAGATAAAACAACTGATGTACCTATAGGAATATGTGAGGATGTTCCCATCTCTATTTCTAATGAGTTGATACCTACTGATTTTGTTATATTAGAAATGCCTGAAGATGATAATCTATCTATTATTCTTGGTAGACCTTTTTTGAATACTGCAGGAGCTGTGATAAATTGCACTGAGAGCAAAGTGACATTTAATTTAAAGGCAAAGAGCACACTATTTATTTTCCCAAGAAGAAACATGTTACAAGTATGAGCACAAGTGTGAATGCTATACAAATAAATTCCATTAAGATGGGTAGCATTGAAATACCTATACCACCTCCAGCACCAAGGTATGAAATATTGATGATTGGGACCATTCCAATCAAATATGAGGTAACTTGATTTATTGTTTTATAATAAGTAATAATAAGAATCATGAGCTATATTCTTTACATGTTGCTAATGAGACCTGATCAACCTCATTACTAATGTGGAAATGATAAAGGCATGATTCACAAACATTTAAATTGCATTTTTTTATGTTATTTTCTTTAAAATTGTGAGACGTAGATATAGTATTAAATTTTTTAGAATCAGAAGTCACAGAATATGAAGTTTTAGAAATTCTCTGTAGAAAAGTTTCACGTAAAATTCCAGAAAAATTAGGGGGTCAGTTTTTTGCCCGAAGGGACCAACAGCCAGTGGGGGAGCACCAGCAGGCCACCAGGGGCCATAATAGGTACCTCCACGCGGCCTTCCTTGGCCGCGTGGGATACCCCATTTTTGGCCACAAGTGGATGCTGGGGCCCATCCAATGCGCATCTGCTCCCTTTCGACCGAAAACCAACCCCAGTTCATCTCCTCCATTTTTCTCGTGCTCTGTTTCTCCGTCAATCCTCGATCTCCACATTTGAGGCAGATTTTTCAAATCTGTTTGATGGAATCACTCCTTGGTATGTAACTCCTTCACTCATCCAATTACTTTTTGCTCCCATGATTTGTGTATGAAGTATTTTGCTGCACTAGGTGTCACCTATTATGTCTAAGAACTCCATGAATTTAAGTTTTCTAGTTGATATGGATGCATGATATTGATTGGAGGACTAGTTATGGATGCCTTAGCAATTAGTTAGAGTGATACAATTTAATTTTTGTTGAATTTTATTTTGGTACAGCAAGGTAACATGCTGAACAAGGGAAAGTCATTGCTTGGGGAGGATGAATTGGTTTTTGCAGGTGAAAATCTGTGTGTCCATACCACAAGATAGCAAGACCCCGAAGTTCTTGAACATTGGGGGATTACTGAAGATTTCCAAGCCTTTGCTGCAACTACGGGGCTGCTTGAGTTCTCACGCCATCCACGCAACACATATGTGGAACTCTCGAGGGAATTCCTCTCTACATTCAGGTTTGAGGGACCGGTGGTGCACCGGAAAAGTAAGTCTAAGAACCCTCCTCCAGCTACTTTTGTCATTAAATTTACAATGAGGGGGCAGCGTTTAGTCCTGTCATTAGAGGAATTCTGTAAGGCTATACGTGTACCAACTACGGGGTTATGGGATGAAACATATGCTGATTCTAGAGAAGAAATTGTCACATTCTGGCGTAGCATTGCTAGAAATATTCCTGAAAGAATGAATAGAGGCAAGCTCACATGCATCCAACACCCGGGCCTTAGATATTTTGCATTGTTTCTTGCTAGAGGATTCCTTGCTAGGGATAACACTTCTGCTTGCACTGGTCCTATGATCTATTTATTAAAATGTGCAATGGAAAATACAACACCTATATATAACCTAGGAACCATACTTGCTAGAACTTTGCATTTAGCTGTGAGTAGGAATGGCACGGATAAAACTCCTTTATATGTTGGTGCCATCGCCACTTTAATCCATGAATACATTATGGCAGAACGAGGTTTTAATGATAACTTGGGTACCATGGTAAATGAGTCTCGACTGCTGGATTTTGTTTTACTTTTTCGCATGGATATGAGCAGGGCTCATAAATAATATTTTTCATATTGCTATAAGGATTCTAATGGGCACATTGTCTCTGTTAGGCTCCCTTGTGCTGACTTGTTTGACAGGGAGACAAAGTGGACTGTGCAAGAAGAGCCACAACAAGAAGAGCAACAACAGGAGGAGCCCCAATACCAGGCGCCTATGGCATATCCCTGGGGCTTCCCTGAACCACACCTTGGAGCACAGGCATGGCAGGATCCATCCTTCTTCCAGGGAGGTTCGTTGAGTGGTGGACATGATTACCACCCAGGATACTAGCTTGATCACAAGCTTGGGGGAGTATTTCTCTCCCTCCTCATTCGTTGTGTTATATCACTTGCATGTTATTTGTTGTTTTATGTTCTTTAAATGTGAAAAACATAAAAATATTTTTGTTATTTGTTAGCTAGTTTACTTCTGGTTATTTACATTATGTTTCTAAAAATCAAAAACCATGAAAAGATTTTTTTTTCTTGAGTTTAGTATAAATACGGAGCTGCAGGAATTGGTGAAATATGTTCACTGTTATATGCTTTAATCTTTACTTGTGACTACGTTTGAGCTGAAAATTTAATCACTACTGCAACTTTTTATGGCCTTCACCTCTATAAAACATGAGAAACTTTTGAGGTGTTTAGGTAGGTAAACAAATTGCTGAATGCAGTAAATTTTTATAGCAAGATTTGAGTTTTTATTGAGTAGTTCAAGTGGGGAGAGGAGAACAACAATGATATGATAATGTGCTTGAAGGGATGAAAGGTATGACACCTTTGCCGTGCTTATGTATGCTTTTTAATAACAGCAAGTGCACACCTTATGATTCCCTTAACACTTAGTGACATAATAGCCATTGTTTATCTTCTCTGTGGTTTAGTAGAATATATTCTGATGCAAATGAAATATTGTTTAGTGTCATTACTTGGCTGATGGATTGAATAATTGTAGCCTTAAGCAAAGGTTTACGCATCCCATTGTGCTTATTGAACTTGCCAACCAAGGAAAGAATTAAAAGAGAAAATTTCATGAATGATAAAAGTGGAGTCTTATGCTTGGCGAACTTATGGTTGGGGGTTAGTCTAAATGTGTATCACATGGAAAACTTTCAACGCTGCACTAAGAATTCTATATTCAAGTTGATATCATGTTCTTTTAACTGTGGATGCCTGTCATGCCGAAATGAGGTAGAGGAATAGTAAGTCTTGATGAGTAAGTATATATGATTAGAGAGACGCATTGGGCCGCTAACCCAAGCCATGCGATATCATGGTGGAAATTTACTTATAGCTAGAATGGACTCCGCAACGTATCCTATAATAAAATAAGAAGCTATGCATATAGTGAATGAAATAAAAAAGGATAATGAGTCCATTCCATTTGTTTGTCTTGCCATTTTTACATGGGCTGGTTTCCATGTCATGGGGCAAGAGGTACCCCAATTGCTGCTCTCTATGATGTCATTAATACTTACAATGATTGTACAAGGCTTATTAGGAATCTAGAGTTGAGTAATCATGGTGCGGGACTTCGCTTTTAAGGGGCATGAGGCTTTCAACTTGTATTTTGTAAAGCATAAGAATCAAAATGAAAAATTAATGCTTTAGCAAAACTGAGAGCAAGGTAGTAAGCACAATGATTTTACTTGTCAACATATGAAAGAATCATAGATCTCAAAAATCTTGATATGATTCAATCATCAGCGATGCACAAGCCTTTGTTTATGTCTACAATTGAGCAAACTCATTCAAGTATTAACACTTCATGTTATTTCTATTGCAACAAGTATAAATGCTTCAACGCTGAGTAGATGCACACTTGCTAGTATTTTGCTACTTGTTACAGGAATCATGTCTTGAGTATTTGCTTGTATTAATTGATGATGCATATGCAATGCAAAGTTCTTGCCAAAGTTTTTATCGCTTCTGCACTGCGTTTGAGTTGTTCGAGGACAAACAACGAGCTAAGCTTGGGGGAGTTGATGCACCCAAAATGCATCTACTTTTCCAAGCACTTTGCATCGTATTTCTCTCCGGAGTCCCCCCATAATTGAATAAATCTGCAGAATTTGACGTTGTTTTTAGCAAAAGTCTTCTTTCCGTCTGTTTTCGCAGGACTTTTCACAGGGGACGAAAATCACGTAACTTTTTATGGAAAAGAAGGGGAATGAGCACCAGATGGGGCCGGGGGGGCACCCGAGGGCCAAAAGGGGGCCCCACACGTGGCCACATTCCTTGGCCGCGTGGGGTCACCCCTTTTGGGCCCAGATGGTCCACTCCGGCTAGGTCTTCGACGTACCCCTCCATATATACGAGAAACTGGCGGGTTTCGAAGGGGAGGTCTGTTCGCGAAACGGAGCACCGCCGCCACCACGATCTTCGATTTCGGAGTCAGATTGATCCGGGATTTCACCCCCGGAGGTGGAATTCGAGGGGCTTCGTCACCATCATCATCACCACCATCATCTCCATCAACCATGAGCTCCATCACCCCCTCCATGTGTGAGTAGTTGTTGTAGGCATGTGAGGTGTGAGGGGTTTTGGATGAGATTGATCATGTAATTGCTACCCGGTATGCGGGATCTAGGGGTTTGTCTTGAGAATTCTTATGTCTTATGTTGATGCACTATTGCTAGGCTTAATGCTTGTTACTAGGGCCCAAGTGGCATGATTTCAGTACTGAACTTACATTGCTACATCATATATTTGAGTTTGGTATCTATCTGCAATGTGTATTACCTGCTATTATGTTGAACCTGTGAACCCTAAAGTGAAAGCTAGGGAAAACAAGGGGGATATGTTCTAGTTTGAGGATTATGTGTGTTCATGGAGTGTTAATGCGTTGGTCCGGGCTATTCGAAAGGGTAGACCTTAATTACCTGTAGTTCCAAATTGGCCCCGGTGAAATGGGCAGGTAGGACAATAGGCTTTGTGCAAATTCTCTTGGTTAGTACGCACAATAATTTACGGAACACACACCTACATAAAACTGAGATAGAGAAAGGCCTCGTTGCTAGCAAAACATTATTACATGATCAATCTTATCCGTGCAACACCCCGCTGTCACCTCATGCCTGCGTTTTAGTCTCTGGTTTACTTTCACTCTTTTCCGGTGAAAACTGGGAAAACACTTGCTCTCCATTTACTTTCTGTTTGTTTACTTTCACTGCATTATTACACTCACCACTCTCGCTGCAAGTTTGTTGATACACAGGTGTGGTTGGGAGTGACGTCCCAATTGCTGAAGTCTCACCGGTATTCTTGTGTTCCCACTGAGTCGAACTACAAATTTGGGTAATACTTCCCATCGAAGACTATGATTGATCTCCTGCACTTGGGAGCCATCAATATATTATTCCATGATCTTTCTTTCTTGTTAGCTCATAAGCTTAGTATTCTCGAATAAGTTTGTTTGCACCTTCAAGGAAGATTGCATGATTGGCTTTATCATATATGTTTTTGTTTGTTTTACTTCAATTCTTATGCTTGCTAGCCAAAAACCTATACTGAGAGGGAATGCTTCTCGTGCATCCAAACCTTGAGCCCAAAATCTTGTCATTGGTGTCCACCATACCTACCTATATGTGGTATTTCACCGCCACTCCAAGTAAATTGCTTGTCTGCTACCTTTAAACCTTCAAAGTACACCTGTTCTATGCTCCTGTTTTAGCTCATGAGGACGCAAATAGAGAATCTTTATCTCACTTGTTGATTGGATTTCACACCCTGGACTAGTGGCTTCATCCGCTTATCCAAATGCTAGAAGAGCTGGCAGCGGGGTTCCCATCCCCAAATAATAATACAAATTCTCTTCACTATTTTTGCCCCTGATTTTTCAGTCAAAGCATAATTGTGTAAACAAAAGAGAAAGAGGGATGACCTTCTATACCAGTTGCGTCCTTCTATGGGAGCCTCTCTTGTGAAGTCTAGTTGGCTTGTGACGTACTATATTTTCTTCTTGTCATTCGTTGACATAAACATACACCTCTCAAAATTTAGACACTCCTCCACGGTTTGTGATTGTTGGCAGGCACCCGAGGATTCGGTTAGCCATGGTTTGTGTAAGAAAGGTTGGGAGGAGTGTCAACCATTTTATACCTCTATTTAAAAAAATAAAATCTCTAACACATGAGTGATCAATGCTTCCCTCTACGAAGGGCCTATCTTTTACATTTATGTTGAGTCAGTAAACCTACTTCTTTATGTCTTAAGCAAGCATTTGAGTTGTTGTGATTGATCCAGCTACATGTTGATTTACTCAATCATGTTCTTTATTCTTCTTTGTTTCTACAAATGCTTTTATCTTTTTTAATACCACTTTGAAAGTTACCAATGTTTGCAAAGAGAACGTTATAATTGAGCATGATAAACTCTGCAATATAGCTCTAGTATAAAGACTTTGATCGAAAGATAAGTACATTGTTAATTGTTCTCTGACCAAGAACAAAGTTTGCCTTTACCAATTTTGATTTAATGTTTTCACCTTTGTTGTTCCTTTGCTTGTTTCAAGTTTAATTATATGAGAGGAAGTTGTTGTCTAAAATTACTTGTCTTTGCACCTTTATTATGATTCCCTCTACTTGTTTCAAGTTAAATTATATGAGAGGAAGTTGCTGTCTAGAATGACTTGTGTATTGATATATGTGATGCTTCGTGTCCGTATTTTATTTATCGACACCTCACTCCATAAAACTGTGGTCATGTATACCGAGTTCAGTTTCGCTTGGGGACATGCGAGGTATAAGCTTGGGGGAGTTGATACGTCCATTTTGCATCACCGTTTTATATTGTTATTTTCTGTTATTCATTGATATATTTCATGTTATGATGCATCACTTATGTTATTTTATCTTATTTTGCATGTTTCATAATTTTTGGAGAATAAACACCGGGACCAGAAATCTGATGGAAAAAGCACTGTCAGGATACCCTATTTCAGAAGATCAGAAGAAGAGGGGGACACCGGAGATGTCTTAGAAGTCCATATGAGGGAGCTAGCCATGAGGAGAGCCGGAGGGGGGCCACCAGGGGCCCACACCACTAGGTGGCGCCCCCCTTGGTTGTGCCGCTAGGTGGTGTGGCCACTCTGGCCCACCTATGGTCGCCCTCTTTCGCGTACTTGACCCCAAGGGAACCCTAAGCCCCAGACTATCATTGAAGAATTATTCTGCCGCCGCCTCGGGGCGGAAAACACCCAAGAGAGAAAAGCTCTCTGGCAGGGAGAAATCTGATGGGGAAATTCCTCTCCGGAGAGGGGAAATCATCGCCATCGCCACCGTCATCACTCCGGGCATCATCAAGATCGTCATCGTCATCATCATCACCACCACCACCATCACCCTCATCATCCACCGTCATCCCGCTGTAACAATTAGGGGCCTATGTCGTTGTTTTGCATTAGATCTCTCTCCCGGTGTGGATTACTTGTTAGTAATTGATGCTTGTGAGATTTATCGGTGTTAGCACTTTATTACCAGATTGTTATTATCCATTATATCACCTCTTATTATTATCCATATGATGTCTTGTGAGTAGTTCGTTTAGTTCTTGAGGACATAGGAGAAGTCATGATTTTAGTAGTGAAGTTGTGTTGAAGTAATATCTCGTGGTTTGGTATTTAAGTTGTGGTGCTATTCTTCTAGTGGTGTCATGTGAACGTCGACTACATGATACTTCACCTTTATGGGCCTAGGAGGATGCATTGTGTATTTGGCTACTAATTGTGGGGTTGTCGGAGTGATAGAAAGCTAAATTCCCGTTAGGAAACCAATGCACGAGGGAGCGTAGAATCCCGGAGTTTTAAGGCTGTGGTTAGATTTATCTTAATTACTTTCTTGTATTTGCGGATGCTTACGAGGGTTATAATAACAAGTATGTATTAGTCCTAGTTGGGCGGTGCATTAGCATAGGTTCACCCACACAACACTTCACAAACCAATGGATATTAATCAACCATAACAAAGCGAAAGCACTTGACGAAATTCCCATGTGTCCTCGAGAATGTTTGGTAGTCATAAGTAACACAATCGGCTTGTCCTTTGCTCTCAAAAGTACTGGGCCACTCGCTGCAATATTGTTTACTGCACTTTATTTACTCGGACTTTATTTATCTGCTATATCAAAACCTCCAAAACCTGTTTTCTAGTGTTTACAATGAATCCTCTATCCAACCTGCTTGTCAACACCTTTAGCTCCTCGTTGGGTTTGACACTCTTATTTATCGAAAGTACAACGATACACCCCTGATACTTGTGGGTCATCAGTAAAAAGTATCTACCTCATGCATATACTCTATCATTTCAATCTTTTGTAGGTTGTATCACGACATGAAACATATTTACTCTTTGTGATACTTATCGCTTTTATCAAAACATACCAACTATCTCTTTTTCCCTTATTGATGTTTGTGCTACTAGTATTTTATCATGGCTTGTCTTGTCTAATACACATAAATGTTTGGTTGAGTCACATCCTCTTATTGTTAAATTTTCTTATTGATCAACCACCTCTTGCTCCAAGTGATAAGCCTCATTTTATTTTATGCTCAATTGCACTTGCTTTGTGTTTTAAAAAACCATGTAAGAGTTATGATTCCATTTTTGTGCACTTTGCATTCAAAATGCAATATTTCTAAATCATGCACAAATATTGGGGAGCTCTTTTTTTCTTTAGAAACACTCATTTTCTCAAACCATAATATCATTTGTTCATTTTGCTTATTGTTGATGGCTGATGTTGGTAAACCCCAAGAGAAAGGTTGTGAAGATTGCCGCGGCAAGTTTTCCCTCAGAAAAGAAACCAAGGTTGAATCGACTACTAGGAGGACAAGCAATCTCTGAAGGTTGATGCAGCTGAGATGGTAGGGCGCACTACCAGTTCAGAAGATACGTGGAACCTACACAACAAAATCAAATCACTTTGCCCCAATGAAGAACTGAGGTTCTCAATCTCACCGTTTTTGCTGAACACAAAGAGATTACACGTATGGTGCGGGAAATAATATGAGAACAATATGAAAGCAGTAGCAGTAGTGTGAAAACATTGGAAGTAGTGTGAAAATAGTGGAAGCAGTGTGTGTATTATCAGTATGAGAAAATGGACCGGGGTCCACAGTTCACTAGAGGTGTCCCTCCATAAAAGATAAATAACATGTGAGGTGAACAAATTACAGCTAGGCAATTGACAGAAATGAATGCTGCACCGTAGTGCATAAGCAAGACATAAAGATTACTATATGATTCATGCGGTCATTACAACAAGATACATAGACCTTCATCCAACTGCATCTATGACTAATAACCCACCCTCCAAATATCATCCGAACAAACGTTGGGTATTAAGTTGCAAGAAATAGATAATCATAGTAAGCAAAGTGTGTAATGTAAACAATGTAAACTAAGTATACACCGTTCTTTTCTCCCTAATGGAAACAGTACATCCTCCATCCGTCACGTTTTTGTCACTCGAGCACAGATGCAAAGGAGGCATGGTGGTGTAGACCCCTCCGGTGATGAATCCTCCTCCCGGCAGGGTGCTGGGGAGAGCTCCAGAACCCTCCCGATCTCGGTGTGACGATGACGGCGGCCTCGGGTGTTTCTCGGGACGAAGTGGTATATTTTTAGGGTTTATGTATCGAGGGAAATAAATAGGCGAAAGGGCGATGGCGGTGGACGCCCGAGGGGCCCACACCACCCCTAGGCGCGGCCATGGGGCACTGCCCTATTGTGTGGCCCCCTCCGAGCCTCTTTGGGACTCTGTGGATCCTTCGAGAATTCTAAGACTTCCGGTATTCGAATTTTCCAATTTCGAGAATATTTCCAGAACAACATTTCTGAAACTAAAAACAGCAGAAAACAGGGAACTAGCTTTGTGGCATCTTGTCAATAGGTTAGTCCCGGAAATCGATAAAAATGACATAAAGTGTATATAAAACATGTAGGAAATAATATGAAAACAACATGGAACATCAGAAATTAAGGATACGTTTATGACGTATCAACATCCCCAGGCTTAGTTCCTACTCTTCCTCGAGTAGGTAAACGATAAAAACATATAATTTCTGAGGTGACATGCTACCAACATAAAATTGATCATCAATAATGTAAATGCATATGTAAGCTGAGATCATAGTACTTTAAACACAAGCATGATAGATAAAATTTTAAAATAAAGCATAGCAATCACCTTGCATCATGAGAAGTAACACAAATAAAAGATCGTGAATAATAATGCACTCGAAAGATATACGTTTGTTTCAAGCATAGAGATAACATGGCAAAGTAATATTTTGCTTGTCCTTAAGAGTGGGGAAAAACATAAATGCCAGGACACCTTACAATTTCACGAGGAAGACTAGAACAAATAATTAGAGAACAAACAATAACACATCATGAATCAATTAATAATGTTTCTGGGACAAATGCACATTAAACTCAGAATGGCAACCATGCTCTCTCAACTGTGCATAAAGTTAGAAGATGGAGACTCAACATAAAAGTAAAAGAAAGGCCCTTCACAGAGAGAAGTAGGGATTAACTCATGTGCTAGAGCTTTTTATTTGATTAAACAGAGGTATAAAATGTTTGACATTCCTCCCAACCATCTTACACAAACCATGGCTAACAGAATCCTCGGGTGCCTGCCAACAATCACATACCGTGGAGGAGTGTCTATTTTTTAGAGAGGTGTATGCTTATGTCAACGAATAGTAAAAAGAAAATATAGTACGTCACAAGCCAACTAGACTTCACAAGAGCGGCTCCCATAGAAGGACACATCTGGGTAGAAGGTCATCCCACTTTCTCTTTTGTTTACACAATTATGCTTTGTCTGATAAATCAGTCGCAAAAATAGTTAAGAGAATTTGTTGTAATACTTTGGGGCTGGGCACCCTGCTGCCAGCTCTTCTATCAATTCGATAAGCGGATGAAGCCACTAGTACAGGGTGTGAAAGTCCAATCAAGAAGTGATATAAATATTGTCTATTTACGTCCTCATGAGCTAAAACAGGAACACAAAACAAGAGTAACTTTGAAAGTTTTAAAGGTAACACATTAGCAATTTACTTTGGAGTGGCGGTTAAATACCACATGTAGGTAGGTATGGTGGACACATTTGGCAAACTTTGGTTTTTGGGAGTTGGATGCACGAGTAGAGCTCATACTCAGTACAGGTGGAGGCTAGCAAAAGACTGGGAGCGACAAATCAAGAGAGCAATAATGGCCATAATCATGCATAGCGACATAAACATCATTAATAAAAGCATAAGTGGTACCACAATTAAAAAAACTAAATAATCATAGAGGCCATAAGTGACTGGTTCGTAGTCATAAACATGGTGTAAGCATGCGTCAAGTCAACCAAATAAAACATTCAAAGGAGAACACCACAAATTTATGCTTCAAAATGACAAGAACAAGTCATGATTCTTTCTAAGGCACATTAAACACTCTCAGCTATTTGAGACAAATCATGCTACTAAATAACCACTAGTCTTTAGAATTAAAATAACATCTAGCATGAAATGAAAAAGTCTAGCCACAATCTATACAAGCTTCTATTTGCATCGTTATAAATTCTACTACATGCGGCAGTTTCTTTTCCCAACAAGCACCAAACAAAATATTTTTTAACAAAAACTCTCTAAATGATACAGAAAGCAAACATGAGAGTAATCACAACTCTAATAAAACTAAAATCTATGAATAAGAGATGCAATGAAAACAAGAGCTAAACAGGAATTTTGCAGCAGCTAGAAGAAAAACTAAGAATACGAGCATAGCAAGTATTCAAACGAAAAAGCGGAGCGTGTCTCTCTCCCAAACAAGGAATGCTAGGGTCAAACTATATTATTTCATCAAGGAAAACAAAAGAAAACAAAAGAAAAAAAACTAACACTCCAAGTAAATTTGCTATGATGTGACCGAATAAAAATATAGTTTCATTAGAAGTGACCTGATAAATTGTTGATGAAGAAGGGGATGCCTTGGGAATCCCCAAGCTTAGATGCTTGAGTCTTCTTAGAATTTTCTGGGATGAACCACGGGGGAATCCCCAAGCTTTTCCTTTGCACTCTTCTTGATCACATTATATCACCCTCTTCTCTTGACCCTTGAAAACTTCCTTCACACCACACTCAAAGAGTAATTCGCATTAGAGAGTTAGCGCAACAATAAAAAATACATGGGTTATGTAAGGGAACAAGTGCTATTGATAATTTTAAACATTATCTACAACCACTGATGTTTCGTGAAGCAAAGAAATCCAATTGACATCGTAAAAGAGCAAATGCAAGAAAAATGGCAGAATCTACCAAAACCAGAACAGTCTGTAAAGAAAAAAAAATTGGGGGCACTTACGTTTCTCAGATATAAAAACTTAAAGAACAAAAACTTTTCTTAATTATATGAGGAATAATCACAAAAAAATTCAGATCATTCTTATATTTTTGGATTTCATACGATTTTTTACGGTGCACAACAGAAATCTGTTTCCTGCGCAGAAATCCAAAACCAACTCCAACTCTCGTCAGAAACTTTACTTGGCACAACTAAAACATTAAAATAAATATACAAAGGAGTTTCTACATAATTATATAACCCCTTGAATCAAAGAAAACAGATAAAAACAAAGAAAAAAATAAAACCATGGGTTATCTCACAAGAAGTGCTTTTCTTTAACGCCTTTTAGCTAGGCCCAGAAAAGTGGAATCAAGTGTTTTCAAGTGAAAACGCATCTAAATTGTAATTTTTTCGAATAATAGAATCAAAAGGAAACTTAATTCTCTTTCTAAGAAAGTGTTACATACCTGTCTTTAGTGGGAATTGAAATTTAATATTCCCCTCTTTCATATCAATAACAACACCAACAGTTCTAAGAAAAGGTCTTCCCAAAAAAATTGGACAAGAAGCATTGCATTCTATATTCATAACAACAAAATCAATTGGGATAATATTATTATTAACAATGATAAGAACATCATCAATTCTCCCCAAAGGTTTCTTTCTAACATTATCAATAAGACGAATATCCAAATAACATTGCTCCAAAGGTGGAAAATCAAGAACATCATAAAGTTTCTTAGGCATAATAGAGATACTAGCACCAAGATCACATAGATAATTGAAATTAAAATCATTCACTTCTACTTTAATAACGGGTTCCCAACCATCATCTAACTTCCTAGGGATAGAGGCTTCACATCTTAATTCATCCTCTCTAATTTGCATGGGAGCATTTGCAATATGTTTTGTGAAAGCCATATTCATAGTACTAGCATTAGGAAAACTAGGAAGATTTTGTAGGAACTTAATCACTTCAGTTATGTTGCAATCATAAAAGTCAAGATCATTTTTATCAAAGGTAATGGGACCATTGTTTCCCATGTTTCTAAAAATTTCAGCACTTCTGTCAGGAACATTTTTAGCAGTTTCAGGTAGTAGGGGTGTAAGTGGACAAGCCCACTTATGTCCACTTAACTATAGATAGTTCAATTAGTGACATAAATTCATACAAATGAACTATCTATAGTTAAGTGGACATAAGTGGGCTAAGTGGACTTGTCCACTTACACCCCTATCAGGCAGTTTTGCATTTTCAATAGCAGGAGTAGGAATGTTGCCAACACCAATTACTTTATAATTGATTGTAGAAGGTTTACTAGCATGAGAAGCTTCAGTTTTACTAGTGGTGGTAATGGTGCAAACATTAGCTATAATATTCTTTCTAGCCATTTCATCTTCTCTTTCCCATCTAGCATGCAATTTAGCTAGCATCCTAACATTATCGTCAAATCGAATTCGGATGGAATTAAAAGTTTTGATTTCTTTAACATCATGAGGTATAACCTTTAGTTTCAGAAAATCAACATCAAGAGCAAGGCTATCAACTTTAGAAGCAAGAACATCAATTTTACCAAACTTTTCCTCAACAGATTTATTAAAAGCAGTTTGTGTACTAATAAAATTCTTGAGCATGTTTTCAAGATCAGAGGGTACACTTTTATTGTTGTTGTAGGAATTACCATAAGCATTATTATTATTGGGAGGATATGGCCTATAATTATTGCTACCAAAATTATTCCTATAAGCATTGGTGTTGAAATTATTATTTTTAATGAAGTTCACATCGACATGCTCTTCTTGAGCAACCAAAGAGGCTAAAGGAACATTGTTTGGATCAATAGGAGCATGGCCATTCACAAGCATAGACATAATAGCATCAAGTCTACCACTCAAAGAAGAGGTTTCTTCGACCGAATTTTCCTTCTTACCAGTTTAGCTCTTTCAGTGTGCCATTCAGAATAATTTACCATCATATTATCAAGGAGCTTTGTTGCTTCCCCCAAGGTCATGGACATAAAGGTTCCTCCAGAAGCTGAATCCAGAAGGTTTCTTGAAGAAAAATTCAGACCTGCATAAATGGTTTGGATGATCATCCAAGTATTCAGTACATGAGTGGGACAATTCTTTACTAAAGATGTTATTGTTTCCCAAGCTTTAGCAACATGCTCATTATCAAGTTGCTTAAAATTAATAATGTTACTTCTTAAAGATATAATCTTAGCAGGAGGATAATATTTTCCAATGAAAGCATCTTTACACTTAGTCCAAGAATCAATACCATTTCTAGGCAAAGATAACAACCATTAGCTCTTCCTCTCAAAGAGAAAGGAAACAATTCCAGTTTAATAATATCTCCATCTACATCTTTATATTTTTGCATCTCACATAGTTCAACAAAATTATTAAGATGGGCAGCAGCATCATCAGTACTAACACCAGAAAATTTCTCTCTCATAATAAGATTTAACATGGCAGGCTTTATCTCATAAAAATCAGCAGTAGGAGCAGGTGGAGCAATAGGTGTGCTAATGAAATCATTGTTGTTGGTGCTAGTAAAGTCACACAACTCAGTGTTCTTGGGAGTAGTCATTTTAACAAGACTAAAAACAAGAATAAAACTACAGCCAGAATAAGAACTTTGTGTTTTTGATAAAGAGAAGGAAACAAGACAAAATAAAATAAACTAAGAAAAACAAAAACAAAGTAAAGATATTGGAAGTGAGAGACTCCCCTTGCAGAAATTCTCTCCTCCCCGGCAACGGCGCCAGAAAACTTGTTGATGGATGACATTGGTAAACACCAAGAGAAAGGTTATGAAGAGTGCAGCGAAAAGTTTTCCCTTAGAAAAGAAACCAAGGTTGAATCGACCAGTAGGAGGACAAGCAATCTCTGAAGGTTGATGCAGCTGTGATGGCAGGGCGCACTACCGGTTCAGCAGCAACGTGGAACCTACACAACACAATCAAATCACTTTGCGCCAACGAAGCAGTGAGGTTGTCAATCTCACCGGTGTTGCTGAACACAAAGAGGTTAAACGTATGGTGTGGAAAACAATATGAGAACAATATGAAAGCAGTAGCAGCAGTGTGAAAACAGTGGAAGTAGTGTGTGTATTATCAGTATGAGAAATGGACCGGGGTCCACAGTTCACTAGAGGTGTCTCTCCATAAAAGATAAATAACATGTGTGGTGAACAAATTACAGCTGGGCAATTGCCAAAAATGAAGGCTGCACCGTAGTGCATATGCAAGACATAAAGATTACTATGTGATTCATGCGGGCATTGCAACAAGATACATAGACCGTCATCCAACTACATCTATGACTAATAATCCACCCTCCAAATATTATCCGAACAAACGTTGGGTATTAAGTTGCAAGCAACAGATAATCGCAGTAAGTAAAGTGTGTAATGTAAACAGTGTAAACTAAGTAAACACCATTGTTTTCACCCTAGTGGCAACAACACATCGTCCATCCGTCACATTTCTGTCACTCAAGCACAGATGCAAAGGAGGCATGGTGGTGTAGACCCCTCCGGTGATGAATTTCCCTCCCGACAGGGTGCCGGGGAGAGCTCCAGAACCCTTCCGATCTCGGGATGACGATGACGGCGGCCTCAGGTGTTTCTCGGGACGAAGTGGTATAATTTTATAGTTGATGTATCGGGGGTAATAAATAGGCGAAAGGGGGATGGCGGTGGACGCCCGAGGGGCCCACACCACCCCCAGGCGCGGCGAGGGAGCGAGCCGCCCTATGGTGTGCCCTCCCCCCCCCCGTGGGCCTCTTTGGGACTCTGTGGAACCTTCGGGATATCTAAGACTTTCGGGCTTTGAATTTTATAATTCTGAGAATATTTCCAGAACAACTTATCTGAAACTAAAAACAGCAGAAAACAGGGAACTTGCTCTATGGCATCGTGTCAATAGGTTAGTCCCGGAAATCGATAAAAATGACATAAAGTGTATATCAAACATGTAGGAAATAACATCAAAACAACATGGACAATCAGAAATTAAGGATACGTTTATGACTTATCACTTGTCGGATCTCTTTGATTGCCTGCTTCTGTTTGGGAGAAGATTAGAGATTTGTATACCATCTTATTTGTAATATTTGGAGCCTCAATATAGTTTGATTTCCTCCCATTATTCATCATTGGATACATATATTTGATTCCACTCATATTATGAGAAGTGCACATCCTACGGTGGAACCCTTACTTTATTGGCCATCTAAAATTTCTATGATCCCATTTTGGAAATGGATACCAATGGGGGAGAAAGTTTAGAGGGTTTAAGGGAATTTGTTTTTATTCTTTGGTTTTGTTACTAAGTATTTTCCTTTCATGATCATGCATATCATGGTTGCCCAAATTCATTATATAAACCCTCGTAAAAGATATTGTCATAATTACCAAAATGAGGGATATTGCAAGGGCATGGTGCCCCATGTATAGTTTTGGTAGTTGATGACAATCACTATGGACTAATGGTTGCATTCATCTATACTTTTAGAGTATGTCCATAGGCAACGCTTGATGTCCATGTGTTGGATTCAAGATGATCAAGTGACGACCAATGCGCTATTCATGTGAATATCCCAAGTTTGGCCATGAGAGAATTGAGCATATTGCAAGTATGTCTTGAAGAAGAATATTGTGCGAAAAATCATCTTTACCTTCAAGACATCATTATTATGAAGAGAGAAGAAAAGATACAAGTTTGATCAAGGCAAACTGCTAAGAGATGGTTAATATTGATGAACTCACAAATCTAGAAGATGTACCATGTGGGATGTTGGTATGTTAAGTAATTGTTCATATAGCTTTGTGTTCTAACCCATTATGTCTGTGTGGTATATCTATTTGGGTTAGGCTATCTTTCCATGGGCTTACATCAAAAGGAAGATTTCATATAGCCCATGGTGGGTGACGTCAAGTGATGATCGTCATCAAAATTGAGAAGTGCAAGTTCAAGGAGAGCATATCAAAGAGATCACATGCTTGTAGCTTGCCACTCTTTTGAAGATAATGTGCAAGTGAAGATGTACTTAAAAGAGCCTCTTCCATAGTGGCGTATGGGGGAGCAATCTATGTGTCTTCACCGAGCAAAGCGAAAACAAGAAAGATGTTCCATCTTGAGGAGGTCAAGATCTTCATCATTTAGATCAAGTGGAATGCTCAAGGCAAATGTATGATCTTGATAAGTCTTCTATTTTACCGGTCTCATAGCATAGTTGGGAGACCGGGTTATAGGATAGATAACTGTACTATCAAGAGGGGCTCTCATATTAGCAACTTGATCGCCTCATTCGGAGAGAGCTCAAGCCTTTGCATACTTGGCATCATATTTCTTGTTTATTATTTGTGTTTTCTCCATGTGTGGTTTTAGATCTTGTCATTTTCTTCAAGACAAACTCAAGTTCATCAAAAACGGGTTTTGCATGAAAAACTTATTGCGTTTTTTATATTGGAGGTTTTACCGGTTGTTCCTTTATAGAGAGTTCAAACCTTTCATCATTTTGTTTTATCCTCCAATGATGGACTATCATGTTTCTTTGCATAATCTTGCTGTGCTCGTTGTCGCGGTTTCAACGAGTCCAAGATCTTTGAAAACAGAGTCTAGATGCAAAAGATTCGCGTTTTTAGTGTACAAGTTTTTTTTGGAAACTGAGAGGCTGGCCTAGGCCAGGCTGCTCTGTTAGGTGGCCGGCCTAGACGCAGAAAGGCCGGCCTGGCCAGGTTTTCAGGCCGGGAACACCCAGTTTTCCCTGGCGGGAAGTATTTGGGGGGACCTATTTAAGGGGCCTTCTTCCCCATTAGTTCCCCACTTCTTAAGCAAGTTTTTCTCCACCATTGTTGACCTTTTGGAGCTTGCTTTCTCTCTATTCCTCCATGATTCTTGCCTGTAACTAAAGGGAAAAGAGAGAGGCAATATAGATCTACATTTCCACCAAACCATGTCTCCTCTTAGTGAGGGAAGCCTTTGGGATCTAGATCTTGGAGATTCATTTGTTGAGTTCTTCTTTGTTCTTCCTCTCTTCTCCCCCCCATAGCATTTGTTGCTTTCGTGAGGATTTGAGAGTGAAGGATTTGAGCACTTGTTGTGTTCTTGCCATTGCATCGGTTTGAGTTCTCCCCGGTGATACGTGAAAGTTGAAGTTGATAAGCTTGTTACTCTTGGGTACCTGGAGTTCCCTAGACGGTTGTTGTTGTCTCAGAGCTTTGGAAACTTTCGAGACCTTGTTGCTATCTCTGAGTTTTGGTAGCTCGCGGGATATTGTTGCGAGCCTCCAATTAAGTTGTGGAGATTGCCCCAACCTTGTACGGGATCGGTGACCGCCCTCAAAGGTCCTCTAGTGGATCATGTCACTCTGCATTGGTGGAGGCACGAGGAGAATAAGGTGAGCCATTGGGCGCTTGGAGTCATTGTGACTCCACGCCTCTCCAATGGAGATTAGCTTCCATTGGGAAGTAAACTTCGGGATAAATCATCGTCTCCATGCGTCTCGGTTATTTCTATATCCGATCTCTCCACTTATGCAATTTATTTTGTGATAAACATCGGGCTTGAGGTAACAAATCTTGCTATCACATAGTTTCTTGAATTATTTATCATAAGTTGTTGGTGCACATAGGTGAACCTAGTTTGTTTAGATTTTGGTTTGGTAAATTTAATGTTAGTTTTATTCCATAGTTATTCAAGGCTTAACCGTAATTATTTGTAAACACCTATTCAACTCCCCCCCATCTAGGCGATATCCGTATCCTTTCAGAAGGGAACAAGATAGTCGATTTTCGAAAGGGTGGCAGAAAAGTGCTGTTGTCGGGGATGCAATGCTTTACAAACTCTTCCCCAATAAAAGGGGGCCCGAAAAGTTAAGTAAATGTGAACAAACGGAATTGAAAAGAGTTGCTACGAGTATTAAAAATGAAGGAGTGGTTTTATGGGCTCACTTGATCTTTCTTATAAAAATAGTGGTGTAAAATGAAGCATAGATATATCATGATAAACATGCTAAGAAAGTTCTCTGTTTACACAAAAATTAGGGTGCTTATGTTTATACTAAAATTGTCTAATTAAGCACCTCTCCCATATAAATAGGAACTAGTGTTTACACAAAAATCAGTTTATTGTTTAAAAGCAACTATTTTAACACCTTACATTGTACTTATCCTTAGAGAGGCTAGAGTGAGAACAATCCCGGTGGTTAGCATGAGGTAGTCCCACGCTATTATACACTATTTGCAATAATATTTTGACAACTATCGTTTTAGTAAACCTCAATCAAGTTTATGTGATGTAGTTGAATTAGTGTAAATCGATGTAACCCAACCAAACTTGACGTGCAAGCTGATGTAACAGATATTTTAATAAAAAGAACATACTAATATACACTCGGCCTCTGCAGGAACACAATGTTCTTGGCATGACGGATGCACGCAGTAAAAAAAAAAGCTAAAACAATGTCCCGCTATAGAGTTCCAGTCCTTAAAGCAGCAGCACAACCACCATCAAGACAACACCTGATGGCCAATTTCTCCAAAAGTGACACCTTCAAGAAGGAACCAGTGCACAAACGCCGTCGTCGTCCGACCGTAGATCTTGCATTTGCACCATAGATAGTCCCCGCTCTCAGAACAATGCCTTCAACAAGATCATTGTTAGACACAACCAATTAAGCCCAGACCTTGAATTTTCACCTTGAAAGCTAAAGCTTTGAACTTCACCTGTGTTTGTCGCCTCCACTTACATACCGCTGCTACAAATTCTGAAACTCCAAACAAGTTCCTCATCGCCGCAACCTCAAATCACGATTAATAGTCCTCCAATCTCAGCTTTCATGACATTCTTCGTCTGTGACTTCACCATGTATCAAAACATATCCCATGATGGCAATAGATAGCAAAGCTTCATGCTGCTTCTTCCTTAACGGAGAACCAATGGCAACGACCGAATCCCACCCGATCCAACAATCTCCAGAATAACGCGCCCACGGAGTTCACCGGTGGAGCCTTCCGGAATCCGACACTCCGACCAGATCAAGAAGGACATGCGTTAGGAAGATCTTCGTCTTGGCGCAAGAGGGATCCTAGAACCATCGTCTTTATTCGAGCACACCAGCAGGTCCCCACATTGCCAGTCAGTGCAGCAACGAAGAAGTCGGCTGCAACGCACGACCACAAATCGTCCATGGCAGGAGATGGCCCAGATCGACCCCTTAGGCCTTGATTCGATCCACCACCTCGCCACCGAAGGTTGATGCCGACGCTACGCGTCACCCGCTGCCAAGATGCGCCAAGACGCCGCTTCGGCTTCAGGCCCTGGCTCCAAGGCCGCGTCGCCCTTGATCCGGTACCACCTATCCACAACTGCCCATGGAGGCGCCACCACGGTGCACTCTCCTCCCCTCCGTCCTTTGACGAGAAGGGCGCCGCCACCGCAGCCGGCATCGGCGGCGGCGCCGACTAGGAGCTTGTCGGTAAGGGAGGCTGGAGAGGACGTGGGAGGGTCCTCCGGAGTCGCCCGGGCAGGGACGACCCAGGAGGCGGCTAGGGCTTGTTTTCCTCTAATGTAGTAGAATCTGTGTAAAACACGGTAGTTAGTTGATTAGGATACGGTATCTAACCTTCATCGACATCATGATTTGGTGTGCGGCATTGTCCAGACTATTGCATCGTACACTCAACAGTGGTTAACCATACGACCAGAAACAAACTGAAGATTTTGCTGGGCACTAGTGCTCCTGCCGTTTTTTAAAATTCGAAACAAATATTTCTAAGTTTCTGGAAATTTTTTCCAGATATAGCCAAACCTTGCACCCTACAAACGTACAAAAGATCAATTCCAAATACTTTGTATTCTGAACTACAAAAAAATAACAAAAGTGTACATCTAAGTATGCCTATTTCAAATATCTAAATTCTATCATATTTTTGTATTTTTGTAGCACATAATACTTTGTATTTGAAATTGAAAAAATTGGCACGTTTATGGAATACACCATTTAGTACATCCAAAAGAAAATCATAATTTTTTATATACGTAAATATACTTTTCGATTTTTTTTAAACGGGCAGGAGCATTGGTGCTTAGAGGACAACACACTTTCCACCAGAAACAGACCATCATTGTATTTACCTTTTCAAACCACACAAAGACGGAGGAGGGTACCCTAATGCCTGACCGTGCAATTTAAAAGTAGAAATAAGACGAACAATAAATAAACAAGGAAGCAATCAAGTATATGGACCTAACCAAAAATATGATACGTACTTGAGTAGTAGATAAATAATTATACTTGGATATGCATATGCTATATTCCCCTCGTTTTGTCACCCAAACGGTATGGCCGCACCCACGCGGAACCTGCACCGCATTGACCACGTTTTGCCATGGACCCGCAGTGAGCATAAATAGCGCAACGCCCTCGCAGCCCACACCAGCACCAGGACATCGGCCGTACTCGTCTGAGCACCTCAAGCAACCAACACCTTCAACAGTCAGTTTGGAGACAACACCCTGAACCATCCATCCATCACACACAGAGCACGAGTGTGTGTATTCGGCTGAGCAACGCCAATGGGGAGGTCTCCTTGCTGCGACAAGATGGGGCTAAAGAGGGGGCCGTGGACGGCGGAGGAAGACAGGATCCTTGTCGCTCACATCGAGCTACATGGACACAGCAACTGGCGGGCGCTGCCGAAGCAGGCCGGGCTGCTGCGCTGCGGCAAGAGCTGCCGCCTCCGGTGGATCAACTACCTGTGCCCGAACGTCAAGCGCGGCAACTTCACCAGCGAGGAGGAGGACGCCATCATCCAGCTCCACGCCATGCTCGGCAACAGGTGGTCGATGATTGCAGCCAGGCTGCCAGGGAGGACGGACAACGAGATCAAGAATGTCTGGCACACACACCTCAAGAAGCGACTCGAGTCGTCCAAGCCGTCCGCTGTGCCAAAGCGCAAAGGCAAGAAGCCTGTGGCTGTGACTACACCCGAGGGTCCGACCTCCCTTCCGGTGTCACCGGAGCAGTCCCTCTCGACGTCTTCCGCCACCGACAACTCCATGGCCATGTCACTGGAGAACACCTCGGAGGAGTACCAGATCGACGATAGCTTCTGGTCGGAGACGCTGGCAATGACGGTAGACAGCTCCGCTTCTGGAATGGAATACGCCGGCGGCGACCTTGTTGTCGCGGACAGTGCTTCGCCGTCGTCGTCAAGCAACGAAGAGATGGACTTTTGGGTCAGACTATTCATTCAGGCCGGTGACGCGCAGAGCGTGTCTCAAATTTAGGAGGACTCGCTCCATTGGTATTGCTCTCACATTTTCGAGGCACTACCAAACAGGCGTGGTAGTGCGGCTTGGCTGGACCATTGTACAATCGCTACTAGCATAGGTCGACCTTATGGTCACGGATCAAACAGTTTATTCGTAACAGGAAAGGCTCTGTCACCCTAATTCCAACCACTGATGTGAAGTCACTTGCAGCGGTTTTTTATACGTGGAAACAACTACAGAATTAGACCGTCACCTAATTTCACTAAATAGTTACGAACATATGTGGAAATCTGTTTCCGATGAGTATTGTATGCAAAAAAAGAAAAACCTGCGGTATCTGTTGCACCATCGGCGGAGCCCTGCTCCTCGATCTTGCTTGGTGCCGCTTCATCATTGTCTTCCGTCTCATCCTGCTGTACACAAAAGTCGATTCTCATGAACCGGCTTCAGTGCACCGTAGACGCAACCCTCCTCCTACATCTCCACGGTCACCAGTTGGTCGTCGTCTTCTACCTAGCCCTACTGCACAAAAGTCCGCCTCCCGGCGACGCCCGCTTGAGTGCATCATAAATAGATTAACGCCCCTAGCTCTTCGAGGACGGGGGGAACCCTAGCCACCTTCACCGCCAACCCCTCTCCTCTCCACCGTTGGCGTGTGCCTTGGGGCAAAGCCCACGCAATGTGGCGCTGCCCGTGCTTCTTTGCGCGAGACTCCCTCGTGAGTTCTCGGCTCCGAGGAGACCGGGAGATGCGACGGTGGAGTATCACGGTGCTACTACATGTGGCGGTGTTTGACCCTCCTCCCCTCCCCCAACCCCCCATCGGTGGTCGTCCAGGTGGTTCTCGGCCATCTGGGCTCCATGACTCCAAGGAGATCCAGCTTGTTGAGGTTGACGCCTAGATCGGGTTTGGCCATGGGCTTGTTCCAGCTTGGTGGCTGAGGATGAGATCTCTGATAACGGGCAGTCCGATGTACAAGAGTTTGTATGGAGGTTTGTGGAGCAGATTCGGGTGAAAACCATGCTTTCGGTTGATGGCCAGAGCCAGTGGTGGCGAAGCCTTGTGTGTCCTATCCTTCTTAAATGCATCGCTTAGGTGAAGCTCCCACATCCCTCAACTACCTTCAGGGAAAACCCTAGATCTATGGACCTGGTGATGGCGACAATCATGTGTCGTTCTCCCTAGGAGCATCAATCTTGGATGTGTGCATTGTTCGAGGGACCAGTGGATAGCTTCAGTGGTGTGGCGCAATGGGGACCCTGCGATGGACGCACACAGGGCAATGGCGTTGTCTAGCACCATGGTGGCATCGGCGACATGTCTGGCTAGGTCAATGCGATGATCGCTGCCCTAGAGATGGGATAACATAACACGGCGGCAATGGCTTCTCCGGCGTGCATATGCGGCACGCATTGTGGGTTTGCTAGACTGGGTCTGCGATCCCGATTAGCAATAGGCGGCTTGGTGATGCCGATAGGTCTTGCTAGTGGGGCGTTTTTGTTAGCTCAGGACACGCGGCCCAATGGCATAACCACCTAAATTTTCGAGATTGTAGGTATGGTGACAGTTTTCACCAAGAGGGTAGCTTTAGATTGCCAATGGATGCATGATTTTGTCAGACGTTGTTGAATAATATAATAAACTAGGTTGTGTGCATCAATTAATGCAGAAGCGAGGAATTTATTCCCTTTTCGAAAAAAGGTCTTCATGCATGGTCGATGCATTGTCACGGGGCTTCTACCTTGCCCTGAAGGACATAGGAAAATGCATTAATAAAGAAAACTTGCAATTACTATGTGATGCTTCATATTGTGATGGAGAAAAAATTAGAACTAATATGTAATATTGCATACTAGTGATACCATTTAGACAATACACTGAACTAGTCAACTAAAAGTAAATCATATATGATACACATTTATTGGATCATATACAACAACTCTGACATGCAAACATCAAACCCAAACTATTTTCCTTTGCAAATAAATGATGCACCCGATAGAATTTAAATTATTTGAGCCACATACACAAAGTATGATACATTGTATAAGCTCCGACCAAATCAAAGTGAACAAATACACGTAAAAATGACTCAATTAGAATCTCAACAAGGTAAAGGTATTTTAAGTAAACGTAAATATGAACTAGAACTAGCAGACTTCACAAATAAATCAAAATATAAGAACTATGAGAATAAAATTCTAACTTAGCATCTAAAAAAACATACATGGAAAAACTATTTTTCTGTGCAACATACACACATGTACTCTACATCAAGAAGATTTGACTTATTTGAGCAACATACACATGTCCATTAAAATTTTATGTTCTAAACCGAATCGAAGTGAATAAATACACATCACAGAGGCTCAATTAGAGTTTAAATAGACCAAAACTCCCCCTAAATAAATCTAAATATGAAGTTCAATAATAGACAGTACACGTAAAGGAAAATGTAATAATTGTGATTTTATACATTCTAACTTAGCCTCTAACAAATATGGAAACGCACTAATCAATTAACAAAATAGTGGTAAAACAAAGCTAAACAAATCTAAATTAATCTAATCTAAAATGGGGTTTTGGATTTGACGCTAGGCAAAGCAGACTCGTTTTGCGCGGTCGGCTTCAGACCCGGCGCCGGAGGGCTCCTCCTTCAAGCCCACCTCCACATAGGAGTTTCTCCCCCTCTATCAACACCATCGCCCTGTGTGCGTTGGCCTTTGCCGGGGAGCAAATAGCGGTCTATGACAAGACGGCCTATGGTGTCCAGGAGATCCGACTAGAACAAAGCCTTGTCGTCTCCTTCCATCTAGTACTCAGGTTCTCTTTGTCTTGTACTCTCTCCATAAAATATTAGATGTTACCCAAATTAGTGTACTTAGACATATTTAAGTGGTAGATCCACTCAAATATAATATGAAACGGAAGGAAAAAACGAATGCTTTCCCACGTGTTGCTCAAAGAAAAACCCTCCCAAAAATCAACGTGGGTGCAACCTCAACCGCCACCGGTAGAAAATAGGCATCTAGTCCCGGTTCGCCAGGGCCAGTAGTCCCGGCCGCGCAACCGGGACTAGCAATGCGGGACTAAAGACCCCACTCTATAGTCGCGCCAACTGCGAACCGGGACTAAAGGCCCGTCCACGTGGGCGGGTGGCGGAGCCGGGAGGCGGAGGACATTTAGTCCCGGTTGGCCACATGAACCGGGACTAGATTTATTTCGTAATTTTTTTAATTCATTTGGTTTCTAATTATTTTTCACACCTTTTTTTCACTCCCTTTTTTTCACTCTTTTTTTCACTCCTTTTTTTTTTCAGAATTTGTATTATTTGCTTAGTGTCTAACTACAATTATCTCTAGTCAAATTACTTACTCATGGTCAAACTTCCCGCTCGGTCACGCATCCTCCAACTACTCTAGCACTAGCACGCTTAACTTCCGAGTTCCATCCCGTCCCGCATCCAAGTGTTTCGCACGTATGTATGTGATACTAGTATCATATCAATCCTATTAACATGTTGGTCGATGCCACATTTCTTTATTGTCTGAATTTCAAATAAATCTTTTAATAAACAAAAGTAATGATGTAATTAATTATTTTGAATAAATAAACTTTAACTTTTAATTTGTATTATTTCTAAAAATACAAATAATATATCAAAAAATTAAGAAAAATAGAACTAATTCATTTTAAAATCTTAAAAATACAAATAATATATCAAAAATGAAGAACAATAATACTAATTCATTTTAAAATATTAAAAATACAAATAATATATCAAAAAATTAAGAACAATAATACTAATTCATTTTAAAATCTTAAAAATACAAATAATATATCAAAAAATTAAGAACAATAATACTAATTCATTTTAGAATCTTAAAAATACAAATAATATATCAAAAAATTAAGAAAAATAGAACTAATTCATTTTAAAATCTTAAAAATACAAATAATATATCAAAAATGAAGAACAATAATACTAATTCATTTTAAAATATTAAAAATACAAATAATATATCAAAAAATTAAGAACAATAATACTAATTCATTTTAAAATCTTAAAAATACAAATAATATATCAAAAAATTAAGAACAATAATACTAATTCATTTTAAAATCTTAAAAATACAAATAATATATCAAAAAATTAAGAAAAATAGAACTAATTCATTTTAAAATCTTAAAAATACAAATAATATATCAAAAAAAATAAGAACAATAATACTAACTCATTTTAAAATCTTAAAAATACAAATAATATATCAAAAAATTAAGAACTGTAGTTTTTCTGTTTTGTTTTCTTGATGTGTTTTTGTTTTTGCTTGTATTGAAACGTGTGTTTGACATAATATATAAATAGTATAGGAATTAATATAGAAATAATATCCAACTCATTTAAAACTATAGGAAACAAAAATAGTTTTATGAACAACAAAAGACAAGTGATAACTAAATCACAAGTAAAATATGAGTAGAGACATCACAATCATGAATAACATAGATATCCATTACAAACTAAGATATCCATTACACATATATCCATTACAAACTAAGATCATCCATTACACAAACATAAGTGATCTCACAATACTAGGATATATCGATTACATATTATATACTAAGATAACCCATTACATGCATGCATACATATCTATGGCCCCGCCGAGTAGATGCGAAACAACTCGTAGGAGACATATGCATCTATGGCTGCATACTTGACGTTCGTCAACTCCAGTGGGGTCTTCTCCCAATAACGGTGATACTTCGAGGGGAAACCAGACTTCATGGTTTTGTAGCCCTCGTGGATGAGGGCAGTTGCCATGATAGCCATCCCGGTCTTTGGCCCGTTAAACTGGATAAGATCCTGAAGATCAATGTAGTGATCTTCAGGTATCATAATACCCAAGCGCATCAACTTCGGACGATCTCGCGTGATGTCAACACTGCAAAAGTCAAACCCCATGTTGACAAGAAAATCAACAAGGGCCGGACAATCCTTTGAACTACTGCAACAGCAAAAATAGAACGTGTTAAACATGTTGCAACACATGTATTCTTCGCATGCAACAAAAAAATCGAAGATGCAAGAGATTGTACGTGTGTGCGTTATACCTTGACCAGTGGAAGATCAACACGGACTCCTTGAACGCGATCTGGATGACGGCAACATCCCTCTGATTCGCCGTATACTCCAGATCAAGCCCGAAGATCCGGCGTTCTTCGGGAGAGGCGTCATAGAGATTGATTAAATACTCAAGAGCACCGGGGAGACTCTCGGAAATGTTGGTGTAGCACACGTCCAGAACCTTGCCGCATGGTGTGGGACCACCATATCTCTCCCAAACTTCAGCCATGGTGTTTGCTTGGTGAAGATCGAAGAGGAGGAAGACAGTATACAGAGAAGAAAGGAAGAACAGAGAGACTCGACGCACGCTGTGGAATGGTGCCCTTCTGCCTCGCTCGCGAAATAAAAACCGCCGCACGGGAGGCGAGAAGTTTGATCTTTAGTCCCGGTTGGCCACGCCAACCGGGACTATAGGACCAATAGTCCCGGGCGGCCAGGTCAACCGGAATTAATGCCCTCCAGCCGCCTCAACGCGCTTCCCAACCCGCGACGTATGACCTTCTGTCCCGGGTCTCCTCCCGACCCGGGACTAAATACTCATTAGTCACGGTGCGCGACGTTTGGGGACTGATGGGGCGTATGGAAGGCCTTTTTTCTACCAGTGCGCTACCGTGTCTATTCTGTTATCCCATTCGACGTTTACTCCCTCTGATCCGAAATATGTGTTGTTTTGTACTAGAGCAGTGCGTTTTCTAAGACAATACTATTATCTGACCGGAGGTAGTACGAGTTTGAACGCTACTTTTCAGCTTGTCGGATTTACAATTTTCTCAGGCGGAAGTTACAAGGGTTGCAGTGCAACTTCTTCTGGACGTCACACTCTCCAACTAACTAACGCATGCTCACACGTGTTTTACCCAATGTGAACACGCGCCTGTTGCACTGCATGTGTACGTACTTTTTTTTTTTCGAGGGTATGCAATTGCATACCTGATTTTTATAGAAGATAGAGTTTACAGACATTACAAGACGACAGCACTAGTTGCACCCAACTATGCTGTCGAGCTCACTCCACTCAACACCTAGCCTACTCCTCGCGAAGGAGGACTCCAGCTCCTGCTCCTGCCTCATCCCAACGCCTCAACTCCTCCAAGATTCTGGAGGCGAGAGTGCCTTCATCACAAATCTGACTGGTGTTTCCGAAGACCCTTGCGTTGCGTTGTTTCCAAATCATCCATGTGGTGAGGGTTATTAGAGTATCGACTGCTTTCCTTTGCTTGCCCCTAAATCTCTCGCGGACCGCAAGCCACCAGTTTTCCAGAGTATCAGATACCGTAGGCGTGGTAACCTGTAGTCTCAGAATCCTTGTGCAATTCACCCATACCTGTCTTGTGTACACACACGAAGCCAATATGTGATCCGAGGACTCCAACTCCTGCAAGCACAACTTGCAAACATCTGGGTGTTCCTGTAAGCCATGCCTCGCTCTCCTATCCGTAGTCCATAGTCTGTGTTGGATAGCTAACCACATGAACAGCTTACATTTCACTGGTGCCCAACACTTCCAAACTCCCCTAGAGAGTGGGAATCTAATCTGGCCCCACAATAGTGCCTTGTATGTCGAAGAAGCAGAGTACTTCTTCGATGCAGCCATAGGCCAAGAGAACTCATCCTCCCTGGGCTCCTCCCTCGGCACTTCCTGGATTGCCAGCCACAGATGCACACTTTGGGTTGCCATCTCCTCAGACCACACTCCTCTACAATCAGTTATCCATTTGTTAGCAACCAGGGCATCATGCACCGTTCTCTTGTTTGCTGTCCTAGCGTTAACTGAGCCCCTAAGCAAAGGGGCAATATCACAGACCGCTGCACCTCCCAACCATCTGTCCTTCCAAAACAGCGTTCTTTTACCATCTCCTACCCTGATGCTGACTAGACTGTTGAACACCTCTGCAGCCATTGTGTCCTTGAGCATGGGGAGGCCCTGCCAAGGTCTCGAAGCATCGGTCCTCCTAAGCCATTCCCATCTCACTCGCAGAGCCAAACCCTGGAGTTCCAAGTTTTTTACTCCCAGACCCCCAAAGCAATATGGTTTGCACACGTTCTCCCACGCAACCAGACACTGTCCTCCATTTGCTTTCTCCGCTCCTGCCCAAAGCAACCCCCTCATCCACTTGTCAATCTCCTCTAGCAACCAACAAGGCGCCTCTGCCACTAACAGTTGGTGCACTGGTCTTGCAGCAACAACGGATTTGACCAATGTCAGCCTCCCAGCCCTTGCTATCATACCGCTTTGCCAAGCCGGAACGCATCTCAGAACTTGATCCAGCAAAGGCTGCCACTCACTCTTGGTAAGTGGACGCAAAGCCAGCTGTAGCCCTAGGTATTTGATCGGGAACTCCGTAATGTTGCAGCCTAACACTTGTGCGACCAGGGTCTCATCTCCCTCTTCCCCCCTGATTAGGGTTGCCGAGGTCTTCGCATAATTGACCTTCAATCCCGAGGCCTCTCCAAAGGTCTGCAGAATGCTCCTGACCACCACTAGGTCCAACTCCAGGGGTTTGACAAATAGCACAACGTCATCTGCATAGACCGAAACTCGTTGCAGAGCAGAACAGCCAGCAAGCGGTGTGAACAATCCTTCTCGTACCGCCCTCTCCACTGAAAGTGTAATGACCTCCATAGCTAACACAAATAACATGGGGGAAATCGGGTCCCCCTGGCGCAATCCCCGGGCATGGGAAATCCGCTTTCCTGGCACTCCATTAACCACCACCTTAGTGGTTGCCGTGTTTAGTAGGATCGTGATAATCCTACACCACCACTCGCTAAAACCCAAGTGTCTCAGGACTTCCATCAAAAAAGCCCAGGAGAGAGAATCAAAAGCTCTGGAGATGTCTAGCTTCAGCAACACCCCTTTCTGTCTCCTAGTATTTATTTTGCGGGCCATCTGCCGTACCAGAATGAAGTTATCGTGCAGGCTCCGACTCTTGATGAATGCTGACTGATTCGCACTCACCAACTCTCCCAATTTGGCCCTCAACCGATTTGCCAGAATCTTGGAGAGCAGCTTGGAGAAACTATGAACCAAGCTAATGGGCCTAAAATCTCCTACCAATGCAGCATCGGGCTTCTTGGGGATAAGCGTGATCAATGCTTTGTTTAGTTTAGCAAACCCCTTGCCATCACCCACTGCGAGCTTGAGCAGCGCGGCCATGATGTCGGGTTTTATTATCTCCCAAGCTCTATGGTAGAACGCTCCAATGAACCCATCCGGTCCGGGTGCTCTGTCTGGCGGCAACTCTTTGATAGTCTCCCAGACTTCGGCTTCAGTAAACAAGCCGTCCAATGCCTGCAACTCATGAGTTTGGAGGCCAACAAAATCCAAGTCCACAGAGTAATCCCTTGTTTGAAGCTTTCCCAGTAAGTCCTGGTAGGCTTGGAAGAACACCTCCTCTTTCTGTAGGCTAGGATACCTGGTACATACTTTTACTTTGCTTGGCTTTTGTAATGTGTGTGTGTGAGAGTGAGTGAGTGCGTGTTTGACAGCTGAGTTGTGAAACTCCCGCTGTCAGCTTTTGTATTGTGGTAACTCTCTTCCCTTCTATAAAAGTCAGGTATGCAATTGCATACCCTCCAAAAAAAAAACTTTGCTTGGCTTGGAGCTTTACAGCACGCGCGTATAGCCGTGTCGTCCAATGTCGACACTATATCCACTACGTACCTATACAGGACACTACCTGAAATAGTTAAGTACCGACGCATGGGAATGCACTCCTTTACTGCCACGGTGATATTGTGACTTTTGTGTCCACGTAACCGTGAATCCGCTTCACAAAGACGGAATTAGATACACGTGTGAAGGCACGTGCGGATCTTGTCGTGCACGAGAGATTTTTTCTGAGTATGTGCTGCACACGTACGGAAGGATCTTGGTAATTGCATTTGCTTTGGGTACATCGATTCCATGATAGGACACGCAGGGAAAAAGCTTTTCTTTACTAGTGCTGTATTTCCTTTTTCTAGGACTTGTGTCTTCTCACGTTGCTATTGTGCATAATGGTGCAGGTTAAAGCTTTAGCTTTATGCCGAGGCTTTAGCTTTATCTTCAGTTGCACGCGTCTCGTAGCTAAGCCCTAAACTATTGAGACGTCTATACAAGAGAAAAACGAGGTCGCATGCGTGACCCCACTTTTAAATTGTTCAGTTTTCTTTTCTTGGCACAACCGTTAATCTGGGCCACCATTGCAACTACTGCAAAAGATAATAGGGATAAAAGAAAGGAAAAGAATAGCACGAAGCAACATGCTCCAATAATTCACGTGTATGATGCTCCTAAATTTCAAGACATCAATCTAAGGATTTTACGTGATAGACGTAAAAAGGCTAATTACCTTTAAAAAAAATCTACTCTCTGTATCAAAATATAAGATGTTTTAGCCTTTTTTTAGACTACATGTATGTAGACGCGTTTTTTAGTGTGCAGATTCATGTGCATCTTACGCTAGAATGCATCTAGATACGTAAAGTCTACAAGGGGCGAACAGGTATGTGCCTAGGCTCTCGCGACTCCCGCGGCGACTGGCCCGGGGAGTCCTCTAGGCGGTCTGCGCGCCGCCGGCGTCGTCAAGCTTCCCCCTCCGCCGCACGCTCCGGGGTGCGGGCGCCGATGACGGCCGTCTCCGTGGACTTTGGCCCCTCGGAGAGTGACCCGGAACCCTCTTCCCCGCGCCCTTCTCCATCCCGCCCGTGTTTGGGAGATTTCCTTCCCCATCCCCATGGCGACAGCTCTGCGTGCGTCCCCCTGGCTACGGGTGCCCAGGGACCTCTTCTTCAGGTGGCTCGGGCGTCGTGCCCCTCGCCGGCGGTGAGCACTCCGCAGATCTCGGCTCCTCGCATGGAAGACTTCCATCCACTGCAATCTCAAAGGGGGAGGGCGCAGGGGGGCGGCGATTCAGATCGACTCGATGCGGGTCTGCTCTCCCAGGTGGCGCGGGCGCCGTCCTCGGGGGCGACGACGGCGGGGCGGGCGGCGGCGTCCTCCCCTGCTCTAGGGTTGCACCCCGAGTCTCTGCCCTCTGTGTTGGGATCTGGGGAGCTGTGTGGGCCGGCCCCAAGCGGTATCCTGGGTGTGGGCCGTTCTTTGGGCCCGTCCCCTGCTCGCCCTGCTGCTGCTGGCCATGGGCCGGGGCCCTTGTCCACCCCAAGTTTCATCTCAACCGTGCAGTCTCGTGATGCAATCACAACCGTCCACCCGGTTACTTATAGTTGGTGGTGGCTTCCAAAAGAAACCCTAGACCAGTAGTTAGGTTTCCCCGCTCCACCAGAAGACGTCCGCCGCTATCGCTTCCGTGCTAAGCGTTTGGTCCCTCCGCGCGATCCTGCCCTCCTTCCTCGCCTGATTCGCATGGAGAGGGGCCGCAAGGACGACGACAGGTGTGGGGAGAAGCGCCCCTTCACCGAGTACGCAGGGGGCGGCGACCACCGGGAACTCCAGACACGCCTCGCCAGGGAGCAAGCAGATCATCGCCGGAGGTACAGCGGGCGGGCTCCTTCCCTGCGCCGCTCGCAGGATGGAGGCCGGAGGTGGGAGGGCCCATCTCAGAGCACTCAAGGTTCGTACCCACAGGGGAGTGGGTACAGCAGGGACTCAGATCAAAGCACTGAAAGGCGCTCTACCCAGAAGCAATCTCAGGAGGGGCTGGCACCTCCTCCGAAGCCGATGCTCTTGCACCGGCGGCCGACAACTCCAAGATCACTTGCTATAACTGTGGCAAGGTGGGTCATCGTCAGGTTGATTGTGAAGATGAGCCCTATTGCGTCAAGTGCAACTCCAAGGGACACCCTTCTGCGATGTGCAATGCGGCAGACGAACAGTTCGATCCCTACTGGGCTGGTTTCAGACATGACGGAATATGCTTCATGTGCCTTGAGGTGGCCGAAGAGAAGGCTGCTCTTGTCCCCCCAAACTCTGCCACGGTGTATGTTGAAGGAGCCAAACTCTCCGCGAGCGGCGGAGTTTAAGGAATTGGTGGATGAAACATGGGACTGGCAAGTTCGTCAACTGAGCGATGCGGATTTTGCCCTTGTCTTCCCGTCTGCGGGCAATCCTCGCATGGCTATCCGTGGTGGTGGGATGCGCCTCCCAATCTCCAAGAACAAAGCCATCGTACTTGAAGGCGCTATGGATGCCCAAGCATCGGAGGTCCTGGCAGAAGTTTGGGTCAAGCTACATGGGGCGCCCCCGCCTTTTCGCAACACCGGGCGCCTGCGAGTGGGTGCTCGACCGGTGGGGCGCCCTATGCTCGTTGATGAAGCGGCCTTTGACGACCCCTCGCTCCCCATCCGGATGCAGTTGGGATGTCGAGCTGGCCGCAAGATACCAGAGTCTTTTCTGCTCTGCATCAACGGACAGGGATACAAGATCCGTGTCGAAGTGGAGAAGAGCGCTGCGGGCAGGGGCTCTCTTCCGCCTCCTCCCCCTCCGCCACGCAAGGATGACAATGAAGATGACACCTTATAAAGATCCTCTGATGAAGACGAGGAATGGGACGGGAAGAGAGGCCGTCATGACAAGCTCGCCTCCAAGGACCCCAAGCTCGACTCCAAGCCCAGTGGCAAAGCTGGTGGCGCTTCCGCGTCCACCCTATCTTAGTTGTTGTGGAGCAAGCGCAAGTGGCCCCTCCGAGTCCGCTGATCAACGAGTACGGCTCCTTTCTCTCAGGCGGCGGTTCCAAGTCCCTTTCTAAACAGAAGGTTGCGCTCTCGTCTACGCCCCTGGCCTCGAGGACCTCCATCTCAGTCAGCGACCATGCGCCGGCCTCCCCTGCGCCAGGCTCTGCTCAGGTCCTCCCACCCCCTCTAGACTCATATTCCCTCACACCCTCCAACGCTCCTTGTGTCGAATCCCTTCAGAGCAGGGAGCGCCGCAGCAAGGCCTTCGCCGATCGCCCTGCTCGGGTGCTCGCATCGGCGTTGGCATCGTTCCCTCAGCCGGACTTCTGGGGCGACTCTGTGCAGTCCGCGAGGGTGGTGAAAGCCCTCTCGGCCCTGGTGGCTCGGGGTCTCCGCAGCAAGGCAGTCCCCGTCTCGACAATTCGTAAGAGTGCTCGTTTGGCGCAGGTCTCACGGAGGCCCCTGTGTTGGAACGTGCAACTTCCCGCGCCAAGGTCATCAACTCGTCAGGTTCGCTCTCTTTCCACGACTTCGCAGTTCTTTCCTCACTCTTGGATGAGCACTTGCTTTCAGTCGCTAGAGATAGTTGTGTTTGCTTTGGCCCATCTCTTGGTCCCCGCGGAAGCTATTTCATTGTTGCGTGCCACCGAACTCGCCCAAGCGGAACTGGCACTTGCCCTTGAATCGCTGGCCAAGCAGCAGGCTGAGGCCAAAGTCATTCAGGAGCGCGAGAAGGAAGCGCAGGAGCTGGCCTTAGCAGCAGAAGGGGCTGCTGCCGACCCAGCCCTCCCCAGCTCGGAGGTGGAAGGGTCCATGCCCGGTGATCTCGGTCCCTTAGAGAACGTTGGGACCTCAAGCCCTATTAGGAGACGACAACCTAAGAAATCCCAGGTGCCCCCCCCCCCCCCGCACTCCTTACACCCGCCAAGCCAAGAATCTCAGTGCAGCACCCAAACCCCATTCCACCCGCCGAGCACGGGTTCAGGGAGTGGTTTCTTAATGCATTGGCTGATACTTAACATTCGTGGTTTCGGTGTGCCGGGTCGCCGAACCATGATCAAAGACCTAATCCGGACCCACGGGATAGATGTTATCCTTCTACAAGAAACCATTAAGCAGTCTTTCTCTGACGCGGAGCTGCGTAGCCTTAGCCTAGGGGAGCAGTTCTTCTGGAACTGTCTCCCAGCTAATTGGCATTCCGGGGGGATGCTCATTGGTGTTCGGGATTCTCTGTTCGACGTCGGTGCCATGGACGGCAGCCAGCTTTTCCTCGGCTTGCTTGTCTTTCATAAACCTTCCAAGCAAAAGTTTGAATTCATCAACATCTACGGACCCGCAGACCACTCCTTCACCCCCGCTTCCTCGACGAGATCTCTGCCAAGATCGCGCGTTGCCCCGCCTCGGTAATTATGGGGGGATTTAACTTGATCCGCGAGAGCTCCGATAAGAACAATGACAACATTAGCTGGCCAAGGCTCGCTCTTTTCAACTCCCACATCGCGAACTGGGGTTTACGCGACGTTCAAATATCGGGAGCTAGGTACACTTGGACGAACAAGCGGATGAACCCCGTGAGATGCGTCTTGGACAGGGTTTTTATTTCACCTACCATTGATCTCTCCTTTCCCCTCCTCTCTCTGGTGGCAGAGACAAGCATCGGGTCTGATCATACCCCGCTCATTCTGGATTCGGGGGAGGGCCTTCCAATTCGTAGCAATCGCTTCTTCTTCGAAACCGGGTGGTTTGAAATGCCGGAGTTTCAACCACTCCTCCTTTCCTCTTGGGAGAGGCTGGCCTCGGAGGTTTGTGGACGAGACATCATCGATTGGTGGCAATTTATGAGTGGAAGGTTGCGACAGATTCTCCGGGGCTGGAGTAGAAACCTGGGCAAAGACGCTAGGTTAATGAAAGCGACCCTTTTGGAAGCCATCAAGTCCATCAACCTGAAAGCCGACTCCTCCGGTTTGGATGACCAGGAGTGGGCCTATCGATATCACTTAGAAGAGCAGCTTGTTCAGTTGTTTAGGGTAGAAGAAGAATATTGGCGCCAGCACAGAAGGGTCCAATGGACTCTCCAGGGCGATTCCAACACCGTGTATTTCCACGCGGTGGCTAACGGCCAGAGGAGAAAGTGCAACATTTCATCCTTGACCTCAGTTGAGGGGGTAACCATCTCAGGGAACCTCCCGCTGCAGGAGCACATTTACGCTTTTTATAGGGATCTATTAGGTGCCGCAGCTTCCCGTCTCTGTGGCTTAGTCTCCATCATGTGGGCAGGGTCCCAACAAGTCTCTCTCTTAGACAACGAGAACTTATGTAGAACCTTCTCGGAGGCGGAGCTTGACGAAATCCTTAAGGAGATGAAATCTGATACAGCGCCCGCACCGGATGGGTTCCCGGTGACGAAGGGATGAATCCTAGTTCTGTCGGATGAGCCTACCCGGTGTCAGGCCAACGGCCCAAGCTCCAAAAGAAGCGTCAAGGATTACTCTAGAAGGCCCACCTGCAAAACCTTGCGGGTTAAGATAGGAAACTTGTAACCGACATAGGGTTAGAGTTCGAATCCTCCCCGGGTATGGTTTGAGACCTGGCCACCTATATAAGGCCAGGAGAACCACCGAGAGAGGACCAAACAATACCGCACCATCAAGCCTCGAGATCGAGATCGTATTCTCGACTTGAGCAATCCCCCATTGTAACCGATCTACTTGTTAATACAGATCGACAGAGGCAGGAGTAAGGGTTTTACCTCTACGAGGGCCCCGAACCTGGGTAAATCGTGTCCCCTGCCTAGCCGACGATTGTCTCCCGCGCCTACACGTTCTCCTAATCGAAACCCTATGGGTTCACCCGAGGGACTTGTTGAGATGCAGATTCGATAATTGGCGCCATCTGTGGGAACGGCGGGCGCTGGATCTCCGACATCTTCGGCTTCATCGACAACCAACTCACGTTTTGGAAACCTTTGACTTCGACTCCGACCAACCCGATCCGGATCGGATCTGTCGTAGTCACCCCTCACTCGCCGGAATCACGCCCGGGAGCTATAAGTTCTACACCAACAAAGAAGGGATCCTTCACTTCCCGGAGGAATCGGGATCTGAGTCATTTTCCAGCCCAGGAGCTATCGATTCACGACCCTACTTGGCGAAAAGTGGCGAGTCCATCCGCCTCAACACCAACTATTTCCATACCCTCTCTACAGACGAACCCTCTCGGGTCAGGAAGGCCTTTCGAGTTACGCCTAGGACTCACAAGCCATATCTGGCTCAGGTCTGCATGGCAGGACCGGAACAGCCACCCGCAGAAACTGAACAAAGCGCAAGGGAACGCGCTGAGATCAATGTCTCGCGAGACGCCTGGCTCCGAGCAAAGGAGGCTATCCGCACAAGCAAACTACATGCGTTCGGGGTCCCACACGAAGACATGGTCGCCTACCACTACCATCTAGTAAGAGGGGCCATTTCTATCAAAGAAGCTCGGGACGATGTGGCCGTACGGAAAAGATTGGCAGACGAGTCGAGCCAACGCCGAGCGGAGCTATCCCTAACGCCTTCCGTCGGGAACCGCCCCCAGAAGAAGGGACGCGCCTCAAGAACCGCGACCATGGATGACGAGTCCTTGAGCGGAATCAGCAAATCACTCATGCGCGTGGACGAAGACGGAAACATCCATCCGCAAACTCCCGCAGCCACCTACATGCAAATAAATCAACCAGGGGAAAACGACCCCCGCGCAGAACAATACAAGCAAGTACAGAAAGGATTAGGCATGGCAGCCGCAAAACTCGCCTCCTACAATCGCAGGAAAGCAGCCGCACAGAAGGACAAAGAAGCACCCCGTGGACATAGGGGCACGTCACCTGCCAAGGAAAAATCACCCCGCCGAGCACGAGGAAAAGAAGCTCGACGACGAGGAGATAGCCCGAGTGGCAGCGATAGCAGCCCGAGGGGTCGAGGCCGTAGCCGCAGCCCACGAAGAGGTCGAGACCGCAGTCCGCGGAGGGATAGAGATCGCAGCCCGCGAAAAGATCGAGACAGAAGCCACTCGCGACATTGCAGCAAGGAACCGAGAGGAGAAGTCAATCGCGACGAACCTGGATACAATGCGCGATCGGACATCGCCCAGCGCAAGGTTGATAAAGGTCGGGCGGCTAGAAACCGTGCGCGCTCCCCATCTACATCCTTCGACGACGAAGTCTGCGGAGCCCTATGCTTTGCTCGCAGCATCCGCGAGGCGCCGTAACCCAAAAGATTTAAGCTATCCACGGAAGTACAGAAGTATGATGGTTCGCAAGAACCTTCGGCCTGGTTATCAGATTACCTCACGGCAGTAAAATGCAAACGTGGGAACAAAAACACAGCTATGCAGTACCTCAACTGACACCTAGTCGGTGCTGCCCGCAGCTGGCTCGAAGGAAGGCCGAACGGCATGTTACAGGTCTTGGGACGACCTAAACCTCGATTTCTGCAAAAATTTCCAGGCAACATACAAAAGACCGGCGACCATCAAAGAGCTACGAGCTTGCAAGCAGAAAAGTGGCGAGTCTACCCGCGAATATATTCAGCGATGGACCACACTCAGGAACACAGCAGGAAACATATCAGAAGAAGTCGCGGTTGAAGCATTTGTAAAGGGAGCACGGCGAACCTCTTTCCGGGAAGAACTGGGACGACTCGCGCCCAAAACCATGGGAGAATTGATGGCCATAGCCGACCGATGGGCAAACAGCGAAGACGCAGTGCGCAACGAGAAAGATTCGTCCTCGGCACATGATGAAGATCGCCATAGTCGAAAGAAAAGAAGAAAGAATTACGACCACGATGATCGAGAAGAATTTGTGGTAGCGGAGTTCACAAAAAATCGCGACAGCGGATATCGTGGAAAACGCGAGTGGAAGCCAAAGCAGGAAGACAAAACCCCCGAGAAGGACCTCGACGGTTACTGCACGCTACATCTATTTACAGATAAGCGCGCCGGCAAAACTAAGGCAACACACCTTCTCAAGGACTGCCGAAAGTTCATTGATATCCATGAGGCCCTCTTGAAGAAAAATAGAGCAGCAATTAATCAGGGTTACCCGCAGCTTCCTGGAGGAGGAGCTCAAGGGTTTCAGTAGCCGCAAGCCCTGCCCCTGGCAGAAACCAAAACACGGTGCTAGCTGCGCTCCCAGCGCCACCCGCCCCAAATCAAGGAGCCAATGGATACCCGAACCCAGCGGGACTCTTAGGCAGGATGCAAAAGGTCTGTCCATCGCGCAGGGCTCAGAAGACAAACACACGACAGTTATGCATGGCTGTCCAAACCCCACCTACGAGAACCGAGTACCTGAAGAAGGCGGAACAACCAATAACTTTCTCCAAGGAAGACCACCCTCCGCGAGTCTATCGACCAGGACACGCCGCACTAGTCATACAGGCGCAAATTGGCAATTATGAGCTGGCTCGCGTGTTCATGGACGGGGGCAGCGGCATCAACATCATCTATGCAGACACGCTCCATCGTATGAACAAGAATTTGGATGGACTCGCGGAATCAGAGAAATCCTTCCACGGGATAGTTCCAGGAAAAGCAGTTCGTCCACTCGGAACAATCAACCTGGAGGTGGTGCTAGGCAACCGAAGTAATTACAGGCGAGAATTTCTTGATTTCAAAGTCGTCGACTGGCCCTCACAGTACCACGCCATTCTTGGTCGAACGACGTTCGCCAGATTGATGGCAGTACCGCACTACGCATACTTGAAGCTCAAGTTGCCTGGAGAATATGGCATGATCACCATCGACGGCGATTTCCAAAAATCCAATAAATGCGACATCGAATTCAACGAGATCGCCCAATCTTTCGGGATGAAGGAAGAACTAGAGGAGATAGCAAAAACCACGGATCACTCCATGATGCCTCTCACCAAGAAGAACGCTCCAGAGCTCGAGTTCAACACAAATAGCAGTACCCACAAGAATCAAGTACACTCGACGGATTCTGCGAAGACGGCGATGGTGTCCACCACCCTCTCGCCATCATAGGAAGACGCGCTCGTCGAGCTCCTCCGTGAGTACTGGAAAATTTTCGCCTGGAAGCTTTCAGATATGCCAGGGATACCCAGGGAGTTCGCCGAGCACTCACTCGAAGTCCTTAAAGACGTCAAGCCTATCAAGCAGACTACCCAAATATTCTCAGAGCCCAAGCAAAAAGTGCTCGGAGAAGAAGTAAACAGACTACTCGCAGCAAAATTTGTTCACGAGATAAAAATTTCCACCTGGTTAGCAAACCCGGTGCTGGTCCCGAAGAAAAATACCAACATCCTTCGCGTGTGCATCGACTACACGTCGTTGAATAAGCACCGCCCCAAGGATAACTTTCCCCTGCCACGAATCGATCAAATCGTGGACTCTACAGCAGGTTGCTAACGCCTCTCTTTCTTGGACGCCTACTCGGGCTATAATCAGGTCAGGATGAAGAAGGAGGACGAGGAGAAGACGGCATTTATAACACCCCACGGTGTTTACTGCTACACGACAATGCCCTTCGGGCTGAAGAACGCAGGCGCAACATATCAACGCTGCATGCAAAAATGCCTCACCAAGCTCATTGGCAAGAACGTACAAGTGTACGTTGACGACATCATCGTCAAGACTCGAGTGGAAGATACGCTTCTCGACGATATCAGAGAAGCATTCGACACGTTGAACGCATACCGAATCAAGCTCAACCCGACCAAGTGTGTCTTTGGCGTCCCTGCAGGACAACTTCTCGGGTACCTGGTCTCCGCTCGAGGGATTGAAGCTAACCCGGAGAAAATCCAAGCAATCCTGACAATGAAGGAGTCAACCAATCTCCGTGGTGTGCAGCAGCTCGCGGGACGACTAGCCGCCCTAAGCAGATTCATTGCAAGGCTAAGCGAGCAAGCATTACCTTTCTACAAGTTACTGAAGAAAACAGATAAGTTCGAGTGGACACCCGAAGCACGGAAAGCATTTGCAGACCTCAAGCGAGCATTGCAGAGCAGGCGCGTCCTGGCAACTCCGCAAGAACGGGAGCCACTGTTCCTATACCTAGCCGCAACAAATCAGGTTATCAGCACAGCGATCGTGGTCAAGCGGCCGGAGGACGGCAAGGCGTTTGGTATCCAAAGGCCAATATATTACATCAGCGAAGTGCTTTTGCCCTGCAAATAGAGATATCCCCATTACCAGAAGCTCGCGTACGGTGTGGTGCTCATAGCCCGAAAGCTCAAACACTACTTCCAGGAACACACCGTCACGGTGGTAAACGACGCATCACTGGGTACTATCATGAATAACCCAATGGCATCTGGAAGAATTGCGAAGTGGAGTATCGAGCTCGGCGCCTGGGACATCATATACGCAGGTCGCAAGTCTATCAAATCACAAGTGCTCGTGGAGTTCCTAAGCGAGTGGACATAACTACAAACACCATACCCTCCAGAGTATACAAGCAACTGGATAATGTATTTCGATGGATCAAAGAGAAATGAAGGAGACGGAGCTGGGGTAGTCCCGATATCCCCGAGAGGTGACAAGTTACAGTACGTCCTTCGATTGGACTTTCCACCCGACGACCCGGCGTTAAATAATGATGCAGAATACGAGGGCCTCCTCCATGGCATGAAGATGGCAATTGCCTGTGGAGCAACCCGACTAATGATTTATGGAGATTGAAACCTCATAGTGCAGCAAACAATGAAAGAGTGCGACGCTATTGCAGAAAACATGGTTGCCTATCGAGATATGTACAATCTACTCGAAGGAAGTTTCCAAAGGTGCGAACTAAAGCACATTGCGCGATCCAGCAACGAAGAAGCGGATAAATTGGCGAACATGGGTTCCACAAACACACCCATACCGCCTGGAATATACTTCGAAAGGATGATCAAGCGCTCAGTCAAAGTCAAAAAATCAGCAGAAGTACCCGCAACATTGGAGAAAGAGGTCAGCCCGCAAACTGCTATGATTGAGCTCACCCACAACATCTCAAGACAAGTTTTTATGGTCGAACCAGTCTGGACGCAGAAATATCTCGACTACTTGTCCAACAAACAGCTCCCAGCAGATATTTGCGAGGCTAGACAGATAATGCGACGCAGCAAAGCTTTTCGAGTACTCAATGGACAAACTATACAAGCAAAGCATATCAGGAATATTACAAAGATGCATAGCGCCCGAGGATGGCAAGGAACTACTACGAGATATACACCAAGGAGATTGCGGACACCATGCTAGCTGGAAGGCAATCGTGGGTAAAGCTTTTCGCGCAGGGTTCTACTGGCTCACATCAGCCAGGGACGCAAATGACCTAGTCGACAAATGCAACGCATGTCAAAGATTTGCGCCCAAGCCGCACGCCCCTGCCACTGAGCTTCACATGATCCCAATCGCCTGGCCCTTTGCACAATGGGGGCTAGACATGGTAGGACCACTCAAAGAAAATCAACACCTGGAGGTTACACACACTTGCTAGTTGCAGTCGACAAATTTACAAAGTGGATTGAGCCCATGCCAGTCACCTCGGCTAGCACTCAATGTGCCGTCAAATTCCTCGAATCCATCGTGTGCAGATTTGGGATACCACACAACATCATCACCGACAATGGAAGCAATTTTACAGCAAAAAAAACAGAGCAGTTCTGCGAGGAAAAGGGCATCACCCTCAGTTTCGCCTCTGTGGCTCACCCGCAAACCAATGGTCAAGTTGAGCGATCCAACGGATTGGTCTCGGCTGGAATAAAGAAACGGCTACTAGATCGACTGCACCCAGCGGTAGGACACTGGGCAGAAGAGTTACCCTCCGTACTATGGAGCCTCCGCACGACCCCGAATCGATCAACAAAATACACATCATTTTTCATGGTATACGGAGCTGAAGCAGTCCTTCCCGAAGATGTCAAGTTCAGCGCCCCACGAGTCGTCTCTTACAGCGAAGAAACTTCTAACAGGGCACTCGCGGAAGACGTGGATGCACTCGACGAGATACGCGACATTGCACTCGCAAGATCCGCGGTATATCAACAGTCGCTGCGCCACTAACACAGCCGCCGTAAACGCCACAGAGCCTTCGTAGTAGGAGATTTGGTGCTACGACTCAAGCAGAAGGAAGGACACAAGCTCGAGCCACCGTGGGAAGGACCCTTCATAATACACGAAGTTATTCCTGATGGCGCCAATCGACTGAAGAACCCCGAAACCGGTGGCACCTACTCCAATCCATGGAATGTTGCGCACCTCCGCAAATTCTATCCTTAGATTATTCTACTCGACAAAATAAGGCTATACTAGCCATGTTGTAGCTTGAAGACAATACATGGCTTCTCAGTCATATTAATAATATACATGGTTTCTCAACCATAGTTTCTCAAGTCATTGATTTTTACACGCTAAAACAGGTATACATCCCAAACACACGGGGCCTACGCCTAAACTTAGCATCATTTACAAATATAAGATTACAAACAAGGTTGGCACCTTATAAAATTTGAAGACACCTATACAGAATTAACAGGATACATACATCCTACAATTACATATGGCGATGAGCAGTTTCTTTGGCCAAGACCCGATTAACCTCATCAGAGGTCAGTCGAATAATCTCTTCTGCAGCAGGTCGAACGACTGTATAATGAGATGTCATATCGACTGGAGCATTTGGGAGCTTGGCAACGGAGTTGAAATTAATCCCGGGATGCCATAATCGAACAAACGAGAGTGCTACTAACGACCCGCAGATCAACTGTTGACGGACGCATTCCCGAATCTCGCCTACTTGACCAAAAGTTCTGAGTAGCTGACTCAAATCTTCTGGACCCCTTTCCAAGGGATAAAAAGCGCCATTCAAAGCTATCAAGGCCTCGTGGCAGCGATCAACGAGTATCTTCGCCTGGCTCACACGATACTTCAAAGTAGCCAGCACAAAGCCTCGACTGCGGCCGGACCAAAAGTTATTTGCATGGGGTTTTGAACTACCGGCTTCATGAACAATATGGTTCTCTACCCAATGCTTTTCACACCGATCGTCAGGCTGAACAACTGCAAAGAAAGCTAAAGAGTTAAAGGAAGGAAAAAAAGACACGAAGTAGTAGGGGGCTGAGATACTTACAGAGCAAATCCTTGGGAACAGCCGCCAATTCGTCCATCACAAGCTGCTCGCGTTCAATCGCAAGTTTCTGTTTGGACTTGGCTACATCAGCCACCCCACGCAAATCTTTTAGCTTGCGCTCACCATCTGCGAACCGGTCACGGAGGCCGGCAAAAGTACCGACAACAGCAACAAGAGGATCTGCTTGAGCAGCAGATCCACTCGACGACTCCGCGACAACGCCTGTTACCTGGAAGAAGATAAGGAAAGTTAAGGAATAATTCAAGACGCTCCATTCGATAAATAAAACCACCTATTCGACAGGTGCTCGGGGGCTACTCCCATCGGAGGGAACTCATGACAATCAATCACAGGAAGCATCTCAGATATCAAAAGAACATTTCGCTTAAAGAGAGAATACGGGAATACATCCCAAGGTTCATTACATCGGAAACACAAGCTACAAAAAAAACTATCCTAAGGAACCGTAGAAGTGCTGCCACTTGCGGCAGATTGCCCCCTGCGACTAGCACGGGCGATCAAATCAGATAACTTCCGGGCAAGGACTCCAGCTGGATCGCCGAAAGGACGAAGCGCTACCTTTCTGCCCGTAGTAGCGTCGACGGGGAGGTTCGAGTACGCCTCGTCCAAGGCTGCGACTCCGTGCACCAGTGCGAACTGGATGGCAGTCTTCGCCCCGGACTCCGACTGAGCAACCGAGTAGGCCTGAAGAAGATCGCCCTCCAGGAAAACCTTTAGGAGACCATCCAGCATAGCCGGAGCTACAACGTTAACCAGAAGACGCATGTGGATTTGCGTCAACACCCGAGTAGCATCGCCAATCAGGGAGCAAATCCCGCTAGCATGCTTTCGAAGCTGAGCGTAGGAATCGGTCAAGGCGTCCACCCGTTGAACCCCGGGCAGCTCCAGCGCAACGTCAAGAAGATCTGCAGAAAGAAACGTTAAAATCCAAAGGACCTACCAGCCAGTCGAGAAACAACAAAGGATAAGTACAACTTACCCGCAAAACGCTGGGCCAGAGGGCGAAGGAAGTCAACGAGATCGTTGTCCTGCTTGGTGCCAGCCTCCTCCAACTTCTTCAGGGCGTCCTGGGCATCCGCAAGCTTTCCCTCGAGACCAGTCGACTGCTGGCGAGAGGACTCAAATTCCTTTCGAGCAGCTTCCAACTGAGCCTCCAGGGCGCTTACCCGACTGACAGCGTCCGTCTTCTCGCCCTTCAGCACTTCGGCTTGAGCTAAACAGCGAAAAATTTAAACACAAAGAAATTCGCACAAGCGAAAAGATTGACTAGAAGGAGTAGATAAACTTACCTCGAAGAAGCTCGTTTTCTGAGACGAGTTGATCGCGATCTGCTCGAAGGGTCACGTAATCTGTCTCAGCCGAGATAACGCGACAGCCAACGTCTGCAAGAGAGTCAAGAAGAGACTGCAAAAACATGAAGATGAAAGAGTCAGAGAGGAGAAGATTGAGCCCATACACGACTGCAAACAATCGAGTATAGCCTCGGGGGCTACTCCCATCGGGAGCACTGCCGTGCACCCGATAAAATAAAGAGAAGAAAAGAGCTTAAGTTCTTGAGCCTGTAGCCAATCGCAAGCGATTAACTACAGGCTTGGGGGCTACTCCCATCGGGAGCACTGCCGCGCACCCGATAAAATTCCTAGACGAACAAAATACAGGAGGCAAAGGAAAATGGCAAGATTTGCCTGGCCTTGAGCAATGCAGAGAGGATCAGCCGAGATACCCGACACTTCTTTCGAGGTCGAGGTCCCAACTGCAAAGCTAGGGATCCTATATTCCGTAGCCGCAGTTGTGGGGTCTGGACTCGGCAAATTCTGGACGGTCCCGGCAGTTGGGGTCCCAACTGCAGCAGCAACTTCTTTTCTTTTCTCGAGAGGAAGGGAAGAGGCGAACCGTCCAGGGCTGATGGATTGGAGCCTATCATGAAGGAAAACAACAAGTGTCAGAAGAAAAAAAAGGAAACGTTCGACTAGAACGAAAGAAACAAAAACTTACTCGTCATCTTCGTCGTCCAACATATTCGCGTTCCAAGCGGTTTGGATTGTCGGCTTGGGAGCAGGAGCAGCGCGCACACTCAGCGGGGTCGCGTGGAGAGGCTCCTTATCGGGCCCTCCACTCAGGGGGTTGTCCTTAGAAGTGGCTTCGTCTCCTCACGCCCGGCGGCGCTTGCGGTGGCGAAGATCGCTACTCGATTCCTCCACATCATCCGAAGAATCATGGTCGGAGCTCGAGCTAGCATCCGCAACACTGGTGTACTCGCCAAGACATCAGAAACCTCTTCACCAGAAACTGGCGGGTAGTAAGTTGCTGCTGCCAAACTCTACAAGGAGAGAAAAAGAAGGAAAGGAGAAAAAACTCAAATCGAAGGATTCGCAAAACAAAGGAAAATTTGGAGATAGAAAGATCATTTAACTTACGTCGGATGGAGGAGGATTTGAGGCTGCAAAGGCTGCGATTGGACAATCCGCGAAAGACTTGCCTACCTTCAGCTTCGTGATGGCCGCAATCTTCTTCTCAAACTCGGCATTCGATAATTCTTCGCGGCTCACTCGGCTGGGGTCTTCGGTTCCTTGGTACTCCCACATGGTAGAGGGCCTCGCCTGTAGGGGTTGGATCCTGCGCTTAAGGAACACACTCGCAAGATGCAAGCCATTCAGCGCAACCCCTGCAGTCTGGTCACGGAGCGCTGCAACCTTGGCGAGTAGCGGGGCAACGATCCGACTCTCTTCGACTGAGAGCTTGTGCGCCCAGGACTTTCGCTGCTTCAGAACAACGAACGGATGGAATTCGTTAATTCCACCCGCGCTGTTGTCAACAACATAAAACCACCTCCTCCTCCACCCTTGCGCGGAGTCGATGAGTTGCATGTTGAAGTAGAGGGTGTCGGACTTTGCTTGGATTCCGAAGCCGCCGGTGCGCAGCGTCTCCCCAAGCTCGGTTTCCACCCGCGATTTCTCGCGGAGAGACCACACCTTGAACAGAGCCTTCCAAAGGCCCCAGTGCAAGCGAATACCGAGAAAGCACTCGCAAAGCACGATGAAGCACGAGATGTGCTGCACCGCGTTCGGAGGCAGGTCGTGGAGCTGTATGCCATAGACATACAGCAATGTCACGAAGAAGGGGTGAAGGGGGAGAGAAAGCCCGCGCGAGATGTGATCCGCGAATATCACGCGCTCGTTCGCGCGGGGATTGGGTACCTCTTCCTTTTTGCCGAGGCGAACTCGCTTCTCGGCGTCGGCAGGCAGCAATCCCTCCCTTTACATCTCCTTGATGCTCTTCTGCGTGGTGTTGGCGGAGCTCCAGTCGCCAGAGCGCGGAGCAGGAGCCACAGGAGCATCCTCGAGCGCTTGCGAGGAGGAAACATCGGCGCTTCATTTCTTGCCTCCCGCCATGAGCGCTGCTGCGAGCTTGAAGACAGAGAAGGGGCGCGAGGAAGACGAAGACTAGGAAGGTAAAAGCTGGAGACGAATGACGGGAAATTTTCACTTTTCACCCAAGGGCCGTATTTATACATGGTGTCATCTAATCGTGGCCGCTCATCAAGCGACGTGGCACTCATCACGGCAGCAACGCGTGAAGCCGAAACGAAACGGCGGTGAACGCTGTTTTGTGCCACGACCTTAACAGAAGATCGTGCGCAATTACTGCGCGCAGTTCGCGTAAAAACCGGGAACGACGTCTCGTTTCCGGTCAAAAAGCTGACAAGTTGGGCCAGCGCCTCTGCTCTCGCTCCGTCACGTCCCATCGGAGGGATAAAGTGCGTTGTGACGTCATAGCGCACATCATCAAGCTCAGAATTTCTTCGGATAAAAGCCTCAAACACAAAATAAACTTCGTATGAGCAAATCAAGACGCGAAAATTCCTTCGCATAAAGCCTCAAACACGAAATAAACTTCGTATGAGCAAGTCAATACGAAAATTCCTTCGCATAAGGCTCCAAACACGAAATAACTTCGTATGGACAAACTGTGACGCGAAAATTCTGTCGCATGAAAGCCCCATATACGAAATTTCTTTTCGAATGGGCATGACAGGATTTCCAAACACGAAAACTCTTTGGTATGGAAGGAAGATTACAAAGCACAAAGCACTTCGTGCGCAAAATCAAGGGAGAAAATTTTCACTCGAAATATCCCTAGACAAAAACTTGCGAGCGCGTAGCTCCTACCACTCGATTATGCGATGTACACACATCAATCTCCCGGATTGTTCAGCCGACTAGGAACATCCGGATGCCGTATTTCCTTCGAATACAAAGGTAAGACCCAAAAGATCTTTCTTGAGGGCCTGGAATCGCACTCAAGCTGCATCCTCCGGTAAAATTCCGTGTCAGCAACACGAAGGAAAATCCTAGTGGACGCGCCGGGTACCCAATTAGGTTAAATTCAACTCGGTAAGACCTCTACGGCCCAGTCGCAATGATCACCTCACCGGATTCAAGTCGGAGGTCTTGAATTTGTGTAGGACAGAACTGTTTTTTCCCTAGATGCAATTAATTGGCCCTGAGCTTTCGGGAGAGCCAAGCAACTGAACCACATCCTTCTGCGAAAATAGCCGAATACACAGGCACTCTATTTTCTCAATACTCGAGTACAAGAAATGCATCGTATACAAGATACACATCCTCTTCAAACGATCAAATCCACCAGTCGAAAGGAAATCAAGATAAGTTCTGAGCGTCCACCCGACGGATTCTCAGTCGAGTAGACGCTCGGGGGCTACTGACGAAGGGATGGATCCTAGGTCTGTCGGATGAGCCTACCCGGTGCCAGGCCCACGGACCAAGCTCCAAAGGAAGCGTCAAGGATTACTCTAGAAGGACCACCCGCAAAGCCTTGCGGGTTAAGATAGGAAACTTGTAACCGACATAGGGTTAGAGTTCGAATCCTCCCCGGGTATGGTTTGAGACCTAGCCACCTATATAAGGCCAGGAGAACCACCGAGAGAGGACCAAGCAATACCGCACCATCAAGCCTCGAGATCAAGATCGTATTCTCGACTTGAGCAATCCCCCATTGTAAATGATCTACTTGTTAATATAGATCGACAGAGGCAGGAGTAAGGGTTTTACCTCTATGAGGGCCCCGAACCTGGGTAAATCGTGCCCCCTGCCTAGCCGACGATTGTCACCAGCGCCTACACGTTCTCCTAATTGAAACCCTATGGGTTAACCCGAGGGACTTGTTGAGATGCAGATTCGACACCCGGTCCCCTTATTCAAAAAGTGTTGGCCTCTTGTCAAGCACGGGGTGCTTCACATCCTGAACGATTTCATCCTTGGCTGGGTTGACATCTCTCGCCTCAATTTTGGCGTCCTATCGCTCATTCCTAAGATCCCGGGGGCGGATCGTATCTCTCAGTTAAGACCCATCGCTTTAATCAACATGATCTTCAAAATAATCGCCAAGGCGTTCACCTCTCGGCTAGACCCAGTGGCCCACAAAACCATCAGCCACAACCAAACGACGTTCATCAAGGGGCGCTTCATCCTGGATGGAGCGTTGTCCCTCCATGAAATCGTACATGAGATCAAGACCAAGAAGCTCGGGGGCATTCTTCTCAAGCTCGACTTCGAGAAAGCGTATGACAGAGTGAACTGGGAGTTCCTGCTAGAGGTTCTGCATCGTAAAGGTTTCGACGCGGGATATATTCACCGTATCTCCCAACTTATCTCAGGGGGTCAGGCGGCCATTTCCATTAACAGCGAGATGGGGCCTTTCTTTAGGAACAAAAGGGGGTGCGGTAGGGTGACCCACTGTCCCCTTTTCTTTTTAACTTTGTAGCGGAAGGTCTCTCGGTGATTTTCTCGAAGGCTAACTCAGCAGGCCACATCCAGGGGGTGGTCCCTCACTTGGTGCCAGGGGGCATTACCCATCTACAATATGCCGACGACACGATTATCCTCATCCAGGGCATCGACTTAGAGATCTCAAACCTCAAGTTCCTCCTGATGTGTTTTGAGAACATGTCAGGCCTAAAGATTAATTATCACAAAAGCGAAGTCATCGTGCTTAACCAACCTCAGGAGGTCCAGACCTGGGTGGCCAGGCAGTTCAACTGCAAACTGGGAAAGTTCCCAATGACCTACCTGGGTTGCCAATCGTAGATTCCAAGCTTAGTAAGGAGCAGTGGGAGTTCCTTGTCCAAAAGTTGGCTCGAAAGATTAAAACCTGGATGGGCCGGTTCCTGTCCTCGGGTGGACGCCTTATTCTCTCAAATGCCTGCCTCGACAATCTTCCCATGTATGCGATGGGACTCTTCCTTCTCCACCCTGGCACTCATAAACAGATGGACTCCCTTCGAGCTAGGTTTTTTGGGAAGGTGTCGGTCCGGATCGCAAATATCACATGGTGAATTGGCCATCGGTATGTCGTCCTAAGGCACTTGGGGGTCTCGGGCTCACCAACTCCTGGAAGATAAACGAGGCACTTATGATCAAATGGATCTGGAAACTTTACCAAATGGAAGGATCATCCGGAACAAATAAACCAGGGCAGGGGACATCTTTGCTTGCACCCCTAGAGGGGGATCTCAATTCTGGAAAAGCCTGCACAAGATTAAACATCTCTTCAAGACCGGGGCCAAACACGAGGTCCACAATGGTCTCCGCACTTCATTCTGGAAGGACTGGTGGGTTGGGGATGGCCCACTCTGTCACAGGTCCCCCCCTTCTTTTTAGCATCTGCGACGACCAAGAGGCGTCGGTGGCGCAAATCATTAGGCACGGCTGTCGGCTCTGTAGATCTCTCGATCCTGCAGGCTTGGCTCAATGGACGGAGCTCGACAATATCATTAACTCCACGCCGCTCTCTGAGCCCCTAGATTCCATCTCTTTGTCCCTGGAGTCCTCTGGCGTCTATTCGGTTAAGTCCATGTACGCGGCTCTGTCTCAAGGGGCGACAGTGGCGCATGCAGACGACATCTGGAAGGCTAGACTGCCTCTGAAAATAAAAGACTTTGCCTGGCAGCTCATCATTGACAAACTGCCAACGGGCCTACAGCTAGCTTCTCGCTCCGGCCCCTGTGACGGTAACTTCCATCTTTGTGCCACGCCCGAAAACGCGCAACACATCTTCTTCGGCTTCTCCCTGGCTAAGTTCGGGTGGTGTGTGCTCAGACAGGTTCTAGGGAGATCCTGGTACCCCGCCAACTTTGCGCAATTCCATGCTCTTCTCTCCACATTGTCAGGAAGTGCCCGTAGATCTGTTTGGGCCGTGTTTCTCGTCCTAGCTTGGGCGCTTTGGCATATTAGAAACAAACACGCTATTGAAGGTTTAATCATTCGTCACCCTGCTAACATAATCTTTAAAACTTTGATTTTCCTCCAGCTGGATCCCCGCGATGAAGCCTGAAGACAGGATCGAGGCATGGAAGTTGGTGGGTAATCTCAAACAAGCTCACCTCAGCACGCGCCCTTGCCAGCAGCCCCCCGTGGCTTAGCCTGCATTTCTAGTTGTTTGGTCTCTCTAGATCTGTTAGCGGAAGTTATCTTTTTATGTTGGCGAAACTGCATGCCCAGCATGTTGTCGTTTTTTATCTCTTTTCCTTCTTGGCGAAGCTGTATGCCCAGCACGTGTGTAACTATGACTTGTTGAGCTTTGTTAATTCAAAGTTGGGCACATGTGCCTTTTATCTAAAAAAAAGTCTACAAAACGTTAAAACAATTACATTTCGATACGAAAGAGAGTAATTGTCTATTTTTTCATAAAGAGACAATTTTTTTAATTTCCCTGATTAATTAAGAAATGAAATTGGTAACTTAAGCTTACTATATTGTGAGGGAACTATGTTGGGATGGTCTTGGTTGAGGTGGAAAGATCCCGGGAAAATTTGGGTGGGTCAAGGCTCGGGTGATTCATATTAAGGAATGGTGCTCGCACTTTGCGCGGGTCTTCCAAAACAAGTTCGCCCCTCCGTGCATTATCCTCGATAAGATTAAGGAGGCTAGACTTTGGATCATCACCGACGCTAAGAGCATCTACATCGGCACTCATCTGTCCGGCACCCATCAGTTATGGATCCTTTGGGGGTGTCGAAAATGTGTCCTTTTTTAATAGGCGTGTCCTACAGCGGCACCCCCGAAGCCACGCCCACTAAATCGTTGTCATCAAACACCTCGTGGGTAGCTAGAAGCACGCAACATCTTAGCAGAAGGTTTGATTTTCATCGAAAATTAGAACAAAATTACAAAGGGTGCCCTAAACTACACTTACTCGCAGTAGTTGTTCTCGCTGTCACTATTCTCGGCGTCACCATGCTCGGCCTCGTCGTCCTAACAGCACTCGTGCCGGAGCATAGTGCTGCCAGGCATCTTAATACACATCTTGGGCCCGTCGTGGCAGAAGGTGAGCATCCAGCCCTGCTGGAGCTGGTGCATACGGGTGAACGATGCCTAGCCGTTCCGGAGGAACAGCTCGCCGTCGTGCCTCACCACGATTGCCTGCGAGCAGGACAACGATTCTATCGGGCAACCTAAGGAGGCTGCCCAATGGTTAGAAGAGGGGCACAGCCGCCGCGACCACCACAACCTCCTCACACTCCTCGCCCTCCGCGACCGCCTCTTGGACGTCTGGCCACCGCTCTTCGGTGAGAGAGAATTTGTGAGAGGTGGGAGAGGGAGGGGCAGAGATGAACCCCTCTCCGACGAGAGGGGTTTTTATAGGGATACTGTTGGAACGCGTAGAGATAAACGAAAACTTTTCCTACGCGGTACTCCCAAGATCTAGCCGAGGTAGAAAGCCACGAGTATTACCACTAGACGCGCAGGTGCGGATTATCGATGCAGCGCGTCGGGGCAGTGCAGTCCCACGATCCGGTCCGGCCGATCCAATCCCTCGAACGTCGAAGTGCTGAACGTACAACACCTCTGCCGGTATCCACACGTACGAGGAGGAGCTCCGACGGCAGACTGCTAGGTCTGGTGCGACGGCTGGACTGAGTGGGGCTAGGGTTCCCAACGCATGGGAGAGTGGACTAACGTGCCCGCTGGGCAACCTGCGCCCCTCTTTATATAGCGTATGGTAATGGGCTGCACAACACTTGTGGCCCATTCCCTCTGTGAGTCCGACTCACTAACTCAGTCCATGTCCGGTTCGGGTCCAACCCAACCAATACTTGCTCCCGCTCTTAAGTGTGCGACCCTGCAGGCTCATGGCGACTTGGACACGATTGGAGTCCAACTCCCAATCGATCAATCGGTAGCGGCTCCTAGCAGAACGTGCCGACTTCCAAGTACCATTGAGTCATGACGACATACCTTTCAATGTGATATTCATCTTAGTCCCTTTTGCCTCACGATATACCTTGTCGAGCTATAGGCGATTTATCGTCATCCCTTAAATAGCTCAACTCTCTTCTCGATCTGTGACATGTGATTCGTCTGACTAACTCTTAGTCAACCGACACAGTTAACACTTAACTGAGTCGCGCATGGCCATGCTTCCTGAATCATATCACTCGAGAGGGCCCAGAGAATATCTCTCCATTAGGAGGGGCAAAATCCCATCTTGATTATCCACATCACGCAGCTTGCTTCTCATTCGACCCGAACTCTGCCTTTATAGTTGCCTTGTCACAGAACAACGTTTGACAGAACCTAAGTCGGTGATCTACAACTCGGATTGTGCGACAACCTCAGGTCTAAGGATTACATTGATTGAGACATGCAAATGACGACTTGATCGTTGCATCTCAATGTGGGTCAGTCCGACTTGCTAAACTCTTTAGCCAAGTCCGTGAATGTTGGAATGGCATCACCATGCCCATGACAAGTGGAACCGTGTCATCAACCAACACTCACATTAGTCTAGGGTGTGTGTCCAGCACAACCTTAACGACCAAGGACAATTAGTATGAACAACATGAATACATAGTTCCACAATTGAATCACATATTCAATGACATATATCAGATGTTCAAACCAAAGGACAACTTAATAACTTTATGAATACATTGGGAATTACATCATCTATGATTGCCTCTAGGGCATATTCCCAACAGTCTCCCACTTGCACTAGAGTCAATCATCTTGGCATCATATGCCTAGGCATCTAATGCGCATACCTCTCGTGTGCGCCTCATGCTTAGGCTGTGGTAGCGCCTTTGTCAACGGATCTGCAATGTTTGCATCCGTGTGTACTTCGCATAACTTGATATCACCTTGTTCGACAAACTGGCGAATGAGGTGGTACCGCATGAGTATATGTTTGTTCTTCTGGTGTTGTCTAGGTTCCTTGGCCTGTGCGATAGCACCATTGTTGTCACAATATACGTCCAAAGGATTGGACGCGCCCTGAACCACACCAAGATCCATCAGGAGGTTCCTGATCCAAACAGCTTCCTTTGCCGCCTCTGAGGCAGCAATATACTCAGCCTCTGTTGTAGATGCAGACACCGTATCTTGCTTGGAACTCTTCCAGCTCACAGCTCCTCCGTTCATTACGAACACGTATCCCGATTGCGAATGAGAATCATCTGAGTCGGTGAGATAACTTGCATCCGTGTAACCCTTTACACTGAATTCCTCATCACCTCCATAAACTAGGAACATTTCCTTAGTATTTCTCAAATACTTAAAGATGTTTTTAACCTCTGCCCAGTGGGCTTCGCCAGGGTCAGCCTGGTATCTGCTCGTAACACTTAGAGCATAGGAAACATCTGGCCTAGTACAAATCATGGCATACATGATGGATCCGATTGCCGAAGCATACGGGATCACACTCATCCGACTTCGCTCATCAGTCGTCGAAGGACACTGAGTCTTGCTAAGTTTTATGCCATGGGACATCGGTAAGAATCCCTTCTTGGACTCTGCCATTTTGAATTTCTTCAAAACTTTGTCCAGATATGTACTCTGACTCAATCCAATGAGCCGCCTTGATCTATCTCTATAGATCCTGATTCCTAATATGTAAGTCGCCTCACCCAAATCTTTCATTGAGAAACTCCTTTCCAATGACTCTTTGGTTTCTTGCAACATCATGACATCATTTCCAATCAGCAATATGTCATCCACATATAAGATTAGAAAGTTTACTTTGCTCCCACTAAACTTCTTGTATAAACAAGAATCATGATCGCTCTTGATGAAGCCAAACGATTTGACTACCTCATCAAAGCGAATGTTCCAACTCCGAGATGCTTGCTTCAACCCATAAATGGATTTCTGAAGTTTGCATACCTTGTCAGCATTAGCCGGATCGACAAAACCTTCGGGCTGTATCATATACACGTCCTCAGTTAAATTTCCATTAAGGAAAGCCGTCTTGACATCCATCTGCCATATCTCATAGTCGAAATAGGCTGCTATGGCTAACATGATCCGAATTGATTTAAGCATCGCTACGGGCGAGAAGGTCTCGTCGTAGTCAACTCCTTGAACCTGTCGGAACCCCTTCGCGACAAGTCGTGCTTTATAGACGGAAATATTTCCATCCATATCAATTTTCTTCTTAAAGACCCATTTGCACTCGACGGGTCTTGCACCGTCAGGCAGATCAACCAAATTCCAAACTTGGTTTTCATCCATGGACTTTAACTCGGATCTCATGGCTCCAAGCCATGACTCGGAATCAGATCCCACCATCGCTTCCGAATAAGTTGCCGGCTCATTACTGTCTAACAGTAAAACATCTCGAGCACTCTGTAATCTGGCAGATCTCCGAGGTTCAGGTGCTGTAACCGGTGTAGGTACCACGACCGGCTCAGCCTCCAAGGCCATTGCCGGCTCGCCCCTAGCTGGTTCCTCTCGAATTTCTTCGAGTTGCACCGTGCTCCCACTGACTTCCCGACTGAGAAACTCTTTCTCAAGGAAGACACCATTCCGAGCGACAAACACTTTGCCCTCTTCCCGGTTGTAGAAGTAGTACCCCAAGGTTTCCCTCGGATACCCCACGAAAATACACTTATCCGACTTGGGCGTGAGCTTGTCCGACTGAAGTCGCTTGACAAATACCTCACAACCCCAAATCTTAAGAAAAGACAAACTTGGCTTTTTGCCCGTCCACATCTCATGTGGTGTCTTCTCTACTGACTTTGATGGTACTCTGTTTAGTGTGAAAGCTGCAGTTTCTAGACAATAACCCCAAAATGATAAAGGTAGATCTGTCCGACTCATCATTGATCGTACCATGTCCAACAAGGTCCGATTTCTCCGTTCCGATACACCGTTTCTCTGCGGTGTACTCGGCGGAGTGAGTTGAGGAACTATTCCACAACTCTTTAGATGGTCATCAAACTCATGGCTCATGTACTCGCCTCCACGGTCCGACCGTAGAAACTTTATTTTCTTGCCGAGTTGATTTTGTACCTCATTCTGGAATTCCTTGAACTTTTCAAAGGCTTCCGACTTGTGTTTCATTAAATAGATATATCCATACCTACTCAAATCATCAGTGAAGGTAATGAAGTACTCATAACCACCTCTGGCTGTCGTGCTCATTGGTCCACATACATCACTATGTATTAGTTCCAACAAGTCGGACGCCCTTTCACAACTCCTTGCAAAAGGTGTCTTGGTCATCTTGCCTAGTAGGCATGATTCACATGTCTCGAATGACTCTAAGTCAAACGAAGTTAGAAGTCCATCATCATGGAGCTTCTTCATGCGCTTCCAACTTATATGACCAAGCCGACAGTGCCAAAAGTAAGTCATATTCAGATCATTTGGTTTCAACCTTTTAACATTTATGTTATAGACTGATTCACTATCAAGATTTAAAATGAATAACCCGTTCTGAACGGGTGCAAAGCCATGAAACATATCTTTCAAATATAAAGAACAACCATTATTCTTAATATTCGACTCATAACCTTGTCTCATCAAACATGAGGCGGAAATAATGTTTCGACTAAGCGCTGGAACATAATAACAATTATTTAGTTCCAAAATAAATCCTGAAGGTAAATGAAGTTGCATCGTGCCGACTTCCAACGCAGCGACTCTCGCCTTGTTGCCGACCCGAATATCAACCTCTCCTCTTGCCGCGCTCCTAGTTCTTACCAGTCCCTGCAACGAGTTGCATATGTGAATAACTGATCCGGTATCATATACCCAAGAACTATTAGGCGCATCAGCAAGATAAATGTCTATAACATTGCACACAAGCGTACCTGAGTTGGAAGTCACACCTCCACTCTTGGCTCTGTCAGCCAAATACTTGGTGCAGTTCCTCTTCCAGTGGCCATCTTGCTTGCAATAGAAGCAGTTGGCTCCGGCTGTAGGAGAAGGTTTAGTCTTTGAGGGAGCACTCTGGACAGGGCCATGGGTGCTACCTCCTGACTTATCCTTCTTCTTCTTAGTCCAAGAACTCTTCTTGAACTTAGCCTTATTCTGCACCATCAACACTTGACTGGTGCCTTTCTTGATATCAGCCTCTGCCGTTTTGAGCATCCCATGTAATTCAGTGATACTCTTATCCATACCATGCATATGGTAGTTCGAGATGAACGGACCATAGGCACTAGGAAGAGAGTTCAGAATTATATCAGTAGCGAACTCTTCGTTAATTCGGAAGCCCAGCCGATCCAAAGACTGTATGTAACCAATCATCTTGATTACATGCGGACTCAGTGGATCGCCGTCTTTCAGCTTACAGCCAAGCAAAGCTTGAGAGACTTGATACCTCTCAGTCTTTGCTTGAGCCTGGAACATACTTTTGAGGCTTTCGATCATATCGTAGGCCTCAACATTCTCGAACTGCTGCTGCAAGTCCGGTTCCATGTGTGCAAGCATAAGACAGCTGATTTCCGTAGACTCATCTCTAGCCTTACGGTAGGCATTCATGACAGCGACAGTCGCATCGTCATCAGGCTCATCTGGAAGTGGAGTTTCTAGAACATGTTCTTTCTTGTCATGCTTGAGGACTATCCTCAGATTACGAAACCAGTTGGTGAAATTAGTTCCATTAAGCTTATCTTTCTCTAGGATTGACCTCAACGCAAACGCGGACAACTGAGGAAGGTTGCTAGGTGCCATTGATCTACAACAGAAAATACGCAAAAACACTTAAGACATGTATTCATAAAAGAGCAGGCATATTAAACGCTTTAATACTTATGCTCCCACTAGAACCAACATCCCTCCGATGGTTGCTTAGTGATTCAAGATTCTAAATAAGCAAGCCGACTAGTGAGCTTTAGCATCACCGCTAGCCGTCAAGTGATCTAGGTAGGAAACACCTTGCCAATCGTATCTCTATACGACTCCTGTTAGTTGGGTGACATCACATGCCCCGGCTCCCAACCTACCTCGCCCCGAGCCCCACAACCGTTGTGATGGACTCGTCTAGATTACCAAGTGCTTCTGCTTGTAAGAGTCCGACTCAAACCCACCTAACCGGAAAGAATTGGTAGCACCTCAATTTCATGAGCCCACTACCAAGAATGTCCGACTTGTGATGGTGCAGCACTGGCGGGGCGACCGACTAGACCTTCTTTGAGGGATTAAAGAATCTACCAACTATCTAAATAGAGGTAAATAGAGACATAACAATAACACAAATAAAGCAATTATAATGTGAAATGGTATGACTCTCTTCATGGTGATCTCCATCTCCACAAAGCTTGCAAGTCGGCTCGTGCCAACTCTTGTCACGTGCCATCTTGCTCCATGTAGCCGACTTGTACATCGACTTGCATGCCTTCCGGGTTCTCCAACAAGCTACACTAGCTAGTAAATCAAAATTTACATAGAGAATCCGACACGCTGGCCGGTATACAATAAAATGACAGCACCTAGGCTCCAGCCGGCTGACATAAACATGATACGCAGATCATGTATGGATTACACACATCACATGCACAGATTTCTTCATCGGATAAACGATTTTACCCGAATCTGATCCGTATTCCGATTCGACCAAACTCTTTGATCTTCGATCACCGCAACTGGATTTATGTGTCACGGTATACCCCGATGGCGGAAACCGACCGGTAGGGGTAAGTTGTTCCACGACCTTAGCAGTATGATCACGGAAACCAGATCATCCATTAACCCCGAGTACGATTGATCCAATCAACCTTGTACAAAACCGATCTATCTCATAGACCGACCACCAAAACAGCAATTAGATCACATCTAACGCTAACTACATATCACATATGTACGGATCTCGGGCCTAATACCAGAAGCTACCGCTCTGATACCACTGTTGGAACGCGTAGAGATAAACGAAAACTTTTCCTACGCGGTACTCCCAAGATCTAGCCGAGGTAGAAAGCCACGAGTATTACCACTAGACGCGCAGGTGCGGATTATCGATGCAGCGCGTCGGGGCAGTGCAGTCCCACGATCCGGTCCGGCCGATCCAATCCCTCGAACGTCGAAGTGCTGAGCGTACAGCACCTCTGCCGGTATCCACACGTACGACGAGGAGCTCCGACGGCAGACTGCTAGGTCTGGTGCGACGGCTGGACTGAGTGGGGCTAGGGTTCCCAACGCATGGGAGAGTGGACTAACGTGCCCGCTGGGCAACCTGCGCCCCTCTTTATATAGCGTATGGTAATGGGCTGCACAACACTTGTGGCCCATTCCCTCTGTGAGTCCGACTCACTAACTTAGTCCATGTCCGGTTCGGGTCCAACCCAACCAATACTTGCTCCCGCTCTTAAGTGTGCGACCCTGCAGGCTTATGGCGACTTGGACACGATTGGAGTCCAACTCCCAATCGATCAATCGGTAGCGGCTCCTAGCAGAACGTGCCGACTCCCAAGTACCATTGAGTCATGACGACATACCTTTCAATGTGATATTCATCTTAGTCCCTTTTGCCTCACGATATACCTTGTCGAGCTATAGGCGATTTATCGTCATCCCTTAAATAGCTCAACTCTCTTCTCGATCTGTGACATGTGATTCGTCTGACTAACTCTTAGTCAACCGACACAGTTAACACTTAACTGAGTCGCGCATGGCCATGCTTCCTGAATCATATCACTCGAGAGGGTCCAGAGAATATCTCTCCATTAGGAGGGGCAAAATCCCATCTTGATTATCCACATCACGCAGCTTGCTTCTCATTCGACCCGAACTCTGCCTTTATAGTTGCCTTGTCACAGAACAACGTTTGACAGAACCTAAGTCGGTGATCTACAACTCGGATTGTGCGACAACCTCAGGTCTAAGGATTACATTGATTGAGACATGCAAATGACGACTTGATCGTTGCATCTCAATGTGGGTCAGTCCGACTTGCTAAACTCTTTAGCCAAGTCCGTGAATGTTGGAATGGCATCACCATGCCCATGACAAGTGGAACCGTGTCATCAACCAACACTCACATTAGTCTAGGATGTGTGTCCAGCACAACCTTAACGACCAAGGACAATTAGTATGAACAACATGAATACATAGTTCCACAATCGAATCACATATTCAATGACATATATCAGATGTTCAAACCAAAGGACAACTTAATAACTTTATGAATACATTGGGAATTACATCATCTATGATTGCCTCTAGGGCATATTCCCAACAGATACGGATCGTGGGACATGGGCGGCATGGGAGTGGCGGCTCCTCGGTCTACACGCGTTGGGACGTGGGCGGTGTGGGGAAGTGGCGGCTCCTCGGTCTCCGCCACGTGTTGGGACATGGGCGGCGTGGGAAAGTGGCGACTCCTCAGTCTCCGCCATGTGTTGGGACGTGAACGCCTAGGGAAGTGGCGGCGTCTCCTCGCCTGCTTGCAGCCGCGTTGCCTCGCCTAGACGGGGCGTCCCATCCCATCGATCGGGTCCTTTTGAAGCGCACTGTCGTGTTAACTGGCACAAATCACCCATCATCGACGCAATGGCGCTGTCGGAGAAGAATGTCGTGCTGCGGGGCGATGAGGGGATGATCGCCAAGGACCAGCTGCTACTGGAGGAGGGCATGGAGGAAGAGGAGGACGAGGGTATGGAAGAAGAGGACGACGATGGCACGGAGGAGGAGGAGGGCATGGCGGACGACGTGGAGCCGTTGCCGACACCAGACCTGGCTGCAGACCGGTGTGATCCTTGGCCCACATAGGAGGAAGCCTTGCGCGCTGCAGATCCGCCGTTGTTTGCACCGCAAGGGCACAACCTGCGGCTCCTGCGCTACCGCCTCTCGAATGTCCACCACCGCCCACGCCTGAGCAGAAGCTTGGAAGGTTGCCGCCGCCGCCATCAGGCGAGGAGGACGATTAGAAGTTAGGCAGGCGTCGTGTTTAATTTTCGTTAAACAAAAATTACGTGTGCAAACAATGATATGGCTTATGTGAAATTATTTTGTGTTTTCTGTATCAATGACAAGCAGGCTTTACTTGTCAGGTTGGCTGACCGGACAATGTCTGACGTCCCAAGAAGACCGCAAAGTTTGACGGATGGGCTTGGGGTGGATGCCGGACAGAAATTTTCTAGATAGACTCGTTTGGAGGGTGCCGCTATGGACGTTTTTTATCCGGACCCCGATGGGCATTGGGGGCCATTTGCGGTCCGAGTTGAGATTCTCAAATGTTTGATTGACCTTTTTCTTTCATCTTGTACCGAACTTCTTCCTTCTTAATTAGTTAATTGGATCCGGGAAATCTTTTGCGTCCGTTAATTAAAAAAAAGAGAACCTACGACGAGACGCGGCTGGAGCAAAAGTCCGTTGCATACGAAAGCTCTAACTGGGGCTAGCTAACCCGTGTCAACACTTCACTAGATGGGCGACTGCGACTCCGGCGTACGTCTGAACGTGACACCGGTCAGTAGTCGCAAATGTTTGAATAGCATTTTTCAATTTGGGTATCGTACCCGCCAGTAGGAGGCACTGTTTGCGGCTAGTTTGACTCACCAAGGCCATATGGGGAAGGCTGGTTGACAGTTTGACCATTGAGGTAGCTGCGTCGATTCCTTCGTCAAATCATACATAGACATATGCATGCGCTATGTAGCTTTCAAACCTGTTGGCTGTTGCCCGGTCAAATTGAAAATTCTCAATAAGCGAATATAATCAAATCCGTGCTTCGAACGTAGGATCTCTCCACATTTTTTAGAGGAACTGAACTGTCACGGCATTTCAAATTGATCCACCCAACCCTAGCCACGTGCCCATCAACTAAAGTTCCAACTGGAATCTATACTCTCTCTTGGTTGACTTGTTCAATGACGCCTCACGGCGCGCGCGCCGATCGCAAGCAAAGAGCGCGGATTCGCGACGGCTTGCGTAAGACCAAATCAGCTTACCTTGATGAAGCCGACCTCGTCTAAAATTTCCACTCGATGGTCACACAAGTCCCAAAGGGGAAAGGTAGCTTGAACCTGGAGGTTCGACCAACGCCGATGACTGAGCCTATGAATACAGGTAGTAGGCAGATATAGTATAACTTCAGTCTGATCGAAAGAATCAATGTTCGTTTTCTCCCCTTTCGTTTCCGTGGAGCGCTTCTTATCCAATCCAGTCGGATAGCGACCTGACAAATTACAGCTCGTTCAACGCTACAGCTTGATCAATCATGTCCCGGAACGAGAAGCTGAAGAAAGGGTCTAAAAGTAGTCTCCTACAAGTATTGTATCAAGTCCAAAGTTTTTTGCCGAACGAACTGTGTTAACGGAAGGCACTTTACGACAAGAGACCGAAAATCTTGGTCATTTTACCGCCCTAGCTAGAAATTTCAAAGAAAATTTGAAGTCAAAATTTCCAGGTGAGAATAGATTAATTTCTACCCTAAATTATGCGCAAAGCAATTGACGGCACAATGGTCAGGAAATTCGCCATTGTCACCTCGTTTCCCCTTTTATCTTCTCGCGAAGGGAGTGTAAAACGGAGAAAAAATATTCAACCTTGCATTGCCCTTATCATTTGCGCTTTAGTTATAAGTTTTGAGGAATTAAATTTATATTCATTCCAAACTTGTTGAGCGGTAACAATATCTCAGCTAAAAAAAGGCAAAGAAAAAAACCATTTAGAGTCTTGCAGTGTAGTGGTACAAGTCTTAGTATCTCCCTTGAGGCCCAATGTTTTATTTTCCATTTTTCTTTGAACAAAAACTATTCGGTATAGATGGGGTGTAGGGTTTTAAAGCCAAGTCAACCTACATAGGAGCAAGAGTGACCGCCATTGGGTTATTGTGGAAAGTGCATCAATACAAAGTTCCTATTCTTTTTCTTCTTCTTCTTCTTGAAAATACTTCAAACCTAAAAATCATTCGGAAAAACTTCCCAGGAAGTTGGCGGGATTCCTTATTGAATTGATGCACTAGCCATCTCAAGCAAAGTTTGAACCAGTGGAAATGGCTAGCCAATATATTTATATTTTAACACTCTCTCACATCTAGGCTATTTTATCCCTTAGCATAAGTTTGGTGTAGCCTCTTTTTAGTACTGCTTGAGAAGTGTCTTGAACTTGAGAACTCATGGCTCTGAAACTATATTGATACATTAGTCACGTCAAAAAAAAGTCCAAATTACCATGGCACTACAATGACCATCATGTGTGGTACAACATGGAATTTGGTATCCAAAACTTTGTCTCTACTAAGCGATTCCGTGTTACAACTCATAGTTTGAACTCATATGCAGAAGTATTTTTAGACCGTATGTAAGAACATTTCCACTGAATGTCTATAGACCTGCTGAGTCAAAACCTATTATCTCGACAAAATATCTATGAACAGATAATGTCTTGAGAATTTTTTGTTGACTGTATTGTCTCAACTATTGAGAAAATTAGGGAAGGATGTAAAACTCGATAAGAGAGCGGGCTGGTTCATAAATTCTGATTTTGAAAAACAAAACTGAAGATGGTTGGATATTTTAGAAATTCAACTAAAACGTGGTTTTGTCTTAATTAATGCTTCCACAATAAATGAAATAAGATTTCCACAAAACACAAGGATCAATATTGTGAAAATGGTTTGAGCTAGTAGCTTTATCCTTGAAAACTTAATATTTAGTTTCAGTGTGGATATTTGAGCTTGAAACACGATCGAGCTTCGTAAAATAAAACTGAAAATAGATTTGAAGTATGAACTCGAAATTTGCATTCCTCAAGTAGTAGCAATCTCAACGTTCACACATCCTAGGGAAGTAAGTTTCAACTCAGTATAAACCTCCAAATTAACTTTCAGCCCCGAGTTCTAGTAAATAGAACGTCACTTTCTAATGGTGAAACTTTCAACTCCATATAGTTTTCTTTTAGTTTAAGATTCATTCAAGCATTCACCTAATCTCCACCGTTGCTATATATAGTTAACTAGAGCGTGAACATAGACTGTACAACAATGCTTATGCTTAACCCTGCGACCAGAAACACATACTTCAACGGAGCAGTGTGTACGTAGGCCCATGATTGACTATGCAAATTAAAGTAAAAGAAGCCTAATAAGGATAGAAAATGAAGAAAGCAATGCACTACTCCATAATCCAAACAATAGAAATAGAACGAGTTGGAGTTAACGCTACTTCAATGAATTCCCCCTCGTTTTGTCACCCATGGCGTGGCGTGGCCTGCCAGGAAGGTTCCCCAAGCTCCAAATTGACCACGTTTTGTTATCGTCGCACAGCGGAGCATGTATAAATAGCGCAACGCTCTCCCAGTCCGACAAAAGCCATCAGCCATATACACATTCGAGAGCAGCTCAGGCAGCCAACTCCCTCGAACAGACGTCGTCAACGTACCGAACTGGTGAGTCGAGAACGAGTGGCGAAGAAGAGAGGTGAGCTAGTGAGCTAGCTAGCAATGGGGCGGTCTCCATGCTGCGAGAAGATGGGGCTGAAGAGGGGCCCATGGACGGCGGAGGAGGACATGACCCTGGTGGCTCACATCGAGCAGCACGGGCACAGCAACTGGCGGGCGCTGCCGAAGCAGGCCGGGCTGCTGCGCTGCGGCAAGAGCTGCCGCCTCCGCTGGATCAACTACCTGCGCCCGGACATCAAGCGCGGCAACTTCTCCAGCGAGGAGGAAGACGCCATCATCCAGCTCCACGCCACGCTCGGCAACAGGTGGTCGATGATCGCGGCGAGGCTGCCGGGGAGGACGGACAACGAGATCAAGAATGTGTGGCACACGCACCTCAAGAAACGACTCGAGTCTTCGTCAACTAAGCCATCCGCCGCGGCAGCGCCCAAGCGCAAAGCCAAGAGGTCTGTGGCTGAGACGGCCGTGACTACACACGATGGCCCGATCACCACCGTGCCAGCGTTGGCGGAGCGACCCATCTCGTCGTCCGGCACCGACTACTCGATGGCCTCGTCGTCGTTGGAGACCGCGGAAAGCTTCAGCTCGGACTCGCAGGAGTTCCAGATGGACGACAGTTTCTGGTCGGAGACACTGGCGATGAACGTGGACAGTTGTTCCGGTTCCGCGATGGAAGAAGCGGGCAACCCCCTTGTCGTCGCTGACGGCGCATCGGTGTCGTCGTCGAGCAGCAACGCCGACATGGACTTCTGGGTTACGCTGTTCATGCAGGCTGGTGGCATGGAGAATTTGTCCCAGATTTAGACCTAGCTCCATGGTTGATGGTTTCCTGTTCATTTTTCTCTGTCACTATTCATTTAATCTTTGGCGTGCAGCACGCGCTTTGGTGCGTGTATGTCTGTAAAATGGATGAGCTTTATAAAAGGAAAGTAATCGTTCATGGTGCTGTTTCACCGGGAGAAAAAATGTGTATGTGCTGTTCATCATAAGTGACAATTCAGTTCATCATAAGTGACAGTTTTCATCATAAGACCAAATCAGCTTACATAGCCACCTTGATTATGCTGACCTCGTCTAAACTTTCCACTTGATGGTCACACAGGTCCCAAACGGGTAAGGTAGTTTGAACCTGGAGGTTCCACCCACGCCGATGACTGCGCCTATGAGGCTATGAGTACACAGGTAAGAACCAAGGTTCGCTTTCTCCCCTTTCGTTTCCGTGGAGCACTTCTTATCCAATCCAGTCGGATAGCGATGTGACAAATTCCAGCTCGTTCAACGTACAGCATGATCAAATCATGTCAGTGATATAGTATGCCGTTCGTCAGTTAGGGCGTGTATAATGTTAGAGAAGGTGAGTACAATGGAGAAAATAGTCTTCTCTTAATTGTTAAGGGATCATCCCTTAGCTAAGGGAAGTCAACCCTCTCTTTCTTAATTCTCTCTCCTCTAAATAAGCAAAAATCCTACGTGACATCTATAACGGAAGGCTGACATCACCACATTGTACATGCCCTTAGTCCACGTACCTAGAACGAGAAGCAGAAGAAAGGGTCTAAAAGTATTAGTCTCCTAAAGTTTTGTGTCAAGCCCGAGCGGAGATTTCTTACACTAAGCTCTAGTGCTCCTGCCACTTAAAAAAATTTATAAGTTTACAAAAAATCTTGAACAAAATCATGCAAGTTCCCGATGATGTATCCTACAGACATGCAAAATTACAGTGCGAAATTCTTTATATTTTGACGTACATAAAATTAAGAAATTTACATATCTGATTATATTTAGCAATGCATAGTTTCTAATCTATAAGTTTGTCATTTTTATGTAGACTATAATGCAAAGAGTTTTGCATTGAGATTTAGCGCGCTTCTAATATGCATCATTGAGACGTTATAAAAAAAAAGCATCATTGAGAACATGAATGGTTTCTTCAGATTTTTTGAATTTTTTAAATATATTTTTCGAAATTTTTAAAGTGGCAAAAGCACCGGAGGTCGGGAGCAAAAACCACTTTCCAGTTAAGTCCAAAGTTTTTTGCCAAACAAACTTTGCTAACAGAAGGCACTGGTAGACCCATTTACAATGGAGCTCGGAAATCTTGGTCATTTTACAACCCCTGAAATTTCAAAGAAATTTTGAAGTCCAAATTCTTGGTGAGAATAGATTAATTTCTACCCTAAATTATGTGCAAAGAAAATGACGTCACAATGGCCAGGAAATTCGCCATTGTTGTGGGTTCGAATCTATCTAGCCGCAGCTCTTCCCCCTTTTCTCTTCTCGCGAAGGGAGTGTAAAACAGAGAGACAAAAAATTCAACCTTGCATTATATTTATCATTTGCACTGTAGTTAGCTATAAGTTTTAACGAATTAAATTTATATTTATTACAAACTTGTTGAGCAGTAACGATATCTCAGCTTAGAAAAAGGCAAAGAAAAAATCATTTACAATCTTGGGATGTATTGGTACAACTCTTATTATCTCACTTGAGGCCCCAAGTTTATTTCCCTTTTTATTAACCAAAACTATTCGGTATAGATGGGGTGTAGGGTTTTAAAGCCAAGTCAACCTAAATGGGAGCAAGAGTGCCCGCCATTGGATTATTGTGGAAAGTGCATGAGTACCAAGGTTCCTATTCTTCTTCTTCTTGGAAAGACTTTAAATCTAAAAATCATTCGGAAAATTTCCCCGGAAATTGGCGGGATTCCTTATTGAATTGATGCACTAGCCATGATCCAGTGGAAAAGGGTAGTCAATATATTTATATTTCACTCTCACTGTTAGGCTATTTTAGTCCTGAATGTTTTTTTAATACTGCGTGAGAAGTGTTTCGAAGTTGAGACTCGTGGCTCTTAAACCATATTAAATTGATACACTAGTCACTTCAAAAAAAAGTCCAAACTAATAGAAAATGCTAGATAATCTTCTTTAGATGTAAGCTCCGTAGGCTGCAAGCCTTCTCAGCCCTCTTGCGGTCTTTCCTGTCCCTGAGTGTGGCCCTTCCCGCTTGTCGTTGTCGTTGTGCATGCGGGGCCGCTCACTCTCTCTGCGGCGTCACGCGTGGGCTGCAGCTACGTGGAGGGTTCCTGGGTGCCCGGGGAGGTGGGCAGCATTTCAGCAGAGTAAGTTTGGGTGGGCCTTTGTATGTGGGGCTGGTGTGTCATTCTCTGTAGTTCGGGTGGTGCGGTGCATGTCGTACGCGGCGGGCAGGGATATCTTTCCGGGTCTCTCTGTCTGGCCGGTTAGAGAGACATTTGGATCTTCCCTTTTCGTCCTTGGGTCCGGCGGTGGTTCGCCGGAGTTGCGTTCATGCTCTCTCTCCCTGCTCGGTTTTCCGGTGTGGATTCGCCGCCCGCTGCTGTTGCCTTCTCTCTCGGCGGGCCTTCTCTTGCTGGTGGAGCGGCGGGGAGGGAACAATTTGTGGCTCGTGGGGTGTTGCTCGCGCCGCCCTGCTGCTTGTGCGATTGAAGGTTTGTTATCTTTCTCCTCATTTCAGGCATGCTGCTGTCGTTTCGTGTACCCGCAGTTGTCTGGGCTTCCTTTATTTAGCTTCGCTTTGCAGCGCTATTTTGTTCATGCCCAGGGGCTGCCTCCGTAGATTTAGCTACCCTTGGGTTTCGTTTCGAAGTGCTCACGGAGCACTGACGATGGAGCCGGTCCTTCGCGGGGGGTGGGAAGGAAATGTGCTGGTACGTTCTTGCTGGAGCTGGCTCCTCTGTTCTGCTATTGCGGTGCTCTGATTTAGGCATCCTGTTTGTAGTGGCTTCGGACAGTGCTTAACGGCGGCGTGTGGTGCTGCGCCTGTCGGCGCCTTCGGTGCGAGTTCATGCTTTTGCTTACGTGCCTGCTTTTTTTCCTGTTCCGGGGGCGGCGCTCCTCTGTTTCCGTTCTGGCCGCAGTTCCCTGGCGCTCTTCCTGCTGCGCGCCGGCGTCCTGGTATGCCGTCTTCCTTTCCGTTTCTTGGTTTCCCTCTTGCCGCGTCGCTGCTATTTGATCATTTGTCCTCTGTTGTAGATGACTGTTTTTTCCTAGATTGGGTGCTGCTATGTCGCGCGAGAATCGTCGGAGGCGTCGTCTTCGTAGGAGGCTTCATCTTTTCGGTGTTGTTTCTGAGTGTCTTTGGCCCTTTTTTTTTTTGGATTCCTGTATGTGTCGCTGCCTGTTTGTTGATCGATTTTTTGTGCGTTTTGTTTTAGGTGTTCGTCCTCCGCCTTTGGTCGATGGACGTCCTGGTAGGATGACTCGGGCTTATGTTTCCTATGTGAAAGGTATGTTTGTGCTTTGCTTGCTCTCGCTCTAATTCTGGCTCCTTTTGTTGGGCGTTTGGTTTTTCTTTCATCTGCCCGTGTGCTCTGTTTCTTTCTACGCAACTTCTTTCAGAGACAGAGTGTACCTTGGCGGTCCTGAGTATACCTGCACTCATTGCGGAGCTTTCTATTGGTCCGAGTGATATAACTTTGAGGAGAATGTGTTATATGCAGTGCTGCAGGGGTGGTAGGGTTCATCTGGATCCGTATAAGCAGTGGCCGGCTCCTCTTGATTGTTTGATGAGGTTTGGTGGAGGCGGCCAGTCCAGCGGATTTTCTTCGATGGGGGTTCATGTCGATGACAGTGTCAATATGGGACGGAGCCCTCATGTTTTTTTGGATTAATGGGCATCCTTGTCATCGCATTGGCTCCCTGGTGCCTCCGCCTTTTAAGATGCCAAAGTTTGCTCAGCTTTATGTTTTTGATACCGTGAATGAGCTTGAGAATCGGATGGTTGTGCTTGACGGCGGGGATGCTGAGGGTGGTGTGGATCGGGGGATTGTTGCCTCTCTTATGGCAATGCTCAACGAATGTAATGCTGGTCTTTGGTGAAGCAGCTTAGGATGATCCGAGTTTCTAGGGAACATGTTGAGATGTCTTATGCTCCTTTTAGCATTCGGATTGTCGGCTCTGAGTCAGACGATCTGAGGGTATATAGCCCTCCGTCTGCACCTGAGGCGGCTTTGATAGTGGGTGATCTTGATGCCGATAGTTGTAAGTTTGACATTATTGTCGAGCCGGCTGATGGGCCGCTGAAGCGGATTTCTCCTTTGCATCCTGCTCTCATGTCTCTCCAGTATCCTTTGCTTTTTCCGTATGGTGATAAGGGTTTTTATGTGGGTATGAAGTATGTTGGCCCTTATGTTGTTTTAGCTGTGGGCAGGTCTCAGGTTAGCATGTTGGAGTACTATGCATACCGTTTTCATTATAGGAGTGGGCAGGTGAACCCAATCCTGTGCTGCGGGCGCTTTCTCAGCAGGTGGTGGTTGATGCTTATGCCTTTGTTGAGGCGAATAGGCTCGCTTTCATTATTGATAATCAAGACAAATTGCGGAGCGAGACATATCAAGGTATAGCTAATGCCGTGGGCCAGGGGTCGGTCACTGGGAGGAGTGTTGGTGTTAGGGTTTTCTGGCCTTCTGGTTTTGTTGGGTCTCGGTGCTACATGGTGCAGAACTATCAGGATGCTATGGCAATCTGTCGGTCCTATGGTGCTCCTGATTTGTTTGTCACTTTTACCTACAACCCAAAATGGGACATAATCGCAGACGCTCTTAGGTTCGAGCCCGGACAGAGACCTGCTGATAGGCCTGATATCGTTTCGCGTGTCTGCAAGATGAAGCTTGATCAGCTTTATGCTGATGTGAAGGACGGAACGACGTTTGGCCCGACCTGTGCAGGTGATTTTCTCTCTCTTTTCGATGTGTCTTTTCTTCCTGTGTGTGTGCTGACTATTTACTGCTTCGTTCTACAGCTCTGTACACTACTGAGTTCCAGAAAGGGGGCTTGCCTCATGCTCATATGCTGGTGTGGCTTGATCAGCGGCGATCGCAGGAGGATGAGATCCCGAGAGAGGCTTCGTCACAGTTTATTGATAGCATTGTGTCGGTTGAGGTGCCTGATGTGCTGCTGGATCCATTGGCTTATATTTTGGTTGACGAGTTTATGGTACATGGCCCCTATGGTCGGATGAATGAAAGATGCTTGTGCATGAAGGACGGTGTGACAAGACTTCGGTTGACCAGTCAGGCTATCTGATGTATAGAAGGCGGGCTGACAGACGTGTTTTTGTTAAGGATGTCCATGCTATGGATAATAGGTGGGTCGTTCCGCATAATGTTGGGCTGCTAAAGAGGTACCAGGCTCATATGAACGTGGAATGGTACAATAAGACCAATCTGGTTAAGTACTTATTTAAGTACATCACAAAGGGGCCTCATCGTGCTAATATTGTTGTTAGTCATGTTCGGGCACCTCAGCCAGATCAACAGACCGAATAGGGGGTCGATGAGGTGGCCGAGTATAAGAGCTGTCGTTATCTTTCGGCGTGCGAGTCTTTTTGGAGGTTGTACTCTTTTGATATTCATGTCCGGTCTCATTCTGTGGAATGCTTGGAGATCCATCTTCCTGGGATGAACAGAGTCACCTATTCGGAGGACGCCGATCTGGGAGATATTGTTGAGAATGATAACTACAGGAAGAGCACACTTACAGAATGGTTTTCCATGAAGTGCCTTCGTTCTGAGTGCAGGCAGCTGACTTACTGTCAGTTTTCTGAGAAATACACGTGGTATCCAGGCAGCAAGTGTTGGGTCGAGAGAACTCGAGGCTACATGATGGGAAGGGTTCGCCATGTTGATCCATCAACTGGAGAGCTGTTCTACCTGAGGATGCTTTTGACGAACATCTTAGGTCTCATGCCGGTGTCGTCCATGCGACCTATCGTGAAGCCTGCTTGGCTAAAGGATTGGTTGGTGATGATACCGAGTGGGCAAGGGTGTTTGACGAGACAGTTGTTTGGGCGACTGCGCCGCAGCTCAAGAACCTCTTTGTCACTGTTCTCATGCAGAAGTACTTTGTTGATGATATCGTCTATATTCGGAGGCAAGTCCTAAGGAATCAGCAGTATGTTATGCCAGATAGCTTGAAGAAAAAATTTCTTCTTAAGGAGCTTGCCCGCTTGTTTGCGAGCAATGGCGGTTCTCTTTCTGCTTACAATCTGCCTGATGCTGTTTCAGCCGGGGATGTGTCTGAAGGTAATAGGCTGATTTTTCAGGAAACATGCTACGGCTGCCAGGAGCTCGCTCTGGAGTGGCAGTCGCTGCATAGCCGGTTAAATTAAGGCCAGCTTGGGGTGTATAATGAAGTCCTGCAGGTTGTTGAGCGCGTGAAGCATGAAGTTCTGTTTGTGTCTGGCCATGGTGGTACTGGGAAGACCTTTCTATGGAGAGAAGGCTATGTTTTCATGAATACATGGTTATTTGAGTTAAGAAATTTGTTCTCCATTTTATCAGTGAGGGCCTATCTCTTTGTACATTTTACATGTCTTCTTTACCATAAGGCTTCTTGAACCTACAGATGTGCGCTGATCCATGCCCTTTTGTACGATCATGCCCATGCTCAGTTGCCCATTGCAGTGCGTACTCCTTTTAGAGGTCGGATGGAAGTACATAATCCAAACCATAGGTTCATCACCTTGGTAATAACTTCCCTCCATCTCTTGCTATGTTTGTGCAATTCTCTCTCCTTCCTCTGATTTGTGTGGAGTAGATCAGGCCTAGATCCATAATTTTGAAGAAAAGAACCCATGTCTGTTTGTTGGTTTACACGTGCACCGGGTGGCACTCAGTCAGGACCCTAAGTTCACTAGATTCATGGATGTATTCCCACTTCTGTTTTGGATTTGATCTTGAGCTATATTTCCTTTGGTGAAAAATGTTTAGTTTGGCGTACAGTCATGTCCGAGACTAGGTATTAGCCTAAGGATTCTCCTATATTCTGCAGTTTGGCTGGGTGTTCATATCCGTTGACTTGAGTGTGAGCAGACTTTCTTGAGCTGTTCGATGAGATTGTGGCAGAAATGACTGGTTGTTTTTTGGTTGTCGAATATATTTTGTTCTAGAATACATTTGTCCGAATGAATGATGTTTAGAAAAAATGAGCTTTCCATGATTTCTAAATTTTTTTTAAGGATACGTCATGGATAGACGTATCGGTTTCATAGAAGGGGGGCCAAAGAGGCCGAAATTTTACAACGCGGTCGACACATGTGTCGAGAACGCCATCCACCGAAAAAGGAAAAACAAAGGGGAACTACTCGCCAAACCTCCACCTATCTACCTGTGCTAGTTCCCTCCGGAATAGCCTAGCTAACATCCAGCGCTCGGCCTCTCCCACCACGCTCCCCAGAACGGCTGCCATCGACGGGGCAGCACCCTCGAAAACTATAGCATTCCGATGCCTCCACAGGCACCAGCAGATGAGCGCAATGGCCATCCACCAGTCTCGTTTGCCACTCTCTTCTGCCTCTCTCCCTTGCAGCCAATGGCAAAGCTCGTCCTCTGGGCTAGGTATCCGATCTCCCTTATCCCAGTGGTTTAGGAAATGGGCCCAGACCTCCTGTGACATAGTGCAGCCAAGCAACAGGTGGTTGATGTTTTCCTGTTGTTGGTCGCAGAAGGGGCATGCCTGCGGCCCAGGCAGTCCACGACGGCTAAGTCTGTCGGCCGTCCAACACCGATCCTTTAGCGCCAGCCAGAGAAAGAACTTGCATTTTGCCGGGGCTCGTGACTTCCAAACCTGCTCGGCCCCCCCCCCCCAGCGCCGTGCGCCCCTCGAACCATGCTAGGTAAGCCGAGCGGGCCGAGTACTGATGACTTCCCTCCCAGTTCCATCTGAATGAGTCCGGAGCGTCCTCTACCAGGGCTATCTCAGAGAGCTGTTCTGCCAAGGGAAAGAGCTCTCCCAAGGCCTCCACTCCCAGGTCTGGGGAGAGGTCCTGAAGCCATCCACCCCGCAGTCCCTCTCGAACTGTCGTAGATCTAGTCGCTCTCTTTGGCACTTTGGCGAAGAGGTTTGGGGCGAGATCCTTTATCCGTCCCCTGGGGAGCCAATTGTCTGTCCAGAAGAGGGTATCCTCTCCGTTACCAATACTCGAGGATGTGGCCGCCTCGAAGAGTTGCCTAGAGAGTGCTGACACCTGAATGTTGAACTCTCTCCACGGCTTAGAGGTGTCCGTCCTCTCGAGCCACAACCACCTAGTCCTTAATGCGTGGTTCATGATTCTAAGATTGGGCAAGCCTAGCCCTCCCAGCCTTCTTGGCATGCAGACCTTATCCCATGCCACCAAGCAGTGTCCACCATGAACTTCTTTGCGCCCTTTCCAGAGGAAACCTTTGAGGATTTTTTCTAGGGCCGTGAAAGTCTTTGCCGGCAGATCTAGCGACATCATGGCAAAAACTGGGATTGACGAAAAGGTGGTTTTCACGATCTCCAATCTCCCCCCTCGGTTCAACAGACCCGCGCTCCATCCTGGCAACCGGCCCGCCACGTTATCCACCAGGTATTGGAGCTGTGCCGCTGTGGGTTTCCGGAGCGACATGGGTAGCCCAAGATACTGGAAGGGGAAAGGGCCTGTCGGACACCCGAGCTCCTCGGCGACCATCGCCTCCACCGTGTCATCGCATCGAATCAAATGCGCAGAGCATTTCTGGAGATTTGTCTGCAGGCCAGAAGCAGCTCCGAAATCTTCCAAGATCACCGCCAGAGTTTGTAGATCCGCTCGTGAGGGGTGTAGGAAGGTCACCACGTCATCCGCGTATATGGAGGTCCTGTGCTTGAGACCGTTTCTCGACAGGGGGGCTAGGTGGCCAAGCCTGGCAGCCAGCTCAATGAGTTGGTGCAGGACCTCCATCACAAGAATGAAAAGTTGGGGAGAGAGGGGATCGCCCTGTCTGAGTCCGCGCCTGTTTGTGATGCGATCTCCTGGCAACCCATTCAACAGGATGCGGGTTGAAGCCGTGGCCAGTAGCGCACAGATCCATGCAATCAGGCGATTGCCGAACCCCGCCTTCCGAAGCACTTCCATGAGGAAAGACCAGTCCACCGTGTCGAAAGCCTTTGTGATGTCCAGCTTAAACAGAATTGCAGGTATGAGCGATCTGTGAAGTTTACGGGCTGTGCCCTGGACCATCATGAAATTATCATGGAGACATCTGCTGCGGACGAAAGCGCTCTGATGCGCCCCAACGAGATCGGGAAGGGAGGGTGCAAGCCTTCGCGCCAGGACCTTCGCCACCAGCTTGGCAAAACTGTGTATCAGGCTGATAGGCCTGAAATCTCGAATCTCTTCGGCGCCCAGCCGTTTGGGCAGCAGCGTGACGAGCGCCTGGTTGACCGAGCTAAAACCCCGCGCATCGATGCGCGACAGCGAGTCAAAGGCGGCCATGACATCCTCTTTGATAACCGACCAACATGCCACAAAGAATCTGTTTGTGAAACCGTCCGGGCCCGGGCATTTGTCCATTGGCATGTCCCTGATGGCTGCCCACACCTCTTCCACCGTGAAGTCCCCCTCGAGGTGCTGCAGGTCCACCGTTGGGAGGTCCAGGGCATCCAGATCAATGGAGAAAGGCCTATCCTCATCCACGCCTAGTAGGCCATAAAAGAACTCATCCACTGCCCGGGCTTTGTCCACATGTTCCGTGACTCTGGTCCCTTCCACCAACAAGTGATCAACAAAGTTTTTTCTACGCCTGTGACTCGCATGAAGGTGGAAAAACCGCGTGCATGCGTCTCCTTCCTTTAGCCATAGCACTCTAGACCGTTGTCGAGCAATAGATCTTTCGAGCGAAGCTAGGCCTAGGAGTTTCAACTTTCGGAGCCTACGGAGCCCATGCTCCTCCACCGAGAGCTGTCTGGTGTCCATTGCCGCTTCAAGGCGCAGGATCACCTCATTTGCAAGCAAGATCTGTAGTTTGACACTGCCAATAAATTTAGAACTCCACCTCGATAAATACTTGGCTGTGGCGTGGAGTTTCCGGTCAAGCCGCTTGAACGGGTTCGGTTCGTGTCCCACAGAGTTCCACGCTTCCTGCACCACTTGCTGGAAGCCTTCCACCTTAGGCCAGAAAGATTGGAAAATAAAGCGGCTCCCCCTCTGTAGGTTAGGGGCCAAACGAAGGATCAATGGGCAGTGATCCGAGGGCCCCGAGGAGAGTGCCGAGAGGAACGCATCTGGGAACATTTCCTCCCAGTCCACGGTGGTGACCACCCTGTCCAACCTTTCCATCGTGGGGTTGTGCCTCTCGTTTGACCAAGTAAACCGCCGTCCATTGAGGTAAATATCCTTGAGCTCCAGCCGAGCAAGGGTGCGCTTAAAGCGGCCCATCATCCCACGGTGTAAGGTACCCTGGTTTTTGTCCTCCGGGTCAGTAATTAGGTTGAAATCCCCCGCCACCATCCACGGGCCGTCATGAATATCCCGGACGTCCTGTAACTCTCGAAGGAAGGCTTTTTTGGGCTCATCCCCCTGTGGTCCGTACACTCCTGTGAACCACCAGCTCAACTCATCGCTCACTGACACACGAGCCGTGACGGTATTCGCCGATAGGTGTGGGTTGGAGACCGAGACCAGAGCGGATTGCCAGGCGAGAAGGATTCCACCACGGGTACCATCAGCCGGTAGATAGAAATATCCATCAAAACCGGAACCTAGACAGTCCCTAACCACGCGATCGTCGATGACCGCCATCTTTGTCTCTTGGATGCACACCACCGCAGCGTTTACCGGTGCAAGCACCTGGTAGATTGCCGCCCTACGAGCCACCGAGTTGAGTCCACGACCATTCCAGATCGCGATCGAAATATCCGGGTTCATAGCTTAGTACAAGAGACCACCGAGGTTTACAGTACAGCTAGACCAAAACAGCGAAAAAGGACGGCGAAAGCTAACTGAAAAGCGGGGAAAAACAGCTATGCTACTAAACCATGCAATCCGCCTGAGCTTCATCCACCAGAGGGAGTGCGTCTGGCTGCCAGCCAAAGAGCCCCACAATCGTGTCAATCTGCGCCTGGGTTAGAGGCTGCGAGAACATGGCCTGGTAGGCAGCGAGGGCCTCCTCTCCAATTGTCTCCCCCTCCCGCGCGATCTGTAACTTGATGATCAACTCTCTTTGCTGTCTACGGACTGGTGTGCCAGCTCCAAAACGACCACCCAAGCGCTTGCTCCTCCGCGGTGGCCCTGAGCACATCCTCTTGGCTCTGGGCTTTCGCGCCGGTTTGCTCAGAATCGCTGGCGATGGCCTCCGGTATTGCTCCCTCAGAGCGTCCACGTCTGCTTCATCTGCCTGCTCGGTTTCCATGGCCCAAGGCCCCATTGGTGTGCAGATCATACCACCACTCGCACAATCTCGCCTAGGGGATAAGCTCACCGCGAAAGTGTCCAGCACAGAAACAGGAGAGCCTATCGGCGTGCCAGGTTCTGATCCCAATAAAGAGCCAGGTAGAGATGCGCCAGTCTTGATGGGGGAAAGCAGTCCTGCAGATCCCAGCAGGCAGCTGTCCACTTCAGCTGCCACATTGGCAGGGGGGTGGTTGTTGACTGCTTTTGGCAGCTCGTCTGCGTGGTGGTCTGGCACGGGCAGGTGGGGCGGCTCGAAAGCAGAGGCGGCAGGGGCTGGGGTTTGAACAACGTCCTGCGCGCGCACAGCCAGAGAAAGCGACCCGATGTCCTTGCCTCCAGGTCCCTCCAAAACTGCCCTTCCATGTGTCAGTTGAGGAGAGGGTAAAGCCGCTTCGAGGAGCATCGGGTCTGATTCGTACACGCCGCTCCTGGCCCAGGCTGCTTGGGTTACGTCCACAGTGGCCCCCACCAAGACAGAAACTTCGTCCGTTTCTGCATGCGCTAGTGGGCCCGCGTCAGCACGACCAGGGCCACCATCGTCACGCCTCCGGCCATGCTCGCCGTCCGGACGATCCCTGGTCCACGTGAAGGAACGCCGGCGTTGGTTCCGACCATCTCCCCTATCATCCCCACGGTCGCCAGCCGCGCTTGGGCCACGGCTGCCGTCACGCCGGCCGCCGCTGCCAGAGGGCCGTCCCCTGCCGTTGCCGTCGGGGTCTGTTGGGCCGCCATTGCCTCCGTCCGGACCTGAACCGCCGCTGCCGCCGCCCGGCCTGGCGTCTTCCCCAGCTTGTACCTCGTCGGAACGGATCAGGTGGACAAGCACTAGGTACTACAGCATGTCTTTTTCCAGGGGGATCAGGGCGTCCGCCGGGATCACAAGGCCGTCGTCTTCCTCCATACGGCCGTTAGGATCCTCGATGAGCAAGGCCTTGCGCTTGGGAATCAGCCGGAGATCATCTGTCCATGCGAAAACCTGGAAGCTCCGCAGGTCCTCTCGGCTTGCTGTGGTCGTACCCAGGCGTTCGACCCACGCCGCGGAGCCAAGGACCGCCGTCGCCGTAGTTTTGTTCCACGCGTGCGCAGGGACTCCTGTCAGCTCAATCACCACACGGAAGCGCATCGCGCGCTGGACCGCCTGGAGTTGCCGGTTCCATGGCGAGAAGTGCAGCGAGAAGCCCCTGCCATCGACCACGCCGGCGTGCATCACCTCGTCGCGGATCCTCCGACTGCCGAAAACGAACAGAAAATCTGACGGCCAATGCCAGTGCGCTGAGAAGTTGTCGGCGACAAGCGGCAGCTGGGCGTTGAGCGCCTCAACGGCCTGGCGTAGCGTCACCCTTTCCCTGCTCCCTGAGACGAAGGCGACAAGGCCCCAGCAGAGGGAGTCCTCCGCCGCATCGATCTCCGCCGAGCGCGGCAGCAGTACCCGCTCCAGCTGCGGGCGCGTCGGGGTTTCTTCGTCCAGCGCGTCGCGTTCGTTCCCGTCCTCGTCGCGGCGTGGAGGGGATGGCTGCGGTGGAGGCGAGGGGGGTCTGTCGCGCCGCCCGCCCCGGTCCGGCACGTTCACGTCTTCTCGGTTGCGCCACGAAGCAGAGGAACCCCCACCGCCTCCCGGTCCCCTGCGGCCACAGCCACGTCCACCTCGCCCCGCCTCGGGGCCCGCCGTGCCAAGCTGCGCCGGGCGCGTTTCCTCCACTGGGGCCTCCACGGCCATGCGACGTCGAGGCGGGGACGCCTCCCTCCGCGGCGCCACGGTGGCCGCCCTGGAAGCTGCAGATTCCACACGCGGTGAAGGTGGCGAAGCCGGAGGGGGAGCCACCCTTTCGCCGATGCGCTCGTGGACGGGGATGCCGATTCGGACGCCAAGGCGCTGGTGCACAGGCCCGGTCGCCGCGGGGGGAGGCGCGCGGCGTCGCGGCTGGCCGCAGTCCCGAGCGTGGTGACCTTCTTCCCTGCACCTGAGGCATACCGTATTGAAAGTACAGTCCTTGGAGATGTGGCAAGGGCGGAGGCAGTTGAAACATCCACCGGCGAGGTCCGGCGGGAGGTCCTCACGGATGACCAGCGCCGGGAGAGCGGGGGGTGGCTGGCGCCTTCTAAATTTTATACTGCAAGAATAGATACCAACTACCATGTTGCACTATTGTCATTTTAGCTACCAAGGTTTGATCCCCCTTTTCCTAATTTTTCAATTGCAAAAAACCGTAGAATAGTTGCGGCAACGTTTAACTAAGCATTTAAGTATATGGCTTACGAGGTAAAGATCATTGGAATGGTGGATGTTGATAGTTAAGTATTGCTGCATGGTCTTATTAGAAGTTGTAATAGGGTTTATTTCCTTTTTGTATCCGATACCTATGTGTATCGGAAGCTTCTATTCTGTACGATTTCTGGTCCTTCATGACCCCTTATTAACACGCAATCGAGGGGAGACGACCCACCTTGTATATTTTATAATTCAATATTCTTCATACCATGGCACTACAATGACCATCATGTTTGGTACAACATGTGATTTGGTACTCAAAACTGTGTCTCCACTAAGGGATTCCGTGTTACAACTCATAGTTTGAACTCATATGTTTAGTATATTTAGCCAGTATGTAAGAACATTTCCACTGAATGTCTAAAGAGCTGCTGAGGCAAAACCTATTATCTCGACAAAATATCTATAAACAGATAATGTCTTGAGAATTTTTTGTTGACTGTATTGTCTCAACTATTGAGAAAATTAGGGAAGGATGTAAAACTCAATAAAAGAGCGGGCTGGTTCATAGATTGAAAAACAAAACTGAAGATGGTTAGATATTTTAGAAATTCAACTAAAACATGGTTTTGGCTTAACTAATGTTTCCACAATAAATGTAGATCATGTATAAATTGCGAAACGCTCTCCCAGTCCAACAAAAGCCATCAGTCATACACATTCGAGAGCAGCTTAGGCAGCCAACTCCCTCGAACAAGCGTCAAACGTACCGAACTGGGGGCAATAGCTCCCGTGCGACGTGTTTCCGTCGAATTGGAAGGAGTGCGACGTTTTTCGACGAAATAGCCTAGGCGCGACGGATTGAAGGGAGAAAATAGCCCACGTCCGCACAGGCGTTAAAACCTTAGTCAACTAGTTCAATTTGCGTTAAGCCATTTCCTAACTAATTGGCCCCCAAATTAATTAGCACCGCATCCCGTCAAACTGCCCGCGCTCCACCCAACCGACCTGAACTGTCCCGCCTGCGCTCCATTCTTCAGCTCTGGCGGCGGCGGCGGAACCCCCTTTCTCGGCGGCAGCGGAGCCCCCTTTCGGCGGCGGCGGCCATGGTGGTGATTGAATTCGATAGGCAATCCTCTAGTCCCTATCCCTGCGCCTGTTTGTAGATCTGAGCTCTCTATTTTGCTTGTTGAAATCGATAGAAGGTGAGAGGTGGCAGCGCGGTGAGAGGAGCCCATGGTCAGGTCGAGAAGGAGCCGCCAGATTCAGCTTCGAACAGGTAATGCGCCCCCTCCCGCCCATTTGTCGATGCGACTCTTTGCTCTGTCTCACACTGCCGCCTATAACAGAGGGGATGCTGCTGAAACCATTGAATTTGCAATCAATTTTCTTTCCATCGACGGCAAAATTAGTTGATGGTAGCATTCAGAATATCCAAAGAGACACAATTGTGAAATTGGAGGTTGATTGTGCAGAGTTTGATCCCAATGAGCTACAGTCGATAGAAGAGAAGACAGTGAGGAAATTGGTGGAAAAAAGGGGGAAACTGTGCTTTGGGGTCCAGAGCAAGAGGTTCACTATTGCGGTATGATGATTTCAAAGGAGAGTATGCTAGAATTGAAGATGGTGAAGATATTGTTGATGAAATCGATAGGCAAGAGGGTTGGGCAAGCCTCAGGGCTGAATTTTTTGCTAAGCTCGTTGATCTGAATGTTGACTCGAAGGTGGGTTATGTGTCGTCACACTTGGCTATGCAGAACACAGATGATGATTGGGCTTCACAGAGGCATATCGTTCCCATTTTTAATGATCTTACAGTAATAGCCGATGGGGCTAATGTAGATGCAGAAGAGGGAAATGTTGCTGTTGTTGATTGGAATGTAGTTGTGTTGGAGGAGCCTACTGATTTGGTCATTGCACCAATTGTTGACACTGAGATGGCCAAACTATTTGGCATTCCAGTCGATGACAGAGATGAGGAGGAGAGGGATGAAGCTAATAAAAGTGATAATGATGACATAGAATTGAGTGAAGATGTAGATGAACAGTTGATGGAAGATGTTGCAGATGATGTAGATGATGCACATGATGAAGAGCTGGTGCATGTATATGACAAGGAAAACCCTGTCATTCAAGTGGGGAAGTTGTGGCCAAACATGGAAGAGTTCAGGTTGTCTTTCAAGACTTATGCAGTCAGACATCAGTTTGATGCCAAGACATTTTGGACTGATAGAAAGAAGTTTTATCCTAAGTGCAGAGGTTTTGATGGTAGTGGTAAGAGGGCTTGCAAGTGGTACATATCTGCTAGACTGCAGCCTGATGGAAGTACTGTTAGGTTAACCAAATCCCTTATAAACATACTTGTCTGACAAGTTCACAGAAAAAATCAAGCATGGCATCACAGATTTGGGTTGCAGAAAAGTTAACTCCAATTTTGGCCAGAACACCCAACACTACTGCCAAAAGACTCCAAGTAGACTTGGAAAAGTTGTACCTCATTAAACTAGCTTATACCACAGTGTGGAAGGCTAAACAATGGGCAATGAAGCATTTGTATGGTGATTGGGCAAACACATTTAGGCTGCTTTTCAATTTCAAAGCAGAGGTGGAGAAAAGGTCACCTGGCAGTGTTGTCGAGACAGATACTGAGGTATCAGAGGATGGCAAGGTTTATTCCTCCAAATTATTTATGGCTTTAAAGCCTTGCATCGATGGATTCAAAGCAGGATGTCGTCCATATTTGAGCATAGACTCGTCATTTTTGACAGGGAAGTGGAATGGTCAGTTGGCAGCATGTAATGCTCTAGATGGACATAACTGGATGTTTCTGGTTGCTGTTGGCTTGTTTCAGTCAGAGACAGAGGCTTCATAGACATGGTTCATGATGCAGTTGAAAAGATTCTTAGGGCCAGTGTCACCTTTGGCGGTACACACAGATGCATGCAAAGGTCTGGAAAATGCAGTTAAAAATGTGTTCCCACATGCTGAGCAAAGGGAGTGCTTCGGCCATTTGTGGATGAATTTGATCAAAAAATTCAGAGGAGATGAATTTGGGAGAATGTGGCTAGGAGCAAGATCTTACACTAAGCAGACACATTAATATCATCTTAGTAAGGTAATGGCAACATGTGAGGAGTTTGGTACATGGTTGAACACCTACCATTCTTTATTATGGTACATGTCAGGATTCAACACTTCCATCAAGTGTGATCATATCAACAACAATTTGGCAGAAAGTTTCAACAACAAGGTGAAGCAGCTAAAAGATTTTCCTGTGCATGACATGGTTGATCAAATCAGGATCATGCTCATGTGGATGTGGGAATTGAGAAAAAAAATCGGTGATTGTTTGCAAGGTGATAAACTTCCAGCAGTGGTGCAATAGGTGGTAAACAGAACCAGAGGTCTTACACATTTGTCTGTTGAAAAATCATCACCGTGGGGTGCTAAAGTTAGAGATAACAAGACTGGAAGAAGGCATGTTGTTAACACTGAATTGCATGACTGCAGTTGCCTCGAGTGGCAGGCCACTAGAAAACCATGTGATCATGCAATTCTATTCTTAGCTGGTCAACAGAAGATAAATATGCATCCATATCTGCATGAGTATTATTCGGTAGCAAAATTCAAAGCTGCATATGCAACTCCAATTCCACCTCTTACAGATCAGAAGCAGTGGCTAGAAGTGCCTCTTGAATTTTCCATGTGTCCTCCTCTGACAAAAAGAAAGACAGGCAGACCTAAACAAAGTAGATTCAAAGCGTGGTTCGAAAAAGGAGGGAGTAGTAAGAAGGGAAAGAAGGACAAGAAAGATGCAAAGCCAAAAAGGGATCAAAAGGGTAACATAAACAGATGCAAGAGGTGCCAAACACTTGGGCACAAAGAGGGATCTAGACTATGAATTTTCTCTCCTCCTAATCCCAGAAAGTATGTGCTTGTTTATTTGTGTTTGTTCATATTCTGGTTTTGTTTCAATTATAAATATGTGGCATTCTTTGTTGTTTTCAGGTGGAATTTTCCAAGTCAGCCTATTGTTGTTGAACAATGTTGGCCAACAAAAAGAGCAAGAGTCTGTGGCAGCAGAAGAAAAACAAGTCAGTGGCTGGAACAGTTTGGTGCTGAAACTGAAGTTGTTTTCACTGTCGAAACTGAAGAAATTGCAGTCAAGGCGCACACTGTCGAAACTGTTGTTTCTGAAACTGAAACTGAAGTTGTTGTCACTGTCGAAACTGAAGCTGGGCACACTGAAGAAACTGAATCTGTTATCGAGTTTCATGAGGTGGTAGTATCGAGTCCAGTGAAAAAAACCAAGATGATCAGTGAACTTGTGTGTGCAGTACAACCAAAAACAAGAAATGCTAAGGAGAAGAAGGGTACACGTCATGGTTGAAAGAGATAGAACTGTTGATCATTTGAAATTTATGGCATGTAATAACATTTGTTGGGCACTATGTACCCACATGTTTCCATCAGAACTTATTTGGTTATTGTTTGGCATGTACCGGGAACTTATTTGGCATGTAATAACATTTGATGAAAAATTCAAATTTTGGTTCAAATTCAAATTTTGACTCAAGTTGAACTTTTGGCTCGGGTATGATGTTTCAATGCTACCTCAACTCAAATGTGGTTGTTATCTGATCATTCTGAGCTCTTTTGTTAAGTTAGACTCATAGTCATGAAAAATGTGTTTCAAACGACCTCATAAGGTAGGGTAAACGCCCCCCCTTTCTAAGAGGGTTGTTTTTTGCATCTTCTCTAAATCATCCGAATAAAATTCCTACACCTCTCGCCTACCTATATAGTGTAAATATGAAGTCTCATTATTTTTTGAATTCATCTTCTATTATATTATTTTATTTTTTATGAAATCATTATTTAATAGAAAAACATATATATAACAAGTTTTTGAATCTTTTTTTTGGTTGCTATACAACATATAATACTATGTGCTCAAGTTTCCTTGAAATCCACAATAAAACATATACATATTTACTTATGATCTAGAACACACAACCTTTGTTCTTTGAAATCCATAGTACAGTGTACAAGAATCCGATATTCTTGAAGGCATTTTCATGTAATTGTATATAAACCATGTTTATATTTTTTTTGGTTGCTATGCAACATAATATGACTATGGGAGGAACTTTTTCTTTTTTGTTGATTTTTTTTTGAATTAGTTATGATCTAGAACACACAACATTTGTTCTTTGAAATCCATACTACACTTTACAAGAATCCCATATTTTTGAAGACATTTTCATGCAATTGTATATAAACCATGTTTTTTTGTTGCTATGCAACATAATACGACTATGGGCCACAAGGTTTTCCTTTTTTGATTTTTTTGAATTATTTGTGCTCATTTGAAAAAAGTCAACTTTTTCACAAAAACGTTGACCGACTCAAAATCAAAGTTTATTTTTTTTGATAAGTATGTCATGTAAAATGACAATGTGCGCTAGTTTTATATGTTTTTGACTTTTTTTGAATTACTTATGTTCAACCCTAGCTCATTTTGTCGATATAGTGAACGTGTGAATTTTGGTTTTAACATTTGGATATAACAAGTTTGCATTTTTTTTATAGCAACTTAGTTGCATAAGTAGACCATGTGCGTTGGCTGTACATTGTTTAGATTTTTTTTGAACTACTTATGCTCAATTCTAGCTCATTCCATCAATAGCGTGAATTGTGTGAATATTTTTCATTGAAACGTGGATATAACAAGAATCAATTTTTTTATAGCAACGTAGTTGCATAAGTAGATAGTGAGTGAAAGCTATATATTTTTTTGAATTTTTTGAATTACTTATGTTAAAACCTAGCTCACTGAAACGCTAAACCCCGGAAACTCCAGCTTTAGAGCCGTTGGATCTGACGCCTCTGTGTGTGCACGTGACGCGTCGATCCGCGTGTGCGCTCGTTCTACCGGCTGATTGGCTCGCGGTGCGTGGAGGGATTCGTGTGCGCTGAGTGGCTAGGGAGCTGGGGTTTGGATCGGCCCGTCTGTTCGATCTACACCGTTCAACCAGATCCGATGATTCACAATGATGCGGTGCATGGAACTGGCATACGCGCGTCTGACTTTGTGTGCTTCTCTCTTGCGTGTCTGTTTGCCGAGCCCAGACGATACCGCCCTCCCTTTTGCATGCATGCATGCACGCGTCGTATCTAAGCCATTAGCAGCGCATCGACGCAGTCAGAACGGGGGCATCGACGCAGTCTGATCGGTGCTCGAGGCAGTCTGACCGGCGTGCGTCAGTGATCGATGATGCAACTCTTAATCCAGTAGGAAAACGCGGGCACGCAAACGAAGCGACGTAGCCATTAAAGCATTAGACCCTATTTAACCCCTCCTCTAACCTTCATCTTCCTCACAAGCACCAAAAACGCCATTCTCCCCACTCGCATCACATCCAAGCAACCAAGCGCAACCATGCAATTCAATGGCCCGACGTTCCTCGTGCCCAGGACCGTGCCGGAAAGGCAGTACCCCGCCAGGGTCGTCGTGGACAACCAGCTCCGAGTCTAGGTCATGTCTCGCTGGCGGGGTGCACGGGAGTTCGCGACGCTCTTCCTTCGCGCCCTCTATCGCCACCTACCTGTGGGCACTCCACCGATGTTCACCATCGACGAATCCCGCCCGGGAGGAAAGGGCATCCTTGTACGCTTCTGAAACTCGTACGATGCGTACCACCTCCTTGGCCATGTATGGTATGGTGGCTGCGAGTTCATCCGCTTCACGACGTACAACTTCTACAGCGACGTCGACAACATCTGGCCCAACAGCAACGCCATGCACACCCTCCCCTACAACTTGCCGGCCGCCGACGACGATGAGGAGTGAAGACGAGGCTCTCCATGTCGAAGGTGCCCCCATGTAGGTGATGTTCCAAATCTAGGTGGGTTGTTCGTGTCGTTCGAGTTATGCCCGGGTTCGATGCCCGTCGTTCTATCGTTTCTTTCTTTTCTGGCTTTCTTTTAATTTATGTTTAGTTGTAAGCCAGTTGTAAGCGTGATGGTGTGCTACTACTGCTATATCTATCTATGTGTTGTTCGTGTCGTAATATTGTTTGCCATCTAGTTGTTTCATCTTTTTGAGTGTGTTACTTCGGGTGTGCCCGTTACTTCATGAAACAAAATATTTGACACAAATATTTCGGTGAAGAATGCATGCAACTCGTAACAAAACCTTTATGAAGTAAATAATACAAACATGAAAACGAATCCAATTATTTAGGACCCAAGACATGTAAAACAAGTAAAACCATTTTTTTACAAATTAAAACAAGTCAAATCTAGGCAGGTGGGTTTGTTTTCTCTTTGGACCTAGTTTGTCGGCCCAACTACACTCTTTCGGCCTTTCTTCAACTACATTCTTGCGGCATGAAAACAAATAATTTTTTTTCTACTGAAACTGAACTTTGGTCACTTTACTGAAACTGAACTTTGTTCTACTGAAACTGAACTTGGGCAACTGAACTTTGGTCACTTCACAGAATAACTTAAGAACTCGAAATGCATATTCAAATGTCAAATTAGCCACTTCACTGAAGAACTTAAGAACTCGAAGTACGTGAAACTAGCATGGCACACAGATTGCTTCCTCTGCCACTCTAACGACGGATGAACAGGAGGTAAAGAAAAAACAGAGCAATGATACGAGAATAGAATGCTCCTGCCATGAGATTTGCTTGCTTCTGCAAATCTACCATCTGCCTTAAAAGCTTCTTTACCTTCTTCAATTCCTCGTTTACTTCAGCCTCCACGGGCAGTTCAGTAAAGTCCAGCAATGGGGCACGTAATCCTCGCCGTCGGATGCGTCTCTCCGCCGGCGCTCCTCTGCCCGAGCTGACATTGGGTCTCTCCACAGCAAACGACGGCAAAATTAGATCCTGGGTTGCGGCGTCGCTCATATCAATGTGGCCCTCAAATTCAAGCCTATCAACATACTGATCTATGCACTCAAAGTGGGAACATTTCTTCAGCATCTGTAAACAGTAACATGAATCTAGATCTCAAATTTGAGGAGAAAAAAAGGCAATTTGGATAAATCTGAACAAAAGATAACGATATCGCGGGGAAGGAACTGAGATCTTACCTTGCCATCCTGTCCCATCATGGGAATGCTCAAGCATGACACAAAATGTCGCCCGCGGTTGCCATTCTCGTCAGTTTTACTGACCATCTGCTTCAGAGCCTCTGGCTGTGGGCAGTCCGGGCACCTTCTCATTGGAACTGCACCATACTCTCGCCATCTTGACTGCGTGGCGGAGCAGCTAGACATCCCGTGCGCCGTCGCCGGAGAAGAGGAAGAATGGGGAAAGGGGAAGAAATGGCACGGGCACCAGCTCGGGCACGGGCGCAGCTTTGTTTTAGATTCCGTGTGGTGGGTCCCGCGCTGCGGAGGTGGATAAGTTGTGGGGGAACGGGCGCAGCTCTGTTTTAGATTCCGTGAGGTGGCTCCCGCGCTGCTGAGGTGGATAAGTTGTGGGTCCAAGCGTCACATAACCCTAACAGCTAACGATCAATTCTGCTTAAGGGCCATGTTGGCCGTGGGCTATTTTCTCCCTTCGATCCGTCGCGCCTGGGCTATTTCGTCGAAAAACGTCGCATTCCTTCCAATTCGACGGAAACACGTCGCATGGGAGCTATTGGCCCCCGAACTGGTGAGTCCATCCCTCACACTCTGAGGGAACGAGTGGTGAAGAAGAGAGGTGAGCTAGTAAGCTAGCTAGCAATGGGGAGGTCTCCATGCTGCGAGAAGATGGGGCTGAAGAGGGGCCCATGGACGGCGGTGGAGGACATGACCCTGGTGGCTCACATCGAGCAGCACGGGCACAACAACTAGCGGGAGCTGCCGAAGCAGGCCGGGCTGCTGCGGTGCGGCAAGAGCTGCCGCCTCCGCTGGGTCAACTACCTGCGCCCGGACATCAAGCGCGGCAACTTCTCCAGAGAGGAGGAAGACGCCATCATCCAGCTCCACGCCGCGCTCGACAACAGATGGCCGATGATCATGGCGAGGCTGCCGGGGAGGACGGACAACGAGATCAAGAATGTGTGGCACACGCACCTCAAGAAGCGAGTCGAGTCCGAGTCATCGTCCAAGCCGTCCGCCGCTGCGCCCAAGCACAAAGCCAAGAGGTCTGTGGCGCCTGTGACAACTGTGAATGCGCATGACGGCCCGACCACCGCCGTGCCAGCCTTGGCGAAGCAACCCATCTCGTCGTCCGGCACTGACTACTCGATGGCATAAAATGCCCTGCTTTATATTAATGAAGCAATAGGGTTCCAATCACAGATAGTTTACTACAACCCTAAGGCCTACAGCTTAGCCAACACACACTAGCAACAAGATACAGGGGCCTCCCTAACCAGCATCTTAGGGTTATCCCAAATTCCAAACAGGCGGGGATAGCGATCTTTTAGCGGCGCGTCACCCACCCACCGGTCTAGCCAAAACGCTGTCCGGGCACCATTTTTTACCTCAAAACGAGCCCCAAGCTTGAAGAGGTGTTTGATTTTGTTTAAACTTCGCCAAAAACTCTGAGCCCCCTTTGCTCGTAGACGCGAAGATGTTGGAGGCTTCTGGGTACTTGGCGGTGATCAAGGCATGCCAGATAGAAGAGTCTTGCTAGTAAAGTTTTCAGACCACTTGAGCATAGGGGCTTTATTCATGGTCTTAGTATTGATGAGACCCAACCCCCCACACTCTTTGGGCCTGCCGTCGTTAACCATGTGGTACTTCCTTTTGGGGCCCGATCCCTCCCAGGAGATCCTAGCACGTGTCGCACCCGGACTTCTAGAGGATACTCACCGTACGAACTGAACATTATCTTGATTGGATTACGGGGTTTACCGGCACCCGCATCTCTTATGAGTAGGCCAACACTTATGTGTGACAACCAATCTTTACTATTCACCGTCGATGTAAACTATCTCGTAGAAATCAGGACACTGCCATTGACGTACTTCATACCATACACACATGGTACGTCAACGGCGTTGAACAAGATGATAACACAACATATCTCTAAGACACAAAAGATTGAAATAAGTTGCAAATAGCTCTCACTAGAGCAGAGATAGCAAATACAATCATCCAGAGGACACATGTCCCAACATAACATCATTACATCTCAGCGGAAGCATTCAAAGGGTCTGAGTACAGACAAATCCAAATAGGCTTAAGAAGCCGGAAACTGAAATAAAGACGGAGCCCATCCACGTAGTCTCGGATCCTTCCCGGGGTCCGCTACCTACTCGTCAGCAGCCTCGTCAAACTCCACGTAGTAGCCGTCACTGGGATCCTCGTAAGCGTAGTCTGCGGAAACCACAGCCCCAAAGGGGTCAGTACATAGACGTACTGGCAAGCAAGACTCACAGTTCACCAAAGTGTAACCCGTCAACACCAAGCACAGATGCCTTGGGTTCAACGGAAGAAAGGGGATATAAAAGATGCTGCAATTGGCTGCGCTAACCAACTACAGAAAACTACAACTTCCAACTAACAGAAAGGGGATAAGATAGAGTAAAGTAACCAACTGAAAGATAACATCAAACAAACCCATCCTGGATCTCGCCCCTTATCCAAAGAAGCAATCCGAGGATAACTCACACAGTTGGATTAATGAATAATGGATCAAGTTGTTGTGTCAATAGGTCTATCACTAGTCAGGTTTTCAATAGTTAGGTGTAAGTTGTTCTGAGTACTTGTTAGCCAGTAATTTCACCAAGTCAACCATAACCGCGGAAAACACGGCTTCTCGAGAAGATTTATCCCTGCAGGGTTGCACCAATTTGGCCGTACACGTAAGAATAACCCGCCAGATGGGATGCCTCCCACCAAGCGGGGTACTCAACACAACCCAACTCTTCTTCGCATCAAGCCCAAAGCACCTTGGGCGCACGGCTAATCAAGCCCCAAAGAAAAGGGACCCTCATAGCACTCTAAGACCGTGTCCCCCTATATGCCGACTACAAAAGTTCCACCCTGCGCTGGGCTCGCAAAAACATGCATGCGGCAAATGGAAAACACGAACTAAATGAGGCGATTTGGACGAGATGCGAATCGAATCAAATTGAGGGGGGCGCCCATACTCGCTTCCCACATGCGGGTAGTGCGCTCATCATGGATCAGTAGACAAGACCCTTTTCCTATTAGGGTCGACACTAGCAGGCCTCAAAACCACAAAGGGCCTCCTACCGGTGCCTTATCAGCATATTATTATTAACAGGTTGATTGATTAACATCGAGCCCCCAGAAAATGATAGAAGTATAGTAACTGAAAGTAACGGGTAACAGACTCGAGCAAAACAACCTAAGCATGCTAGTAAGACACTGGCTCAAACAATGGGGTTGTAGGAGTGGAGGTGAGGCAATATCAGGGTTAAGGGATTCATGTGATAGGTTCGTATCAGAAACAACTATACATAGGGCTAGCAAAATAGACAACGGAAAGTATCGGTAACCAATGTTGAAAGGAACACAGTGGTTCATGTGAGTGATAACTTGCCTGCAAACTCAGCAGCCTAGTACTAAGCTAGATCCTCAGAAGGGGTGCTGTAAAGATCGCCTGTCTCAACGTCGTCGTCTATTCGAGAAGAAGCAAACAAACAAGACAGAAAATATAAACAATCAATATCATGGCATAGTGCACAATCATGGGATGATGCATGTCAAGTTAATGGATGCATCAAAATAAACTAGTTGACATGGGAAACAATTTAAATGGACACATATGCAGTTTTTGAGTTGCATATGAAAAGCCCATGGATTTTGGTTGAAACAGTTGTTTTCCAATTAACCAACAGGTGAAAGTGGATTAGTATGATGCATGGATGAGGAAAACAACAAAATAACAACAATAGAATCAATTGGAAACAAGGTTTACCAATTTAGAAAGTTATTTACTAAATTAGGGAATTTTTGGTTCCTTAAGGGCTTACACAAATAGTTGCTGTTTTCACCAATTTAAATTGTGCAAAATAAATAACAAAATTCATATTTGAAAAGAATACAAAATTTTAGTTGGATTACATGTTTCAAATATTGAAAAAGGAGTTAGGATGAATTTATTATGACTTAAACAAAATTAAACAAGTTTTAAATGAATTTAAAACAAGTTTGAATATTATTTGAATTTTATTTGTTCCAATCATAAATTCAAATTCATATTTGAAAAGTTTATACTTTTCTAGTTTGAAAACATATTTTGCATGTTCAAAAATAATTTAATTTGAGCAAGTTATGATTTTAGCAAATTTAAATGATTTAAACAAGGTTTGAATTATTTAAGCAATTTAAATTAATCAAAGCATGAAACAAAATTTATATTTGAAAAGGTTATTTGAAATAGCATGGAAAACATATTTTATTTTCATTATTTGGATTAAGTATGAATTAGTTATGGATTTTATCAAATTGCAATTGAATTATTTGAATTCAAATTTTAATTGCATTTTGAAAATTCAAAACATAAAACAAATGCTATAGATAGATAGACAATTTAATTTAGAGCAGTGCACATATTTTATTTTTATTAATTGGAGTTATAAAATAAAAGTTATTCACTTTTTAAGTTTAGGGACCAATCTGTAAAACAAAAGGGCTTGGATTTGAAAACAGAAAATTAGAAAAACATTTTATACGCACAGGGGGTCTACCCTGGCCACTGCCAGTGGGCCACAGGGCCACTGGTGCTTGCGTGGCCATGGTGTGGCTGACAGGGGGGCCACCCTGTCAGCGCACGGTCGAAAAAGGTGGGTTTTTTGCGGAGCCAGGGATTCGAACCCTGGATCTCCCCGTGCGCGCGCTGTGCTCTGAACCAGTGCGGTGTTTGGCGTTTGTTGTCAGTAATAAGGATGCAAACAGGTTGAGGTTAGGTGCCACGGTTAACTGAATTTGACTGACGCGCGCTACTCTGAACCTGACAGAAACAAAACGCCGGCGGACGGCGGCGTGCCGTGGCTGTGCTGCCGTGGTTGTGCTCGTGGATGGATGCGATGCGTGCACGGATGGATTGCGCGGGCGTGGACGCGATGCAGAAGAAAGAGGGAGGGGTAGGAGGCGGACACGGTGGCGCTCACCGGGAGGTTGCCGTGGTGGAGCTCGACGGCGAGGCGACAGCGACATGCTCGGCGGCGCGGCTGCAGAGGATCTCCGGGCTCGCTGCGGTGTCAAACAGCTCGAGGAGGAAACGGGGATTCGATCCCCGTGGCTAGGTAGGGTGGAGGTGCAACGAGGTGGACGTGGCCATGGCGGGTTCAGAGAAACGCTCCGGCGAGTGGCGGCAGAGAGAGGGGAAACGCGGCGAGGGAGAGGGAAATGGCGGCGGATCTCGAGGGAGGAGGGAGTAGGGGCTAGCTAGGGCTGTGCAGGGGGGCTAGGGCTGCTCTTATAGCCCTAGGGATGCGCGGATCGCCGTCGGGATGTCACCGTGCCGCTGTGGCATCCCTGGATGGTGCGCCGTACACGAAGACGACGGGGGCGTCTGCGCGAAGGGGTACCGGGCCACGCGGAGGTAAGTGGGCTGGGCCCTGCGCTAGTTAGCTACCGCGCGCGCGCGTTTTCTCCTTTTTCTTAATTTTGCTTTTCTGTTTTTTTTGTAGCAAATAGAATAGGAAGAAAAAGATAGGTTTAGAGTTTGCAAAAATTTTGAAAAAATTTGGGTGTGCTGTTTAGGTCAACTACAACCAAAAGCCAAATTTGGAATTCAAAAACATTTGAATTTTTGGTGCTGTTTGGATAGGTTTCAAATTTGAGTTAATTGTGGGTATTGATTGAATTATTTAAAACAAGAAATTAATTAGGGTGATTAAATAACTTTAATTGGAAACAAATGAGTATATTTGTTTTGGTAATTTTTATAATGTCAAATTGGGGTGCTGTTTGCTGTTTTTGATTTGGATTTGAAATACCATTTGAATTAAATTTGGATTAATTAACTTATGAAAGCCATAATTTATTGGTTGAACCTTATGGAATAAAATGAAAACAAATTGGTTATTTTTATTTGAAATTTTCATTTAAAAGGTTGTAACAGAGCAAGTATGAAATAATGTTTGGATTATTGTTTGAATTTGAATTGTGAAAACAGAGAAAAACAGGTGCAAAATAAATGAAAACAAATGGAAACAATATGATGACATGATGCAATACTTTAATAAACATGAAACAAACATTCTAGGGGTATTTTCATACTTGGGATGTTACAAAACGCCCCCCCTTGAAGGAATCGCGCCCCGAGATTCCTTACTGAGAAGCGAAAAGGTCCGGATACTTCTTTCGAAGATCCTCTTCGGTCTCCCACGTTGCCTCTTTATCGGAATGATGGGACCACTGCACTTTCAAGAACTTGGTGCTCTTGTTGCGAGTCTTACGCTCGGTCTCATCGAGAATTCGAATAGGGTGCTCCTCATAAGAGAGATCATCTTGTAGTTCAATGGAATCATGATCAACTGCACGATCTGGATCTTTGAAACACTTCTTGAGTTGTGACACGTGGAACACATCGTGCACCTTGGATAGTTTTTCTGGAAGTTCAAGACGATAGGCATTTTCCGCACGCCTTGAGAGAATGTTGAAAGGACCAATGTATCTTGGTGCAAGCTTTCCTTTCACACCAAAACGATGAGTGCCTCTGAGGGGAGTTACACGGAGATATGCCTTGTCACCAGGTGCATAGATCATATCCCTGTTCTTGCTGTCATAGTAGCTCTTCTGACGAGACTGAGCAATCTTGAGATTGTCACGAATGATGCGAACTTTCTCCTCGGCTTCCTTTACAATGTCAGGGCCTAAGAGTGAATGTTCACCAGCTCCAGACCAAATGATTGGACTCCTGCATCTGCGGCCATAGAGTGCTTCAAATGGTGCCATGCCTAGGCTTGCCTGGTAGCTGTTGTTGTAGGAGAATTCAGCATATGGAAGGCAATCCTGCCATTTCATGCCAAAGGAGAGACCACATGCTCTGAGCATATCCTCGAGAATCTGATTGACTCTTTCGACTTGCCCCTGAGACTGAGGGTGATAAGCTGTGCTGAACAGCAGTTTGGTGCCCAATGCATCTTGAAAGCCTTTCCAGAAATGAGAAGTGAAGATACTTCCACGGTCTGAGCTTATTTCCAATGGAACACCATGAAGAGGAACAATCTTTGTTGTGTAGAGCTCTACTAACTGGCTAGCTGAGATAGTTTCCTTGATAGCAAAGAAGTGAGCTACCTTAGTGAGACGATCAATAACAATGAAGATTGCATCGTTGCCCTTCTTGGACTTTGGAAAACCAGTGACGAAGTCCATTTCAATCATGTCCCACTTCCACTCAGGAATTTTTAGAGGTTGGAGTAGACCGGCTGTTTTCTGATGGACTGCCTTAACACGTTGACAAACGTCGCATTCAGAAACGTATTGAGCAATTTCACGTTTCATGCCAGGCCACCAATACAGTGTCTTAAGATCCTGGTACATCTTTGTACTTCCAGGGTGGATGGAGAGAGGAGTTTCATGAGCCTCCTTGAGAATGACATCTTTGAGACTTTGAATCTGAGGAACTGCAATGCGTCCTTCGAAGAACACAGTTCCCTTGTCATCAATTGAGAAGGACTTGAACTTATCATTGCCTTCTTTGATGTGCTCTACAATCTTCTTGATTTCAGCATCACGAAGTTGTTCAGAACGAATCTTGTCCTCGAGAGTTGGACTAGCTGTCAAGCTTGCAAGATATCCTTGAGGAACAAGACCAAGGTGCAGCTTCTGGAATTCTTCATGAAGTGGAGGTTGGCTTTCCCTGATCATGAGATTATTGCAATAGGATTTGCGACTGAGAGCATCGGCCATAACATTAGCCTTGCCTGGAGTGTAAGAAATGGTGAGATCAAAGTCTTTAATCTTTTCAATCCATCTCCTTGGCCTGAGGTTCAGATCTGGTTGAGTGAAGATGTATTTCAGACTCTTATGATCGAAAAAGATTTCAGTGCGGTTACCCAACAAGTATTGTCTCCATTTCTTGAGGGCAAACACAACTGCTGCAAGTTCAAGATCATGTGTGGGATAATTTTGCTCATGTGCATTCAACTGACATGAAGCATAAGCCACAACTTGACGTTCTTGCATAAGAACTTCACCTAGACCTTGGAGAGATGCATCGCAGAATATCTGGAAAGGTTTGGTAGTATCTGGGCCAACCAGAACTGGGGTGGAAGTGAGTTTAGTCTTGAGGAGATTGAAACTCTCATCACACTGTGGAGTCCAAACGAACTTCTTGTCCTTCTTTGTGAGATCAGTGAGAGGTTTGGCAATCTTGGAGAAGTTTTGGACGAAACGACGGCAATAGCTAGCCAAGCCAAGAAAACTTCTGACTTGCTTCACCGTCTTGGGAGGTTTCCAATCAACAATTGCTTTAACCTTTTCTGGATCAATGGCTATGCCTTTGGCAGAGATGATATGACCAAGGTAAGCAACTTCTGGAATCCAGAACTCACATTTGGAGAATTTGGCATATAGACGATGCTCGCGAAGTTTCATGAGAGTGAGACGAAGATGTTCTCCATGCTCTTCCTCGGATTTTGAGTAGACAAGGATGTCATCGAGATATACCACAACGAACTTGTCGAGGTATTCATGAAAGACAGAATTCATCAGTCGAGAGAAAGTCGCCGGTGCATTGGTGAGACCAAAGGACATGACGGTGTATTCATATAGACCGTACCGAGTGGTGAAAGCTGTTTTTGGAATATCTTCCTTTCTGATCTTTATTTGATGGTAACCCATCCTCAAGTCCAACTTTGAGAATATTGAGGCTCCAGCAAGTTGATCAAAAAGATCATCGATGCGAGGAATTGGACATTTGTTTTTTATGGTTTTCTCGTTGAGAGGACGATAGTCAACCACGAGTCTCTTTGTTTGATCCTTCTTGGCTACGAAGAGAGTTGGGCAACCCCAAGCGGAGGAACTAGGCTGAATGTAACCTTTCTCCATGTACATATCGATTTGCTCCTTCAACAATTTCAGTTCAGGAGGAGCTATCTTGTATGGATGCTTAGAGATTGGAGCAGTACCTGGCTCAAGCTCGATCACGAACTCAACTGCTCTGTCCGGAGGCATCCCTGGCAACTCTTCTGGAAAGACGTCAGGGAATTCACAAACCACCGGAACATTTTCAATTGCAGGAAGGGGTTTTGCATCGAGGTTGAACAGCTTAACAGAACTTGATCCATATGGAGAATAGACTATCTGGCCAGAAGGGTGGGATAGAGTTATTGACTTTTGAGCACAATCAATTTTAGCTTCATTGGTCTTCAACCAATCCATGCCCAGAATGACATCAATGTCAGAATTTCCCAGCAACATGAGTGAAGCAAGGAATATGCAACCTCCAATTAGGATTTGATTGTCCATACTTATCTTGGAAGTCAACATTTTAGATCCCGGAGAGTGAACAGAGATTTGATTGCTTAGCGGAACCAGAACTAGGTTGTATGCTGTTGCAAAGATCTTTGACACAAAAGAATGCGATGCTCCGGTATCAAACAACACTTTAGCTGGAAAAGAGTTTACGGGTAATATACCGAGAACGACGTCAGCAGCTTCCTCAGCTTTGTCGGCCTTGATATGATTCACCCTCGCGGTCCTCCCGACAGGCCTGTTGTTGGAGTTGAAGGCTTTAGCCGGGGGAGCACACACCATTGCCTGGTTGGTGTTGGGGCGAGGAGGTGGAGGTAGCTGCCTCTGAGTGCACTTATCAGCGTAGTGTCCAGTCTCCTTGCATTTGTAGCAAGTGACGACACGAGGAGGACCTGGCCTTGGCTGCCCCATTGGAACCCTCTGACCATGCATCTGAGATGGGTTGGGTGGGTGGGGAGCAAAGCCTGGAGAAGCTTGGGCATATGGAGCCCGAGTGACAGCACCATTTGGCACCCAGATGCGACGCTTCTGCGGAGGGGTGGTCATGTTGGAGAAGGAACCACCCTCACACGAGTGCTTGCGAGAATCCTCGAACGCCTTGCGCCCATTTTCTTCATTGAGCGCGGTGTTCACGAGCTCCTCGAAGTCTTTGCACTTGATGTTGGTGAGTGCGTACTTGAGTTCCGGGTTAAAACCTCGGCGGAACCTTGCCATCTTCTTAGCCTCAGTGGACACCTCATCACCAGCGTATCGAGCGAGACGATTGAACTCGTTCTGATAGCCAATGACGTCCAGCTTGCCCTGCTTGAGAGAGCAAAACTCCTCACGCATCCTTTCCATGAGACCATCTGGGATGTGGTGCTTCAGGAAGGCATCCTTGAAACAACCCCAGGTGATAGGGTATCCAGCTCTCATGGTCTGGTAGTTCTCCCACCAGGTAGCTGCCTGAACCTTCAATAGGTAGGTGGCATACTTGACTTTGTCTTCCTCATCAACGTGAGCAATGTCCAGAGCCCTGGCCATCTCCCGGATCCAGTCATCAGCATCCAGAGGCTCGCGTGTTGCCACGAAAGCTCTCGGACCCATACTGAGGAACTCCTTGATGCTGACCCGTGGAGCATTCTGGTTGTTGTGCTGGTTAGTCTGGAACTGGGCCATCTGTGCCACGACCTGAGTCATCTGAGTCAACAGCTCCGTGATCAGAGGTGGCTCAGGCGGGTTGTTCCTTGTTGGCGGCATCCTGGATAGACATGCATTTTAGCACAACAACAGAAAAGGATAGACTTGGTAACCGAAAGAGAGATTATTCCGACGCATGAATAGATAACCAACAGGTACATCATCACATGTTCAAATACATCAGAATATCCAACACACCATAAATGGTTCGAAAGCCAAAGGATAACTAAACATAGCTAGGAATGGATACATCGGTACTCCCATGCTCATCACGCAGGACAGCGGTGAGTAGTACGACGAGGGGTACGGTGAGGAGCACGCCCCCGAAAGTAGGTAGAACGACGATCCACATAGATCTGACGTGGCCTGAGAACGACTCTAGGTGTGGTGAAGTACATAGCGTCGACTCCCTGTGCTCCAAAGCGTGGAATCCCAGTGTAACCAGCTCCGAGGTTGAGGAGTGGACCTCTGATCGGCTCGTAACCTCCAGCATCTGGCAGACGACGACCCACTGGCTGATCGAAACGTGCAAAGCGCTCATCTCCAACAAAGTCTGTGGTGTACGTCGCCAGACGAGTTAAGGCAAGGTAGAGCTTCTCTCTGACTGAGGCCAACTCCTGAGAAAGTGTGGTGGCAACTGCGTCACTGTGCCTCACGAACTGAGCGGTGGTGTGCAGCCTGGTGTTATCGTGCTCGTAGACATCCAGGTTGTCGTAGAGAGTGAAGTGAGCTCCCTCCGAAGTGATGTAACCACGGGGGATGTGGCGATAGATAGAATCGTCAAATCCCCAGTAGTCAGCACGAAGGACGGTGAGACTCACATAAGCTTCCTGCTGCACAGCCATATCCACTGTGGAACCTACTGCCTCGTAGCGGTGGACAACGCTCATGCCATCATCTGACAGAATGTAGACGATAGCCTGGTAGTAGGTCTGGTCAAACTCTCGCTGCTGCTCGTAGACCTGGTACTCTGGTGCCCAACGGAACCCCAGATAAGTGACCATGTCTCTCAGCATCTCCGGATAACCGGCGGTGCTCTCACAACGAGTCATCCGAACCACCTGCGAGAAGAACCTGAGATCCATCTGCAGATGATCGGGGAAGTTTTGATTAGACGCCGGTAGAGAACTGAAGTGGAAAGCAACAACAAGATTTCAACGGACGATAAGGATGTTGAAAAGAACAGGATATTGAAGCAACATCGGGAAACACGAGACCAAAAACTCCTGAGGTACTACGGAGAACCCAAAACACGTGAAACCCTAACTTGAAAGTTTAGGTGAGAAGAGAGAAAACAACGTCGCACTTCCTTACCAGAAAAGGGTGGGTGGGTGGGGAAAGAAGAAAAATGGCAGAATTCCTACTCTCACGTTTCATTTTTCCTATATAGCTACAAAATAGTTTCTAGACTCAACTGCGACCAGAAAAAGGGATCCTACAGGCAGACAGGCTCTGATACCATTTGTCGCACCCGGACTTCTAGAGGATACTCACCGTACGAACTGAACAGTATCTTGATTGGATTACGGGGCTTACCGGTACCCGCATCTCTTACGAGTAGGCCAACACTTATGTGTGACAACCAATCTTTACTATTCACCGTCGATGTAAACTATCCCGTAGAAATCAGGACACTGCCATTGACGTACTTCATACCATACACACATGGTACGTCAACGGCGTTGAACAAGATGATAACACAACATATCTCTAAGACACAAAAGATTGAAATAAGTTGCAAATATCTCTCACTAGAGCAGAGATAGCAAATACAATCATCCAGAGGACACATGTCCCAACATAACATCATTACATCTCAGCGGAAGCATTCAAAGGGTCTGAGTATAGACATATCCAAATAGGCTTAAGAAGCCGGAAACTGAAATAAAGACGGAGCCCATCCACGTAGTCTCGGATCCTGCCTGGGGTCCGCTACCTACTCGTCAGCAGCCTCGTCAAACTCCACGTAGTAGCCGTCACTGGGATCCTCGTAAGCGTAGTCTGCGGAAACCACAGCCCCAAAGGGGTCAGTACATAGACGTACTGGCAAGCAAGACTCACAGTTCACCAAAGTGTAACCCGTCAACACCAAGCACAGATGCCTTGGGTTCAACGGAAGAAAGGGGATATAAAAGATGCTGCAACTGGCTGCGAAAACCAACTACAGAAAACTACAACTTCCAACTAACAGAAAGGGGATAAGATAGCGTAAAGTAACCAACTGAAAGATAACATCAAACAAACCCATCCTGGATCTCGCCCCTTATCCAAAGAAGCAATCCGAGGATAACTCACACAGTTGGATTAATGAATAATGGATCAAGTTGTTGTGTCAATAGGTCTATCACTAGTCAGGTTTTCAATAGTTAGGTGTAAGTTGTTCTGAGTACTTGTTAGCCAGTACTTTCACCAAGTCAACCATAACCGCGGAAAACACGGCTTCTCGAGAAGATTTATCCCTGCAGGGTTGCACCAATTTGGCCGTACACGTAAGAATAACCCGCCAGATGGGATGCCTCCCACCAAGCGGGGTACTCAACACAACCCAACTCTTCTTCGCATCAAGCCCAAAGCACCTTGGGCGCACGGCTAATCAAGCCCCGAAGAAAAGGGACCCTCATAGCACTCTAAGACCGTGTCCCCCTATATGCCGACTACAAAAGTTCCACCCTGCGCTGGGCTCGCAAAAACATGCATGCGGCAAATGGAAAACACGAACTAAATGAGGCGATTTGGACGAGATGCGAATCGAATCAAATTGAGGGGGGCGCCCATACTCGCTTCCCACATGCGGGTAGTGCGCTCATCATGGATCAGTAGACAAGACCCTTTTCCTATTAGGGTCGACACTAGCAGGCCTCAAAACCACAAAGGGCCTCCTGCCGGTGCCTTATCAGCATATTATTATTAATAGGTTGATTGATTAACATCGAGCCCCCAGAACATGATAGAAGTATAGTAACTGAAAGTAACGGGTAACAGACTCGAGCAAAACAACCTAAACATGCTAGTAAGACACTGGCTCAAACAATGGGGTTGTAGGAGTGGAGGTGAGGCAATATCAGGGTTAAGGGATTCATGTGATAGGTTCGTATCAGAAACAACTATACATAGGGCTAGCAAAATAGACAACGGAAAGTATCGGTAACCAATGTTGAAAGGAACACAGTGGTTCATGTGAGTGATAACTTGCCTGCAAACTCAGCAGCCTGGTACTGAGCTAAATCCTCAGAAGGGGTGCTGTAAAGATCGCCTGTCTCAACGTCGTCGTCTATTCGAGAAGAAGCAAACAAACAAGACAGAAAATATAAACAATCAATATCATGGCATAGTGCACAATCATGGGATGATGCATGTCAAGTTAATGGATGCATCAAAATAAACTAGTTGACATGGGAAACAATTTAAATGGACACATATGCAGTTTTTGAGTTGCATATGAAAAGCCCATGGATTTTGGTTGAAACAGTTGTTTTCCAATTAACCAACAGGTGAAAGTGGATTAGTATGATGCATGGATGAGGAAAACAACAAAATAACAACAATAGAATCAATTGGAAACAAGGTTTACCAATTTAGAAAGTTATTTATTAAATTAGGGAATTTTTGGTTCCTTAAAGGGCTTACACAAATAGTTGCTGTTTTCACCAATTTAAATTGTGCAAAATAAATAACAAAATTCATATTTGAAAAGAATACAAAATTTAGTTGGATTACATGTTTCAAATATTGAAAAAGGAGTTAGGATGAATTTATTATGACTTAAACAAAATTAAACAAGTTTTAAATGAATTTAAAACAAGTTTGAATATTATTTGAATTTTATTTGTTCCAATCATAAATTCAAATTCATATTTGAAATTTTTATACTTTTCTAGTTTGAAAACATATTTTGCATGTTCAAAAATAATTTAATTTGAGCAAGTTATGATTTTAGCAAATTTAAATGATTTAAACAAGGTTTGAATTATTTAAGCAATTTAAATTATTCAAAGCATGAAACAAAATTTATATTTGAAAAGGTTATTTGAAATAGCATGGAAAACATATTTTATTTTCATTATTTGGATTAAGTATGAATTAGTTATGGATTTTATCAAATTGCAATTGAATTATTTGAATTCAAATTTGAATTGCATTTTGAAAATTCAAAACAGAAAACAAATGCTATAGATAGATAGACAATTTAATTTAGAGCAGTGCACATATTTTATTTTTATTAATTGGAGTTATAAAATAAAAGTTATTCACTTTTTAAGTTTAGGGACCAATCTGTAAAACAAAAGGGCTTGGATTTGAAAAAAGAAAATTAGAAAACATTTTATACGCACAGGGGGTCTACCCTGGCCACTGCCAGTGGGCCACAGGGCCACTGGTGCTTGCGTGGCCATGGTGTGGCTGACAGGGGGGCCACCCTGTCAGCGCACGGTCGAAAAAGGTGGGTTTTTTGCGGAGCCAGGGATTCGAACCCTGGATCTCCCCGTGCGCGCGCTGTGCTCTGAACCAGTGCGGTGTTTGGCGTTTGTTGTCAGTAATAAGGATGCAAACAGGTTGAGGTTAGGTGCCACGGTTAACTGAATTTGACTGACGCGCGCTACTCTGAACCTGACAGAAACAAAACGCCGGCGGACGGCGGCGTGCCGTGGTTGTGCTCGTGGATGGATGCGATGCGTGCACGGATGGATTGCGCGGGCGTGGACGCGATGCAGAAGAAAGAGGGAGGGGTAGGAGGCGGACACGGTGGCGCTCACCGGGAGGTTGCCGTGGTGGAGCTCGACGGCGAGGCGACAGCGACGTGCTCGGCGGCGCGGCTGCAGAGGATCTCCGGGCTCGCTGCAGTGTCCAACAGCTCGAGGAGGAAACGGGGATTCGATCCCCGTGGCTAGGTAGGGTGGAGGTGCAACGAGGTGGACGTGGCCAGGGCGGGTTCAGAGAAACGCTCCGGCGAGTGGCGGCAGAGAGAGGGGAAACGCGGCGAGGGAGAGGGAAATGGCGGCGGATCTCGAGGGAGGAGGGAGTAGGGGCTAGCTAGGGCTGCGCAGGGGGGCTAGGGCTGCTCTTATAGCCCTAGGGATGCGCGGATCGCCGTCGGGATGTCACCGTGCCGCCGTGGCATCCCTGGATGGCGCGCCGTACACGAAGACGACTGGGGCGTCTGCGCGAAGGGGTACCGGGCCACGCGGAGGTAAGTGGGCTGGGCCCTGCGCTAGTTAGCTGCCGCGCGCGCGCGTTTTCTCCTTTTTCTTATTTTTGCTTTTCTGTTTTTTTTGTAGCAAATAGAATAGGAAGAAAAAGATAGGTTTAGAGTTTGCAAAAATTTTGAAAAAATTTGGGTGTGCTGTTTAGGTCAACTACAACCAAAAGCCAAATTTGGAATTCAAAAACATTTGAATTTTTGGTGCTGTTTGGATAGGTTTCAAATTTGAGTTAATTGTGGGTATTGATTGAATTATTTAAAACAAGAAATTAATTAGGGTGATTAAATAACTTTAATTGGAAACAAATGAGTATATTTGTTTTGGTAATTTTTATAATGTCAAATTGGGGTGCTGTTTGCTATTTTTGATTTGGATTTGAAATACCATTTGAATTAAATTTGGATTAATTAACTTATGAAAGCCATAATTTATTGGTTGAACCTTATGGAATAAAATGAAAACAAATTGGTTGTTTTTATTTGAAATTTTCATTTAAAAGGTTGTAACAGAGCAAGTATGAAATAATGTTTGGATTATTGTTTGAATTTGAATTGTGAAAACAGAGAAAAACAGGTGCAAAATAAATGAAAACAAATGGAAACAATATGATGACATGATGCAATACTTTAATAAACATGAAACAAACATTCTAGGGGTATTTTCATACTTGGGATGTTACAGCACGGATGACATCGAATTTCGCGTGCACACCATCTGGGAGCAGAAAGAGACCCATCAAAAAGGTAGGGAGGGAGGCCAAACAAGCGTTGGACAGAATTAGTTGTCCACCCAAGGAGAGTAATCTGCCCATCCACACCTCCACTCTAGTAGCTAGTTTAGTGACCAAGAAATTTCATTGCTCGATGGTAAGTTTAGGTCAAATAAAGGCAGACCAGGGTAAAGGAAGGGGAATTCTCCCAGTTTGCAGTTGAACATATTAGCAATTTTAAGCTGGGTTTAGAACATAAGCTTCACTCTTATGGAATTTGATTTTCAACCCAGACATACTCTCAAAGCAGCGTAGCAGGAACTTAAGGTTGGCAATAGGAGCGTCCTCATTTGGGATAAAGATCAGGGTATCGTCCGTATATTGGAGGTGAGAAATTCCCCCAGGAATGAAGTGCGGCACAACCCCTTTGATGTGTCCCGCCTCGCAAGAAAAACACAACATAGCCGAAAGGGCCTCCACCACAAAGTTGAATATCAGCGGTGATAGGGGGTCCCCTTTTAGCACTCCCCGCTTGTTCCTAAAGTATAGACCGATCACACCATTGATGGACATTGCCGTACGGTCACCCGAAACAAGTTGATCAATTCGGTGAATATATCCCGCATCAAACCCTTTTCGACGCAGCAACTCGGAGAGGAAGGACCAGTTTAACCTATCATAGGCCTTCTCGAAGTCCAGCTTTAGGAGAATGCCCTCTAGTTTTTTCACCCGGAGCTCATGGACAATTTTCGTGAGGGCAAGGGCCCCGTCTAGTATGAACCTGCCTTTCAGGAAGGCAGTTTGGGTCTGGCTGATAATCCGGTTGGCCACTAGGTCGAGTCTGGATGCAAAAGCCTTGGAGATTATCTTGAAGATGACATTGATTAGGGCAATCGGGCGAAACTGAGTAATTTGGTCGGGCCCCTGGGACCTTAGGAATTAAGAACATCACCCCGAAATTCAAACGTGACACGTAAATTCTCCGTAGAATGAAATCGTACAGAATATGCAAGACCCCTAGTTTGCAAAGTGGCCAGAATTTTGTAAAGAACTCAACCGGAAATCCGTCCGGACCTGGAGCCGTGTTGGACTTCATATCCAGCACCATTGCCTCTAGCTCAGCTTCAAAGAAAGTAATCATGAGAGCCTCATTCTCCTCCCTAGAGACACAAGCATTACCCGTCCACTTGTTTCTGGTCAGGCCTAGGAGCCTAGGTGGCGTAGAACCTAGCAGTTCTCTATAGAAACTGTAAATGTGCTCCTGGATTTGACATGGATCACTGATCGGCCCGTTGCTAGATTGCAGTGTTGAAATGAGACACTTTCGTCTACGGCCGTTAGCAACGGAGTGAAAATAGGTTGTGTTCGCATCCCCTTGGAGCGCACAACGGACCTTCCCACGCTGCCTCCAATATTTCTCTTCCATTTGGTTAATATGGAGTAGCTGGTCCTCGAGGTGGTAGCGGAAGGCCTAATCTTCCTCGTCCAACCCCACATTATCAGCTTTGTCATCTAGGTATGATATCTGGGCCAAGAGATGAATCTTACTAAGTTTTGCCTCCCGGCCCATGTTCTTACTCCACCCCTGGAGGTACTTCCGCATACGTGAGTTCATGTGAGACCACCAATCAATAATATCCCGCCCAGCCGCCGAGGACATAAGTCTCAGCCAGCGGTCACGCACAAGGTCATAAAAACCGCAACTTCAAACCACCCAAGTTCAAAGTAGAAACGGTTACTACAGATCGGGCTCTCCGTCCCTACGTCAAAGATTAGAGGTGTGTGGTCGGATCCGAGGATCGGGCTCTCCATCCCTGCGTAAAAATCGTCCGGCTCGACGTCGTATTCGGCGACATCACCAACTACCATCGAGAAACCATCACTTTCGAAGTGGTGGACCACCGTAGCGCATACCATGCCATCCTCGGGCGCTGGCTCTTGTTAAATTCATGGCGGTATCCCATTATGCATACCTCAAGATAAAGATGTCAGGACCTTTCGGCATCATCACCGCCACGGGCAATTATAGGTTATCCATCGACTATGCGTCAGTCGGCTCGAAGATGGTGCAAGCTCTGTTGGTGGCACAAGAACTGAAGGAGATCAAGCAGAACATCGAGGCTGAGCAGCTGTAACATCCCAAGTATGAAAATCTACCCCCTAGAATGTTTTGTTTCATGTTTAATTCAAGTATTGCATCATGTCATCATCTTTGCACTTGTTTTCTATTTGGTTTCATTTGTTTTCTATATGAAATTCCAAACAAAACATTCAAATCATTTGTCATACTTGTTATGTTACCTGTTTCAAATAAAAAACTACAAAACAAACCAACAATTGTTTCCACCAAAATTGTTATCAAAAACTTAATTTTTTGGCTTAGGTTCATTTATTTCTGTTGATACCAAATTGCTCAAATCAATTAATTTCCAAGCATCAACTCAATTAAATAATTGGAAAACAAAAGTTTATTTTAATGTGTGGTTACAAAAAGGAATCATTAAAAATTTATTCCAAAATTGTCTAACCCTAAAACCATTGTTCTCTCCCTTTTCCCAAATCTGAAAAAAAATAAAAGGAAGAAAAGAATAAAGAGAGAGAGAGGGGGGGCAAAGGGGCATTCAGCCCAATTGGGCTAGCCCAACTCCCACTGGCCCATACCCCCACGTCCTTGTCTCCTACCTCTGTACGGAGCTCATCTCCAACGACCACGTCGACATTACAGGGAAGAAACGGTGATCGAGCTCCCCTCCCCATCGATATAACCTTCCCTCGAGCACCTCCTCCTGCCCTAATTTTCCTCCACCCCTCTCTCCCTCGAGCGCCTCCATCTCCTCCCTCTTTTCTCTCTCGCTCCTCTTTGTATCCTCCCGAGAGCTCCATCACCGCCGCCTCCCTCCGGCGAGCGCCGCCGCCACGGTGCCCGCCCGGCCGCGCTAGGGCCGGGAACGGAACCGGCGCGGCGCCCTCGTCCTCGCCATCCCCTCGGCTCCCGCCGGGAGCGCCCGGAGCTCCGCCGCCATCGCCGGGTTTCCGCCACCGCTCCCTCCTTCTCTGTCGACTGCAAAGGTGAGCACGACCATCCGCCCCTCGTCTCCTCTCCCTTTTCCCTCGGGGCCGCACGCCCACCGGCCGGCGACCGCACGGAAGCACCACCGAGCGGCCGCAGCGGCGCACGGCGGCCACCGCACGCGCGGCCGCGATCCGCGGCGGGCAGCGCACAGCAGCGCTCGCCGTCCGTCGTCGCTCGCCTCTGCTCCCTGCCGAACGCAGTCTGAATCGGTACCTGCACGCACATAGTTTCAGTTAGTTCAGTTAGCCACGCGAAAATACACCTTATGATCAAACCTGCCCCCTTACCTAACACGAAGCGGACACAGCCCAGCTGGCCAGCGCCCCGTGCGCGCTAGCGCAAGCTCCCTGGTTTGAATCCCAGGGGAGGCATTTGCCTCCCCAATTTTTTCCCTTGACCGCCCCGCGCTGGGGCCCACACGTCATGGACCCTGGAGGCCAGGTCACCCCCCAGCCTGCCACCTAAGCGCCACAGTGACGCTGACCCCACTGTCAGTGGCTGGGGCTGGACACTACGCGGTGCAGCTTCTTTTCTGCCCTTTTTATTTTCAATATCAGTCCAATTAATTACAGAATAGTCCCTAGAATTGAAACCCTAATAACTTTTAATTCACAAACCCAAATAATAAAAATAAAATATGTACGCTGCTCTAAATTAAATTGTCTATCTATCTATAGCATTTGTGTTATGTTTTGAATTTTCAAAATGCAATTCAAATTTGAATTCAAATAATTCAATTGCAATTTGCTAAAATCCATAACTAATTCATTATTAATCCAAATCATACAAATAAAATATGTTTTCCATACCATTTTGAACCACCAATTCAAATATAAATTTTGTTTCATGATTTGAATAATTTAAATTGCCTAAATAATTTAATACTTGTTTAATTCATTTAAATTTGATAAAATCATAACTTGCTCAAAATAAAATAATTTTGAACATGCAAAATATGTTTTCAAACCATCAAAGTGTGAACTTTTCAAATGTGAATTTGAATTTATGTTTTGAACAAATAAAACTTCAATTAAATTCAAACTTGTTTCAAATCCATTTAAAACTTGTTTAATATTGTTTAATTCATAATTAAATTATCCTAATTCCAATTTCAATATTTGAAACATGTAATCCAACTAAAATTTGGTGTTCTTTTCAAATATAAACTTTGTTATCTGTTTTGAACAATTTAACTTGGTGAAAACAACAAATACTTGTGTGACACCCTTAAGGAACCAAAATTTTCTAACTTAATAAATAAATTTCTAAAATTGGTAAACCCTATTTTAAATTGGTTCTATTGTTGTTATTTTGTTGTTTTCCTCATCCATGCATCATACTAATTCACCTTCATCTGTTGATTAGTTGGAAAACAAATAATCTAACCCAAAATTCATGGGCTTTTCATATGCAACTCAAAATTGCATATGTGTCCATTTAATTTGTGTTACCATGTTAGCTAGTTTATTTTGATGCAACCATTAACATGACATGCATCATCCCCATGATTGTGCACTATGCCATGTTATTGATTGTCTACCCTTTCTGCATTGTCTGTTTGCTTCTTCTCGGTTAGACGACGACGTTGAGACCGACGATCCTTACGACACCCCTTCAGAGGTTTTAGCTCAGTACCAGGCTACTGAGTTTGCAGGCAAGTTATCACTCACATGAACCACTGTGTTCCTTTCAACATTGGTTACCGATACTTTTCCGCTGTCTATTTCTGCTAGCCATATGTATCGTTGCTTCTGTTACGATCCTATCACATGATACCCTGAAACCATGATATTGCCTCACCTCCACTCCTATAACCCCATTGTTTGAGCCCGTGTCTTACTAGCATGCTTAGGGTTGTTTCTGCTCGAGTCTGTTACCCGTTACTTTCTGTTATCATATTTCTATTATGTTCTGGGGGCTCGATGTTAATAAATCAACCTGTTGTTAATAATATGCTGATAAGACACCGGCAGGAGGCCCGGCGTGGTTTTGAGGCCTGCTAGTGTCGACCCTAATAGGAAAAGGGTCTTGTCTACTGATCCATGATGAGCGTGCTCACCGCATCCGGGTGGTGGTATGGAACCCCCCTCGGCTTTGATCTGATCCGCAGTTTGTCCGAAGAGCCACACTTAGTTCGGGTGTTCCATTTGGCTCATACGCATAAATGGGTCGCTCCCATGGTTACTGATGATGATGATGACGCACACATATAGGGCGAGGCCTGTAGTGCCGGGGTGTTGTGTCCTGCGGGAGTTTTGCACACCTGCGCTGAGTATTCGGCTGCGTGGCTGGGACCTTATAGCTCCGTGGCTCCTAGGACAGGCTGTAGTGATGGTTCGAGTCGTGTCGAGTCCACCTGAGTTTTAGTTGGTGGCTTGAGTGTGTACGGGTACTGGAGCACACCCTGCAGGGATGAATCTTCTCGAGAAGTCGTGTTGTCCGCGGTTATGTGACGACTTGGTGAAAGTACTGGCTAACAAGTACTCAGAACAACTTACACCTAAACTAATGTTAACTTGACTAGTAATAGACTTATTGACACAACGAATTGATCCATTATTCATTAATCCAACTGTGTGAGTTATCCTCGGATTGCTTCTTTGGATAAGGGGCGAGATCCAGGATGGGTTTGTTTGGTGGTTAGTTATAGTTGGTTACGACACGCTATCTTATCTTCTTTCTGTTAGCCGGAAGTTGTAGTATGTTCTGTAGTTGGTTAGTGCAGCCAGCTGCCGCATCTTTTATATCACCCTTCCTTCCGTTGAACCCAAAGCATTTGTGCTTGGTGTTGACGGGTTACACTTTGGTGAACTGTGAGTCTTGCTTGCCAGTACGTTGTTGTACTGACCCCTTTGGGGCTGTGGTTTCCGCAGACGACGTTTCCGAGGATCCCCATGGAGGCTACTACGTGGAGTACGACGACGCTGTTGACGAGTAGATAGCGGACCCGGGCAGGATCCGAGACTTCGTGGATGGGCTCCGTCTTTCGTTTCCGGCTTCTTAAGCCTATTTGGTTTTGTCTGTACTCAGACACCTTGTTTGCTTCCGCTGATGTAATGAATGCTATGTTGGGACATGTGTCCTCTGGATGATTGTATTTGCTATTATCTGCCTTAGTGAAGGCTAATTGCAACCTTATTTCAATCTTTTGTGTCTTAGAGATATGTTGTGGTATCATTCCGTTTAACGCTGTTGACGTACCATGTGTGATTGGTATGAAGTACGTCGACAGTAGTGCCTATGGTCTCTAGTGGATAGTTTACATCGACGGTGGAATAGCAGGGCTTGTGTTGTCGCGCATAAGCGCAGGCCTACCAGGAAGCTGGGACGTGGGGGCAGTTATGCCCCATAATCCAAGCATCTGCTATCCAGTTCGGCCCGATGAGTATCCCCTAGAAACCAGGGTGCGACAAATGGTATCAGAGCCTGTCTGCCTGTAGGATCCCTTTTTACTGGTCGCAGTTGAGTCTAGAAACTATTTTGTAGCTATATAGGAAAAATGAAACGTGAGAGTAGGAATTCTGCCATTTTATTTCTTTCCCCACCCACCCTCCCTTTTCTGGTAAGGAAGTGCAACGTTGTTTTCTCTTCTCACCTAAACTTTCAAGTTAGGTTTTCACGAATCCTGGTTTCTAGGGGATAGTTATATCTACTAGACCATAGGAATGGAGGTGGTTGTGACATGATTAATCATGTTGCCTACTCACGATTGAGAACGGTGGCAAATAAGCCCCAGAAGCAGATCATCTATTCCTTAAGCAGTAGATATTGATCCTTTAGAAGCCCGGATGGGTTTTCTCCGTAGTACCTCAGGTGTTTGTGGTCTCCTGTTTCCCAGTTGTTGCTTCGATATCGTCATTCATAAATCTTCTCTTCCGTTGTAACAACTAATCTGTTGATCCGTTGTTAACCTCCATCCTTGTTCTATGCTGTCGACTTACCGTCTGAAGTAATCCTTTTAAACACTTATATTGGATTTTGTTATCCAGTTACTGTGTTAATCTTGGTATCCTCTTCAGGATGGAAAGTGGTGACGAAGAACCCACACTGCCACCTGAGATGGGGAAAGTGCTGTCTCAGATGACACAAGTTATAAAGCAGATGCAGCAGAACCAAGACCTTGGGAGTAATGGCAACACCCGGGTGTCTATTCGGGAGTTCCTTGAGCTCAATCCGCGCACGTTTGAGAACTCCTCCGAGCCATTGGATGCTGATGACTGGCTCCGTGAAATGAACCGTACTCTTATGGTAGCTCATGTGGCTGACGAGGACCGTGTTCCTTACGTGACCTACCTTCTCCGTGGACAATCCATGTCTTGGTGGGAGAATTTCCAAGAAATGAGAGGTTCTAGTGTGGCAATCACATGGGAGGATTTCAAGCAAGCCTTCGTGCGCCATCACATTCCCGATGGGCTCATGGAGAAAATGCGTGAGGAATTCTATTCTTTCACACAAGGCAATCTGAACGTTCTGGAATACCAAAGAGAGTTCAATCGTCTAGCTCGCTACGCCGGAGATGAAATCTCCACGGAAGCGAGAAAGATGGCAAAGTTCCGCAGGGGTCTCAACCCAGAACTCAAGTATGCTCTCACCAACGTCAAGGCCAAGAATTTTGAGGACCTCATCAACATCGCTCTAAATGAAGAGCATGGGCGCAAGTTGGTTGAGGAATCTCGTAAGCACTCTCGTGAACAGGCTAATCTCTCGAAAGCTATCATGCCTCCACAAAAACGAAGAGTTTGGGTTCCATATACCACTCCAACACCGCCCATCTGCTTGCCAAGCCCGGCAGGATTTCTTGCCCTACCTCCCACCCCAGTGGTATCTTTAGGAGGTGCTCCATCTCAGCCAAGTCCAACAGCTCCTCGTTCTGCTAGTACATGCTTCAAGTGCGGTCTATCATGACACTACTCCTACAAGTGCCCGCAGAACAAGCTACCATCACTACCTATCTCTAAGGTCAATCATGTGACGGTACACACTTCTTCGCCTAGGCCCCGCAACAGGAACAAGTCTGTCTTGAGAACTGTGAGGGTGAACCATGTCAAGGCCCAGGGAGCAGAAGAATCTCCGGAAGTTGTAATGGGCACACTTCTTGTGAACTCGTTTCGTGCTAAAGTTTTGTTCGATTCTGGTGCTTCACACTCTTTCATCTCTCAATGCTTTGCAAACAACAGTCGAATCAACTTTGAACAGTTGTCTATCCCTTTCCTAGTGAAATCACCGGGATCTAGCTGGCAAAGCAATAAAGTTAGCCAGAACATCGAGATCACAATTGGAAACCTTCCATTCCAGGCATCTCTGATAGCTCTCCACTCTTCAGATATTGATGTCATCCTTGGGATGGATTGGCTGGTAGCCAACAAAGCAGTCATTGATTGTCCTGCTAAGTCTGTCAAAATCACACACCCTTCTGGCCAGATAGTCTACTTCCATGCTGAAAATCCAGTTGTTCAACTTTACACTCTCAATGCAAATCCTCTACCATCTATTGAAACTATTCCGGTGGTTTGTGACTTCCCCGATGTCTTTCCAGAGGAATTGCCAGGAATGCCTCCTGACAGAGCAGTTGAGTTCGTGATCAAACTTGAACCAGGCACTGCTCCAATCTCTAAGCATCCATACAAGATAGCTCCTCCTGAACTGAAGTTGTTGAAGGAGCAAATCGATATGTACATGGAAAAAGGTTACATTCAACCTAGTTCCTCGGCTTGGGGTTGCCCAACTCTGTTCGTTGCAAAGAAGGATCAAACAAAGAGACTCGTGGTTGACTATCGTCCTCTCAACGAGAAAACCATAAAAAACAAGTATCCAATTCCTCGTATCGATGATCTTTTTGATCAACTTGCTGGAGCCTCAATATTCTCCAAGCTGGACTTGAGAATGGGTTACCATCAAATAAAGATCAGAAAGGAAGATATTCCAAAGACAGCTTTCACCACTCGCTACGGTTTATATGAATACACCGTCATGTCCTTTGGTCTCACCAATGCACCGGCGACATTCTCTCGACTAATGAATTCTGTCTTTCATGAATACCTCGACAAGTTCATTGTGGTATATCTTGATGATATTCTGGTCTACTCAAAATCTGAGGAAGAGCATGGAGAACATCTTCGTCTCATTCTCATGAAACTTCGCGAGCATCGTCTATATGCCAAGTTCCTCAAATGTGAGTTCTGGATTCCAGAAGTTGCTTACCTTGGTCATGTCATCTCTGCCAAGGGCATAGCCATTGATCCAGAAAAGGTTAAGGCAATTGTTGATTGGAAACCTCCTAAGACGGTGAAGCAAGTCAGAAGTTTTCTTGGTTTGGCTAGCTATTGTCGTCGTTTCGTCCAAAACTTCTCCAAGATTGCCAAACCTCTCACTGATCTCACAAAGAAGGACAAGAAGTTCGTTTGGTCTCCACAATGTGATGAAAGTTTCAATCTCCTGAAGACTAAACTCACTTCTACACCAGTTCTGGTTGGCCCAGATACTACCAAACCTTTCAAGATATTCTGTGATGCTTCTCAACAAGGTCTAGGTGCAGTTCTTATGCAAGAACGTCAAGTTGTGGCTTATGCTTCACGTCAGTTGAACCCACATGAGCAAAATTATTCCACACATGACCTTGAACTTGCAGCAGTTGTGTTTGCCCTCAAGAAATGGAGGCAATACTTGTTGGGTAATCGCACTGAAATCTTTTCCGATCATAAGAGTCTGAAATACATCTTCACTCAACCAGATCTAAACCTCAGGCAAAGGAGATGGATTGAAAAGATCAAAGACTTCGATCTTACCATTTCTTACACTCCAGGCAAGGCTAATGTTATGGCCGATGCTCTCAGTCGCAAGTCGTATTGCAATAATCTCATGATCAGGGAAAGCCAACCTCCTCTGCACGAAGAATTCCAGAAGCTGAACCTTGGTCTTGTTCCTGAAGGTTATCTTGCGAACTTGACAGCCAGTCCAACTCTCGAGGACAAGATTCGTTCTGAACAACTTCGTGATGTTGAGATCAAGAAGATCGCAAATAACATCAAAGCAGGCAATGTGAAGTATCAGTGCTTCTCAATTGATGACAAGGGAACGGTGTTCTTCGAAGGACGCATTGCGGTTCCTCAAGTTCAAAGTCTCAAAGATGTTATTCTCAAGGAGGCTCATGAAACTCCTCTCTCCATCCACCCTGGAAGTACAAAGATGTACCAGGATCTCAAAACACTGTATTGGTGGTCTGGCATGAAACGTGAAATTGCTCGATACGTTTCTGAATGCGACGTTTGTCAACGTGTTAAGGCAGTCCATCAGAAAACAGCCGACCTTCTCCAACCTCTGAAAATCCCTGAGTGGAAGTGGGACATGATTGAAATGGACTTCGTCACTGGTTTTCCAAAGTCCAAGAAGGGCAATGATGCAATCTTCGTTGTTATTGATTGTCTCACTAAGGTAGCTCACTTCTTTGCTGTCAAAGAAACAATCTCAGCTAGCCAGTTAGCAGAGCTCTACACAACAAAGAATGTTCCTCTTCATGGTGTTCCATTGGAAATAAGCTCAGACCGTGGAAGTATATTCACTTCTCATTTCTGGAAGAGTTTTCAAGAAGCATTGGGCACCAAACTTCTGTTCAGCACGGCTTATCATCCTCAGTCTCAAGGGCAAGTCGAAAGAGTCAATCAGATTCTCGAGGATATGCTCAGAGCATGTGGTCTCTCCTTTGGCATGAAATGGGAGGAATGCCTTCCATATGCTGAATTCTCCTACAACAACAGCTTCCAGGCAAGCCTAGGCATGGCACCGTTTGAAGCACTCTATGGCCGCAGATGCAGGAGTCCAATCAATTGGTCTGGAGCTGGTGAACGTTCACTCTTAGGCCCTGACATTGTTAAGGAAGCCAAGGAGAAAGTTCGCATCATTCGCGACAATCTCAAGATTGCTCAGTCTCGTCAGAAAAGCTACTATGACAGCAAGCACAGGGATATGATCTATGCACCTGGTGACAAAGCATATCTCCGTGTAACTCCCCTCAGAGGCACTCATCGTTTTGGTGTGAAAGGAAAGCTAGCACCGAGATACATTGGTCCTTTCAACATTCTCTCAAGGCGTGCGGAAAATTCCTATCGTCTTGAACTTCCAGAAAAACTATCCAAGGTGCACGATGTGTTTCACGTGTCACAGCTCAAGAGGTGTTTCAAAGATCCAGATCATGCAGTTGATCATGATTCCATTGAACTGCAAGATGATCTATCTTATGAGGAGCACCCTGTTTGTATTCTCGATGAGACCGTTCGTAAGACTCGCAACAAGAGCACCAAGTTCTTGAAAGTGCAATGGTCGCATCATTCCGATAAAGAGGCAACGTGGGAGACCGAGGAGGATCTTCGCAAGAAGTATCCGGACCTTTTCCTTTCTCAGTAGGAATCTCGGGGCGCGATTCCTTCAAGGGGGGGCGTTTTGTAACATCCCAAGTATGAAAATCTACCCCCTAGAATGTTTTGTTTCATGTTTAATTCAAGTATTGCATCATGTCATCATCTTTGCACTTGTTTTCTCTTTGGTTCCATTTGTTTTCTATATGAAATTCCAGACAAAACATTCAAATCATTTGTCATACTTGTTATGTTACCTGTTTCAAATAAAAAACTACAAAACAAACCAACAATTGTTTCCACCAAAATTGTTATCAAAAACTTAATTTTTTGGCTTAGGTTCATTTATTTCTGTTGATACCAAATTGCTCAAATCAATTAATTTCCAAGCATCAACTCAATTAAATAATTGGAAAACAAAAGTTTATTTTAATGTGTGGTTACAAAAAGGAATCATTAAAAATTTATTCCAAAATTGTCTAACCCTAAAACCATTGTTCTCTCCCTTTTCCGAAATCTGAAAAAAGGAAGAAAAGAATAAAGAGAGAGAGAGGGGGGCAAAGGGGCATTCAGCCCAATTGGGCTAGCCCAACTCCCACTGGCCCATACCCCCCACGTCCTTGTCTCCTACCTCTGTACGGAGCTCATCTCCAACGACCACGTCGACATTACAGGGAAGAAACGGTGATCGAGCTCCCCTCCCCATCGATATAACCTGCCCTCGAGCACCTCCTCCTGCCCTAATTTTCCTCCACCCCTCTCTCCCTCGAGCGCCTCCATCTCCTCCCTCTTTTCTCTCTCGCTCCTCTCTGTATCCTCCCGAGAGCTCCATCACCGCCGCCTCCCTCCGGCGAGCGCCGCCGCCACGGTGCCCGCCCGGCCGCGCTAGGGCCGGGAACGGAACCGGCGCGGCGCCCTCGTCCTCGCCATCCCCTCGGCTCCCGCCGGGAGCGCCCGGAGCTCCGCCGCCATCGCCGGGTTTCCGCCACCGCTCCCTCCTTCTCTGTCGACTGCAAAGGTGAGCACGACCATCCGCCCCTCGTCTCCTCTCCCTTTTCCCTCGGGGCCGCACGCCCACCGGCCGGCGACCGCACGGAAGCACCACCGAGCGGCCGCAGCGGCGCACGGCGGCCACCGCACGCGCGGCCGCGATCCGCGGCGGGCAGCGCACAGCAGCGCTCGCCGTCCGTCGTCGCTCGCCACTGCTCCCTGTCGAACGCAGTCTGAATCGGTACCTGCACGCACATAGTTTCAGTTAGTTCAGTTAGCCACGCGAAAATACACCTTATGATCAAACCTGCCCCCTTACCTAACACGAAGCGGACACAGCCCAGCTGGCCAGCGCCCCGTGCGCGCTAGCGCAAGCTCCCTGGTTCGAATCCCAAGGGAGGCATTTGCCTCCCCAATTTTTTCCCTTGACCGCCCCGCGCTGGGGCCCACACGTCATGGACCCTGGAGGCCAGGTCACCCCCCAGCCTGCCACTTAAGCGCCACAGTGACGCTGACCCCACTGTCAGTGGCTGGGGCTGGACACTACGCGGTGCAGCTTCTTTTCTGCCCTTTTTATTTTCAATATCAGTCCAATTAATTACAGAATAGTCCCTAGAATTGAAACCCTAATAACTTTTAATTCACAAACCCAAATAATAAAAATAAAATATGTACGCTGATCTAAATTAAATTGTCTATCTATCTATAGCATTTGTGTTATGTTTTGAATTTTCAAAATGCAATTCAAATTTGAATTCAAATAATTCAATTGCAATTTGCTAAAATCCATAACTAATTCATTATTAATCCAAATCATACAAATAAAATATGTTTTCCATACCATTTTGAACCACCAATTCAAATATAATTTTTTTTTCATAATTTGAATAATTTAAATTGCCTAAATAATTTAATACTTGTTTAATTCATTTAAATTTGATAAAATCATAACTTGCTCAAAATAAAATAATTTTGAACATGCAAAATATGTTTTCAAACCATCAAAGTGTGAACTTTTAAAATGTGAATTTGAATTTATGTTTTGAACAAATAAAACTTCAATTAAATTCAAACTTGTTTCAAATCCATTTAAAACTTGTTTAATATTGTTTAATTCATAATTAAATTATCCTAATTCCAATTTCAATATTTGAAACATGTAATCCAACTAAAATTTGGTGTTCTTTTCAAATATAAACTTTGTTATCTGTTTTGAACAATTTAACTTGGTGAAAACAACAAATACTTGTGTGACACCCTTAAGGAACCAAAATTTTCTAACTTAATAAATAAATTTCTAAAATTGGTAAACCCTATTTTAAATTGGTTCTATTGTTGTTATTTTGTTGTTTTCCTCATCCATGCATCATACTAATTCACCTTCATCTGTTGATTAGTTGGAAAACAAATAATCTAACCCAAAATTCATGGGCTTTTCATATGCAACTCAAAATTGCATATGTGTCCATTTAATTTGTGTTACCATGTTAGCTAGTTTATTTTGATGCAACCATTAACATGACATGCATCATCCCCATGATTGTGCACTATGCCATGTTATTGATTGTCTAACCTTTCTGCATTGTCTGTTTGCTTCTTCTCGGTTAGACGACGACGTTGAGACCGACGATCCTTACGACACCCCTTCAGAGGTTTTAGCTCAGTACCAGGCTACTGAGTTTGCAGGCAAGTTATCACTCACATGAACCACTGTGTTCCTTTCAACATTGGTTACCGATACTTTTCCGTTGTCTATTTCTGCTAGCCATATGTATCGTTGCTTCTGTTACGATCCTATCACATGATACCCTGAAACCATGATATTGCCTCACCTCCACTCCTACAACCCCGTTGTTTGAGCCCGTGTCTTACTAGCATGCTTAGGGTTGTTTCTGCTCGAGTCTGTTACCCGTTACTTTCTGTTATCATATTTCTATTATGTTCTGGGGGCTCGATGTTAATAAATCAACCTGTTGTTAATAATATGCTGATAAGACACCGGCAGGAGGCCCGACGTGGTTTTGAGGCCTGCTAGTGTCGACCCTAATAGGAAAAGGGTCTTGTCTACTGATCCATGATGAGCGTGCTCACCGCATCCGGGTGGTGGTATGGAACCCCCCTCGGCTTTGATCTGATCTGCAGTTTGTCCAAAGAGCCACACTTAGTTCGGGTGTTCCATTTGGCTCATACGCATAAATGGGTCGCTCCCATGGTTACTGATGATGATGATGACGCACACATATAGGGCGAGGCCTGTAGTGCCGGGGTGTTGTGTCCTGCGGGAGTTTTGCACACCTGCGCTGAGTATTCGGCTGCGTGGCTGGGACCTTATAGCTCCGTGGCTCCTAGGACAGGCTGTAGTGATGGTTCGAGTCGTGTCGAGTCCACCTGAGTTTTAGTTGGTGGCTTGAGTGTGTACGGGTACTGGAGCACACCCTGCAGGGATGAATCTTCTCGAGAAGCCGTGTTGTCCGCGGTTATGTGACGACTTGGTGAAAGTACTGGCTAACAAGTACTCAGAACAACTTACACCTAAACTAATGTTAACTTGACTAGTAATAGACTTATTGACACAACAAATTGATCCATTATTCATTAATCCAACTGTGTGAGTTATCCTCGGATTGCTTCTTTGGATAAGGGGCGAGATCCAGGATGGGTTTGTTTGGTGGTTAGTTATAGTTGGTTACGACACGCTATCTTATCTTCTTTCTGTTAGCCGGAAGTTGTAGTATGTTCTGTAGTTGGTTAGTGCAGCCAGCTGCCGCATCTTTTATATCACCCTTCCTTCCGTTGAACCCAAAGCATCTGTGCTTGGTGTTGACGGGTTACACTTTGGTGAACTGTGAGTCTTGCTTGCCAGTACGTTGTTGTACTGACCCCTTTGGGGCTGTGGTTTCCGCAGACGACGTTTCCGAGGATCCCCATGGAGGCTACTACGTGGAGTACGACGACGCTGTTGACGAGTAGATAGCGGACCCGGGCAGGATCCGAGACTTCGTGGATGGGCTCCGTCTTTCGTTTCCGGCTTCTTAAGCCTATTTGGTTTTGTCTGTACTCAGACACCTTGTTTGCTTCCGCTGATGTAATGAATGCTATGTTGGGACATGTGTCCTCTGGATGATTGTATTTGCTATTCTCTGCCTTAGTGAAGGCTAATTGCAACCTTATTTCAATCTTTTGTGTCTTAGAGATATGTTGTGGTATCATTCCGTTTAACGCTGTTGACGTACCATGTGTGATTGGTATGAAGTACGTCGACAGTAGTGCCTATGGTCTCTAGTGGATAGTTTACATCGACGGTGGAATAGCAGGGCTTGTGTTGTCGCGCATAAGCGCAGGCCTACCAGGAAGCTGGGACGTGGGAGCAGTTATGCCCCATAATCCAAGCATCTGCTATCCAGTTCGGCCCGATGAGTATCCCCTAGAAACCAGGGTGCGACAGCAGCCGGAAATTCCGGATGGAAAGAGACTCATGGGAGAGGCGCAGTTCTAGGCCTTCCGCGACACCAAGAAGATCCTTCTTGACGCCAACCGGCTGGACGGAAAGTTCCTCACCATTGGAGGAGCACTCAGCCAGAAATAAGAAAGCGAGCTCACCAGCTTCCTCCGTGAGAATAGGGACATCTTCGCATGGAAACCAAGGGACATACTGTAACATCCCAGTGTTTGGGAGGTTATAAGGATCTAAATATAATATGTGCATTTGCAAAGCATGCATCTAAAAGTGAGGGAAATTTTGGCGCGAAAGTTTAAACGAATCAAAGTGACCAAAGTTTCACTTGACATGATGAAATAGGTCCAGTTCATCTAGTCACGAGTACATTTGGAATGATCTTTATAACAAGTATCTTAAGAAACCAAATCACCTGATAAGATAAACCATTGTTGGTTATGACCAACACTAACTCTCAACAACCTTAACCACAAGTCTATCAGTGACTTTGGATAGATCACTAGGTATCTAGAGCTCAAAGAGGGGTGAGTATCCATAGCACATCATTGATGATCCTACTTTCACAGATAAGTAATGCACAACTGAACCATCTCATCAACAGAGATATTACCTCTTACAAAACAACAACTCTCTAAGTTATCAACCATCCACACAACACCTTTATAAATTATTTCATAATTGCTAAGTGCACCTTCATAAGTAAATAACAAAGTTTAAGAGAACACAACAGATACAAACTAGTGTTTACTCAAACCCACAAGTGGTAAATGACATAATAATTGTATTAATATATTTATCGAATATGTACATACCTCATCCACCCTAAGAGAAGCACCCACAAGAGAAGAGGAAATACCACAGGAAGATCTTCAAGAAGATTATTTAGAGTGTTCTAGAAGTGCTACTTCACTCTAGTATACGGGTATTTAGAAACTCTTATATCCCGATCTAATCTTATCAACTCCTCTTGAAACAGTGTGACACTCCAATGTTAGTGTTATATAGAAGTAGTTTGATAACAAGAGTAGCTACCTTGTTAGCAGACCACTTTTGTATACTCAAACAATTGAGTGTCATACGCAAACAAACAGAAGATTGAATAATCTGGTACATCTCAGCCTATTGTATATGAGTAGTAATTTGGAGGCAAGATTAGCTACCTTGTTTACAAATTCTTCTTATATGCATACGTGCAACTTGATTGTAACATCCCAAGTAAGAAAATCTCCCCCTAGAATGTTTTGTTTCTTGTTTTATTATTGCTTTGCATCATGTCATCATAATTGCCTTTTGTTGCATTTGAATTGAATTGTTTCCATTTGATTTCTATATGAAATTCCAAACAAAACATTCAAATCATTTGTCATACTTGTGATGTTACCTGTTTCAACTAAAAAACTACAAAACAACCAACAATTGTTTCCACCAAAATTGTTATCAAGAACTTAATTTTGGCTAAACTTTCAATTATGTCTTTTGATACCAAATTGCTCAACTCATTTTAATTTCCAATAAATAACATCAATTGAATTTATTTGGAAAAACAAAAGTTTGTTTTCAAGTGCTATTACAAAACTTAATCAATAAAAACATTGTCCCAAATTTTGCTAAACCCTAACACCAATGGTTTTTCTCTTTTTCCAAATCTGCAAAAAAAAAGTGTTAAACAGAAAAACAAAAGAAAAAAAAGAGAGGGGGAAAGAGAGCAGACAGCCCAATTGGGCTAGCCCAGTGCCCTTAGGCCCATACACCCCCCACACGACTGCATCTCCTACCTCCGTACAGTACGGAGGTGCATCCATGGTGGACACGTCCGCACCAGGGAGAAGCAACGGTGATACGCTCCCCCACTCCTCCCTTTTAACTCGAGGCCGATTCTCCTCCTAACCCTAATCCCCTCTCCTCCCTCGCGCCGCTCTCCTCTTTCTCTCCCCCTGTTCCCCCTTTCTCTGTACCGAGCTCCACCACCGAAGCCCTCCACCGCCGCCTTCTTCTCCGGCGAATCGCCGCCGCCCCGGTACCCGCCCGGCCGCGCTTGGGCCGGGAACGGAACCGGCACGCGCTCCTCTACCTCGCCATCTCCTCGGCTCCCGCCGGGAGCGCCCGGAGCCCCGCCGCCATCCGGTTGTTCGCCGGCCGCACCTCACCATCGACTCCCTCCGTTTCTCGCTGTAAGCCATCCGCCGCACCCCTTCCCCGCTCCCTCTCGTCTTGCACGGGCCCACGGCCACCCGGCCGCCCGCATCCGCCCCCTGGCCGCACGAGCCACCGCGGAGGCCACCGCATGCCCACGGCAGCGGGCCGCGGCGCACGATCCCCGCCTCTGTCCGCTGTCCGCCCTGCTCGCTGGCCGGTTCTGTACCTGCACGCACGATAGAATTTCAGTTAGTTTCAGTTAAAGCGGAAAACTGAACCTTAACCCGAACCCTACTCTGTATCTAACAGCAACCGAAACCAGCCCAAGTGGCTAGCGGAACCGTGCGCCCAAGGGAAGGTCCCTGGTTCGAATCCTAGGGGAGGCAATTGCCTCCCCAATTTTTTTTCCCTGCGCGCAACCCCCGTGGGGCCCACTGTCATGGACCCTGGAGGCCACCTAGGCGCCACGCAGGCCTGGCCCCACTGTCAGTGGCTGGGTATGCTCACTGCGTGGTGCAAGTTGCTTTTCTGCACGTTTTCCTTTATTTTAAGTCCAATTTTTATTACAGTTTAGTCCCTAAACTTCAAACCCAAATAACTTTTAAATCCCAACTCCAACAAAAATAAATAAAATATGTACACCGCACCAAATTAAATTCTCTATCTATCTATAGCATTTGCTTTCTGTTTTGAGTTTTCAAAATGCAATTCAAATTTGAATTCAAATAATTCACTCGCAATTTGCTAAAATCCATAACTAATTCATTATTAATCCAAATCATGCAAATAAAATATGTTTTCCATACCATTTTGAACCACCAATTCAAATATAAATTTTGTTTCATGATTTGAATAATTTAAATTGCCTAAATAATTTAAACCTTGTTTAAATCATTTAAAATTGATAAAATCATAACTTGCTCAAATTAAATTATTTTTGAACATGCAAAATATGTTTTCAACCTAGAAAAGTATAAACTTTTCAAATATAAACTTTGTTATTTGTTTTGCACAATTTAAATTGGTGAAAACAACAACTATTTGTGTAATCCCTTTAAGGAACCAAAAAAATTCCATAACTTACTAAATAAATTTCTAAATTGGTAAACCCTATTTTAAATTGGTTCTATTGTTGTTATTTTGTTGTTTTCCTCATCCATGCATCATACTAATTCACCTTCATCTGTTGACTAGTTGGAAAACAAATAATCTAACCCAAAATTCATGGGCTTTTCATATGCAACTCAAAATTGCATATGTGTCCAATTAAATTGTGTTACCATGTCAATTAGTTTATTTTGATGCATCATCCTTGTTTGTGCACTATGCCATGATATTGATTGTCTACCCTTTCTGCTTTGTCTGTTTGCTTCTTCTCGGTTAGACGACGACGTTGAGACCGACGATCTTTACGGTACCCCTTCTAAGGATTTTCAGCTCAGTACCAGGCTACTGGGTTTGCAGGCAAGTTATCACTCACATGAATCATCGAGTTCCCTTCCACACTTGTTGAAGATACTATCCTTTTGTCTATTATTGCTAGCCCTAGGTATCGTTGCTTGTTCTCCGAACCTATCACATGATACCCTGAACCAATGATATTGCCTCACCTCCATACCTACAGCCATTGCTTGTGCCTGTTCTCATCTAGCATGCTTAGGGTTGCTTTTGCTCGAGTCTGTTGTCGGTTACTCTTTTACTATTATTATTGTACCGGGGGCTCGAATTTAATCAATCAATCCTGTTAATTGCTAATGGTAATAATAATTTGATGATAAGGCACCGGCAGGAGGCCCTAAGTGGTTTTGAGGCCTGCTAGTGTCGACCCTAATAGGAAAAGGGTCTTGTCTACTGATCCATGATGAGCGTGCTCACCGCATCCGGGTGGTAGTATGGGACCCCCCTCGACTTAGACTTGATCTGCAGTTTGTCCGAAGAGCCACACTTAGTTCGGGTGTTCCATTTGCTCCTTGCATAATGGGAGGTACCCCCATTGGTTACTGGTGATGATGATGATGCATATAGGGCGAGGCCTGTGGTGCCGGGGGGTGTGGTTTTCACCCTTGCGCTTAGGTTAGGCGGACTGGCCGGGACCTTATAGCTCCGTGGCTCCTAGGATGGATTGTAGAGATGGTTGGGTCGTGTCAAGTCCACCTAAGTTTTAGTTGGTGGCTTGAGTGTGTACGGGTACTGGAGCACACCCTGCAGGGATAAATCTTCTCGAGAAGCCGTGTTTTCCGCGGTTACGGATTACTTGGTGAAAGTACTGGCTAACAAGTACCCAGGACAACTTAAACATAATGATCAACCATGTATCACCCAATGCTAAATAACTTGACTAGTAATAGGTTATCCACACAATAACTTGACTCATCTTTAATACAACGGTGTGAGTTATCCTCGGATTGCTTCTTCGGATAAGGGGCGAGATCCAGGATGGGTTTGTTTGAAGTTATCTTTCAGTTGGCTACAATCCTCGATCTTATCTTCTTCTGTTAGCCGGAACTTGTAGTATTTTCTGTAGTTGGTTAGAGCAGCCCGCTGCAGCTTTTATAACACCTATCTCTTCCGTTGATCCCAAGCATCAATGCTTGTGTTGACGGGTAACTCTTTGATGAAGTGTGAGTCTTGCTTGCCAGTACTTGGATGTACTGACCCCGTTGGGGCTGTGGTTTACGCAGACTACGACTACGGCTACGATGATCACCAGGATGGCTACTTCGTGGAGTTCGACGAGGCGGCCGACGAGTAGATAGCGGACCCGGGCAGGATCCGACGACTTCGTGGATGGGCTCCGTTTTCCTTTCATTGCCGGCCTCTTAGGCCTATTTGGATTTGTCTGTACTCAGACCTGTTGAATGCTTCCGCTGCTATGTAATGATGCTATGTTGGGACATGTGTCCTCGGTATGAGTGTATTGGCTATCTCTGCCTTAGTGAAGGCTATTTGCAAACTTATTTCATTCTTTTGTGTCTTAGAGACATTCTGTGATTTCCTTTTGTTCAAAGCTGTTGACGTACAGTGCGTGCTTGTTATGAAGTACGTCGACAGTAGTGCCTTAGGTTCCTAGCGGATAGTTTACTTCGACGGTGGAAGCAGGGCTTGTGTTGTCGCGCATAAGCGCAGGCCTACCAGGAAGCTGGGACGTGGGAGCAGGTATGCCCCATAATCCAAGCACCTGCTATCCAGTTCGTGCGATGAGTATCCTCTAGAAACCAGGGTGCGACATTGATGTCATAAAAAAAACTTATATTCTTTTATAATAATCTAAGTAAAATCTTTGCTTGGAGCAATTGGTTGTTTTCACCACAAGAGTGAGACAGTGAAGGTGGAATCCAAGAGATGAATTTACTTGCTATTGAACAAGGAAATATCTGAAGACAAGTGGAAACCAGTGACAAGAACATCAAGCAACATAAATCAACAAGGAGCAACACTGCCTCAGTAAGGGAGTATAAGAAATTATATAGTGAAGCATTAGGTAATATTAGAAGATCTATAAATTCTATGTCTTGTCAAGCCCATCAGAAATGAGGAACTCATAGTAATATATTAAATGGAAACAATTATCAAGTATGTAATAATAAAAAGCCATTGCATCCACATGTCTTGATATGTGGAGGTAGATGAAAACAAGCTTAATACCTTGTTTTCCAAATCCTTTTCATACACAAGACTAGCAGATAATAACAAAGATTCATCTGCACATAACCATGTAAAGGATTACATGTTCTTAAACAAACATGAGATAATATCCCCATTTGGAACCTATGTGGAAAACAAGCAAATAAGATCCCAAAGCCACTCATATTTTCCACTTGATCAAGTGCTGAAAACAGCAAACATAAAGTACACACACCTCAGTAAAATGCCAACCAAAATTGCTAAGAGTTGTAAATATGAAAATAACATAGTATTATAAAAAAGAAAACAAGTTCCTTCTCCCATTATAATCATTTGGTGTGACATGGAATAAAATTCCATATTAAATGATTTTCACAACAGTGCATAGAACCAGTACCAAGTAGTTTTACTAAATTAATTTCTATAAGGAATTATATCTAAAATTGTCCAAATAAATTATATCACCTTGTTAAACCACATGTTTGATGTGTGTTCATAATAATATTGTCTATGATAAATTTTAAATCCATTTAATAAATAAAGTGTAGAGAAAACAACAAAATCACTTAATCTAGCACCCTAAATAAAAATACAAATATTCTTCAAATTCACCAAAACAAAACATGGTGAGATGTGAAATTGGATAAGGAATTCAAATATATTTTTTAATAATTTTTAAGTTCACAAAAAACCCCAGAAAACAAGCTTTCCTTTTTAGTTTTTAGTAACAGAAGGGCCTAGTGGTAAATAATAGAAACTTCAGGGGGTTATTGCAATGTGGCATTTTATTTTCTTTATTCTTCAACCTCCGGCCAGAAGGCCAGAGGCGTGCCACCGCCTCCGACGCCGTTGCCATCTCCTCCTCGCCGTCGATCCGTAGGTATAAAGGCTAGGGAGACGTCTGCATCGTACTCTCTCTCGCTCACTCCCTCGCTTTCTCTCTTTCTCCCTATAAACGGAACAATAACCCTAACCCTAGCCCGTACGACCGTCGGCCATTACCGTCGACTCTAGCCACCCAGGACAAACTGATGCCACCCTCGGGTGTGCCGTGACCTCCTCTACCCCTCCAGTAAACCTCGTTTGCTGGGATGGCCGGAAGCCAGGGAATTCGGACGTTCCCTTTGCTCTCCGTTCCGGCCGCCGTGGAAGCTCGCCGTCGCTTGGAAGCTCGCCGTGTACAATCACCTTCACCAACAGCTTCCTAGTGAGCTCGTGCACGCATGGATGCCTCCCGTCATGAAATTCATCAAGGGAATCATCGGGTCGTCGTTTCACCGTACAGCGCCGCCGTGTTTGCGCACGCCGGTGAGCCGCCGGTGACCATTTGGTCACCGCGCCGCTGCCTAGCGACTGCCGCTGGCACCTCTACTATGTAGAGTGATTTAATTGAGCAAATTTGCACCGAGTTCATGGATTGAAATCCATCTGTGAGGATCAAGCTCGGGTGATGTCACTGTGACATCACCATGACGTCAAGTCTAATTTTCTTTTTCTTTTTCTTTTGTTTTTGATTTAAAAATCAATATGATAGGTGGGACCCACCTGTCAATTTAAAATAGGGCAGAAATTAATTAAACCTTATTAATTCAATAACTTTAATTATGTTTATCAGAAAAATATGAAATAAATATAGAAATGTTTAGAAAAATACAATCTAAATGTTTATCAACTTTTAAAAATGTTTAATAAAATTTAAACTTAAATATTTTCTTTAATTGAATTAAATCATTTAAAATTGAGAAATAAATAAATAATTCATAACATCAGAAAAATACAAGGTATGTACCAAAATGCTCCAAATGACAAATGCAACTTATCTATGATGTTTCCAAGGTCATTTGACCAAGTTTTCATGTGTGCAATATTTGCCTAGTCATTTAATTCATTTAAAATCAATAAATTAATAATTTATTCAAATATTTTCAGAAATCATTGAATGATATATCAAATTATAGAGAAAAGCATTTACAATTCAAATATGTTAAACATAAAACATTTTGTTCAACTTATAAAAAAATTTAAAGGGTATAATGGAATTATGTAATATTCCATTATAACCATAAACAACTACCACAAACATTATTTTCCTTATTAATAAAACCCTCATGTTTTTGCACCTACTAAACCTATCATCACTAGTCACTAACAAGTTGTGTGATGATAGAGTAGCTGTATTAGCTCATCGTTTTCAATTAAACTCATTGTCACTAGCTCTACACTTTTGGAACATAAAATCAAACATGTTTGTTACCTTTTCAATAATTCTTTTCCATGTATTATTGTCTTGTTACCTCACCAAGTAATCAACACTTCTACCTAAACATGATAACAATTGTTTGTTAAGTAAAAGTGGAACACATGTAAGTCTAAAAGAAGTAATAACCACATCACCACAAGTAATGAAACATTTCACCTAAAATATGTGTCATTAAGATATCGTACCAAACTTGTAAGCTGGGGTGTTTTCCAGGGTAATTCACGATGCATCTCATTACTATGCATGTATCATCCTTGCCAGTGTTTTCTGTAGTCCTTAACGGGACTACTTTGCTATCTTTCTGATGTCGTGATTTTCTACGTGACCCTCGAACCCGAAGATATGGATTATTATTGTTATTTCGATCTCACGCAAGTTCATCACTTGATCAAATCCTTTGCAGTACTTCATAAAAAACTAATTGCAAAAACTCTATCGTATTACCACCTAGTCTCAAAAGAATGCATGATCCTATTTTTTATAATAATATGACTAATTGAATGACTACCCAAGTGGTAGTGTTCTGTTTGGTGGGAGGATGGGACCATGGTAATATGAATAGGTCAAAGGAAGGTTCCATCTGCACGGGAAAGTATTCCCTAGGATTAATCACAACTGCCGTCAGGATTCTTGCGCCGTAAATTCGCGTTAACCATGGGTCTTCTATGGGGGGGAGTAAGTCAGTTGTGATCTTCTCTCGTTCGCATGTCAACGGACTGCCAGGGACGTATGCTGTAGGTCTTGCGAGACTACATGCACATGGTTGGATCCCTTAATTCCCACGGACTCTGGGGTCTATGAGTGTCTGCCAGGGGCGCGTCGATATCCATCGTGAGGGGTGGAATCAGGCGTTCAACCTGCTGGCAGAAATGGGTGGGCATGCGTTGTGCGGAGAAGCACAGTTTGGCTTGGACCAACAATCGGCCCCCACACCTAAGTGGGAGTGGACAGGAATGTACACCTGGTTGTGCAACATAGTCTTGGTCATCCATGGGTAAAGTAACGCACCTCTGCGGAGTGTAAAAGGATGTGGCATGTTACCCCCTGTTCCGGGAAGGAGCTGCGAACGCCGCATGAAAGGCAACTCCATGAAGTTCTAGTCCTGTGAAGATCTGGCGGGCATAGTTTTCAGAATTAAAAGCAACCTCTTGAAGAAAGTTTTTACAAAACCTTGCATTAGCTTATGACTCTTTTGAGTCTAAAGCCGTAGATAGTGCATCAAACTACCCTCTATATATCATGAACTTGTTGTGTAACGCTCGTTACTCATTCGTTCCCGTTTGACCCCCTGCTTAGAGTTGAAGTCCTATGGAAGTCGTCAGCGGGGAGCCATCACTACCTCTTGAAGCTAGGTTGAGTCATCTCTTACTTAGCCAGGGAAGCATCATCATTAACAACGCTGGAGGAGAAGAATCTATCAAGGTGTAGGTGAAGACCATCCTTGGATTTAGTTGTATCAAGCCATAGATTAGGGCTGACATCAGCCGTAGTAGATTAAGTTCTGAGCTAGAGTAATTCTCCAGCTTGGATCTTCGGATTGCTTCTTATGATGTTTCATTTGTATTAGACCTTCTTTGATTCTTCAAAGAGATTCTTGAGATTTTGTAATGAAGTTTGTATCCTATAGTTTTGCCTGGACCTGCTATGTTTCTGTTGTACTACTCTGAGGGATGTAATATTCACGGATAAGTCCTTCTGTATGTATTATGTCATCGACTTGCGCACTACACAAGCAGTGGTGTGCTGGGTCACCACACATACCGGGTGTGCTGAGGGAGCTGGCTGAGCACTCTCTCCACGTCAAGCCGGTAAGACAACCACTCCGAAGATTTGGAGAAGAAAGAAGAAGAATCATTGGTGAAGAAATTTCCTGGCCACTGGCAGCCGGCTTCATCATGGAAGTCTACCACCCAGACTGGCTGGCTAACCTAGTCGTGGTCTTGAAGAAAAACGACACATGGAGAATGTGCATTGACTACACCAACCTCAACAAGGCGTGTCCAAAGGATCCATTCACCCTGCCCCAAATCGATCAAGTTATTGACTCCGCCGCTGACTGCGATTGTCGAGACATCGTGGTAGTTTTCATAGACGGGGGTGCCATGAGACTACGGGTAGAGTCGTGGGTGAACGGGATCGCGCTGAAGACAAAGACACAGGATTTACCCAGGTTCGGTACGTCGTAGTAATACGGCGTTCCTACTCCTGCAATCTCAGTAATCAGGGCTAAAGCCTGTGTATACAATTACAATGTGAGGTTCTGTTTGGCTATTCGCTGAGGATCAACTTCCCGGCGAGTTAGTCTGTCTCTTCTTCTTCTCTATCGTATCTCCCGTCCGGCTTTATATAATAGCCGGGCTAGGGCTTACAAAGTAAGAAACCTAGAAGACTACGGTAACTATTAACTTGGAAAGTAAGGAATCCGCCTTCTACTCCAAGCCAGATCACGTGGGCCGTGACCCGGGTTCTTCTAGAATCCGGCTTCTGCGCGTCAGCTTACTGGGCCGCCCAATGGACCATAGCCCACTACCACTTGGGCCACCCTGGTAATCCGGCACTTTTGACTACCATCTGATATACCCCTATTCAGTATATATCCGACAGTAGCCCCCAAGAAGGATTAAAACCCTGATTTGCCGTCTTTCGCCAAATGCATATTGTCCGAGAAATATTGGCCAGCAGTCTTGATTCTTCTTATTCTTCTTCAAAAAGAGATGATAACGTAAAACTCGGAATTCTGAAAATCCAGCCTTTTCTCACACGATCCTTCGTGGAGAAGGAATGTAACATCCCAATTTTGCTACCAAAGTGTTGTGGTGTTGAGTTCATATCATACATGCATGAAAACAAAAGTTTAACTCGTGTTTGAAATAATTTAAATTGCGAATTTAAATGGTTTCAGAAAATTCCACAGATAGTACTTATTAGGGGTTCCAAAATTTTGTACTAAAAAGTATTTCAATTTCACCAAAGAAATACATGGTGAGGTTGGAAATTTCATAAGCTTTCCAAATCCTATTTTTGCCAAATTTTCTGTTTGCAAAAAGGCCCTCAAAATTTGGTTTTCTGTTCTGTTTTGGACTAGAAAAGGACCTAAATGAAATTCCTTTGTATCCCAGGGGGTTATTGTAATTTGTTTTTTTTGGCTTTCTTCAACCTTCAGACAGAAGGATGCAGCTGCGTGGCAGCAGTGCCGCCACCTCCTGCTTCTGTGAGCGCGCCTCCTTGCGTGGTTAACTCACCAGGACGTCGTGATCCTTCTCGCTTCTCTCTCTGTCTCCCTCATTCCCCTTGCTCCCTCTCTGTAATTTTGTCCCGCGGGAGACCCCAAACCGAACCGTAGTGGCCGGCCGCCGCCGGTTGCCGTCGTCCCTGGCGTCGTCGAGCCCCACCGAGGCTCCGAGAAGGCTGGCCATACTACTCTCTTCCTCCACGTAGAAGCACAAGGGCAGGGACAGCACAAATCCTCGGGATCGCACCCATCTTCCCCGCGGCCGGCGAGCTTCCTCGCCGCCGATTCGCCGCCGTCCGGCAGCCACTGCCTTCCCCGACCACCTTGCGAGCTCCAGCACGCCGTGGCTTGCCTCCCCATACCTTTATCTCGTCTCCCCGCGCTCCCCAGCTCGTGGCCGCCGCTATCCTTGCTCCGCCGCCACGGATGTCGCCGCCGGCGAGTATTCCGGTGGCCATTCGGCCAACCGGTGCCATCAACAGGACCCTCTTGATCTCCTCTCCATCGTGGTATAGTTCATTTCATCGATTTTGCATCCAATTCATCGAATTTCATCTCATCTGTGAGGAACCCGGGTAGGTGACATCACTGTTGCGTCACAGTGACGTCATATAACTCTCTGTTTAATTAAATTCCAGAAAATAATAAAAGTTGTATATTTAATAACTTTATTTTGGTAGCTCAGAAAAATATGAAAAATATATGGTAATGTTCATAAAAATGTAAGCTACCCAAAAATGCCACTTTCATACATGTTTGACACATTTCATTTTTGGACATTATTTATTGTTGTTTAATCATTTAAAAATAGAAAAATAAGTTTTTATTCATTAAAATTGGAAAATTAAAAGTTATATACCATTTTGCTCAAAATGACAAATGTAATCTAGTTATGATGTTTTCAACCTCATTTGAGCTTCTAAAATGGTACTCACTTTCAGAATCGCCCGAAACCCCCTCCGGGGTCTATTTCGGGCAAATTTCAGAGAAACTGCATAACTAACATACGAACCCTAGCAACCCATTGAACCTGTCTAGGGCTTTGTCTCAGTGCATTAATTTGCTCATGCATACATGTTGCGCATTGCATCGATGCCATGTTTGATTGTTATTCTTCTTTTCGGTGTTTGTTCCCCCTCGGTAGAACGTGGCTCCGAAGAGAAGGCCAACAGTCCAATGGTGAATACTTGATCCTAACCGACAAGTCAAGCACTTATTCCAGAAGATCTTTATCTGGTTTTCTTATAACCAAGGCAAGCATAACCTCTTATCTGCTCATATATGGTTTCAACGTGTTTTGAATCTCGTACTTTGCATTCGGTTCCAAACTATTTGGTGTCAGTAGATAGAGTTCTCCTATATACTGCATAACCTAGATATCCTGATCCACTGCTCCTAGCAGCTATAGGTTTGTTTGTGCGCGCTCCGCTAAACCCTGTGAGTCTTGCTTAGCCATGCCTAGTTGTGATCTGATCCATCCGGTTGATGTATCTGGTCAATACGTGAATCTATTATGTCATGTTGTTATGATCTGAATTAACTTTGATAACTTGACTAAATACTGGCATGGATGTGAGGCCACAATGGGTTGTGGCGTTTTGTCCTGTTCATGCCCCTAGGAGCGAGTTCTCGCCTTCAAAGCCAAGACTGAGCGTGCAACCACACGCGGGGCCTAACAGACCGCGCTCGACTAACTAACTTGTTTGGCCACGTCCATGAGTCACGTAGTTTGATCTTTCCATCTGCGTGTGAGTCCGAAAACGATTTGGAGAAAACTTAGGGCGTGACCGGGACAAGTGATGGACGTACACGGATCTTGTTCCCGACTCACAGAACAGGTGCCGTCAGGAGGTGGCCAACTCCCTGTTGACGGGGTGGCCCTGTTTGGGTTGACTCATGGATAGGGTCGAGCAAGGTAAAGGTCGTGGCCAGCCACCCTCTGCCGCGCTCCATGGACGAGCGTACATGTGGCGTTAAGAGTCGGATGGTACGTGTGGGTAAAGTGTACCCCCTGCAGGGATAAATCTCCTCGAGAAGCCGTGCCCACGGTTACGGACGACTTGGCAACGGATTCTGTGATCATAGATAACTTCAATGGAATAACTAAAACTTGTTAACCATGGTTGAAGGGTGCCTCCCCGGAGATGCCGGGAGGGGTGATCCTTGTAGCATGAGATAGTGTGGGAATGAGAAAGACTTGGTGGAATACAAGAAGAAGATGATCTCAGTAGTTGAGTAGCTTTCTCATCTGTTTTGAAAACATTCTATGAGACGTGCTATTCCTCCTCTATTTGGAAAACAAAGATTGCTTTACGCAAATCAGCCTTCATAAAACCCTTTTATGAAAGTAGCAGATATATAATAGGTTAATTAAGTATTGTTGAGTACCTCCCATACTCAGGTTTGCTTAATTTTGGTTCAGGAGAAGAACTCCATCGGTAGTGATTCAATGTGGACATCGACGAGTAGTTTGGGGTTCCCAGGTAGCAGCCTGGAATCTATGGGCTGGGACGTCGCCTTATGTTGCGGCCTCTTAGGCCTTTTGGTTCTTGTTGGTTAGCAACATATTTTGCCTTTCGTTGTCTCATGTAATGTTGGGTCGTGTGACCTCTGTTTGTAAGCTATACTCTAGTATCACCTGTTTAATACAAGCTTCATGTTTAGAGTACTGCTTTGATCGGTTGTTGGTTTCGAGCTCGTTGTTATACAGTTTTGGCTATGCCTGCATAGTTGTCGCAGTCGAGGGGTTGTGGAGCCTATGATCCATGTCCGAGCCCGCCTGCCGATGTGATCGGCCTGGGGCGAGGTAACCCCAGTAACCCTCGATTGTTGTTGCACTTTCTGGACACATAGCATCTCTGTATAGCTTTGGTCCCGTTTCCTTCAGTTTCATTCGATTCGTGGACGCTTTGATATGCATAGTTGGTTATGACTAGCATGGATACAAGGAGTAGTAGACTGGGGATCCGGACTACGTGCCGATGAATCCAGTCTGCCTGCCGTTGTTTGTTGCGGCCGGGGCTGGTAACCCTGAAGCCCTTGTGAGTCCATGGCTAGGAGCACATAACAGTATGTATATCTCTGGGTCCGGGGTCGTGACAAGTCATGGTATCAGAGCAGGACTGCCTGTAGGAAAACCTTACTGCTTGGTCGATGTCGAGTCTAGAGTTTATGGAAACTATTTAGAAACTCGAAATGGATTGTGAAAAACCTTCTTAGGATTCTTTTTACTCCGTATCTGGTATCGCTCTAAGTATTGGTCTTCTTACCTGTTTTGATTTGAAAGGTTTTTCTATCTCCTCTGGTCATTCAAAACTTAGGTGCCTTCTTTGGCAATGACGTTTTCCCCCAAGTTGACCTAGTGTTAAAGTTTCTAGAGTCGTGTGTGTTCCATGTTCCGTTATCTCTCGTTTCAAATGGGAGATTTCCTTTCCATCCTAATACCTCAGAGTTGTATAGATTCCACATTCCTACATGTTCTAGAGTTTCAAATCCTGAACCTCGAGATTTTCTTCCATCTCGAAGGTATCCCTTGTCCTCTGCTCAAATTCTTCCGGAGCTATGTTGGTCTTTTGAAAGATACTTCGTGATTTCTATTCTTAGTGTCCTTCAAGGCACTAAGATAGTAGTTATTCCTTTCTCAATGTTTTTAACTTTGGACTTGAACCGAAGGTCCCGGAATGTGCTGAATTGTGGTGGGTTGAACCATGTGGTTTCATAACCATGTGATGCTCACTCTATCAGTACAGGATGCTGACCTTTAACCCAAGTTCTGTTTCGTTGAATCCTGAGGAATCTGTTCTACCTCAGGATGGCTAGGTAATCTCAGCTCCAATAGCCATAGGTTTTCTCTAGGAATCAAAACGATCACGACAAGAGTGTTCTTATGATTCTCATATCCTTGTTCTTGATTCAGCTATACCTCTCCTTTAGCATGGGTTTTACAACTGAGTACTACCCTGTGCAATCAACGTGATCTCTGATTCTCCGGAGTATGTTCCTACCCTCCAGTTGCCTAAAATCTCCATTCGTTGGTTCGGACACCAAGTTGCCTATGTGTGTTGGATTCTTCTAATGCATTTTTTTCTCTGGTTTCCCGTCATAACGTTCCACCTTGGGATGTCAGGAGAAACAAACTCCAGTACCTCGTTCATCTTAAGAACCAGTTCAAAGTTTGTAATCCATAGAATAAAGAAGTTTCATTAGCTTCTGTTCTGTTCCACCTTCGAGTGTCACACTCTTTTATATCAAGAGGTTGTGTTGAGTTTCATGTCCTTATTGATGAAGTGATGCTCTTACACATCTTTAACCACCTTTCCTCCAAGCTTGAATGCTTGAGTATGATGGGTCAGTGCATTGATGTGTGTTAGTTGTTCCTAGCAATTTTTATTGCTTTGAAAAGTCTAAGAAACATATGTATCCTTCTTAGCACTATTGGTCACCCGGTCTCTGTTTGAAGTAGACCGTGTTATCAAATCCGTCCGTTCTGATGCACCTTCTCGATCAGAGAGTTAGGTTTATGCCGAAGCTCTCAAGATCATATCAGTTGCTTCGAAAAGCAGGAATTCCTTCCAAACTCCGAGACATACTCGTAGGTTGTGATATTCTGGTTGTCTTTCCAGAAGTTTCACCAGGTTTTACCTGACCGTGATGTCTACACCAGGAGTAGTTTGAACTACTTCTTTCTCCAAGGAACTCTGCTGGATGTCCTGGACTAGTTGGTTGAGCTTAAACAACAACTTGGAGAGTTGAAAGACAAGAGCTCCGCCTAACTGGATCCTTCGTTAAGGGATGTCTAGTTTCCTTCATGTTGAAGCTAAATAGTATATCCTTCGTGGACATGCTATCATTACAACCTTGGTTTGATTTGGGCTATCGTCAGATCAAGTCCAGCTTCAAGGACTATCTTGGCGGTGTTTTCACTCATAGTGTTCTTCTCGAGTACACCCTCATGTCTTTTGGTCAGACCAATATTTTGCCTTGTTCATGTGTCATATGAGTTCCTCTGTTTGGAGTATCTCAGTAAGTGTGTTCTCGAGCCCATCGATGACATTCCTATTTCCTCCAAGTTGCGAGAGGCTCATGTTGAACATTGGCAACAATGTTGGAAACCTTCGAGAACCATCTTTGTGTCATCACGAAGTTGTGTTATGGATGTTGGAAGTGACTTTCTCGGGTTCGTGTGCTGATGGTGAAAGTTGTCGCCATGGGCCCGAGTATAGTTTCCTTGTTCCTTCGGGAATAATCCCATGTCGGTCATGCATGTGTGGACTGTTCTTGAGATGGTAGGTTCTTACCTCCATTTATTTGAAGAAGTTTGCATCCACGCTAAGCCACTGACTGATTATTCGTAAAAGAGAGGAAGTTTAAGAACTTCGTTATCTTCGTTATCGTCTCCCCAACAAGGACTCCGATGTGTTCCTCCGTAAGGAATCCATGTAGGTGCAACCGTATTTCACACGTTGTGTCGGGGGGTTACCCCCGAGTAGGGTAAAGACAAAGGGTAAAGGCGCCTTACAGAAGAGAGGTTCGGTCGAGTAGCCGACTACCCAGTACTCGCTACCCGGTCGACTGCTACTCGGTCTCACCTCAAGATGACCAGAAGGAGATATCAATCAAGTTCTATCCTTTCGAGTAGAGGAGTTGGTCCGAGTACAATTGGCGGGAACAATTGGCGGGAACCTACTCGGGCCAGAAAGTCAAAGGAGCCGTTCTGACACAGGATCCCGCGTATCCTGGGTCCGTACTTGGCAGCATTCGAACTACTGTTCATCTGGGACCGGCCTGCCTGACAGTGACAGCATGGAAGCAGGCCGTGGCAGGATAAGGGGGGCCTACTCTGTGCCTAGGTACAGTGATACCAGTCTGTCCCCTAGTTTTGCCCAACGACTTTCCAGATGAAGCCAAGGTTAGGAACCAAAGCTGTCAGCGGGAACCCGGAAGAAGGACGGTGTGCACACTATGTCGACACTTGTCCATGTTTGGACGTATCCGACTGGGCACCAGGTATATAAGGTGCCCCGCCGCCTCCTGCGCGAGAAAAGGCACACATAGAACTCTAGAAACCCTAAGTTCTTGACCTAGCTCTACTCGGAGAGAGGAGAGTGCCTACTCGGTACCGATATTCTTTGTACGGTGGCTACTCGGAGAAACATCATAATACATACAGAAAGGCAGGAGTAGGGGTTTTACCTCCTCACGAGGGCCCTGAACCTGGGTAGATTGTGTTGTTTGCAGTGCATAGTTCTTACCTCACGCGGCTATTCGTCGCGTGATCCCTCCCCGGACACCTCCAGCGTCCTTCGTCCCCACATCTTTAGCCATCCCATGGCATCTGCCGTGACACCACCACGACAGTTGGCGCCCACCGTGGGGCAACCAGCGGCGCTGGCTGGAGTTTCTGTTCGGACGGGATCTTCTTCAGCGGAGCGCGTGGTCTGTGGCCTTGTCCACAGATTCGGCTCCTTCGACTTCGTCACCGACAACGCCGGCTGTTTCGGCGGCATGGCCATGCCTGAGGGCGGCACGGTGATCTCCTTCGGCTCTCACCTCGTCTACGTCGCCACCGTCACCAACAGCGCGTACCCCGAGCTGGTGCACGACGCGGAGGATCCTCCCGCGGTGATTGCTGCTCGCGGAAGGCCCGCATGCAGCTCCGCGGCCTGCGCTGAGGTGATGGTGACGGGTTTGGCAGCAAACACTGGCGCAGCTGCTACTGGCGCTGCGGCCGTCGTCGAGGAGGTTGACGAACCGCCTGCTGGTGGCAGGACTCACCGGCCCTACGAGAGGGAGAACAACTTGCCGCCTTCCACCTCTACAGTCATCCCCGCGTCAGCTGCGCGAGCCGGTATGCCCACTCCCACCGACATCGAGCTCCTGGCCGCGAGGGAGCAGCTCGAGCGACAACGCCAGGAGCTGCTTGCCGAGCAGGCGGAGTTGGAGAAGATCAGGCTTGAGCTGAGTCTAGACCAGCTCGAGTACAACAAGGCTCACGGCTTCACGCCAGTCGCCAGGAGGCCTAGCAGAGTAGGCGCTACGCGGCATAACTTGGGTGTCGAGATGGCAACAGTCGCGGAGGTGCCCGCGCAGTCCGCCACCGCGAACACCTTCACAAGGCCAAGGTATAGCACGCCCGCCAAGACGCTCAGAGCTGCAGAGGCCGTGGCTGCCGAGTTGCCACGTCTCGAAGGCGACGCGCGCATCAGGCAGCAGGAGAGGCTCCACGAGTTGGTGTTGGAGGCCGCCAGGCAGAACGAGGAGTTCCGGAAGGCCAACCCAGGTGCTGGAGCTTCGCAGGTGGTTCATTCGCACGCGGCTAGATCTAACGATCAAGCCTCGTCTCCGCACCCTAGCCGCGAGAAGAGCCGTAGCGGGCGCCCGGGTAGAGACAGGCAAATGCAGGTGTATGACCCGGCTGCTGCCGCGAAACAGGTTGCTGTGCCGCAGCAGCCCGGGCGGGAACACAACGCTGCAAGAGCAGGCTCTCAAGCCCATCAAGCTCAAAGCCGTCCCCGAGATGCCGCGCGTCCAGGTTCTTCTCGGCAACCCGCAGCTCAGCCTACTCGGCAGAGGCAGCAGCCACGCCCAGCGGCACCAGTCGCCAACCCGGTGGAGCAGCCCGCAGCTATGCAGGTGGATAGGTATGATGATGGCTACTCGGCTATGGAGATGGCGGGCTATGATATTCATGACCGTGTTGGTGAGCGCGTGTTGGCGCCTGGGGATGCAAGGCACCAGCTGGACCGTATCAGCTTGTCGGCGCGGCTTGAGAGCACGGGTCCTCCTGGCCCCGAGTGCTTTGGCCCGCGCATCATGAACGAGCCTTCCGTGAAGGGCTTCCAGCTCGCAAGAGGCACCAAGAGTTACAACGGCAGCACCAAGCCTGAAGATTGGCTCAATGACTACGTCACCGCGGTCCATATCGCGAATGGCAACAGGAGATGGGCGGTGCGCTATGTGCCGCAGATGCTAGAAGGTCCAGCTCGCACTTGGCTCAACAACTTACCCAAGAACAGCATTAACTGCTGGCTGGACTTCTCGGATGCCTTCATCAGCAACTTCACGAGTACATACAAGAGGCCGAATAGGCCACAGCAGCTGTCAGCTTGCAGGCAGCAAGAAGACGAGACGGACCGCGAGTACCTTACTCGGTGGAGCACGCTGAGGAACACCTGTGAGGGTGTGAATGAAGCACAGGCCATTACCTGGTTTGCGCAGGGTTGCCGACATGGTAGCATGCTTTGGCAGAGATTGCAGAGGGAGATGCCGAACACTCTGGCGGAGACCATCAAGATTGCGGATCAGTACGCACTCGGTGATGCAGAGAAGCATCAGATCCGCGCCTGCACGAGCTCCGGAAGCACGCCATTTCTTCAACTCGGCCTTCACATTCTGCAGCTTGAGTGCGAGGCCCCGAATGGTTGTTGGCTCGGGTTCCTCGGGCCAGAAGAGCTTATGAAGCTCAAAGCCAACGCGCACGAGGTCAGAACCAACGGCGGCTAGGCGCTCGAACTGGCCTCGCATCACCAGCATGCTGTCTTCAATTTCGGCCCTGGTGTCCTCTGGCTCGCCATTCGCAGCACGTGCTGCTTGGGCCTTGGCCAGAGCGGGCACGCAGGAAGAAATAATGGCAGGAAAGATTTCTGGGAAAACAAGTAAGAAATTCAGAATCAGAGAAGAGAAGAATCGGGTAGAGGAAGAACCGAGAAGAATTGTGGTCGAGAAGAGAAGGTTGCAGAGAAGAGAAAGCTTACTCTTAAGCTCGATGCGTAGCGCCTGCAGCTGGGTTTTCCAAGATTCTTCATTGGATATGTGCTTATCCTGGATCTGGCGCAGAGAATCCATCTGCGCGAAAAGCCCAGCATTGGCCTTTGTCAGTACCTCGCACTCCTGCTTGAGGGTATTGATTCTGGCATTGAAGGTTGCCTCGGCTTGGGCCTTCTCGGCGATTGCTCTGTCCCTCTCGGCGCCAAGAGTGACAGCATCCTGGAGTGCTGTCCGCAGCTGAGTTTGCAGTTCCGCCACCTCTGTGGTGTGGACCTTCACTAGCTCGACAGCCTGGTCGGATAGCTGTTTCTGCACCTCTTCCGGTTTGACGCAATCTTGATGATCTTCAACAAACAACTTATGATCTTCTGCGGAGAGACAGACAAGGTTAGCAGAGAAGCAGAGAAGAAACAGAAACAAGAATGATTCCGAGAAGACGGCTACTCACCTTCTAACTTCTTGATGGTGGCCTCGGCGTTCTCCACAAACGCGCGGCACTTCTCGTGCTCCTCAGCTAAATTCTTCAGGTTCTCTGCAGAGTAGGAAAGGTTAGTGCAAAAGAAAGCAGACGCGGGCGTAAACAAGAAACGCAGTAACCGCATAGCTAAAAGCGTACCTTTCACTTCAGCCAGCTGCTGAGTGCTGTCGTTGGCATTCTTGCTTGCAGCCTCCGCAGCTGCCTTTTCCTTCTCCAAAGCAGCGATTCGCCTCCTGGCGATAGAGTGATTCCAGAGAAGCACGCGGTATAAATTGGTCCGCTTCAGGACGCTGTCCTGAGAAGCGAGAAGAAAACAAGTTAAACGCAGAAGTGAAAGATTCAACCCGAGTAGGAAGCTACTCGGAGAGTATCCGCCTACTCGGCCAGAATCTCGGGGACTGGGTGATGGTAAAGAAGAATGAAGGCGAATAGAAGAGAAGAAAAATTCAACTCAGAGAAGGACAAGTGAAACTTACTGCATAGGATTGCTCGATGTCCTCGGCGTTCTTGCGGTGCAGGAACATCTTGGCAGCGAGAGTGGCGGTGTCGGTGGAGACGGTCATGGGCTTGTATCCCAGATCCACTTTGTTCCAGTCGACGCGCATATGGTCGATTGCGCCGAGACCAAGGCCGTGCCAGTTGTCAGTGCCAAGAACCTTGCTGTCCCATTTGGCGTCGATATAGCCAATGGTATCCAGCACCTGCTCGAGGCTCCGGGATTTTATCGCTGGATCTTGGACTCCCCGAGAAGCAATAGTGACGGACTGGTTCTGATTTGGATCTGGGGGAGGGGAGTTCACGGCTACGGCCTTTCTTCCCCTCAGAAGGGCTAGCTGCTTATCCTTGGGAGAGAAGCCGATGGTGTTTTGATGGCTAACCTTAACCATGTAGTCCGGGAAGCAAGGTTGGCCAGCGGCGATGGCGGCGGCAGTGGTCGCAGTGGCAACCAGGCCGGATTCTCGAATCACCAGTGCTCCACCCGAGGCTGGCGGCGGCATTTGATTCTGATCTCTGGCCCGCTTCTTCGCCTTCTCTTTCTCGGCTCTCTGCTTCTCGGGGTCTTCGAGCTTCTTTCCCTCAGCTCTCGCCTTCGCCTTCTCGGCGGCTTCCTTCTCGGCTGCCTCTTTCTCGGCCTTGGCTTTCTCGGCGGCTTTCTTCTCGGCTGCCTCTTTTTCTGCCTCGGCCTTCTCGGCAGCTTCTTTCTCAGCCGCTCTTCTGTCAACTTCATCCCTCAGGGCATCTAGGGCCTGCTGCCTGGCAGGATCAGCTGGCGGGGCCAGGGGCGCACTATCTGGTGCGCCAATCGGCTGTGCGCTACTCGGTGTGGCGCCTGACTGCACGTCGCTCAGTGGGTAGACGTCCACCATGGTGGCATCCGTGGTGGCGGCGTCCTCTACCCGCTGCTCGCCAGCGGGATTCTCTTGTGCGGCAGCTCCGGTGGCGGGCTGCTCTCGCTCTGCGTCTGGCTGCTCGTGGGTGGCGGCGTAATGAATCTCCTGGTCCGGATCCTCCTCGGCATTGCTGGCCGGAGGAGAAGGCGCTCTGTCATGATGAGCGGCAGTGTCCCGTGCTGCTGACGACGCACGGTTCTGCTGTTCTGTTTCTGCTCCTTGAATGTTGGTGGTGTCATCCTCCTCATCGTCAAGATTGATCAGAGGTACTGGTGCTTTGTTGGCTTGGTCGGGCGCAAGAACGGCATTCGCGTCCATGGCGGGGCTGTCGAGAAAGAAAGAATCAGAAATTAGAAGGAGATTGGGGAAAACAGCACAGCGCGAGAGGAGAGGCGACCGAGAAGGAAAACTTACGCAGTGGTGGAAGGGAGCTTTCGCCTTAATCTCTTCGCGACTGCCTTGGTCGGTTTCTGCTTCTCGATTGGCTTCTTCTTCTTGGCTGGAGGCCCTTGGGCGTCACTGCCAGTCCGCTTGCGGGTGTTGGGGGCTGCGACGGACAGAGGTCTGACGACAAGGACCGCATCGTCCTCGTTCTCGTCTACTTCCTCATCCTCGTTCTCGTCAGCAACATCATCTGCGGACAGAGGAAAGAAAAGGAGCAAGTCAGAAACAGTAATCGGTGGATTGGTGTTTCTTGAGAACAAGCAAAGCAAATGCGCAATTACCTTCAGATTCGTCCTCCGGCCAGTCGCGGAGAGATGATTCGGCCTCGCGTTTCTCTGTTGTGGGGGAGCGTGGGAGGTTGATCTGATCCGCGGCATCGAAGGAGGGCACATCGTCCTCCTCGCGATCGGCAGAGAAGTTGCCATCGAATCGCTCGCAGCTTTCAATTTTCTGGCGAGTAAGAGTCTGAAAAACAGAGAAGGGGCACAGATTAGCCGAGTATCAGGAAGGAATTCTACTCGGATAGGCGTGCAGGCACAAAGCACACTAAGCCTAGGAAGCTCACAGACTGTTTCTACCCGGATAGGCGTGCAAACACAAAGCATACGAGGCCTAAGCGTGATTGCTGAAAATCCTACATGGAAAGGCGTGCAGGCACAAAGCACACTAAGCCTAAGAATTGTTCCCGAGTAGGCTACTCGACAAGGCGTGCAAGCGTAAAAGCACATTAAGCCTAGGTGATTCGACTAAGTACCCTACTCGGCGCAAAAAGCAATTGCTACTCGCGGCAAGAAGAAGATCTATCTACTCGGAAAGCATATGCAAAAACAGAGTAAGGAGGACGCACCCGCTCAATCGGCTTCGTACGGCTATACGGGACGAACCCGTACTGCCAATTATCGCTGAGGTTGGTCATCAAGATGGCTCTTGCGTGCCCGGGAACGTCGATGTTGTCGATCTCGATGGTTGTCGTCCTAGTGCAGTCGCGGGGGCCTCCCATGTAGCACATGAGATGGCAGCGCTCCTGCAGAGGCAGCACTCGGCGCTGAATCCAGCAAGCCACCGGGTCATCATTCTTGAGGCCTTGCTCTATCAGCCAGCCTAGCCTCTTCTCGATCTCGATGGCGTTGTCGTCATTGGCGGGCTTCTCTTTCCAGTTCTTCCCGGTGGGAGCACGGAGGCTCCAGGCGGGAAGGTTGATCCTGTCATTCACCTGGGCTCCTTCGGCGGCGGGGATGTTCTTCACATAAAAGAACGTCTTCTGCCATAGTCGAACGGAGTCCAGCCCCTTGATACGGGGGTGGTTCGTCCCGGTCCGCTGCACCATCATGGCGCAGCCGGTGTCGGTTGCGCGGCCGACGCCCGCGCTGTCCTTCTTCCCGACAGTCTGCTGGCGAAGGTGGAAGTACCTCAGCCAGGTATCCCACGTCGGGTGGATGCCGAGAAAAGCCTCGCACACCACGGCGTGGTAGGCGAGGAAGACGACGGCGTTCGGCGGCAGATGATGCATCTGAAGGCCGAAGTGGTCGAGAAACTTACGGAGGAACTCGGAGGCCGGCAGTCCGAAGCCGCGCTCGAAGTGCGACATGAAGACGACGCGCTCACCCTCCCGCGGGGTTGGCACGACTTCATTGTCAGGCGCCCGGCACTCCACGCCAGGAGGAACTCGCCTGGTATTAACGAGCCAGGCGAAATCCTCACTGGTAACGATTGAGCCCGCCCAGCCGGCTTTGGCCATTGTTGCAAGCAGGAGGAGTGGAAGAAATTGGACGGAGTGGTTGGGCGAATTGAGTCCGTGGCGGCGCGAAAGCTTGCGCGGCGGCGGAGAGCTCGGTGGCGGAGGAAAGCAGAGGACGAAAGAGGAATAGTGCAAGGGAAGGGGAAAAGGAAGTTACCGGCGGGGGTATTTATACCCTCTCCGCGATTTTACCGTTACCATCGGCGTAGTGGGATCAATCGTGGCCATGATTGATGTGTGGTGGGGCCTGTGGTCGAATAGAAACGCACGTAAGCGCGGGATGCGCGCGTAACGGCCACAGTAGATCCCACGATCAGATCGTGGCCTATTATTACGATTGATGGGACGTAACGAGCCGGTGGGCCCGCACCGTGAAAACTGGGCGCGTGGCACGATGTGTCGTGGGCAGCGAAACGACAGGGTCGTGGATGCTTGACACGCGTCCGGCCGCAGCACGGACGGCTGGATGGTGTTCGGCGCCGCAACGGCTCCATTCAAGAAAATTCTCTAAGTCTTTTTACTCGGTTACAAAGTAGAAAGCAAGTACTACTCGGGAGACAAGAGACAGAAGATACTTGTCAGAGTGCTACTCGGAGGCCGTTTACTCGGCATCTTGAGGTTCAAGGGCTATGAGGCAAAAAACTGGTTTTAAGCTGGCAGAGCCTAGTGAACGAGTTCGCAAGACTCAACCAGCTTCGGGGACTGCTGTCGGGGGGTTACCCCCGAGTAGGGTAAAGACAAAGGGTAAAGGCGCCTTACAGAAGAGAGGTTCGGTCGAGTAGCCGACTACCCGGTACTCGCTACCCGGTCGACTGCTACTCGGTCTCACCTCAAGATGACCAGAAGGAGATATCAATCAAGTTCTATCCTTTCGAGTAGAGGAGTTGGTCCGAGTACAATTGGCGGGAACAATTGGCGAGAACCTACTCGGGCCAGAAAGTCAAAGGAGCCGTTCTGACACAGGATCCCGCGTATCCTGGGTCCGTACTTGGCAGCATTCGAACTACTGTTCATCTGGGACCGGCCTGCCTGACAGTGACAGCATGGAAGCAGGCCGTGGCAGGATAAGGGGGGCCTACTATGTGCCTAGGTACAGTGATACCAGTCTGTCCCCTAGTTTTGCCCAACGACTTTCCAGATGAAGCCAAGGTTAGGAACCAAAGCTGTCAGCGGGAACCCGGAAGAAGGACGGTGTGCACACTATGTCGACACTTGTCCATGTTTGGACGTATCCGGCTGGGCACCAGGTATATAAGGTGCCCCGCCGCCTCCTGCGCGAGAAAAGGCACACAAAGAACTCTAGAAACCCTAAGTTCTTGACCTAGCTCTACTCGGAGAGAGGAGAGTGGCTACTCGGTAGCGATATTCTTTGTACGGTGGCTACTCGGAGAAACATCATAATACATACAGAAAGGCAGGAGTAGGGGTTTTACCTCCTCACGAGGGCCCTGAACCTGGGTAGATTGTGTTGTTTGCAGTGCATAGTTCTTACCTCACGCGGCTATTCGTCGCGTGATCCCTCCCCGGACACCTCCAGCGTCCTTCGTCCCCACATCTTTAGCCATCCCATGGCATCTGCCGTGACACCACCACGACATGTTGCTAATACATGAGTTCCGTAATCCTGCTCATCTTCTTGAGCTTGACATCGTAGCCCATGTCTTGAGAATCCAGGAAAGGTATCTCGTTGATAACCGGTGCAATCTCTTTGATCCTATACCGAGCATGAGCTATAAATCCACTACCAAGAGCTAAATCTCAAGCAGCAACGATGGTTAGTGTTTCCTCAAGAGTATTGAATCAGGTCTTTTCAAAATCCGGCATGGTTGATGTGGTGGTTGACACAATTAGCCGGAAGACCTAATGTCATATCTCTTTGAATCCGTAAGAACAACCACTCTCCGTGAGAATTCTTGTCTGGCTTAATTCTAACAAGATCTCCTCCCCGATCTTCCAAACCGGAGTTTTACTTTCACCTGATAACCTATAGAAGGCTTGTCGTGAGCCTGCTGTCGGTATCTAGAACATCCAGGAGAACCTGGAAGTTGATCTTTCCAATATCTCTCTGTTGAACCTCCAAAACCATTGTTTCAGTGGAAACAAGTTCATCAGGAGAACATCTCTTGGTGTTTTGTAACCACCATTGATTAGTTCCCTTTCTCAAGTTGTTTATACTTGAAGTTCTGTTTTTCTCACACATTGTGTGAATTTGTCAGTCACTTCAGCCATGGGATCTTAACCATGTGGTAGATGTATTGCTACGTCCAAACCACAATAGGAAAGAGATTCCCTATTTCTACCGGTGTTTCAACCCTCGTTGGTTACCCATCCTTATGGTGTGATCAAGAATTCCTCCTTTGTTACGGTGTTTCCACATCTTTCGGTTACTCAGCTTCTGTTGTGAAGTAACATCCCGATCTTTGACAAAGTTTTCGACAAACTTTAATGGATGAAAGTTCCGTTATCTTCCGTGTCCACTCGAAGAGTGAACATGATCCTGTATCAAATTTTCTCCAACGCACGAATTACAGTGTTTTCTCGTGTTTTCCCTCGTCTACGGATATTACGTTGTGGTATCCAAGACAATCCTTTCCATCTTGGTATTCTGTTTTAAGAAACCTCGTTGCCGAAAGTTGTTCAACCTTTCTTCTTCAGAAGGATTTAAAGTCTTGTGCAAAGCTCATATTCTAAATCCTTCCAAGAACCATCGTCCAAAACCATCAAACCTTCTTTTATTCCCTCCGTTATCTTGATGTGTTTCATGCATGATAACTCAACAGTTTTTTTTACGAACATCCTTGTCATGAGTTGTCCATGAGATACGCGATCTTCGTGAAGATCATTTCCTAAGAGTTTCCCTCTTACCTAGGTGTATCCGTTCAATACTTCAAGATGGTACGGATCAATCTCTTCAAGAAGAGAACCGTAAGGTTCGAGAAGATCGTTCAAAACCGGTGTTCCTTCTTTCTTCTCCTTCGGGAATCTTGGGACGAGATTCTTGTAAGGGGGGTAGATTTGTAACATCCCAATTTTGCTACCAAAGTGTTGTGGTGTTGAGTTCATATCATACATGCATGAAAACAAAAGTTTAACTCGTGTTTGAAATAATTTAAATTGCGAATTTAAATGGTTTCAGAAAATTCCACAGATAGTACTTATTAGGGGTTCCAAAATTTTGTACTAAAAAGTATTTCAATTTCACCAAAGAAATACATGGTGAGGTTGGAAATTTCATAAGCTTTCCAAATCCTATTTTTGCCAAATTTTCTGTTTGCAAAAAGGCCCTCAAAATCAGGTTTTCTGTTCTGTTTTGGACTAGAAAAGGACCTAAATGAAATTCCTTTGTATCCCAGGGGGTTATTGTAATTTGTTTTTTTGGCTTTCTTCAACCTTCAGACAGAAGGATGCAGCTGCGTGGCAGCAGTGCCGCCACCTCCTGCTTCTGTGAGCGCGCCTCCGTGCGTGGTTACCTCACCAGGACGTCGTGATCCTTCTCGCTTCTCTCTCTATCTCCCTCATTCCCCTTGCTCCCTCTCTGTAATTTTGTCCCGCGGGAGACCCCAAACCGAACCGTAGTGGCCGGCCGCCGCCGGTTGCCGTCGTCCCCGGCGTCGTCGAGCCCCACCGAGGCTCCGAGAAGGCTGGCCATACTACTCTCTTCCTCCACGTAGAAGCACAAGGGCAGGGACAGCACAAATCCTCGGGATCGCACCCATCTTCCCCGCGGCCGGCGAGCTTCCTCGCCGCCGTCCGGCAGCCACTGCCTTCCCCGACCACCTTGCGAGCTCCAGCACGCCGTGGCTTGCCTCCCCATACCTTTATCTCGTCTCCCCGCGCTCCCCAGCTCGTGGCCGCCGCTATCCTTGCTCCGCCGCCACGGATGTCGCCGCCGGCGAGTATTCCGGTGGCCATTCGGCCAACCGGTGCCATCAACAGGACCCTCTTGATCTCCTCTCCATCGTGGTATAGTTCATTTCATCGATTTTGCATCCAATTCATCGAATTTCATCTCATCTGTGAGGAACCCGAGTAGGTGACATCACAGCTACGTCACAGTGACGTCATATAACTCTCTGTTTAATTAAATTCCAGAAAATAATAAAAGTTGTATATTTAATAACTTTATTTTGGTAGCTCGGAAAAATATGAAAAATATATGGTAATGTTCATAAAAATGTAAGCTACCCAAAAATGCCACTTTCATACATGTTTGACACATTTCATTTTTGGACATTATTTATTGTTGTTTAATCATTTAAAAATAGAAAAATAAGTTTTTATTCATTAAAATTGGAAAATTAAAAGTTATATACCATTTTGCTCAAAATGACAAATGCAATCTAGTTATGATGTTTTCAACCTCATTTGAGCTTCTAAAATGGTACTCACTTTCAGAATCGCCCGAAACCCCCTCCGGGGTCTATTTCGGGCAAATTTCAGAGAAACTGCATAACTAACATACGAACCCTAGCAACCCATTGAACCTGTCTAGGGCTTTGTCTCAGTGCATTAATTTGCTCATGCATACATGTTGCGCATTGCATCGATGCCATGTTTGATTGTTATTCTTCTTTTCGGTGTTTGTTCCCCCTCGGTAGAACGTGACTCCGAAGAGAAGGCCAACAGTCCAATGGTGAATACTTGATCCTAACCGACAAGTCAAGCACTTATTCCAGAAGATCTTTATCTGGTTTTCTTATAACCAAGGCAAGCATAACCTCTTATCTGCTCATATATGGTTTCAACGTGTTTTGAATCTCGTACTTTGCATTCGGTTCCAAACTATTTGGTGTCAGTAGATAGAGTTCTCCTATATACTGCATAACCTAGATATCCTGATCCACTGCTCCTAGCAGCTATAGGTTTGTTTGTGCGCGCTCCGCTAAACCCTGTGAGTCTTGCTTAGCCATGCCTAGTTGTGATCTGATCCATCCGGTTGATGTATCTGGTCAATACGTGAATCTATTATGTCATGTTGTTATGATCTGAATTAACTTTGATAACTTGACTAAATACTGGCATGGATGTGAGGCCACAATGGGTTGTGGCGTTTTGTCCTGTTCATGCCCCTAGGAGCGAGTTCTCGCCTTCGAAGCCAAGACTGAGCGTGCAACCACACGCGGGGCCTAACAGACCGCGCTCGACTAACTAACTTGTTTGGCCACGTCCATGAGTCACGTAGTTTGATCTTTCCATCTGCGTGTGAGTCCGAAAACGATTTGGAGAAAACTTAGGGCGTGACCGGGACAAGTGATGGACGTACACGGATCTTGTTCCCGACTCACAGAACAGGTGCCGTCAGGAGGTGGCCAACTCCCTGTTGACGGGGTGGCCCTGTTTGGGTTGACTCATGGATAGGGTCGAGCAAGGTAAAGGTCGTGGCCAGCCACCCTCTGCCGCGCTCCATGGACGAGCGTACATGTGGCGTTAAGAGTCGGATGGTACGTGTGGGTAAAGTGTACCCCCTGCAGGGATAAATCTCCTCGAGAAGCCGTGTCCACGGTTACGGACGACTTGGCAACGGATTCTGTGATCATAGATAACTTCAATGGAATAACTAAAACTTGTTAACCATGGTTGAAGGGTGCCTCCCCGGAGATGCCGGGAGGGGTGATCCTTGTAGCATGAGATAGTGTGGGAATGAGAAAGACTTGGTGGAATACAAGAAGAAGATGATCTCAGTAGTTGAGTAGCTTTCTCATCTGTTTTGAAAACATTCTATGAGACGTGCTATTCCTCCTCTATTTGGAAAACAAAGATTGCTTTACGCAAATCAGCCTTCATAAAACCCTTTTATGAAAGTAGCAGATATATAATAGGTTAATTAAGTCTTGTTGAGTACCTCCCGTACTCAGGTTTGCTTAATTTTGGTTCAGGAGAAGAACTCCATCGGTGGTGATTCAATGTGGACATCGACGAGTAGTTTGGGGTTCCCAGGTAGCAGCCTGGAATCTATGGGCTGGGACGTCGCCTTATGTTGCGGCCTCTTAGGCCTTTTGGTTCTTGTTGGTTAGCAACATATTTTGCCTTTCGTTGTCTGATGTAATGTTGGGTCGTGTGACCTCTGTTTGTAAGCTATACTCTAGTATCACCTGTTTAATACAAGCTTCATGTTTAGAGTACTGCTTTGATCGGTTGTTGGTTTCGAGCTCGTTGTTATACAGTTTTGGCTATGCCTGCATAGTTGTCGCAGTCGAGGGGTTGTGGAGCCGATGATCCATGTCCGAGCCCGCCTGCCGATGTGATCGGCCTGGGGCGAGGTAACCCCAGTAACCCTCGATTGTTGTTGCACTTTCTGGACACATAGCATCTCTGTATAGCTTTGGTCCCGTTTCCTTCAGTTTCATTCGATTCGTGGACGCTTTGATATGCATAGTTGGTTATGACTAGCATGGATACAAGGAGTAGTAGACTGGGGATCCGGACTACGTGCCGATGAATCCAGTCTGCCTGCCGTTGTTTGTTGCGGCCGGGGCTGGTAACCCTGAAGCCCTTGTGAGTCCATGGCTAGGAGCACATAACAATATGTATATCTCTGGGTCCGGGGTCGTGACAAGGAACCTCCTACGTCAACGCTTTAATCATGCTGACGTAAGGGACGTTTGGGTTTAAAGCGGGAAACCCAGAAACGTATCTCTGACAGATTCTCGCGGGAAACGAGGAGATAACCATAATCACCCTGTCGATTCATTTCCCGGATTTTCCGGCGAGTGACACGCGTTGATCATCCAACGGTTAAAAGAGCCGTTCGCACGTATCGTGACGGATTTCCGGCTATAAATAGCCTTCTTCGTCCTCCCGGAAAACCTTCCGCACCCACTTCGAACGCCATTACAGCGCCCAAGCTTCCAGCAGAGAGAGATTTCCAAACGCACACCGCGCCCAAAACCTCACCGGAGGCGAGCCAGCGTCGCCACCTAATGGCATCTCCATCGTCTTCGCCCGCCCGCAACGTCACGCAAGACATCGAGGATATCATCAACACGATGGATCCTATGTTGGATTCCCCAACGCACGTCGGCGGCGAGCCGGTGAAGACCGCGGGCACCGCGGCGGACGGAGGAGATCCTTCCGCTGCCGTGGATCTTGCGGGTTCGAGCTCCGCGCCCTCTTCGCCGTTTGCTCCCGAGACGGCGGAGGAGAAAATCACGCTCGTTGGCGACGAGCTCGCCGCTGCAGAGGCTGCCGCGTCCGCCGCCGCCGGAGCTGACGAAGAAATGGAGACCGCCGGCAACTGGATTGCCTGCAGCATTCCGCCGTCCCTCCTTCCAAACATGGAAAAGGAGGGGTTGGTGCTGAAAGGGAAATGGCGGCTTCCGTAAGACGAGAACGAACCCATGCCAAACGACGACGAATGGGTTCTTCTCTCCTCCCACCTTCTGAGAGGTATGGGACTGCCACCTTCTGCCTTCTTTCTCTAGGTCCTCTTCCACTAGAATATCCAACCCCATAATTATATTCTGTATATGGCCGGCTTTCAGGCCCTCTTCGAGGGTTTTCTAGGCATAGAACCTAGATTAGATTTCTGGTTATACTGCTTCGGGGTTAAGCGGAACTCTTCGGAGGGCGCACTCCCGACTTGCGGAACCATTTCCTTCACTCTAAGGAGATTTAGGGAGGATTGATTCCCTAAGATCAAAACCTCGGAATCCGTCAAATTCTGGACGGGTTCCTTCTTTTATCATCCCGATGTTCCTTTCCCGAAAAAGGCCATTGGGGTTCCACCTTTCTCAAACACCGCTGCTGTTCCCCAAGAAAATTGGGGAACTCAAGCCGTCCAAGTTATGCCGCCTGATCTTCTAAGGATCAAGCGGCGCATCGCCAAGCTCACTTCCTCTGATCCGCCTCTAACCGGCATGGACACAGTCCTTTGCTGGTTGGACAGGCGGATCCAGCCGTTAGCCAACCATGGTGGCCGTCTCCTTTGCGAGTACACGGGTGCCGGCGACAAAATGCGGACAACCAGCAAAGACTGGGCCGTGAGGGATCTGCGGAGGCGCGTGAACCAGTTGGTCGCATCACGCGACCACTATGAAGCGAGTCGGCCAATGTATACAGCCGACAATCCGGCTCCCAAGGTATTATTTCCGTCATTTGGGTTTAAACTTTTCCATGTTTTCCCGGATTTTTCGCTTCTAACTCTGTTTTTTCTTTTTGATGGATTGCTGATCTTCCTGAATCGGAGCTGGCCTCCGAAGCTGAACTGGAGGCGTTGCGCGCCGCCTTTGCAGGTGGGCGAAAGCGCAAGAAGATCTCCTCCTCTGAGGAAATCATTGATCTTGATGGGGTTCCCGTCGCCACCTCTAGGTTAGAGCATCCGGGTTATTTTCTTTTGTCGAAGTTTTCTTTTGTCTTCAGAGTTTTAACTTTTTCCGGGTTTTTTTGTTTTTTGCCTTTAGCCTGCCTCCCTCTACCTTAAAGCCAAAGAAGCTGAAAAGGCACAAGGTTGTGTCCAGCAGAGGCTCTCAACCTTCTCCCGTCATTGCACCGGACACACCGTCCACGATGGCAGAAGAGCATACCACATCCCCCACCACCGAGTCTTTGTAGCCCTTCCAGCCCGTTGTGCTGGACACGGACACGAGGGAAAGGGCGGCTCCAGAGGTGGGAAATTCTTCTCGAATGACCGATGAGGAGATTCCCACCTTTGACAAGGACTTCAAGAACATCAACGATGGCCTAAGCGCGGCCGGAATTCTTTTTGAGGAATACGCAAAAGAGTTCAATGAAAACTTGGCGGGGTTGCAGCGAATGAGCCAAGTATTTAACTCTAGCCCCCAAGCATTAAGCAAAATGTATACTTTTTGCCTTGATGCTTTTTAGTTACTCTTTTTCTTGTCGTGTTCCAGCAAACCGCTGAATCCATTAACATGGAAGTTTCCAATAAACTTTCCGTCAAGAATAAAGAAGTTAGAAATCTTCTTTCTATTCTTGACGTGAAAGAGGTGGAGCTGGCATCGTCTCAGCTGCAGCTGTCGGAAACAAGAGGTGAACTTTTTTCTCTGAAGTTTTATGATTCAGCTTTTTGTCTAAGTACTTTTCCCGAGTTTTGACTAAACTTGGAATTGTTTCCTTGCTTTCCAGCTGCTTTGGCCAAGGCCAAGGAAATAGCTGAAGATGCCGGCAATGCTGCCAGTCTCCGTGAGGAGAATCTGGACCTTCATAAGAAACTTATGAAGGCCAAAAAAGACCTGGAAGCCAGCAACCTGGCCCTTGGAATTGCTAAATCCAAGGCTTCCGACTAGGCGGAAAAGGACAAGGCCACTATTCAAGACATAGAGAATGCCTTAAACATGTGCCTGGAGGAAGGCTCCGAAATCGACAAGATTCTCGGTAAGTTTATTTCATTTACCGGTTTTTTCTATGTCTTGCTTTCTTTCTCTGCTTTTTCACTTAACCTTTTGGCTGTTTTGTCTGAAAAAACAGGAGACAACCCAGATCTCACTCGGATTGAGAGAATCCGAGCCTTTGGGAAGTTGTGGACTGCAATCCGAGCTGCTGGAATGCAGCTGGTCAACAAGTTCCTTCCCACAAGGACTGGGGAATTCTCGGAAGTTGGAAAACTTCCGAGAGCTATCCTGGAGGTGGCGGAATCCAGGGAGTCTACCTTACGCTCCGCAGCACGGGGTGGTGCACGCATGGCTCTCGGCCTTATGCGTATGCATTACCCTGGTGCCAAATCTTGGCGCGTGGCGTCCGGTATCCCACAAGGATACACGGAAAACCCAGCGAACCACCATCTTTGATGAGATCAAAGGTCACGCCACCAAGATCGCCTCCATGGTGAACATCTCCATCACCTATCCAGAAGAGGAGATTCCCGAAGCCCCCGAGAATGACAGCAGCGAAGAAGACTCGGATGCTTGAAGGGTTGTCCTTAACCTGGATGGTGGAAGTAGACAATAGTAGCATTACTGCACTTTTACAATGTAATTTATATTGTAATGCTTCTATTCCTTTTGTATAAACAAGAACTCCGCCTTTTGCAGTTTTAATTATGAAATTCTTTGCAAGGTTTCCGGGTTTTAATATTCCTTTGTCTTCTAAGTTCTCTGGCTTATGTGCTTTAACTGTCCTTAGTGTTTGAAATGGCTCAATAGTACTATGAATCATCATGCCGAATTACTGGGTAAAACCAATCAGTTCAAACTCGGAAACATGGATCATACTAAAGGCATTTTTACTAACTAGCTCCAGTGACCCAATACATAAACAATCAGATAATACTTAGAGAAAAGTAAGGAATTTTTTGAAACTTGGGCACGCAGGCACAATCCGAGTTTCCTTTAGCCGTTAGCAGGCTGAAAATCATTTAGTTTTTAAACACCGAGCACGCAGGCACAATTCGGGTTAACGTTGAGTATTTTGTAAGATCATTGGGAAATAGATAAGGTGGAATCATGTTTTGTACTATAATAAACTTGTAGAAACATGGATATAAGAATTCCGACAACTTTATTTCTTGATCTCAAAGATGTTTACATAGAAATTGAACTTAGTATAGAAGGGACGTAACTACTGGATGCTCCAAGGCCTCTTTGACTCTCCTAGTTCATCATCTATCTTTCCCTTTTTTTGCGATTCGGCTTCTCGGGATCGTCTTCCGTGTCCCGAATATCTACAAGATAATATGACCCATTTTTCATAGCTTTGCTGATTACAAATGGTCCTTCCCATACTGGGGACAACTTGTGATTTCTTTGCTGCACCAATCTCAGCACTAAGTCACCTTCTTTAAAAGAACGATGCCTGATTTTCTGACTATGGTAACGTCGTAAACCTTGCTGGTAAATGGCGGATCTTTGAAGCACAAGCTCTCGTTCCTCTTCTAAGAGATCGACGGCATCCTGTCGTGCTTCTTCGGCATCCGAGTCGTCGAAATCCCGCACTCTTGGGCTATCATGGATCATGTCCGTTGGAAGGATAGCTTCCGCACCATAAACTAGGAAAAACGGGGTTTGCCCAGTTGACCTGTTTGGCGTCGTTCGAATACTCCAAAGCACGGAAGGTAGATCCTCTACCCATGCTCCAGCTGCTCTATGAAGAGGATATTCGAGTCTTGGGCGTATTCCTTGTAGGATTGAGCTATTCATTCTCTCAACCTGTCCATTGGATTGCGGGTGTGCCACCGATGCGAGATCTAGGCGAATTCCCGTTTGTCGGCAATATTTTGCCAACTCTCCAATGGAGAAATTTGTCCCGTTGTCGGTTATTATGCTGTGTGGAACGCCATATCTCATGACTATGTCAATAATGAAATTTCTGGTAGTTACACCGTCAAGCTTTTTGATGGGTTTGGCCTCCACCCATTTGGTATACTTATCCACAGCTAAAAGTAGATGTGTAAGTCCGCCTCGCGCAGTTTTGAACGGTCCCATCATATCTAGCCCCTAGACCGCAAACGGCCATGTAATTGGGATAGTTTTGAGTGCTTGGGCCGGCATATTGGTCTGCTTGGCGTAATATTGACACCCTGCACATGTATTAACTATGTGCTCTGCATATGTCTTGGCTGTTAGCCAGAAAAACCCGGCACGTAATACTTTTTTAACTATGCTTTTTGATTGAGCATGATGTCCGCAATCTCCGGCATGAATTTCTTGCAGGATTTCTCGTTCTTCTTCTGGTGAAATACACCGCAGAAAAATTCCGGAAGTACTGCGTTTGTACAAGGAATTGTCAATTACCACATATCCTTTGCATCGACGCTGGATTTGTCTTTGCAAGACTTCGTCTGCTCCTTCCGGATACTTATGGTTGACTAAGAAGTTTAAATATGGAATTGTCCAGTCCGGGTTCACGAGCATAACTTCAATTGACTCGGAAGCCAAAGGATAATCAACATCTCCACCTTTTATGGATGGCTCGTACAAATGCTGGACGAATACACCTGGTGGTAGGGTTTTTACCCTCTCTGACCCCATGCGGGCTAACGCATCCGCGTTCCAATTTTCCTCCCTTTTAACGTGGAGTACTTCGAATCCGAAAAAACAAATGGCAAACTCGTCCACCATTCTCCGGTATTCGGCCATTATAGGGCTTTTTGCGTCCCAGGTTTGGTTAAACTGATGTTGTACCAAATCTGAGTCGCCGTAGCACAGGATGCGTTTAACCCCTATTTCTTTTGCAATGTGCAAGCCATGAAGCAGAGCTTCGTATTCTTCCACGTTATTGCTGGCGTTGAAGTGTATTTGTAATACATACTCCATTGTGTCTCCTTTAGGGGATTTTAAGACTACACCAGCTCCAGCGCCCTCCTTCATCTTGGATCCGTCAAAATGCATGATCCAGTACTCGGACTCCGGCATTGGTGTTTTCTCCATTGCTTCCGTCCAGTCGGCGATAAAATCTGCCAGAACCTGGGATTTTATTGCCGTCCTTGGCTGATACTTAATGTCGAAGGCTGCTAGCTCGATACCCCATTTGGCTACTCGGCCAGTTGCCTCCGTATTTTTTATTATATCCCCTAGTGGTGCTTTACATACCACTGTTATGGAATGTCCTTGGAAGTAATGGCGCAACTTTCTAGATGCGAAAAATACGCCATATGCCAGTTTTTGGTAGTGTGGGTACCTTTGCTTGGACTCGGAGAAAACTTCACTTATGTAATATACCGGATGCTGGTCTGGTATGCTTTGTTCGTCTTTCTTCCGTTCCACAACAATTACTGCACTAATAACCCTGTTTGTAGCCGTGAGATACAATAACATAGGTTCTTCGTCTTTTGGGGATGCCAAAATCGGAGCTTTCATCAAAGTTTCCTTTAACTGGGTTAATGCTGCATCGGCCTCTTCTGTCCACTCGAATTAGTCGGATTTTTTCAGCAACTTGTAGAGTGGTAAGGCTTTATCCCCCAACCGACTAATAAATCTGCTGACGGCAGCGGCGGAACCCGTCAATCTTTGGACATCTTTCACACACGTGGGTTTGGAGATGTTCAAGATTGCTTTGATCTTTTCCGGGTTGACTTCTATTCCTCTGTGAGAAACGATGAAACCCAGAAGTTTTCCTGAGGGAACCCCGAATACACACTTTGATGGATTTAACTTCATCTTATAAGTGCGCAAGTTTTCGAAGGTTTCTCGCAGATCTTCAAGGAGCGTGTCTTTTTCCTTGGTTACGACGGCAATATCGTTTACGTACACGTGGACATTTTTGCCAATCTGACTATGCAAACAACGTTGCATGCAACACTGGTAAGCTGCACCTGCGTTCTTCAAGCCCAGTGGCATGGTTATGTAATAATACGTCCCGTACGGGGTTATAAAAGAAGTCTTGATTTGATCTTCCTTTTTCAAGCGTATTTGGTGATACCCGGAATATGCATCCAAAAAGCATAAAAGCTCAGAGCCTGCGGTGGCATCTATTATTTGATCGATTCGCGGTAACGCGAACCTATCTTTGGGACATAGTTTGTTCAAACCGGTGTAATCTATACACATTCTAAGAGCAGTAGTGTCTTTCTTCGGTACTAGTACCGGATTTGCAGACCATTCAGTGTGTATTACTTCCTAGATGAAATCTGCTGCTAAAAGCCGGATAATTTCCTTGCCAATAGCCTTCCGTCTTCTTCCGTCAAATCGACGGAGACCTTGTTTGACGGGTTTAGAGCCTGGAATCACCTTGAGTTGATGCTCAGCAAGTTCCCTGGGTACGCCTGGCATGTCAGCCGGACACCACTCGAAAATATCCCAGTTCTCACGGAGGAACTTGATGAGCTCGCCTTCCTATTTGTCGGTCATGCCAGTTCCTACTACGACGAATTTTGTCGGATCTTTGGGATCTAGGATTACCGAAGGAGGTATCGCCGACAGAGCTGAAAACGCCCTTTGTGCTGAGAAGATCATAGCAAAGGAAGAGCTGAAAGAGCTGGCCAAGGAGGTATCGCCGACAGAAATGCCGGCAGGAAAAGAAACCCGGAAGCCAGCAGATAGCTTCAAGGCATCCGAGAATACAAGACAGGTAATCCTAGATCCCAAAGATCCGACAAAATTCGTCGTAGTAGGAACTGGGATGACCGACAAATAGGAAGGCGAGCTCATCAAGTTCCTCCGTGAGAACTGGGATATTTTCGCCTGGTGTCCGGCTGACATGCCAGGCGTACCCAGGGAACTTGCTGAGCATCAACTCAAGGTGATTCCAGGCTCTAAACCCGTCAAACAAAGTCTCCGTCGATTTGACGGAAGAAGACGGAAGTCTATTGGCAAGGAAATTATCCGGCTTTTAGCAGCAGATTTCATCCAGGAAGTAATACACACTGAATGGTCTGCAAATCCGGTACTAGTACCGGAGAAAGACACTACTGCTCTTAGAATGTGTATAGATTACACCGGTTTGAACAAACTGTGTCCCAAAGATAGGTTCGCGTTACCGCGAATTGATCAAATAATAGATGCCACCGCAGGCTCTTAGCTTTTATGCTTTTTGGATGCATATTCCGGGTATCACCAAATAGGCATGAAAAAGGAAGATCAAATCAAGACTTCTTTTATAACCCCGTACGGGACGTATTATTACATAACCATGTCATTTGGCCTGAAGAACGCAGGTGCAACTTACCAGCGTTGCATGCAACGTTGTTTGAATAGTCAGATTGGCAAAAATGTCCACGTGTACGTAGACGATATTGCCGTCGTAACCAAGGAAAAAGACACGCTCCTTGAAGATCTACGAGAAACCTTCGAAAACTTGCGCACTTATAAGATGAAGTTAAATCCATCAAATTGTGTATTCGGGGTTCCCTCAGGAAACTTCTGGGTTTCATCGTTTCTCACAGAGGAATAGAAGTCAACCCGGAAAAGATCAAAGCAATCTTGAACATCTCCAAACCCACGTGTGTGAAAGATGTCCAAAGATTGACGGGTTCCGCCGCTGCCGTCAGCAGATTTATTAGTCGGCTGGGGGATAAAGCCTTACCACTCTACATGTTGCTGAAAAAATCCGACAAATTCGAGTGGACAGAAGAGGCCGATGCAGCATTAACCCAGTTAAAGGAAACTTTGATGAAAGCTCCGATTTTGGCATCCCCAAAAGACGAAGAACCTATGTTATTGTACCTCACGGCTACAAACAGGGTTATTAGTGCAGTAATTGTTGTGGAACGGAAAAAAGACGAACAAAGCATACAGAACCAGCATCCGGTATATTACATAAGTGAAGTTTTCTCTGAGTCCAAGCAAAGGTACCCACACTACCAAAAACTGGAATATGGCGTATTTTTCACATCTAGAAAGTTGCGTCATTACTTCCAAGGACATTCCATAACAGTGGTATGTAAAGCACCACTAGGGGATATAATAAACAATGCGGAGGCAACTGGCCGAGTAGCCAAATGGGGTATCGAGCTAGCAGCCTCCGACATTAAGTATCAGCCTAGGACGGCAATAAAATCCCAGTATGTGGCAGATTTTGTCGCCGACTGGACGGAAGCAATGGAGAAAACACCAATGCCGGAGTCCGAGTACTGGATCATGCATTTTGACGGATCCAAGATGAAGGAGGGCGCTGGAGCTGGTGTAGTCTTAAAATCCCCTAAAGGAGACACAACGGAGTATGTATTACAAATACACTTCAACGCCAGCAATAACGTGGCAGAATACGAAGCTCTGCTTCATGGCTTGCACATTGCAAAAGAAATAGGGGTTAAACGCATCCTGTGCTACGGCGACTCGGATTTGGTACAACATCAGCTTAACCAAACCTGGGACGCAAAAAGCCCTATAATGGCCGAATACCGGAGAACGGTGGACGAGTTCGCCATTTGTTTTTTCGGATTCGAAGTACTCCACGTTAAAAGGGAGGAAAATTGGAACGCGGATGCGTTAGCCCGCATGGGGTCAGAGAGGGTAAAAACCCTACCACCAGGTGTATTCGTCCAGCATTTGTACGAGCCATCCATAAAAGGTGGAGATGTTGATTATCCTTTGGCTTCCGAGTCAATTGAAGTTATGCTCGTTAACCCGGACTGGACAATTCCATATTTAAACTTCTTAGTCAACCAGAAGTATCCGGAAGGAGCAGACGAAGTCTTGCAAAGACAAATCCAGCGTCGATGCAAAGGATATGTGGTAATTGACAATTGCCTGTACAAACGCAGTAGTTCCGGAATTTTTCTGCGGTGTATTTCACCAGAAGAAGGACGAGAAATCCTGTAAGAAATCCATGCCGGATATTGCGGACATCATGCTCAATCAAAAGGCATAGTTAAAAAAGTATTCCGTGCCGGGTTTTTCTGGCTAACAACCAAGACAGATGCAGAGCACATAGTTAATACATGTGCAGGGTGTCAATATTACGCCAAGCAGACCAATATTTCAAAATTGCGCGAGGCGGACGTACACATCTACTTGTAGTTGTGGATAAGTATACCAAATGGGTGGAGGCCAAACCCATCAAAAAGCTTGACGGTGTAACTGCCAGAAATTTCATTATTGACATAGTCATGAGATATGGCGTTCCACACAGCATAATAACCGACAACGGGACAAATTTCTCCATTGGAGAGTTGGCAAAATATTGCCGAAAAACGGGAATTCACCTAGATCTCGCATCGGTGGCACACCCGCAATCCAATGGACAGGTTGAGAGAATGAATATCTCAATCCTGCAAGGAATACACCCAACACTCGAATCTCCTCTTCATAGAGCAGCTGGAGCATGGGTAGAGGAGCTACCTTCCGTGCTTTGGAGTATTCGAACGACGCCAAACAGGTCAACTGGGCAAACCCCGTTTTTCCTAGTTTATGGTGTGGAAGCTATCCTTCCAACGGACATGATCCATGATAGCCCAAGAGTGCGGGATTTCGACGACTCGGATGCCGAAGAAGCACGACAGGATGCCGTCGATCTCTTAGAAGAGGAACGAGAGCTTGTGCTTCAAAGATCCGCCATTTACCAGCAAGGTTTACAACGTTACCATAGTCGGAAAATCAGGCATCGTTCTTTTAAAGAAGGTGACTTAGTGCTGAGATTGGTGCAGCAAAGAAAGCACAAGTTGGACCCAGTATGGGAAGGACCATTTGTAATCAGCAAAGCTATGAAAAATGGGTCATATTATCTTGTAGATATTCGGGACACGGAAGACGATCCCGAGAAGCCTAATCGCAAAATAAAGAGAAAGATAGATGATGAACTAGGAGAGACAAAGAGGCCTTGGAGCATCCAGCAGTTACGTCCCTTCTATACTTAGTTCAATTTCTATGTAAACATCTTTGAGATCATGAAATAAAGTTGTCGGGATTCTTATATCCATGTTTTTACAAGTTTATTATAGTACAAAACATGATTCCACCTTATCTATTTCCCAATGATCTTACAAAATACTCAATGTTAACCCGAATTGTGCCTGCGTGCTCGGTGTTTAAAAACTGAATGATTTTCAGCCTGCTAACGGCTAAAGGAAACTCAGATTGTGCCTGCGTGCCCAAGTTTCGAAAAATTCTTACTTTTCTCTAAGCATTATCTGATTGTTTATGTGTTGGGTCACTGGAGCTAGTTAGTAAAAATGCCTTTAGTATGATCCATGTTTCCGAGTTTGAACTGATTGGTTTTACCCAGTAATTCGGCATGATGATTCATAGTACTATTGAGCCATTTCAAACACTAAGGACAGTTAAAGCACATAAGCCAGAGAACTTAGAAGACAAAGGAATATTATAACCCGGAAACCTTGCAAAGAATTTCATAATTAAAGCTGCAAATGGTGGAGTTCTTGTTTATACAAAAGGAATAGAAGCATTACAATATAAGTTACATTGTAAAAGTGCAGTAATGCTCCTATTGTCTACTTCCACCATCCAGGTTAAGGACAACCCTTCAAGCATCCGAGTCTTCTTCGCTGCTGTCATTCTCGGGGGCTTCGGGGATCTCCTCTTCTGGATAGGTGATGGAGATGTTCACCATGGAGGCGATCTTGGTGGCGTGACCTTTGATCTCATCAAAGATGGTGGTTCGCTGGGTTTCCGTGTATCCTTGGGATACCGGACGCCACGCGCCAAGATTTGGCACCAGGGTAATGCATACGCATAAGGCCGAGAGCCATGCGTGCACCACCCCGTGCTGCGGGGCGTATGGTAGACTCCTTGGATTCCGCCACCTCCAGGATAGCTCCCGGAAGTTTTTCAACTTCCGAGAATTCCCCAGTCCTTGTGGGAAGGAACTTGTTGACCAGCTGCATTCCAGCAGCTCGGATTGCAGTCCACAACTTCCCAAAGGCTCGGATTCTCTCAATCCGAGTGAGATCTGGGTTGTCTCCTGTTTTTTCAGACAAAACAGCCAAAAGGTTAAGTGAAAAAGCAGAGAAAGAAAGCAAGACATAGAAAAAATCGGTAAATGAAATAAACTTACCGAGAATCTTGTCGATTTCGGAGCCTTCCTCCAGGCGCAGGTTTAAGGCATTCTCTAAGTCCTGAATAGTGGACTTGTCCTTTTCCGCCTGGTCGGAAGCCTTGGATTCAGCAATTCCAAGGGCCAGGTTGCTGGCTTCCAGGTCTTTTTTGGCCTTCATAAGTTGCTTATGAAGGTCCAGATTCTCCTCACGGAGACTGGCAGCATTGCCGGCATCTTCAGCTATTTCCTTGGCCTTGGCCAAAGCAGCTGGAAAGCAAGGAAACAATTCCAAGTTTAGTCAAAACTCGGGAAAAGTACTTAGACAAAAAGCTGAATCAAAAAACTTCAGAGAAAAAAGTTTACCTGTTGTTTCCGACAGCTGCAGCTGAGACGATGCCAGCTCCGCCTCTTTCACGTCAAGAATAGAAAGAAGATTTCTAACTTCTTTATTCTTGACGGAAAGTTTATTGAAAACTTCCATGTTAATGGATTCAGCGGTTTGCTGGAACACGACAAGGAAAAGAGTAACTAAAAAGCATCAAGGCAAAAAGTATACATTTTGCTTAATGCTTGGGGGCTAGAGTTAAATACCTGGCTCATTCGCTGCAACCCCGCCAAGTTTTCATTGAACTCTTTTGCGTATTCCGCAAAAAGAATTCCGGCCGCGCTTAGGCCATCGTTGATGTTCTTGAAGTCCTTGTCAAAGGTGGGAATCTCCTCATCGGTCATTCGAGAAGAATTTCCCACCTCTGGAGCCGCCCTTTCCCTCGTGTCCGTGTCCGGCACAACGGGCTGGCTGGGCTCCAAAGACTCGGTGGTGGGGGTTGTGGTATGCTCTTCTGCCATCGTGGACGGTGTGTCCGGTGCAATGACAGGAGAAGGTTGAGAGCCTCTGCTGGACACAACCTTGTGCCTTTTCAGCTTCTTTGGCTTTAAGGTAGAGGGAGGCAGGCTAAAGGCAAAAAACAAAAAAACCCGGAAAAAGTTAAAACTCCGAAGACAAAAGAAAACTTCGACAAAAGAAAATAACCCGGATGCTCTAACCTGGAGGTGGCGACGGGAACCCCGTCAAGATCAATGATTTCCTCAGAGGAGGAGATATTCTTGCGCTTTCGCCCACCCACAAAGGCGGCGCGCAACGCCTCCAGTTCAGCTTCGGAGGCCAGCTCCGATTCAGGAAGATCAGCAATCTGTCGAAAAGAAAAAACAGAGTTAGAAGCAAAAAAACCCGAGAAAACATGGAAAAGTTTAAACCCAAATGACGGAAATAATACCTTGGGAGCCGGATTGTCGGCTGTATACATTGGCCAACTCCCTTCATACTGGTCGCGTGATGCGACCAACTGGTTCACGCGCCTCCGCAGATCCCTCACGGCCCAGTCTTTGCTGGTTGTCCGCATTTTGTCGCCGGCACCCGTGTACTCGCAAAGGAGACGACCACCTAGGTTGGCTAACAGCTGGATCCGCCTGTCCAACCAGCAAAGGACTGTGTCCATGCCGGTTAGAGGCGGATCAGAGGAAGTGAGCTTGGCGATGCGCCGCTTGATCCTTAGAAGATCAGGCGGCAGAACTTGGACGGCTTCAGTTCCCCAATTTTCTTGGGGAACAACAGCGGTGTTTGAGAAAGGTGGAACCCCGATGGCCTTTTTCGGGAAAGGAACATCGGTATGATAAAAGAAGGAACCCGTCCAGAATTTGACGGATTCCGAGGTTTTGATCTTAGGGAACCAATCCTCCCTAAATCTCCTAAGAGTGAAGGAAATGGTTCCGCAAGTCGGGACTGTGCCCTCCGAAGAGTTCCGCTTAACCCCGAAGCAGTATAACCAGAAATCTAATCTAGGTTCTATGCCTAGAAAACCCTCGAAGAGGGCCTGAAAACCGGCCATATACAGAATAGAATTTGGTGGCAGGTTATGGGGTTGGATATTGTAGTGGGAGAGGACCTGGAGAAAGAAGGCAGAAGGTGGCAGTCCCATACCTGTTAGAAGGTGGGAGGAGAGAAGAACCCGTTCGCCGTCGTTTGGCATGGGTTCGTTCTCGTCTTCCAAAAGCCGCCATTTCCCTTTTAGCACCAACCCCTCCTTTTCCATGTTTGGAAGGAGGGACGGCGGAATGCTGCAGGCAATCCAGTTGCCGGCGGTCTCCATTTCTTCGTCAGCTCCGGCGGCGGCGGACGCGGCAGCCTCTGCAGCGGCGAGCTTGTCGCCAATGAGCGTGATTTTCTCCTCCGCCGTCTCGGGAGCGAACGGCGGAGAGGGCGCGGAGCTCGAGCCCACAAGATCCACAGCGGCGGAAGGATTTCCTTCGTCCACTGCGGTGCCTGCGGTCTTCACCGGCTCGCCGCCGGCGTGCGTTGGGGAATCCAACATAGGATCCATCGTGTTGATGATATCCTCGATATCTTGCGTGACGTTGCGGGCGGGCGAAGACGACGGAGATGCCATTAGGTGGCGGCGCTGGCTCGCCTCCGGTGAGGTTTTGGGCGCGGTGTGCGTTCGGAAATCTCTCTCTGTTGGAAGCTTGGGCGATGTAATGGCGTTCGAAGTGGGTGCGGAAGGTTTTCCGGGAGGACGAAGAAGGCTATTTATAGCCGGAAATCCGTCACGATACGTGCTAACGGCTCTTTTGACCGTTGGATGATCAACGCGTGTCACTCGCCAGAAAATCCGGGAAATGAATCGACGGGGTGATTATGGTTATCTCCTCGTTTCCCGCAAGAATCTGTTAGAGATACGTTTCTGGGTTTCCCTCTTTAAACCCAAACGTCCCTTACGTCAGCATGATTAAAGCGCTGCCGTAGGAGGTTCCTTCTCCGTGAAGGATTGTGTGAGAAAAGCCGGATTTTCAGAATTCCGAGTTTTACGTTATCATCTCTTTTTGAAGAAGAATAAGAAGAATCAAGACTGCTGACCAATATTTCTCGGACAATATGCATTTGGCGAAAGACGGCGAATCAGAGTTTTAATCCTTCTTGGGGGCTACTGTCGGATATATACTGAATAGGGGTATATCAGATGGTAGTCAAAAGTGCCGGATTACCAGGGTGGCCCAAGTGATAGTGGGCTATGGTCCATTGGGCGGCCCAGTAAGCTGACGCGCAGAAGCCGGATTCTAGAAGAACCCGGGTCACGGCCCACGTGATCTGGCTTGGAGTAGAAGGCGGATTCCTTACTTTCCAAGTTAATAGTTACCGTATTCTTCTATGTTTCTTATTCTGTAAGCCCTAGCCCAGCTATTATATAAAGCCGGACGGGAGATACGAGGAAGAAGATACAGACTAACTCGCCGGGAAGTTGATCCTCAGCGAATAGCCAAACAGAACCTCACATTGTAATTGTATACACAGGCTTTAGCCCTGATTAGTGAGATTGCAGGAGTAGGAACGCCGTATTACTACGACGTACCGAACCTGGGTAAATCATGTGTCTTTGTCTTCAACGCGATCCCGTTCCCCCACGACTTTACCCGTAGTCTCATGGCACCCCCGTCTATGAAAACTACCACGATGTCTCGACATTTGTACTGCCGGTGTATTTCTGGTACGTTGGCCCGACCTTGGCAAAGCCAGAATGCAGGGTTATCCTTCGGATCCTATCAGTGAAACACTTAGGTCCAAAGTACAGATCCTCCTTTTCCGCCCTATCCATGTGTGCGGAATACCTGCCGGCTGAATGGACAGAAGGGGATCTACTCCTTTCTTTTCCATTGTTGCGCGGACGCGCTTTTCCAGGATCGTTTCTATTTCTTTTAAGATCACGCCCTTTTGGATGAGGCGGAGTTCTACTCCTGTGCCTTTCTTTATCCTTGGGAGGTGTCCGAGATCTCTCATGCCTGTGAGGTACATCATGTCTTCCGGCTTTTTCAGCAGGGTGTCTCGGAGGTGGCATTGCTTTGCCGTCATTCCGGTGTTTTTCTTCCCGATCGTGGGTTTGCGTCCACCTTTCGGGAGATGAGATCCAGTTCTAGACGCCTCATCCCTATTGTCGGGATTTTTCTTATCTTTCCTCGGATCCGCTTTCTTATCCTTTGAATTGTCGGAATCTCCAGGTTCTTTCGGTCCAGGTGCTCCAGCGGCGCAAGTAGCTGTTTTGCATAGGGCGGAGTCGTCGTGCAACTTCCCTGATCGCTCTTGGCCCCGCTGTTGTTGTTGCAATGCTTTTCCTAGGAAAGCATACACCCCTTGGAGTTTTTCACCGTTGGAGTACATGTCATTGTTGAGGATGGCAAACGCTGCTTCCGCGTTTTCTGTTGCGGTTTTGTATATTGGTTCGCCACTGGCATCTTTGCCGTTTACCTGCTTTTGCCAAGATGGGTTGTGAAACCTTTCTTTTGGCGGCAGTACTTCCGGTCTTATGATTCCGGGTAACCTTGTAGGTTTAATGACAGATCTATTCTTTTTCTCGTACTCCTCGATTTCTTCCTTCATGAGCTTGATGTCATCCTGGGTTTTTTGGAGGTGTTCGCGAGATCTGAATAGATGTTGCTTTTGCCGTTGGAGAGCTTGTCTCCTAGCTTCTAGCACTTCAGGGGGTTCATGCAATCCCACTGGTGTTTGTAACAATTATTGTTCTTCTTGCTCTGTCATTGGCGGAACAAGGATTTCTTTTGTTTTCTTCTCCGCAAGTTTTATTCCGCTTGCATCTCCTACTTCCGGGCTTTCATCAGCTGAATCAGCCAATTTCTTCTTCCGGAGTTTGTATTGGAGTTTTTTAGCGGTCTTGTGCTTTTTCTTGGAAGAGGGAGGTTTTTTAGCAGGTTCATCATCCTCTGTCAATTCTTTGACGTTGGGAAATATCGGAGAAGTTTCTCCATCTTCTCTCTCTTCCTCTGGTGGAGGGGTTTTAGGGCTTTCCTGACTACCGGCGTCCGTGTTTTCAGTCGGTTTTGCCATTAGTACTTCATGGAATCCCTCCTGAAAAGATTTAACTTTTCTTTCGAAGGCGTCCACGTCTTCGTCTTCGGAATCAAAATCATCTGATCCGGTTTCTGACTCTAATCTCGCCTCAATGGCCGCTAGTACTGAGTCAGCTTCCGAGTTCATCGTCATGTTGACGGATGTCGGATCTTCCACCTCTATGGTGGGAGTGCTGTTGTCTGCCTCCTGCACGGGATTTCCGTCGTCCGTATTTTCGGCGACCTCGGATGGCACCATACCGATAAAGTGTGTATCACTTTCATGTCGGTGATCTGAGCAAAATCGGTATCATAGTCATCTTCGACTGGGTATAGGGCGGGTGGGAAAATTTTGCTTCCACCGCAAAACCCCATGGCCTCTGCAGTTAGTCTGATAAAGATGTTAGCAGATCCGATCGGTAACACGCAGGAACTTACCAGATGATTTTGCGCCGGTATGTAGGATCCATTGTCGAGGAAGCGTCCGACGTCATCGTCAAACTCCAGGCTTCCGACAGTTATGGAACTGCCGATTCCGCCGAGTATCCCAGATCGGAACTTAACGCCTGACGTCGTTTGCCCCACGGTGGGCGCCAACTGTCGAGACATCGTGGTAGTTTTCATAGACTTGGGTGCCATGAGACTACGGGTAGAGTCGTGGGGGAACGGGATCGCGTTGAAGACAAAGACACAGGATTTACCCAGGTTCGGTACGTCATAGTAATACGGCGTTCCTACTCCTGCAATCTCACTAATCAGGGCTAAAGCCTGTGTATACAATTACAATGTGAGGTTCTGTTTGGCTATTCGCTGAGGATCAACTTCCCGTCGAGTTAGTCTGTCTCTTCGTCTTCTCTATCGTATCTCCCGTCCGGCTTTATATAATAGCTGGGCTAGGGCTTACAGAATAAGAAACCTAGAAGACTACGGTAACTATTAACTTGGAAAGTAAGGAATCCGCCTTCTACTCCAAGCCAGATCACGTGGGCCGTGGCCCGGGTTCTTCTAGAATCTGGCTTCTGCGCGTCAGCTTACTGGGCCGCCCAATGGACCATAGCCCACTACCACTTGGGCCACCCTCCTAATCCGGCACTTTTGACTACCATCTGATATACCCCTATTCAGTATATATCCGACATCGATCTCCTATCCTTCCTCGACGCCTACTTGGTACAACCAGATCCCTCTGAACCCGGACGATCAAATCAAGACGGCGTTCATCACCCCATACGGGGCGTACTGCTACACCACCATGCCCTTCAGGCTAAAGAACGCGGGCGCGACCTACTAGCGGTGCATGCAGAGGTGCCTACACGAGCAGATCGGCCAGAATTTCCACGCGTTCATGGACGACATCGTCATGCAGACGAAGGAACGACGCCAACTCCTTGACGATCTCAAGGAAACGTTCGCAAACTTGCGGTGCTACAAGATGAAGCTCAACCCGAGAAAATGCGTGTTCGACGTCCCAGCCGGCCAACTCCTCGGCTTTCTCGTTTTGGAGCGAGGAATCGAGGCCAACCCGGAGAAATAAGACGCCATTAAGAGGATGGAACGACCAATCGTCCTGAGGGACATACAGAAGTTTGCCGGTTTCCTGGCGTCGCTTAGCCGGCTCGGCGAGAAGGCCCTCCCACTATACGGGCTAATGAAGAAGGCGGACAAGTTCAAGTGAACCCATGAGGCAGACACCACGTTCCACGACCTCAAGCGGACACTGGCGCAAGCACCAGTGCTGGCCCCACCGACTCCAAGAGAGCCCATGTTTCTCTACATCGCTGCCACCAACCAGGTCGTCAACGCCATCCTGGTTGTCGAACGGCTAGAAGAAGGAAAGGACCAACTGGTCCAACGATCGGTATATTACCTCAGCGAGGTACTATCACAGTCCAAACAAAACTACCCCCATTACAAGAAACTGGCATACGATGTATACTTCGTCACCAAGAAGCTGTGCCACTATTTCCAGGAACACCCCATCACCGTGGTGTGCACGGCGCCACTTGAGGAGATCATCGGCAACAAGGACGCCACCGGCCACGTGGCCAAGTGGGTCGTCGATCGGGCCGCGCACACGGTGCTATACCAGCCCCACACCGCCATCAAGTCCCAAGTACTGGCAGACTTCCTCATCGACTGAGCGGAGACACAATACCTCCCCCGGTTCCCGACTCCGCGTACTAGCGGATGCACTTCGACGGCTCCAAAATGCATGAGGGCTTGGGAGCCGGGATCGTCATCACCTTGCCCAAGGGTGACCGGGTGGAGTATGCTCTACAAATCCATTTCAAGGTGTGGTGACCCAACACACCACTTCATGTGTAGTGCGCAAGTCGATGACATGATACTCACAAAAGGACTTATCCGTGAATATTACATCCCTCACAGTAGTACAACAGAAACATAGCAGGACCAGGCAAAGCAATAGAATACAAACTTCATTACAAAATCTCGAGAATCTCTTTTAAGAATCAAAGAAGATCTCATACAAATGAAACATCAGAAGAAGCAATTCGAAGATCCAAGCTGGAGAAGAACTCAAGCTCAGAACTAATCTACTATGGCTGATGTCAGCCCTAATCTAAGGCTTGCAGCAGCTAAGTCTACGAATGGTCTTCACCTACACCTTGATAGCTTCTCTTCCACCAGCGTTTTTGATGACGATGCTGTAGTGGCTAAGTAGTATAAGACTCCACCTAGATTCATGAGGTAATGATGGCTTCACGATGACGACTTCCATAGGGCTTCAACTCTAAGAAGGGGGTCAAACGGGAACGAATGAGTAACGAGCGTTACTCAGCAAGTTCATGATATACAGTGGGTAGTTTGATGCACTATCTACAGCTTTAGACTCAAAAGAGTCACAAGCTAATGCAAGGTTTCGTAAAACTTTCTTCAAGAGGTTTCTTTTACTTCTGAAAACTATGCCCGCCAGATCTTCACAGGACTAGAACTTCATGGAGTTGCCTTTCCTGCGGTGCTCGCAGCACCTTCCCGGAACAGGTGGTAACATGCCACATCCTTTTACACTTTGTAGAGGTGCGATACTTTACCCATGGATGACCAAGACCATGTTGCACAACCAGGTGTACATTCATGTCCACTCCCACTCAGCTGTGGGGCCCGGTTGTTGTCCCAAGCCAAACCGTGCTTCTCCGCACAACGCATGCCCACCCATTTCTGCCAGCAGGTTGAACGCCTGATTCCACCCCTCATGATGGATATCTACACGCCCCTGGCAGACACTCATAGACCCCAGAGTCCGTGGGAATTAAGGGATCCCACCCATGTGCATGTGATCTCGTAAGACCTACAGCGTACGTCTCTGGCAGTCCGTTGACATGCGAACGAGAAAAGATCACGGCTGACTTACTCCCCCCATAGAAGACCCATGGTTAACGCGAATTTATGGTGCAAGAATCCTGACGGCAGTTGTGATTAATCCTAGGTAATACTTTCCCATGCAGATGAACCTTCCTTTGACCTATTCATCTTACCATGGTTCCATCCGCCCACCAAAAAGAACACTACCACTCGGGTAGTCATTCAATTAGTCATATTATTATAAAAATAGGATCATGCATTCTTTTGAGCATAGGTGGTAATATGATGGGGTTTTTGCAAATAGTTCGTTATGAAGTACTCCAAAAGATATGAGCCAGTGATGAACTTGCCTGATATTGAAATAACCATAATATTCCATGTCTTCGGGTTCAAGGGACGCGTAGAAATCCCGACATCTGAAAGATAGCAAAGTAGTCCCTGTAAGGACTACAGAAAACACTGGCAAGGATGATACATGCATAGTAATGAGATGTATCGTGAAATACCCTGGAAAACAACCCATCTTACAAGTGTAAGCTATGATCGATACGATAAGTTAATCACACAGGTTTTAGGTGAGTTGTTTCGTTACTTGTGGTGATGTTGTTATTACTTGTTTTAGACTCACATATGTTTCACTTTTACTTAACACACAATTGTTATTATTTTTAGGTTATAAATAGTTATCACATGATTAAATGGGAAACAACGACTGAAAACATAATAAACACATTTGATTTTATGTTCAAAAGTGTGGAGCTAATGTCAAAGAGTTTAATTGAAAATGATGAATTAATACCACTAACTCTATCATCACAATACTTTCTACTTACTAGTAATGATAGTTTTAGTAGGTGCGAAAACATGAGGTTTTTATTAGTAAAGAAAATTATGATGTGGTAGTTATTTCTGGTTATAATGGAATATTATAGATTTCTATTATACCTTTAGAAACAAGTTTATAAGTTAAACAAAATGTTCTATGTTTGACATATTTGATTTGGAAATGCATTTCTCTTTAATTTGATATAACATTTTATGTTTTCTGAAAATATTTGAATAAGTTATGAATTTATTAATTTTAAATGGATTAAATGGCTAGGCAAAATATTGCACACATGAAAATTTATTCAAATAGCTTTGTAAACATCATAGATGATTTTCATTTGTCATTTGGAGCATTTTGGTATATAACTTGTATTTTTCTGATTTTATGAATTATTTATTATTTTTCTCTATTTTAAATGATTTAATTTAATTAAAGAAAATGTTAAATTTTAAACTTTATTAAATATTTTTTTTTAAAGTTGATAATCATTTAGATTATATTTTTCTAATCAATGTGGTATACTATTTATATTTTTATGATTAATAGAATTAAAGTTATTGGTTTATTAATTTTATTTGATTTTCTGCCAATTTTAAATTGACAGGTGGGTCCCACCTGTCATAATCAGTATTTATTCAAAAAATAAAAGAAAAGGGACTAATGACGTCACTGTGATGTCATGATGACATCACATGAACTCGATTTCTCACAGATGGATTTCAATCCATCGATTGGCTGCAATCTAGCTTAACTGATTGCCTCCATTTGGTAGAGGAGGCCACGACGAGTCGCAAGGCAGCGGCGCGGTGAACAAATGGTCATCGGCGGCTCGCCGGCATGCATAGTTGCGGCAACGCTCACGGGCTCATAAGGAGACGAGACTCCCGGCGACTAAAGAGCAAACGAAGGGCACCCAGGGGTTCCCCGGCTCATCGTGAGTCTCGTGGTAGGGTTGAGGAAGCACGACGAAGAGCCACGACGGCTAATCGATGGTGGAGCTTCTCATCGGCTGTCGCACCCGGACTTCTAAAGGATACTCGCCGTTCCGTTGAACAGTAGTAGATTGGATTACGGGGCTTACCGGCACCCGCGTCCTCTTACGAGTAGGCCAACACACGTATGTGTGACAACCAACCCCTATCTGTTCAGCGTCGACGTAAACTATCCCATAGAAAGCAGGACACTACCATTGATGTACTTCATACCATACACACATGGTACGTCAATGGCGTTAAACGAAATGATAACACAACATATCTCTAAGACACAAAAGATGGAAATAAGTTGCAAATAGCTCTCACTAGAGCAGAGATAGCAAATACAATCATCCAGAGGACACATGTCCCAACATAACATCATTACATCTCAGCGGAAGCATTCAAAGGGTCTGAGTACAGACAAAGCCAAATAGGCTTAAGAAGCCGGGAACTGAAAGAAAGACGGAGCCCATCCACATAGTCTCGGATCCTGCCCGGGTCCGCTACCTACTCGTCAGTAGCCTCGTCAAACTCCACGTAGTAGCCGTCACTGGGATCCTCGTAAGCGTAGTCTGCGGAAACCACAGCCCCAAAGGGGTCAGTACATAAACGTACTGGCAAGCAAGACTCACAGTTCACCAAAGTGTAGCCCGTCAACACCAAGCACAGATGCCTTGGGTTCAATGGAAGAAAGGGGATATAAAAGATGCTGCAACTGGCTGCGCTAACCAACTACAGAGATTCTACCACTTCCGGCTAACAGAAAGAAGATAAGATATCGTATCGTAACCAACTATAACTAACCACCAAACAAACCCATCCTGGATCTCGCCCCTTATCCAAAGAAGCAATCCGAGGATAACTCACACAGTTGGATTAATGAATAATGGATCAAATTATTGTGTCAATCAGCCTATTACTAGTCAGGTAACATTAAGTAGGTGTAAGTTGTTCTGAGTACTTGTTAGCCAGTACTTTCACCAAGTCAACCATAACCGCGGAAAACACGGCTTCTCGAGAAGATTTATCCCTGCAGGGGTGCACCAATTTGGCCGTACACGTAAGAATAACCCGCCAGATGGGATGCCTCCCACCAAGCGGGGCACTCAACACAACTCAACTCTTCTTCGCATCAAGCCCAAAGCACCTTGGGCGCACGGCTAATCGAGCCCCGAAGAAAGGGGACCCTCATAGCACTCTAAGAACGTGTCCCCCTATATGCCGACTACAAAAGTTCCACCCTGCGCTGGGCTCGCAAAAACATGCATGCGGCAAATGGAAAACACGAACTAAATGAGGCGATTTGGACGAGATGCGAATCGAATCAAATTGAGGGGGGCGCCCATACACGCTTCCCACATGCGGATAGTGCGCTCATCATGGATCAGTAGACAAGACCCTTTTCCTATTAGGGTCGACACTAGCAGGCCTCAAAACCACACAGGGCCTCCTGCCGGTGCCTTATCAGCATATTATTATTAACAGGTTGATTGATTAACATCGAGCCCCCAGAACATAATAGAATATAGTATTCAGAAAGTAACGGGTAACAGACTCGAGCAAAACAACCTAAGCATGCTAGTAAGACACTGGCTCAAACTATGGGGTTGTAGGAGTGGAGGTGAGGCAGTATCAGGGTTAAGGGATTCATGTGATAGGTTCGTAACAGAAAAACTATACATAGGGCTAGCAAAATAGACAACGGAAAGTATCGGTAACCAATGTTGAAAGGAACACAATGGTTCATGTGAGTGATAACTTGCCTGCAAACTCAGCAGCCTGGTACTGAGCTAGATCCTCAGAAGGGGTGTCGTAAGTATTGTCTGTCTCAACGTCGTCGTCTATCCGAGAAGAAGCAAACAAACAATGCGGAAATATCAACAATCAATATCATGGCATAGTGCACAATCATGGGATGATGCATGTCAAGTTAAATGGATGCATCAAAATAAACTAGTGGACTTGGTAAATCAATTTAAATGGACCCATATGCAATTTTGAGTTGCATATGAGAAGCCCATGAATTTTGGTTGAAACAATTGTTTTCCAATTATCCAACAGGTGAAAGTGGATTAGTATGGTGCATGGATGAGGAAAACAACAAAATAACAACAATAGAACCAATTGGAATTAAGGTTTACCAATTTAGAATTTTATTTATTAAGTTAGGGAATTTTTGGTTCCTTAAAGGGATTACACAAATAGTTGTTGTTTTCACCAATTTAAATTGTGCAAAATAATTAACAAAATTCATATTTGAAAAGAATACAAAATTTTAGTTGGATTACATGTTTCAAATATTGAAAAAGGAGTTAGGATGAATTTATTATGAATTAAACAAGATTAAACAAATTTTAAATGAATTTAAAACAAGCATGAATTTTATTTAACTTTTATTTGTTCAAAACATAAATTCAAATTCATACTCGAAAAGTTTATACTTTTCTAGTTTGAAAACATATTTTGCATGTTCAAAAATAATTTAATTTGAGCAAGTTATGATTTTATCAAATTTAAATGATTTAAACAAGGTTTAAATTATTTAAGCAATTTTAATTATTCAAACCATGAAACAAAATTTATATTTGAATAGGTGGTTTGAAATAGCATGGAAAACATATTTTATTTGCATTATTTGGATTAAGTATGAATTAGTTATGGATTTTATCAAATTACAAATGAATTGTTTGAATTCAAATTTGAAATGCATTTGGAAAATTCAAAACAGTACACAAATGGTTTAAATGGATAGACAAGTTAATTTGGATCAGCAAACATATTTTACTTTTATTTATTGGATTTATAAAATGAAAGTTATTAACAATTTGATTCTGAGGACCAATCTGCAATTTAAAAGGACTTTGATTTAAAACAGAAAACGTTAAAAACTTTTTATACGCATTGCTAGCTAACCCAGGGCACTGCCACTGGGCCCTGGGCCAGCGTGGCATGCACGCGTGGCAGCGGTGCCTCACAGCGGCTGACAGGGGGGCCACCCTGTCAGCGCACGGTGCAAAAACTTGGTTTTTAATCGCGGAGGCTAGGGTTCGAACCCGTGACCTGCCCGCGCGCGTACGCTGAGCGCAACCACTGCGCTGCTCGATCACTCTTGTCAGTAAGGGGGCTGCAGCTAGGTTGAGGTTCAGTTAGGTTAACTGAATCTCAAACGCGCGCGCGCTAACTGAACTCTGACAGAGAAAAACGACGGCGAGCAACGCGGCGATGCTAGATGCTGTGGTGGTGCGTTGGTGTTGGACTCGTGTGCGCGGTGTGCAGAGAGGGCAGAGAGGAGGGAGGAGAGGCACGGTGGCGTGCTCACCGGCGGCTGTAATCGCTGCAGAGGCCCGAGGTAGCGCGGCTGTCGGCGACGGCGAGGACCGCGGCGTCGATCCGGGCAGCAGATGGCGTCGGGGAAGTGTCGTCGAGGAAGGGGAACGCACGGCGGTGAGATTCCAGCTGTCAGACAGGGAGGAGGAGGTGCATGGCGGCGGTGGTCGTGGTAGGTTTAGAGGGCGGCGCTCCGGTGAGTTTAGGTGGTTGCGGAGAGAGAGATTCCGGCGAGAGGGAGAGGGGAACGGCGGCGCGAGCTCGAGGGAAGATGGAGTAGCTAGGCTAGGGCTGCGGCGCGGCCTAGGGCTAGCTTTATAGGGGGCTACAGGCGCGCGCGGCCGTCCACTGCTGCTCGCGGCGCGTGGCGGTGGTGGATGACCGGCCGTACACGAAACAGAAAGGGGGGAGGAGATCGAACCGGTACCGGGCCAGCGCGGGGAGGAAAAAGGGCTGGGCCCGCGCGGGGAGAAGGGAAAAGTGGGCTGGGCGCAGCCCACTGCCCCTGGCGCTCGTTTTTTTTTTCTTTTTTAAAATTTTTCTCCTCTGTTTTTTTTTGCAGGAAATGGAAATGGGAGAAAAAGGTAGGTTTTTGAGTTGAAAAAAATTAGGAAAATTCTTGTGAGTTAATTAGGTCAACATCCACCATTTGACAACTTTGGTTTTTCAAATGTTCAATTTTTATTTGATGTTTGCAAATTGGTTTAAATTTGAAGAATTTGATAATTAAGTGATTAATATTGAAAACAACAATTTTAATACGGTGAACCCTATTATTTAATTAGAACACATGTGATTAGAATTGTTTGGTACTTTCATAATTTTCAAATTAGGTGCTGTTTGATGATTTGACTTGCATTTGAATGCAATTTGGAATTTATGGATTGATTAAAAGCCACCATTTTAAAAGTTGATCATTATGGAATAATTGGAAACAAATGTTGTTTGAGTTGAACTTTTATTTGAAAAAAAATTGTAACAGAGCAAGTATGAAATAAATGTTTGAATCAAGTTTGAATTTCAATTGTGAAAACAGAGAAAAACAGATGCAAACAAATAGGAAACAATTGCAATGATTATGATGACATGATGCAAAACTTTAATTAAAGCAAGAAAAAAACATTCTAGGGGTATTTTCATAATTGGGATGTTACAAAACGCCCCCCCTTGAAGGAATCGCGCCCCGAGATTCCTTATGGAGAAGAGAAAAGGTCCGGATACTTCTTGCGAAGATCCTCTTCGGTCTCCCACGTTGCCTCTTTATCGGAATGATGCGACCACTACACTTTCAAGAACTTGGTGCTCTTGTTGCGAGTCTTACGCTCGGTCTCATCGAGAATTCGAATAGGGTGCTCCTCATAAGAGAGATCATCTTGCATTTCAATGGAATCATGATCAACTGCACGATCTGGATCTTTGAAACACCTCTTGAGCTGTGACACATGAAACACATCGTGCACCTTGGATAGTTTTTCTGGAAGTTCAAGACGATAAGCATTTTCTGCACGCCTTGAGAGAATGTTGAAAGGACCAATGTATCTTGGTGCAAGCTTTCCTTTCACACCAAAACGATGAGTGCCTCTGAGGGGAGTTACACGGAGATATGCCTTGTCACCAGGTGCATAGATCATATCCCTGTGCTTGCTGTCATAATAGCTTTTCTGACGAGACTGAGCAATCTTGAGATTGTCACGAATGACGCGAACTTTCTCTTCGGCTTCCTTGACAATGTCAGGGCCTAAGAGTGAACGTTCACCAGCTCCAGACCAATTGATTGGACTCCTGCATCTGCGGCCATAGAGTGCTTCAAATGGTGCCATGCCTAGGCTTGCATGGAAACTGTTGTTGTAGGAGAATTCAGCATATGGAAGGCAATCCTCCCATTTCATGCCAAAGGAGAGACCACATGCTCTGAGCATATCCTCGAGAATCTGATTGACTCTTTCGACTTGCCCCTGAGACTGAGGGTGATAAGTTGTGCTGAACAGAAGTTTGGTGCCCAATGCTTCTTGGAAGCTTTTCCAGAAATGAGAAGTGAATATGCTTCCACGGTCTGAGCTTATTTCTAATGGAACACCATGAAGGGGAACAATCTTTGTTGTGTAGAGCTCTGCTAACTGGCTAGCTGAGATTGTTTCTTTGACAGCAAAGAAGTGAGCTACCTTAGTGAGACGATCAATAACAACGAAGATTGCATCGTTGCCCCTCTTGGACTTTGGAAAACCAGTGACGAAGTCCATTTCAATCATGTCCCACTTCCACTCAGGAATTTTCAGAGGTTGGAGTAGACCTGCTGTTTTCTGATGGACTGCCTTAACACGTTGACAAACGTCGCATTCAGAAACGTATTGAGCAATTTCACGTTTCATGCCAGGCCACCAATACAGAGTCTTGAGATCCTGGTACATCTTTGTACTTCCAGGGTGGATGGAGAGAGGAGTTTCATGAGCCTCCTTGAGAATGACATCTTTGAGACTTTGAATCTGAGGAACTGCAATGCGTCCTTCGAAGAACACAGTTCCCTTGTCATCAATTGAGAAGGACTTGAATTTATCATTGCCTTCTTTGATCTGCTCTACAATCTTCTTGATTTCAGCATCACGAAGTTGTTCAGAACGAATCTTGTCCTTGAGAGTTGGACTAGCTGTCAAGCTTGCAAGATATCCTTGAGGAACAAGACCAAGGTTCAGCTTCTGGAATTCTTCATGAAGTGGAGGTTGGCTTTCCATGATCATGAGATTATTGCAATATGACTTGCGACTGAGAGCATCGGCCATAACATTAGCCTTGCCTGGAGTGTAAGAAATGGTGAGATCAAAGTCTTTAATCTTTTCAATCCATCTCCTTTGCCTGAGGTTTAGATCTGGTTGAGTGAAGATGTATTTCAGACTCTTATGATCGGAAAAGATTTCAGTGCGGTTACCCAACAAGTATTGTCTCCATTTCTTGAGGGCAAACACAACTGCTGCAAGTTCAAGATCATGTGTGGGATAGTTTTTCTCATGTGGATTCAACTGACGTGAAGCATAAGCCACAACTTGACGTTCTTGCATAAGAACTTCACCTAGACCTTGGAGAGATGCATCGCAGAAAATCTGGAAAGGTTTGGTAGTATCTGGGCCAACCAGAACTGGGGTGGAAGTGAGTTTAGTCTTCAAGAGATTGAAACTCTCATCACATTGTGGAGACCAAACGAACTTCTTGTCCTTCTTTGTGAGATCAATGAGAGGTTTGGCAATCTTGGAGAAGTTTTGGACGAAACGACGGTAATAGCTAGCCAAGCCAAGAAAGCTTCTTACTTGCTTTACCGTCTTAGGAGGTTTCCAATCAACAATTGCCTTAACCTTTTCTGGGTCAATGGCTATGCCTCTGGCAGAGATGATATGACCAAGGTAGGCAACTTCTGGAATCCAGAACTCACATTTGGAGAATTTGGCATATAGACGATGCTCGCGAAGTTTCATGAGAGTGAGACGAAGATGTTCTCCATGCTCTTCCTCAGATTTTGAGTAGACCAGAATGTCATCGAGATATACCACAACGAACTTGTCGAGGTATTCATGAAAGACAGAATTCACGAGTCTAGAGAATGTCGCCGGTGCATTGGTTAGACCAAAAGACATGACGGTGTATTCATATAGACCATACCGAGTGGTGAAGGCTGTTTTTGGAATATCTTCCTTTCTGATCTTTATTTGATGGTAACCCATCCTCAAGTCCAACTTTGAGAATATTGAGGCTCCAGCAAGTTGATCAAAAAGATCATCGATACGAGGAATTGGATACTTGTTTTTGATGGTTTTCTCGTTGAGAGGACGATAGTCAACCACGAGTCTCTTTGTTTGATCCTTCTTGGCTACGAAGAGAGTTGGGCAACCCCAAGCGGAGGAACTAGGCTGAATGTAACCTTTCTCCATGTACATATCGATTTTCTCCTTCAACAATTTCAGTTCAGGAGGAGCTATCTTGTATGGATGCTTAGAGATTGGAGCAGTACCTGGCTCAAGCTCGATCACGAACTCAACTGCTCTGTCCGGAGGCATCCCTGGCAACTCTTCTGGAAAGACGTCAGGGAATTCACAAACCATCGGAACATTTTCAAGTAGAGGTAGAGGTTTTGCATCGAGTGTGTATAGCTAAACAGAACTTGATTCATTTGGAGAATAGACTATCTGGCCAGAAGGGTGGAACAGAGTTATTGACTTCTGAGCACAGTCAATCGTAGCTTTATTAGATTTCAGCCAATCCATGCCCAGAATGACATCAATGTCAGAATTTCCCAGCAACATGAGTGAAGCAAGGAATATGTGGCCTCCAATTAGGATTTTATTGTCCTTACTTATCTTGGAAGTCAACATTTGAGATCCCGGAGAGTGAACAGTGATTTGATTGCTTAGTGGAACCAGAACTAGGTTGTACGTTGTTGCAAAGATCTTTGACACAAAAGAATGCAATGCTCCGGTATCAAACAACACTTTAGCTGGAAAAGAGTTTACGGGTAATATACCGAGAACGACGTCACCAGCTTCCTCAGCTTTGTCGGCCTTGATATGATTCACCCTCGCGGTCCTCCCGACAGGCCTGTTGTTGGAGTTGAAGGCTTTAGCCGGGGGAGCACGCACCATTGCCTGGTTGGTGTTGGGGCGAGGAGGTGGAGGTAGCTGCCTCTGAGTGCACTTGTCAGCGTAGTGTCCCGTCTCCTTGCATTTGAAGCAAGTGACGACACGAGGAGGACCTGGCCTTGGCTGCCCCATTGGAACCCTCTGACCGTGCATCTGAGATGGGTTGGGTGGGCGGGGAGCAAAGCCTGGAGAAGCTTGGGCATATGGAGCCCGAGTGACAACACCATTTGGCACCCAGATGCGGCGCTTCTGCGGAGGGGTGGTCATGTTGGAGGAGGAACCACCCTCACGCGAGTGCTTCCGAGACTCCTCGAACGCCTTGCGCCCATTTTCCTCATTGAGCGCGGTGTTCACGAGCTCCTCGAAGTCTTTGCACCTGATGTTGGTGAGTGCGTACTTGAGTTCCGGGTTAAAACCTCGGCGGAACCTTGCCATCTTCTTAGCCTCAGTGGACACCTCATCACCAGCGTATCGAGCGAGGTGATTGAACTCATTCTGATAGCCAATGACGTCCAGCTTGCCCTGCTTGAGAGAGCAAAACTCCTCACGCATCCTTTCCATGAGACCATCTGGGATGTGGTGCTTCAGGAAGGCATCCTTGAAACAACCCCAGGTGATAGGATAGCCAGCTCTCATTGTCTGGTAGTTCTCCCACCAAGTAGCTTCCTGACCCTTCAGTAGGTAGGTGGCATACTTGACCTTGTCTTCCTCGGCAACGTGAGCAATGTCCAGAGCCCTGGCCATCTCACGGATCCAGTCATCAGCATCCAGAGGCTCGCGTGTTGCCACGAAAGCTCTCGGGCCCAGACTGAGGAACTCCTTGATGCTGACCCGTGGAGCATTCTGGTTGTTGTGCTGATTTGCCTGGAACTAGGCCATCTGCGTCACGACCTGAGTCATCTGAGTCAACAGCTCCGTGATTGGCGGTGGCTCAGGCGGGTTGTTCCTTGTTGGCGGCATCCTGAATAGACATGCATTTTAGCACAACAACAGAAAAGGGTAGACTTGGTAACCGAAAGCGAGATTATTCCGACGCATGAATAGATAACCAACAGGTACATCATCACATGTTTAAATACATCAGAATATCCAACACACCACAAATGGTTCGAAAGCCAAAGGATAACTAAACATAGCTAGGAATGGATACATCGGTACTCCCATGCTCATCACGCATGACGGCGGTGAGTAGTACGACGAGAGGTACGGTGAGGAGCACGCCCACGAAAGTAGGTAGAACGACGATCCACATAGATCTGACGTGGCCTGAGAGCGACTCTAGGTGTGGTGAAGTACATAGCGTCGACTCCCTGTGCTCCAAAGCGTGGAATCCCAGTGTAACCAGCGCCGAGGTTGAGGAGTGGACCTCTGATCGGCTCGTAACCTCCAGCATCTGGCAGACGACGACCAACTGGCTGATCGAAACGTGCAAAGCGCTCATCTCCAACAAAGTCTGTGGTGTACGTCGCCAGACGAGTTAAAGCAAGGTAGAGCTGCTCTCTGACTGAGGCCAACTCCTGAGAAAGTGTGGTGGCAACAGCGTCACTGTGCCTCACGAACTGAGCGGTGGTGTGCAGCCTGGTGTTATCATGCTCGTAGACATCCAAGTTGTCGTAGAGAGTGAAGTGAGCTCCCTCCGAAGTGATGTAACCACGGGGGATGTGGCGATAGATAGAATCGTCAAACCCCCAGTAGTCAGCACGAAGGACGGTGAGACTCACATAAGCTGCCTGCTGCACGGCCATATCCACTGTGGAACCTACTGCCTCGTAGCGGTGGACAACGCTCATGCCATCATCTGACAGAATGTAGACGATAGTCTGGTAGTAGGTCTGGTCGAACTCTCGCTGCTGCTCGTAGACCTGGTACTCTGGTGCCCAACGGAACCCCAGATAAGTTACCATGTCTCTCAGCATCCCCGGATAACCGGCGGTGCTCTCACAACGAGTCATCCGAACCACCTGCGGGTAGAACATGAGATCCATCTGCAGATGATTGGGGAAGTTTTGATTAGACGCCGGTAGCAGAATTGAAGTGGAAAGCAACAACAAGGTTTCAACGGACGAAAAGGATGTTGAGAAGAACAGGATATCAAAGCAACATCGGGAAACACGAGACCAAAAACTCCTGAGGTACTACGGAAAACCCATCCGGGCTTCTAAAGGATCAATATCTACTGCGTAAGGAATAGAGGAACCTCCATTCCTATGGTCTAGTAGATATAACTATCCTAGAGAAACCAGGATTCGTGAAAACCTAACTTGAAAGTTTGGGTGAGAAGAGAAAACAACGTTGCACTTCCTTACCAGAAAAGGGTGGGTGGGTGGGGAAAGAAGAAAAATGGCAGAATTCCTACTCTCACGTTTCATTTTTCCTATATAGCTACAAAATAGTTTCTAGACTCAACTGCGACCAGTAAAAGGGATCCTACAGGCAGACAGGCTCTGATACCATTTGTCGCACCCGGACTTCTAAAGGATACTCGCCGTTCCGTTGAACAGTAGTAGATTGGATTACGGGGCTTACCGGCACCCGCGTCCTCTTACGAGTAGGCCAACACACGTATGTGTGACAACCAACCCCTATCTGTTCAGCGTCGACGTAAACTATCCCATAGAAATCAGGACACTACCATTACATCAATGGCGTTAAACGAAATGATAACACAACATGTCTCTAAGACACAAAAGATGGAAATAAGTTGCAAATAGCTCTCACTAGAGCAGAGATAGCAAATACAATCATCCAGAGGACACATGTCCCAACATAACATCATTACTGTCGCACCCGGACTTCTAAAGGATACTCGCCGTTCCGTTGAACAGTAGCAGGTTGGATTACGGGGCTTACCGGCACCCGCGTCCTCTTACGAGTAGGCCAACACACGTATGTGTGACAACCAACCCCTATCTGTTCAGCGTCGACGTAAACTATCCCATAGAAATCAGGACACTTCCATTGACGTACTTCAAACCATACACACATGGTACGTCAACGGCGTTGAACAACTGATATCACAACAGATCTCTACGACACAAAAGATTGAATTAAGTTGCAAATGGCTCTCATTAGAACAGAGATAGCAAATACAATCATCCAGAGGACACATGTCCCAACAATTCATCATTACATCACAGCGGAAGCATTCAACATGTCTGAGTACAGACAAGAACCAAATAGGCCTAAGAGGCCGGAAACGAAAAGACGGAGCCCATCCACAAAGTCTTGGATCCTGCCCGGGTCCGCTATCTACTCGTCAGCAGTCTCGTCATACTCCACGTAGTTGCCACCATGTAGATCCTCGGAAACGTCGGTCTGCGGAAACCACAGCCCCAAAGGGGTCAGTACATAAACGTACTGGCAAGCAAGACTCACAATTCACCAAAGTGTAACCCGTCAACACCAAGCACAGATGCCTTGGGTTCAACGGAGGAAAGGGGATATAAAAGATGCTGCAACTGGCTGCGCTAACCAACTACAGAGATTCTACCACTTCCGGCTAACAGAAAGGAGATAAGATCGAGTATTGTAACCAACTGAAAGATAACTTCAAACAAACCCATCCTGGATCTCGCCCCTTATCCAAAGAAGCAATCCGAGGATAACTCACACAGTTGAAATAATGATGGTTCAGATTATTGTGTCAATAAGCCTATTACTAGTCAAGTTGTTAAGCATTGGGTGTAAGGTTGTTAATCATTAGGTTTAAGTTGTCCTGGGTACTTGTTAGCCAGTACTTTCACCAAGTAGTCCATAACCGCGGAAAACACGGCTTCTCGAGAAGATTATCCCTGCAGGGTTGCACCAATTTGGCCGTACACGCAAGAATATCCCGCCAGACGGGAATCAAACCCACCAAGCGAGGTACTCTACACAACTCGACTCTTCTTCGCATCAAGCCCAAAGAACCTTGGGCGCACGGCTAATCGAGCCCAGAAGAAAATGGACCCTCATAGCACTCTAAGAACGTGTCCCCCTATATGCCGACTACAAAAGTTCCACCCTGGCCTGGGCTCGCAAAAACATGCATGCGGCAAATGGAAAACACGAACTAAATGAGGCGATTTGGACGAGATGCGAATCGAATCAAATTGAGGGGGGCGCCCATACTCGCTTCCCACATGCGGTTAGTGCGCTCATCATGGATCAGTAGACAAGACCCTTTTCCTATTAGGGTCGACACTAGCAGGCCTCAAAACCACACAGGGCCTCCTGCCGGTGCCTTATCATCAAATTTATTATTGATAATAACATTAGCATGATTGATTGATTAAACATCGAGCCCCCAGAACATAATGGAATATAGTAACAGAAAGTAACGGGTAACAGACTCGAGCAAAAGCAACCTAAGCATGCTAGTAAGACACTGGCTCAACCAAAGGGGTGATAGGAGGGGAGGTGAGGAAATATCAAGGTTAAGGGGTTCATGTGATGGGTTCGTAACAGAAACAACTACTACTAGGGCTAGCAGAAAAGAACAACGGAAAGTATCGGTAACCAAGGTTGAAAGGAACACAGTGGTTCATGTGAGTGATAACTTGCCTGCAAACCCATTAGCCTGGTACTGAGCTAACTCCTTAGAAGGGGTGTCGTAAGTATCGTCGGTCTCAACGTCGTCGTTTATCCGAGAAGAAGCAAACAAACAAGGCAGAAATTTAAACAATCATTAACATGGTATTGTGCACAATCAAGATGATGCATGACAAGTTAATGGTTGCATCAAAATAAACTAGATAACATAATAACACAATTTAAATGGACCCATATGCAATTGAATTGCATATGGCAAGAGTCCATGAGTTAAGTGGAAACAAATGATCTACAATTTAATTATTATGTGAAAGTGGTTAGCATGATGCATGCATGATGGTAACAACAAAATAACAACAAATAACAATGATAGATGCAAGTGATAAAAAGGATTGGAACAAGTTTTGGAAATCATTTAGTAAGTTTAGAAATTTTGGGTTACTTAAACATGTCACACAAACAATTATTGTTTTCATCAAGTTAAATTGTTCAAAATAGATAACAAAGTTCATATTTGATAAGAACACACAATTTTAGGTGGATTGCATGTTTCACTTGTTGAAAAAGGATTTCAAATGATTTATTTATGAATTAAACAAGTTTAAGCAAGAATTAAATGAATTTAATTCAAACATGAACTTATTTGAATTTTTATTTGTGCAAAACATTAAGTGAGATTCATATTTGAAAATGTTATGCTTTTATGGTTTGAAAACATATTTTATATATCCCAAAAGAATTTGTTTTGATCAAGTTATACATTTAGCAATATTAAATGATTTAAACAAGGTTTATATCACTTAACCAATTTTAATTATTCAAAACATGAAACAAATTTTATATTTGAAAAGGTGGTTTAATTTTGCATGGAAAACATATTTTATTTGTGGAAATTGGATTTAAGATGAGCAAGTTATTATTTTGGCAATTTTAAATGCAATAATTAAGAAACAGTTGTTTTCAGCAATTTAAATTATTCAAAACAGCAAACAAAATTTATATTTGGAAAGTACATCAAATTTTTGGATTACATGTTTCAAGTATTGAAATTGGAATTAGGATGAATTTATTATGACTTAAACAATATTAAACAAGTTTTAATTGAATTTAGAACAAGTTTGAATATTAATTGAATTTTATTTAGTCAAAACATAAATTCAAATTCACATTTGCAAAGTTCACACTTTGGTGGTTTGAAAACATAGTTTGCATGTTCAAAAATATTTTATTTTGAGCAAGTTAAGATTTTATCAATTTTAATTGAATTAAACAAGATTTAAATTGTTTAGGCAATTTAAATTATTCAAACAATGAAACAAATTTTATATTTGAATAGGTCATTCAAAATGGTATGAAAAACATATTTTATTTGCATTATTTGGAATTAGTATGAATTATTTATGAATTATTGCAATTCACATTTGAATTATTCAAATTTGAATTTTAAATGCATTTGGAGTTTTCAAAACAGTGAACAAATGGCATAGTTGGATAGATCTATTAATTTGGAACAGAAAACATGTATAACTTTTATTTTTTAGAGTTATAGATTAAGAGTTATTAAAGATTTAGTTTTGTGTTTAATTCTGCCTTTTAATTGATTTATGAAATAACAGAAAAAGTGTTAAACAATTTGTTACCGCACAGCACCCTAGCCGCGGCCACTGTGCGTGGGCCACGGGCCCTGGCGTGCTGGCGTGGCCAAGGAGAGGCTGACAGGGGGCGGACAGGTGGGGTCACGCGCGCGCTGCGGGATAAATCCCGAAAAAAAGGTTGCAGCACCGGGGGTTCGAACCCGGGCCGCTGCGCACTAGCGAACGGAACCAACCACTGCGTTGCTACGGAGTTCTTGTCAGTTAACAGCAGACAGACAAGGTGAGCTTCAGTAACGCTATCTGAAACTTTCGGTGCAGAACTGAAACCAACCACGGTGAACGATGGCCGGCGACGAGAATCCGCAGTGCATCGCTGCAGTGCTTCGCGGTGGTGCCAAACGAACGGTTGCGTGTGCGGGTGCGAGGGAGACAGGGGGAAGGGGGAAGGGTGGCGCTCACCCAGCTGTAGGCGTTGAAGAGCTCGGGGCGGCCAACGGAGACGCCGTCGTCGGCAGCTCAACGCCGCGGTCTCCCTGGAGGCTCCCATCGCCCGGCGAGGAAGCGCGGGGGTGGAAGGAACCACCACGGTTCCATCCCCGCGGGTGGCTCGGCCTGAGGAGGTCCGTGGTGGCCGTGGCGGCGTTTCTCTGACGGCGGTTAGGTGGCGGTGCAGTGGTTCAGAGAATCTTCGCCGGCGGCAGAGACAGAGATGGCGGCGCGCATCCGGCAGGTCTCTGGGGGTGACGAGAGGTCGAGGGCGTAGCTGGAGTAGTGGTGATTCCGTTCCCCGCGCTAGCTCACGCCTCGAGGCAACGAAAGCGACGATCGCCGGAGTTTTACAGAGAGGTGGCGACGGGGTTCAGTACCGAGAGCTGATGCAAGCAGTGAGAGGAAAAAAATTCGGCGGCGGCGAGGGGTAGCTAGGGTCTAGGGTTCGAGTCTAGGGCAGAGGGAGTAGGTTAGTTATAGGGAGAGGGGCTTGTACGGCGGCAATCGGAGAGGAGGGTGGAGAGATCGGGTGGCAGGAAAGCGTTCGTACGCAGGTGACATCAGCTCGAGGTGGAAGACAGCGACAGCGCTGGAGGGGTACTGGGCCAGGTGAGGTTAGCTAGTGGGCTGGGTTGGGGTTAGGTAGCTGCCTCCTTTTCTCTTTTTGTTAATTCTGTTTCTTTTTTTTTTGTAGCAACTAGAAAAGGAAATAGATTGGGGTTTTTAGTGTTAGGAAAAATTCATAGAAAAATAGGGTGTGCTCCTGGTGTTAATTACAACCAATTAACAAGTTTGAATTTCCAAAAGATTTGAATTTGTGGTGCTGTTTGGAAATAAGCCAAATTGAAATGAGTTTCTTTATTAGTTGAACATTAACAAAACCACACTTTTAAATAGGGTGACCCCTATGATTAATTGGAAACAAAGAGTAAATAATGTTTTGGTTATTATTTTTTATAATTTCAAATTGGGTTCTGTTTGAAACACCTTTGGTTTGAATTGAGCAATTTAGAAATTAATAGATTAATATTGAAAACAAGGATTTAAATAGGGGAACCCTATTGATTAAAGTGATTAAATTACTTGTTTGGCTTGTTAAAGTTTATAAGTTCAAAAGTGTTCTGTTTGATGCATTTGATTTGAATTTGAAAGTGATTTGAAGTAATTTATTGAATTAATTGTTTGATTAAACCCAACAACTTAAGGAGTGATCAACATGAAATAAAATGGAACAATTTGGTTGTTTTCACTTGTTATTTTTATTCCAAAAGTTGTAACAGAACAAGTATGAAAACAAAGAAGTTGAAATTGTTTGATTTTCATTATGAAAACAAAGAATAACAGATGCAAAACAAAATAAACAAATGCAACAATATGATGACATGATGCAATACTTTAATAACAAGAAATCAAACATTCTAAATGGTAGGTTTTCATACTTGGGCTGTTACAAAACTTCCCCCCTTGAAGGAATCGCGCCCCGAGATTCCTACTGAGAAAAGAAAAGGTCCGGATACTTCTTGGGAAGATCCACTTGAGCTGTGACACGTGAAACACATCGTGCACCTTGGATAGACGTCAGGGAATTAGCAAACCACCGGAACATTTTCAAGTAAAGGGAGAGGTTTTTGTATCGAGGGTGTATAGCTGGATAGAATTTGATGCATTTGGAGAATAGACTATCTGTAATAAGGTTGGAACAGAGTTATTGATATGAATGCAACACCAAGAATGACATCAATGTCAGAATCAGCAACATGAGAGAAGCGAGGAATATGTGGCCTCCCATTAGAATTGGATTGTTCTTACTTATGTTGGAAGTCAACAGTTGAGATTCCGGAGAGTGAACGGTGATTTGATTGCTTAGTGGAACCAGAATTAGGTAGTTTGTTGTGGCAAGGATTTTTTTGACACAAAGGAATGTGATGCTCCGGTATGAAACAACACTTTAGCTGGAATAGAGTTTAGCAGATGAACGGGGAAACTTTGATTAGACGCCGGTAGAAGAATTGAAGTGGAACAACAACAAGATTTCAACAGATGAAATTGAAATGTTTAGGAGTACAGGATATTGAAGCAACATCTGGAAAACGAGACCAAACACCTGAGGTACTACGGAGAACCCAAAACACGTGAAATCCTAACTTGAAAGTTTAGATGAGAAGGGAGAAAATCAACGTTGCACTTCCTTACCAGATAAGGGAGGGAGGGTGGGGAAAAGAAGAAAAAGAACAGAATTCCTACTCTCACGTTTCATTTTTCCTATATAGCTACAAAATAGTTTCTAGACTCAACTGCGACCAGTAAAAAGGGATCCTACAGGCAGACAGGCTCTGATACCATTTGTCGCACCCGGACTTCTAAAGGATACTCGTCGTTCCGTTGAACAGTAGCAGGTTGGATTACGGGGCTTACCGGCACCCGCGTCCTCTTACGAGTAGGCCAACACACGTATGTGTGACAACCAACCTCTATCTGTTCAGCGTCGACGTAAACTATCCCATAGAAATCAGGACACTTCCATTGACGTACTTCAAACCATACACACATGGTACGTCAACGGCGTTGAACAACTGATATCACAACAGATCTCTACGACACAAAAGATTGAATTAAGTTGCAAATGGCTCTCATTAGAGCAGAGATAGCAAATACAATCATCCAGAGGACACATGTCCCAACAATTCATCATTACATCACAGCGGAAGCATTCAACATGTCTGAGTACAGACAAGAACCAAATAGGCCTAAGAGGCCGAAAACGAAAAGACGGAGCCCATCCACGAAGTCTCGGATCCTGCCCGGGTCCGCTATCTACTCGTCAGCAGTCTCGTCATACTCCACGTAGTTGCCACCATGTAGATCCTCGGAAACGTCGGTCTGCGGAAACCACAGCCCCAAAGGGGTCAGTACATAAACGTACTGGCAAGCAAGACTCACAATTCACCAAAGTGTAACCCGTCAACACCAAGCACAGATGCCTTGGGTTCAACGGAGGAAAGGGGATATAAAAGATGCTGCAACTGGCTGCGCTAACCAACTACAGAGATTCTACCACTTCCGGCTAACAGAAAGGAGATAAGATCGAGTATTGTAACCAACTGAAAGATAACTTCAAACAAACCCATCCTGGATCTCGCCCCTTATCCAAAGAAGCAATCCGAGGATAACTCACACAGTTGAAATAATGATGGTTCAGATTATTGTGTCAATAAGCCTATTACTAGTCAAGTTGTTAAGCATTGGGTGTAAGGTTGTTAATCATTAGGTTTAAGTTGTCCTGGGTACTTGTTAGCCAGTACTTTCACCAAGTAGTCCATAACCGCAAAAAACACGGCTTCTCGAGAAGATTATCCCTGCAGGGTTGCACCAATTTGGCCGTACACACAAGAATATCCCGCCAGACGGGAATCAAACCCACCAAGCGAGGTACTCTACACAACTCGACTCTTCTTCGCATCAAGCCCAAAGAACCTTGGGCGCACGGCTAATCGAGCCCAGAAGAAAATGGACCCTCATAGCACTCTAAGAACGTGTCCCCCTATATGCCGACTACAAAAGTTCCACCCTGGCCTGGGCTCGCAAAAACATGCATGCGGCAAATGGAAAACACGAACTAAATGAGGCGATTTGGACGAGATGCGAATCGAATCAAATTGAGGGGGGCGCCCATACTCGCTTCCCACATGCGGTTAGTGTGCTCATCATGGATCAGTAGACAAGACCCTTTTCCTATTAGGGTCGACACTAGCAGGCCTCAAAACCACACAGGGCCTCCTGCCGGTGCCTTATCATCAAATTTATTATTGATAATAACATTAGCATGATTGATTGATTAAACATCGAGCCCCCAGAACATAATGGCATATAGTAACAGAAAGTAACGGGTAACAGACTCGAGCAAAAGCAACCTAATCATGCTAGTAAGACACTGGCTCAACCAAAGGGGTGATAGGAGGGGAGGTGAGGAAATATCAAGGTTAAGGGGTTCATGTGATGGGTTCGTAACAGAAACAACTACTACTAGGGCTAGCAGAAAAGAACAACGGAAAGTATCGGTAACCAAGGTTGAAAGGAACACAGTGGTTCATGTGAGTGATAACTTGCCTGCAAACCCAGTAGCCTGGTACTGAGCTAACTCCTTAGAAGGGGTGTCGTAAGTATCGTCGGTCTCAACGTCGTCGTTTATCCGAGAAGAAGCAAACAAACAAGGCAGAAATATAAACAATCATTAACATGGTATTGTGCACAATCAAGATGATGCATGACAAGTTAATGGTTGCATCAAAATAAACTAGATAACATAATAACACAATTTAAATGGACCCATATGCAATTGGATTGCATATGGCAAGAGTCCATGAGTTAAGTGGAAACAAATGATCTACAATTTAATTATTATGTGAAAGTGGTTAGCATGATGCATGCATGATGGTAACAACAAAATAACAACAAATAACAATGATAGATGCAAGTGATAAAAAGGATTGGAACAAGTTTTGGAAATCATTTAGTAAGTTTAGAAATTTTGGGTTACTTAAACATGTCACACAAACAATTATTGTTTTCATCAAGTTAAATTGTTCAAAATAGATAACAAAGTTCATATTTGATAAGAACACACAATTTTAGGTGGATTGCATGTTTCACTTGTTGAAAAAGGATTTCAAATGATTTATTTATGAATTAAACAAGTTTAAGCAAGAATTAAATGAATTTAATTCAAACATGAACTTATTTGAATTTTTATTTGTGCAAAACATTAAGTGAGATTCATATTTGAAAATGTTATGCTTTTATGGTTTGAAAACATATTTTATATATCCCAAAAGAATTTGTTTTGATCAAGTTATACATTTAGCAATATTAAATGATTTAAACAAGGTTTATATCACTTAACCAATTTTAATTATTCAAAACATGAAACAAATTTTATATTTGAAAAGGTGGTTTAATTTTGCATGGAAAACATATTTTATTTGTGGAAATTGGATTTAAGATGAGCAAGTTATTATTTTGGCAATTTTAAATGCAATAATTAAGAAACAGTTGTTTTCAGCAATTTAAATTATTCAAAACAGCAAACAAAATTTATATTTGGAAAGTACATCAAATTTTTGGATTACATGTTTCAAGTATTGAAATTGGAATTAGGATGAATTTATTATGACTTAAACAATATTAAACAAGTTTTAATTGAATTTAGAACAAGTTTGAATATTAATTGAATTTTATTTAGTCAAAACATAAATTCAAATTCACATTTGCAAAGTTCACACTTTGGTGGTTTGAAAACATAGTTTGCATGTTCAAAAATATTTTATTTTGAGCAAGTTAAGATTTTATCAATTTTAATTGAATTAAACAAGATTTAAATTGTTTAGGCAATGTAAATTATTCAAACAATGAAACAAATTTTATATTTGAATAGGTCATTCAAAATGGTATGAAAAACATATTTTATTTGCATTATTTGGAATTAGTATGAATTATTTATGAATTATTGCAATTCACATTTGAATTATTCAAATTTGAATTTTAAATGCATTTGGAGTTTTCAAAACAGTGAACAAATGGCATAGTTGGATAGATCTATTAATTTGGAACAGAAAACATGTATAACTTTTATTTTTTAGAGTTATAGATTAAGAGTTATTAAAGATTTAGTTTTGTGTTTAATTCTGCCTTTTAATTGATTTATGAAATAACAGAAAAAGTGTTAAACAATTTGTTACCGCACAGCACCCTAGCCGCGGCCACTGTGCGTGGGCCACGGGCCCTGGCGTGCTGGCGTGGCCAAGGAGAGGCTGACAGGGGGCGGACAGGTGGGGTCACGCGCGCGCTGCGGGATAAATCCCGAAAAAAAGGTTGCAGCACCGGGGGTTCGAACCCGGGCCGCTGCGCACTAGCGAACGGAACCAACCACTGCGTTGCTACGGAGTTCTTGTCAGTTAACAGCAGACAGACAAGGTGAGCTTCAGTAACGCTATCTGAAACTTTCGGTGCAGAACTGAAACCAACCACGGTGAACGATGGCCGGCGACGAGAATCCGCAGTGCATCGCTGCAGTGCTTCGCGGTGGTGCCAAACGAACGGTTGCGTGTGCGGGTGCGAGGGAGACAGGGGGAAGGGGGAAGGGTGGCGCTCACCCAGCTGTAGGCGTTGAAGAGCTCGGGGCGGCCAACGGAGACGCCGTCGTCGGCAGCTCAACGCCGCGGTCTCCCTGGAGGCTCCCATCGCCCGGCGAGGAAGCGCGGGGGTGGAACGAACCACCACGGTTCCATCCCCGCGGGTGGCTCGGCCTGAGGAGGTCCGTGGTGGCCGTGGCGGCGTTTCTCTGACGGCGGTTAGGTGGCGGTGCAGTGGTTCAGAGAATCTTCGCCGGCGGCAGAGACAGAGATGGCGGCGCGCATCCGGCAGGTCTCCGGGGGTGACGAGAGGTCGAGGGCGTAGCTGGAGTAGTGGTGATTCCGTTCCCCGCGCTAGCTCACGCCTCGAGGCAACGAAAGCGACGATCGCCGGAGTTTTACAGAGAGGTGGCGACGGGGTTCAGTACCGAGAGCTGATGCAAGCAGTGAGAGGAAAAAAATTCGGCGGCGGCGAGGGGTAGCTAGGGTCTAGGGTTCGAGTCTAGGGCAGAGGGAGTAGGTTAGTTATAGGGAGAGGGGCTTGTACGGCGGCAATCGGAGAGGAGGGTGGAGAGATCGGGTGGCAGGAAAGCGTTCGTACGCAGGTGACATCAGCTCGAGGTGGAAGACAGCGACAGCGCTGGAGGGGTACTGGGCCAGGTGAGGTTAGCTAGTGGGCTGGGTTGGGGTTAGGTAGCTGCCTCCTTTTCTCTTTTTGTTAATTCTGTTTCTTTTTTTTTGTAGCAACTAGAAAAGGAAATAGATTGGGGTTTTTAGTGTTAGGAAAAATTCATAGAAAAATAGGGTGTGCTCCTGGTGTTAATTACAACCAATTAACAAGTTTGAATTTCCAAAAGATTTGAATTTGTGGTGCTGTTTGGAAATAAGCCAAATTGAAATGAGTTTCTTTATTAGTTGAACATTAACAAAACCACACTTTTAAATAGGGTGACCCCTATGATTAATTGGAAACAAAGAGTAAATAATGTTTTGGTTATTATTTTTTATAATTTCAAATTGGGTTCTGTTTGAAACACCTTTGGTTTGAATTGAGCAATTTAGAAATTAATAGATTAATATTGAAAACAAGGATTTAAATAGGGGAACCCTATTGATTAAAGTGATTAAATTAGTTGTTTGGCTTGTTAAAGTTTATAAGTTCAAAAGTGTTCTGTTTGATGCATTTGATTTGAATTTGAAAGTGATTTGAAGTAATTTATTGAATTAATTGTTTGATTAAACCCAACAACTTAAGGAGTGATCAACATGAAATAAAATGGAACAATTTGGTTGTTTTCACTTGTTATTTTTATTCCAAAAGTTGTAACAGAACAAGTATGAAAACAAAGCAGTTGAAATTGTTTGATTTTCATTATGAAAACAAAGAATAACAGATGCAAAACAAAATAAACAAATGCAACAATATGATGACATGATGCAATACTTTAATAACAAGAAATCAAACATTCTAAATGGTAGGTTTTCATACTTGGGCTGTTACAAAACTTCCCCCCTTGAAGGAATCGCGCCCCGAGATTCCTACTGAGAAAAGAAAAGGTCCGGATACTTCTTGGGGTGATAGGAAAGTATCGGTAACCAATGTTGAAAGGAACACAATGGTTCATGTGAGTGATAACTTGCCTGCAAACTCAGCAGCCTGGTACTGAGCTAGATCCTCAGAAGGGGTGTCGTAAGTATCGTCTGTCTCAACGTCGTCGTCTATCCGAGAAGAAGCGAACAAACAATGCGGAAATATCAACAATCAATATCATGGCATAGTGCACAATCATGGGATGATGCATGTCAAGTTAAATGGATGCATCAAAATAAACTAGTGGACTTGGTAAATCAATTTAAATGGACCCATATGCAATTTTGAGTTGCATATGAGAAGCCCATGAATTTTGGTTGAAACAATTGTTTTCCAATTATCCAACAGGTGAAAGTGGATTAGTATGGTGCATGGATGAGGAAAACAACAAAATAACAACAATAGAACCAATTGGAATTAAGATTTACCAATTTAGAATTTTATTTATTAAGTTAGGGATTTTTTGTTCCTTAAAGGGATTACACAAATAGTTGTTGTTTTCACCAATTTAAATTGTGCAAAATAATTAACAAAATTCATATTTGAAAATAATACAAAATTTTAGTTGGATTACATGTTTCAAATATTGAAAAAGGAGTTAGGATGAATTTATTATGAATTAAACAAGATTAAACAAATTTTAAATCAATTTAAAACAAGCATGAATTTTATTTGTTCAAAACATAAATTCAAATTCATACTCGAAAAGTTTATACTTTTCTAGTTTGAAAACATATTTTGCATGTTCAAAAATAATTTAATTTGAGCAAGTTATGATTTTATCAAATTTAAATGATTTAAACAAGGTTTAAATTATTTAAGCAATTTTAATTATTCAAACCATGAAACAAAATTTATATTTGAATAGGTGATTTGAAATAGCATGGAAAACATATTTTATTTGCATTATTTGGATTAAGTATGAATTAGTTATGGATTTTATCAAATTACAAATGAATTGTTTGAATTCAAATTTGAAATGCATTTGGAAAAGTTAATTTGGATAGACAAGTTAATTTGGATCAGCAAACATATTTTACTTTTATTTATTGGATTTATAAAATGAAAGTTATTAACAATTTTATTCTGAGGACCAATCTGCAATTTAAAAGGACTTTGATTTAAAACAGAAAACGTTAAAAACTTTTTATACGCATTGCTAGCTAACCCAGGGCACTGCCACTAGGCCCTGGGCCAGCGTGGCATGCACGCGTGGCAGCGGTGCCTCACAGCGGCTGACAGGGGGGCCACCCTGTCAGCGCACGGTGCAAAAACTTGGTTTTTAATCGCGGAGGCCAGGGTTCGAACCCGTGACCTGCCCGCGCGCGAACGCTGAGCGCAACCACTGCGCTGCTCGATCTCTCTTGTCAGTAAGGGGGCTGCAGCTAGGTTGAGGTTCAGTTAGGTTAACTGAATCTCAAACGCGCGCGCGCTAACTGAACTCTGACAGAGAAAAACGACGGCGTAACGACGGCGAGCAACACGGCGATGCTAGATGTTGTGGTGGCGCGTTGGTGTTGGACTCGTGTGCGCGGTGTGCAGAAAGGGCAGAGAGGAGGGAGGAGAGGCACGGTGGCATGCTCACCGGCGGCTGTAATCGCTGCAGAGGCCCGAGGTAGCGCGGCTGCCGGCGACGGCGAGGACCGCGGCGTCGATCCGGGCAGCAGATGGCGTCGGGGAAGTGTCGTCGAGGAAGGGGAACGCACGGCGGTGCGATTCCAGCTGTCAGACAGGGAGGAGGAGGTGCATGGCGGCGGTGGTCGTGGTAGGTTCAGAGGGCGGCGCTCCGGTGAGTTTAGGTGGTTGCAGAGAGAGAGATTCTGGCGAGAGGGAGAGGGGAACGGCGGCGCGAGCTCGAGGGAAGATGGAGTAGCTAGGCTAGGGCTGCGGCGCGGCCTAGGGCTAGCTTTATAGGGGGCTACAGGCGCGCGCGGCCGTCCACTGCTGCTCGCGGCGACGTGGCGGTGGTGGATGACCGGCCGTACACGAAACAGAAAGGGGGATGAGATCGAACCGGTACCGGGCCAGCGCGGGGAGGAAAAAGGGCTGGGCCCGCGCGGGGAGAAGGGAAAAGTGGGCTGGGCGCAGCCCACTGCCCCTGGCGCTCGTTTTTTTTTAAAAAAAAATTCTCCTCTGTTTTTTTTTTGCAGGAATTGGAAATGGGAGAAAAAGGTAGGTTTTTGAGTTGAAAAAAATTAGGGAAAATTCTTGTGAGTTAATTAGGTCAACATCCACCATTTGACAACTTTGGTTTTTCAAATGTTCAATTTTTATTTGATGTTTGCAAATTGGTTTAAATTTGAAGAATTTGATAATTAAGTGATTAATATTGAAAACAACAATTTTAATAGGGTGAACCCTATTATTTAATTAGAACACATGTGATTAGAATTGTTTGGTACTTTCATAATTTTCAAATTAGGTGATGTTTGATGATTTGACTTGCATTTGAATGCAATTTGGAATTAATGGATTGATTAAAAGCCACCATTTTAAAAGTTGATCATTATGGAATAATTGGAAACAAACATTCTAGGGGTATTTTCATACTTGGGATGCTACAAAACGCCCCCCCTTGAAGGAATCGCGCCCCGAGATTCCTTACGGAGAAGAGAAAAGGTCTGGATACTTCTTGCGAAGATCCTCTTCGGTCTCCCACGTTGCCTCTTTATCGGAATGATGCGACCACTGCACTTTCAAGAACTTGGTGCTCTTCTTGCGAGTCTTACGCTCGGTTTCATCGAGAATTCGAATAGGGTGCTCCTCATAAGAGAGATCATCTTGTAGTTCAATGGAATCATGATCAACTGCACGATCTGGATCTTTGAAACACCTCTTGAGCTGTGACACATGAAACACATCGTGCACCTTGGATAGTTTTTTTTTAGTTCAAGACGATAAGCATTTTCTGCACGCCTTGAGAGAATGTTGAAAGGACCAATGTATCTTGGTGCAAGCTTTCCTTTCACACCAAAACGATGAGTGCCTCTGAGGGGAGTTACACGGAGATATGCCTTGTCACCAGGTGCATAGATCATATCCCTGTGCTTGCTGTCATAATAGCTTTTCTGACGAGACTGAGCAATCTTGAGATTGTCACGAATGACGCGAACTTTCTCTTCGGCTTCCTTGACAATGTCAGGGCCTAAGAGTGAACGTTCACCAGCTCCAGACCAATTGATTGGACTCCTGCATCTGCGGCCATAGAGTGCTTCAAATGGTGCCATGCCTAGGCTTGCCTGGAAACTGTTGTTGTAGGAGAATTCAGCATATGGAAGGCAATCCTCCCATTTCATGCCAAAGGAGAGACCACATGCTCTGAGCATATCCTCGAGAATCTGATTGACTCTTTCGACTTGCCCCTGAGACTGAGGGTGATAAGCTGTGCTGAACAGAAGTTTGGTGCACAATGCTTCTTGGAAGCTTTTCCAGAAATGAGAAGTGAATATGCTTCCACGGTCTGAGCTTATTTCCAATGGAACACCATGAAGGGGAACAATCTTTGTTGTGTAGAGCTCTGCTAACTGGCTAGCTGAGATTGTTTCTTTGACAGCAAAGAAGTGAGCTACCTTAGTGAGACGATCAATAACAACGAAGATTGCATCGTTGCCCCTCTTGGACTTTGGAAAACCAGTGACGAAGTCCATTTCAATCATGTCCCACTTCCACTCAGGAATTTTCAGAGGTTGGAGTAGACCTGCTGTTTTCTAATGGACTGCCTTAACACGTTGACAAACGTCGCATTCAGAAACGTATTGAGCAATTTCACGTTTCATGCCAGGCCACCAATACAGAGTCTTGAGATCCTGGTACATCTTTGTACTTCCAGGGTGGATGGAGAGAGCTGTTTCATGAGCCTCCTTGAGAATGACATCTTTGAGACTTTGAATCTGAGGAACTGCAATGCGTCCTTCGAAGAACACAGTTCCCTTGTCATCAATTGAGAAGGACTTGAATTTATCATTGCCTTCTTTGATCTGCTCTACAATCTTCTTGATTTCAGCATCACGAAGTTGTTCAGAACGAATCTTGTCCTCGAGAGTTGGACTAGCTGTCAAGCTTGCAAGATATCCTTGAGGAACAAGACCAAGGTTCAGCTTCTGGAATTCTTCATGAAGTGGAGGTTGGCTTTCCATGATCATGAGATTATTGCAATATGACTTGCGACTGAGAGCATCGGCCATAACATTAGCCTTGCCTGGAGTGTAAGAAATGGTGAGATCAAAGTCTTTAATCTTTTCAATCCATCTCCTTTGCCTGAGGTTTAGATCTGGTTGAGTGAAGATGTATTTCAGACTCTTATGATCGGAAAAGATTTCAGTGCGGTTACCCAACAAGTATTGTCTCCATTTCTTGAGGGCAAACACAACTGCTGCAAGTTCAAGATCATGTGTGGGATAGTTTTGCTCATGTGGGTTCAACTGACGTGAAGCATAAGCCACAACTTGACGTTCTTGCATAAGAACTGCACCTAGACCTTGGAGAGATGCATCGCAGAAAATCTGGAAAGGTTTGGTAGTATCTGGGCCAACCAGAACTGGGGTGGAAGTGAGTTTAGTCTTCAAGAGATTGAAACTCTCATCACATTGTGGAGACCAAACGAACTTCTTGTCCTTCTTTGTGAGATCAGTGAGAGGTTTGGCAATCTTGGAGAAGTTTTGGACGAAACGACGGCAATAGCTAGCCAAGCCAAGAAAGCTTCTTACTTGCTTTACCGTCTTAGGAGGTTTCCAATCAACAATTGCCTTAACCTTTTCTGGGTCAATGGCTATGCCTCTGGCAGAGATGATATGACCAAGGTAGGCAACTTCTGGAATCCAGAACTCACATTTGGAGAATTTGGCATATAGACGATGCTCGCGAAGTTTCATGACAGTGAGACGAAGATGTTCTCCATGCTCTTCCTCAGATTTTGAGTAGACCAGAATGTCATCGAGATATACCACAACGAACTTGTCGAGGTATTCATGAAAGACAGAATTCATGAGTCTAGAGAATGTCGCCGGTGCATTGGTTAGACCAAAAGACATGACGGTGTATTCATATAGACCGTACCGAGTGGTGAAAGCTGTTTTTGGAATATCTTCCTTTCTGATCTTTATTTGATGGTAACCCATCCTCAAGTCCAACTTTGAGAATATTGAGGCTCCAGCAAGTTGATCAAAAAGATCATCGATACGAGGAATTGGATACTTGTTTTTGATGGTTTTCTCGTTGAGAGGACGATAGTCAACCACGAGTCTCTTTGTTTGATCCTTCTTGGCTACGAAGAGAGTTGGGCAACCCCAAGCGGAGGAACTAGGCTGAATGTAACCTTTCTCCATGTACATATCGATTTGCTCCTTCAACAATTTCAGTTCAGGAGGAGCTATCTTGTATGGATGCTTAGAGATTGGAGCAGTACCTGGCTCAAGCTCGATCACGAACTCAACTGCTCTGTCCGGAGGCATCCCTGGCAACTCTTCTGGAAAGACGTCAGGGAATTCACAAACCACCGGAACATTTTCAAGTAGAGGTAGAGGTTTTGCATCGAGTGTGTATAGCTGAACAGAACTTTATTCATTTGGAGAATAGACTATCTGGCCAGAAGGGTGGCCAGAAGGGTGGAACAGAGTTTTCAGGGTCTTCTTGTAAACAGAAAATTTAATAAAAAATATATTTGAATTCCTCATCAAATTTTACATCTCACCATGTTTTATTTTGGTGAATTTGAAGAATAGCTTTAAAATTATGCTAAAGCATGTTTTATAAAAGTACACACTCCAATTATGTGGATAACCTAGTGTGTGTTTCAAAATTAAATAATTTTGATACAAATCTTATAAAAAACAACTTATACATCTACTTAGTAATGTTTTTTTATGTTTTATAGATAAATCACCAACCATTGGTTATTATACCAAATCATGCCACATGATTTTGATTGATGAAAAGAATTGTTTTCTATTATGTAATTTTGTTATCCTCACAATTCCCACACTTAGCCATTTTTGGTTCACTATCTTATTAGGTGTGTATAATTCATGTTTTTGATTTTAGGTACATGATCAAGTGGAAAACATGTGTGGCTTTGAAATCTTATTTGTTTGTTTTCCACTAGGTTCCAAATGGGGATATTATCTCATGTTTGTTTAAGAACATGTAATACTTTACATGGTTATGTGCATATGAATCTTTGTTGTTATCTAGTAGTCTTGTGTATGAAAAGGATTTGGAAAACAAGGTATTAAGCTTGTTTTCATCTACCTCCACATATCAGGACATGTGGATGCAATGACTTGTTATTATTTCATACTTGATAGTTGTTTCCATTTAAGATATTACTATGAATTCCTCATTTTCGATGGGCTTGACAAGGCATAGAAGTTATAGATCTTCTTATATTACCTAATACTTCACTGAATAATTTCTTACTGAGACAGGGTTGCTCCTTGTTGACTTCTGTTGCTTGATGTTCTTGTCTCTAGTTGTCACTAGTCTTAAGACATTGCCTTGATCCTCCGCAAGTAATATCATCTCTTGATGGTCTCTTGACTTAAGAAATTCACCACTAGAGCTGATAGGATATATGGAGTGGTTCCCAGGTACTAACTTCAGTAGTAATTTGTAGATCCTGATGAAATAAATTCATTTGATTCCATAACCATTTCATTCTTGTGGTGTATTCAATTATGATGAAGATTAACTTATTGAAACTCAGTTGTTTCAATGCTTACATGAATATTCTCTTCACAAGGTTAATCTGACCTTGTGATCAAATTATTCTTATATAACATCAAACACTTGGATTTCAACATGTTGCTTGTTTTCTTCCTTATCTTGGTTTCTTCCTTACTTATAAGTGGTTCAAGTTATAATGTGGTTTACTATTTTCTCCTTGTTATTCTTTTCCTTCTATGGATCATGATTTTGTATATAACAGAATGTAGGTGTAGTTTATAACATCAGTTTTCCTTATGCATATAAGAAGAATTTGTTGACAAGTTTGCAGGGCTTGCCCTCAAATTACTTTTCATATACAAATGGCTGATAGATACAAGGTTATCAAACCTTATGTTTATTTGTATATGACACTCAATTTTTAGAGCCTACAAAAGTGATTTGTTAACAAGGTTGCAAACTTGTTACCAAACTACTTCTATATAACACCAACATTGGAATACCACATTGTTTCTAGATAGTTTAATAAGAATTAATCTTGGTTAAGACTTGTGGGTATCATTTGTGCTCTATCAATCCTTTGTTATTTGCTTATGAAAGTTAAATTAGTAGTTACTAAATAATTTGGAAAGATGTGGTGTGAGTGGTTGATAACTTAAAGAGTTATTGTTTGAGAGGACATAACACCTCTATTGATGAGATGGTTCAATTGTGTATTACTCATTGGTGGAAGTATGAGTATCAATTATGTGATTTGGATACTCACCCCTCTATGGGTTGTAGATATCTAATGAATTATCCCAAGTCACTTCAATACTTGTGGTTAAGGTTGTTGAGAGTTTGTGTTTGATCACAACCAATTATGGTTTGTGTAGTCAGATGATTTTTTTAGAGATACTATATTATAAAGATCACCCCAAATGTACTCCTGACTAGATGAACTAGACCTATTTCATCATGTCTAGTGAAACTTTGGTCACTTTGCTTTGTTTAAACTTCCGCGCCAAAACTTCCCGTACTTTTAGATGCATGCTTTGCAAATGCATATATTAAATTTAGATCCTTATAACATCCGAAACACTGGGATGTTACAGTATCTCCCCCTTAACAAGAACTTCGTCCCGAAGTTCAACCTCTCTCACGTAAAGATAGGTAGAGAGAACTTATGTAGACCTTTGAATCTTCACACCAGTTTTCGTGTGTTGACCTTGGCATGTGTAGCCTCTTGTCTTGATTGTTTACCTTCCACTGTCTTGCACTGTGATCTAATACTTTGCCTATTGTTATAACAACTCTGTTTTCTTACTAGGCCTTCCTAATGGTCTTACGAAGAACACATGGTATTTCCACCACATAGTGGATACCAAGTTTTTTCTCCGATGAATAGGTATGGTTTCCTATCTCTCGCAACTTTCTGAAGAACATGGGGTATATCCACCGAGTGATGAATAACCAATAAGATTCTTCCGGTACACTTAATATTTTCAATGTTTAGGACTCCATTTGGTTCAATCTAATGGTCTCAAGAGGAATACTTCTTAAAGCAACTTGTACAACATAGTGTACATTGACTAAGACTCGATTTTTTAGTGAAAATATCTTCGAGTTTCCTCGAGTTTTAAATATTTCCTATAGGTGACTATAACCTATTCCACTGGTTACTTTCTATGGTCCTTCTATATCTTTGGGTTTCAACTTCTACATATTTCTTTCTAAGATACAACTACTCATGTGATTTTCTTGGCATCACTTGTGGTATATCTCCATGTGTAGATGAAATATGTCACCAACTCCAAATTAGATGTGGAATGTGGTCCATTCCCATCAATGGCTTCATTGACTTCTGCCTTCTTGACTTTCTAGTCTTCCAGAGCTTTGGTGGTTGCTTCAATCAGCTGAGATTTCAGACCGCTGTCATACTAATCCTATACCCTCTAGACCAGTAACATCAAGATAGAACTCAGTGTTTGCACATGCATTTTCACATCAAGTTCAATCTTTATGTACAGATCTAGTCAATCAAAGATCCAAATAAGATCCAATAAATCCCAAATGCATTTATCACTCATGCATCAAAAGCCTTTGAAATAAAAGTACTTAGAGTAAAACATCTCAAGTACCAAGGATCTTAAATCCTATACACTACAAGTAGGTATATAGTACCTTGTAATCCTATTCTACACAACCACTCTTTGCCTAGGTAAATACTCCAATTGCATGCCTTACTGCAATGGAATGAACCAAGACAAAATGATCCTATAGTAGTTGTTGTCTAACTTGATTCCATATAGGACTAAGTACCATGACAACTAAAGTCTTTCATCTTGTCTGTGATAAACTTCTCATGGCATTTGTTTATCATTCATGTTGTTGATCCCTCCTTAGGAGTAGTAATGTAGCTTCCATCAATACTTATGCCTTATCCTAATTCTATTCTATACTATAGTGACTCACCTCTAGAGTTGATAATTAAGGATTTGGTATATACCCCATAGTTACCATGGTATAATGACTCTTCATAATTCTCTAACATCCCTAATTATTGAATCCTATACTTATTCTATACTATGTTGTACTCCATCATATTCATTCATAGAATCGGGTATTCATCACTTTGACTTAATCATCTCTGCCTAAGTTAGAACTCATTTTCTCAATAAGACTAATACATGGTAGACTTATAACTTATTCATACCTAGGTATAAAGATAATAGATAAGTAGATTTACTCAAGTTGAGTAAGTGTAGCGTTCCCACATTTAAATAATGTAAGGACACCTGTGTTATTGTGCTAGTCCCTGGATCAATTGCTAGCACCACATTACAAAATGAAATATCATGCAAATGCATCAAATTCTATTACATCGCATGATCCAGTATTTACAAAATAGTATTACAACTTGCATAGTCTTAGAAGACTAGCAGAAAACTAAGATATACAGCGGAAGACATAGTACAACATTGAGCCCATCTTCTTCATGTGCCACAGGCAAATCATGTTGGCGATAGTCTCGAGATCCTAAACAAAATCCTCACTCGTGTTCAGAAACATCTGCAATATGGAATATGCAGCCACAAGGGAGTCACTACAATTTAATGTATTGGCAAGTAACACTATGGTGGATATAAATGGCAAGACTAATACTACATGCTTATTTGGCTGAGTGGAGTTTTGGCTAAGTTTGCATAAAGCTAGTTTTCTCCTATCTTTTATCATAAAACAATTTCATCTATAACAGGTATCACTGATAGAAACCAGTGAACCTTAACTAAATTAAAGAGTACCTCTGATAGAAATTAGGGTAAACTCGTACCCTTGTTCACCCATCAAAATTTTATTATGAAGTTGGCATGATGAGATTCTTCAGTCATTCCTTTTCCAGCTGCTCAAATTGTCCATGACCGGGGACACGGCTAAGATCTTAGTTTGTTGACTCTGCAGAGTTTGTGCACTTTCACCTTTAGACTCAAATCAGCCCAAACATCCTATACAACCTGAGTGCATTAAGGAAAGGAGAAGATTGAGACGAGATCTTTCAGAAGAAATTCCACCACCGTCAGGCTTGACCCGTTCCAACCTATACCCCCTACATCTGCTAGTCAAGCACTGGTGAGTTCATTCAACTTAGTTGATCAAGACAGAGCCCATATGACCAAAAGGCTGCACGGGAAGCTACTAAACTTAGAGGGACATGGTAATCTCTTTGTTCCTGGGTGGCCATCCTCAAGTGACAACCTCAAGTGGAATAACCCTTAGATAAGGGCCCTAAGGAAACACTCAACATAAACCAGTCTTACCACTTCCACCCAGGTGATTCATTAAACTTATTAGTTTTATCCTTAACATCCAAATAAAACATTTGAAGAGCATAGCAATTCCACTAAGTTCAATGTCTTCTATACTAGGAGGATATAGAAGGATGGCTACACACTACTTGGGATATTAGCATAGCATAATATAACTTAGTAAAATTTCCTATCATGCATACTACTCAAAACTCTATAATGCATATAAAAATAATAGGTAGTTAATGGTGTGTTACTTGCCTTGTTGAAGTTGGTGATGATATCACACTCTCTTCACAAAAGACCGTTGCTCTCCGTACAATCTATTCATTGAAAACACAATAACAAAATAACAATCATTCTACCAAACAATCATACAAGTGAAGAAACATACAAAGCAACAATCATGGAAGAAGGGATGTAACCAAGTTGGCTAGGACAAGGTCAAGGTTTGAGTTCAATACTTGTTAAGGAAATTCCAAGGGTTTACTTGGGATGGACTGGTTTGAGTTTGTAGTGATCAAACTTTATGGGAAACATATTTATCTAAGAAGTTCCAGGAGTTCACCAAGGTGATCTCACTATTTTAACTAAAGTATCATAATACAAAGTGTAACACTTAGTTGTTTTCATCAAAACATTTCAGTGATCTAAGTTAGTCCTTCCATTTTGTTTTAGGCTAGGTCTAGGTTCAACTAACTTCATAACAAAGGATATAACAAGTTAAAGTCTTGGTCTTTTCCATTAGGGTCAAGGGCTGGATAAAAACAACTTGTTATTCTTCAACTTGTGTGGATGGCTCCAAGTCTTCACTTGCTTTTCTTCTTGAAGATTACCTTCATGCTTCTATTGTAGTCTTGTTCCTTGGATGGATTCTTCTCTTGGTCTTGAGATATTCTTCATGTCTTATCACTAGTTGGTCCAAGGTAGGAGAGGCACAAAGTATCACTAAGTCCATTTGGAAAGAAAGGAAATAAGAAAGATAGAAAGAGAAAGGGGGTGTTCTTCTTCTTGATTTTCTTCATACACTTGTACTTCCTTGGGTTGCTTCTAGTTGTGTAGTACAAGTCTTTTCTTCAAAACTTCTTCATTGATCTTCCTTGTAGCTCTTCATGTTGCCACCAAGTTGAAAGTGTACTGCCTTCTTGTTCTTGAGTCTTGTTTTCCATTTGCTAACTTTGATGGATTCTTGAAGCAAGAATAGGGGGATGGAGGAGTAGATAGAAAACTATAGTACTAGTGTTTGAGATTTCACTACTTGGTCTCTTATATGGTTTACATACTAGGGAGTTGGTCTTGGATTCAAAATGGCCACAACAAACAATGGTAGAAAGAATAGAAACCAAAATCTAAGGCATGATCAACTAGTGGTTCACTAAGATGGATGTTTGGTCCAACTCACAAGGAAATGATTCAAGGTTGTCCAAAAGGTTTAGGTACTGATGTATCTGGTTCAAGGTTACCAAAAGGAGCAATTTTTCTTAAGGGAACATATTCTAATTATTTATAGAATTAATTCTATGCCAAAAATACTTAATTGGACAACTTAATTCTAAATTCAAATTTAATTTGATCAAAAAATTATTTTAGGACAGAGGGTATGAAAGTACACATCCTAAGGTTTCCAAATATATTTTATTTGCAATTTTTTGGATTTGTAGAATTTGAATTATGCCAAAATTCATCAAACAAACATATTTAAATTTGGACCAACTTAAGTTTGTCAAATTTGAATTTCAACAGTGCTGAAAGATTCTACACATTATGGGGATTTCAAAAAGTCCAAGTTTATCAAATTTTTCCAAGTGGTTCAAAAGTTATGATGGTTCAAAGTTCTAGGGGTTAATCTGCAAAATTACAAATCTATTTTCTATTCGGAATTAAAATTAGAGACTGGCTGGGCCGAAAACGACTTATATGTCGCTCGGTGCGATGGATAGGAACTGGGCTTGGGCCTTCTACGGGATGCGCTGGGCGACGAACATATTACTTAATGCGCTGCTGACGTGGCCAATTCCTATTGGCCGATACCTTTTTGTTTAAGTGATTTAATCCAGGCCTTCTGATTTGGATCCGATGGTCCTCAAGCTAAGGTTCATACCTCGCCGGCAGGGAGTCGCCGGGAATGGCGTGGACGGCGGCGAACGACACATCAACTTCACGGGGACGGCTCTCCGGCGGTTTCCCGACCTCGCGGAAGGGTAGACGGGGTGAGGCACAACGTAGGGAGTGCGACAGTGGTGATGGTGCTGTCCTACGCTTCCTCGGGTAGCGCCAAGATGCGGCCGGAGACGGCGCGACTCCGGTGACGCACGGACGAACATGGCGGCGACGAATTCCTACGTCAAAAGATCGGAAAGGGGCATCAAAACATGCGTACGCTCACGAGGGTTCGAGCAAAGGGGTTTAGGGACCGAGGGATTGCTCACCGTGGCCGGAAATGGAGGTTGACCGTGGAGAGTTCGAGCAACTCCGGTGAGAAATCTAGATGACCCCCGGGCTCGATTGAGGGGGAAGTTCAGAGGGGAAATATAGAGGGGCTCGGGGGCTTTAGGGTGCTGGGCTCGGGGAATTAATCCACACACAGAAACGGCCGTAATCAACGAATTTATTCCGCATTTTCTCGGGTGGAAACGGTAGAGATGGGAGGTTGATGACAGTGGCGTCATCATGACGTCATCCCCTTTTTTTTCTGTTTTCCCTTTTCTTTAATAATTTCTGTTTAAAAATTCCAATTGACCTCAAACCAATTGCAAATTTTTTGTAAAAATAATACCTTTCATTTAGAAACATTATTTGTAAACTTTCAACACATTTCTACTTTTGAATTTTGAAAATTGAAATAATTCCTTAATAGTAGCTTAATGTGATTTTTAATTTAGAAAATTATAAAATATAATTATTAGTCAAATAAAAATTCAGTGGCTTTATAAAGATCAAATACTATTTTCCAAAACCATTTCCAAGTGTTCTCATCTTTTTATGATTTTAAATTATGATGAAACATGAATAGTTACTTAAAAAAAGGGTCAATTATAGAAATATGATTTAAATGATTTTATAAATTATTTCTTATGGTTAAAATTATTATTTTCTAGGCCCTTTTAAAATGTTTTCAACATATGAGCAATTCACTCATGGTATCTTATTAATGTAATCAATATGGAGAATTTATTAATAAAATTTAAATTGAGGGTGAGTAAGAACAGAGAGATTTTCTGTAATGAAGATGTTGTTTTCCCAATTGAAAACATTGCTTTACCAAAGTACTTTACTTGTTTTCATAACCAAATAATTTATATAACACTTTATTGTTTTGTTGATTGACATAATACCTAGAAAATAAATAACCAACTTTTATCCATTTGAGATTAATAATGATAGTGACATAATTTCTTGGAGACAGGGAGAAAATATTTGAGATAGTAACTCTCTGATTTTTAATTATCATAATCATTTTCAAAATGGTAGTTGAGTTGAATACATGTTTGGTAAAGATGTTTGCTAAGAAAATATTTTATTCACATGAGGAAACATATGTTTTATTTTAGATATAAGCTTTAGGGTTTATGGAATTAAGGCAATTTGGATTCTTTATTCCAATTTACATATTGTTTTCTTTAATTTCCTCCTTTTATTTGGTTTTTGCTGACTTGCTTAAACATGAAAACAAAAAAGTTTCAATTTTTTGTGATTTTTGAGTTTTCCAAAAATTAGGGATGTTACAGTAAGATGTTCTATACAAGTATGATCATATCATTCTCAAGTGGATGATCATCATAGTAGAAGAAAATGTGGTATAGATAAGATGGCTTCCTATAGTATTTACCAACCTACAGATCTCCTAATAGGTTTCAAACCTAAGGTCGCTTTGCTCTAATACCATCTGTGGTGATCCAACACACCACTGCATGTGTAGTGCGCAAGTCGATGGCATAATACTCACAGAAGGACTTATCCGTGAATATTACATCCCTGAGAGTAGTACAACACAAACATAGCAGGACCAGGCAAAGCTATAGAATAAAAACTTCATTACAACATCTCGAGAATCTCTTTGAAGAATCAAAGAAGATCTCATACAAATGAAACATCAGAAGAAGCTATTCGAAGATCCAAGCTGGATAAGAAATCAAGCTCAGAACTAATCTACTACGGCTGATGTCAGCCCTAATCTAAGGCTTGTAGCAGCTAAGTCTATGAATGGTCTTCACCTACACCTTGATAGCTTCTCTTCCACCAGCGTTGTTGATGACGATGCTGTAGTGGCTAAGTAGTATAAGACTCCACCTAGCTTCATGAGGTAACGATGGCTTCACGATGACGACTTCCATAGGGCTTCAACTCTAAGCAGGGGGACAAAAGGGAACGAATGAGTAACGAGCGTTACTCAGCAAGTTCATGATATACAGAAGGTAGTTTGATGCACTATCTACAGCTTTAGACTCAAAAGAGTCACAAGCTAATGCAAGTTTTTGTAAAACTTTCTTCAAGAGGTTGCTTTTAATTCTGAAAACTATGCCCGCCAGAACTTCACAGGACTAGAACTTCATGGAGTTGCCTTTCCTGCAGTGTTCGCAGCTCCTTCCGGAACAGGGGGTAACATGCCACATCCTTTTACACTCTGCAGAGGTGCGTTACTTTACCCATGGACGACCAAGAACATGTTTCACAACCAGGTGTACATTCCTCTCCACTCCCACTCAGGTGTGGGGCTCGGTTGTTGGTGCAAGCCAAACCGTGCTTCTCCACACAACGCATGCCCACCCATTTCTGCTAGCAAGTTGAACGCCTGATTAAACCCGTCACAATGGATATCCACGCGCCCCTGGCAGACACTCATAGACCCCAGAGTCCGTGGGAATTAAGGGATCCCACCCATGTGCATGTAGCCTCGCAAGACCTACAACCTACGTCTCTGGCAGTCCGTTGACATGCGAACGAGAAAAGATCACGGCTGACTTACTCCCCCCATAGAAGACCCATGGTTAACGCGAATTTACGTCGCAAGAATCCTGACGGCAGTTGTGATTAATACTAGGTAATACGTTCCCATGCGGGTGGAACCTTCCTTTGACCTATTCATCTTACCATCGTTCCATCCGCCCACCAAACAGAACACTACCACTCGGGTAGTGATTCAATTAGTCATATTATTATAAAAATAGGATCGTTCATTCTTTTGAGCATAGGTGGTAATACGATGGGTTTTTTTCAAATAGTTCGTTATGAAATACTGCAAAAGATATGAGCCAGTGATGAACTTGCCTGAGATTGAAATAACCATAATATTCCATGTCTTCGGGTTCAAGGGTCGCGTAGAAAATCCCGACATCTAAAAGATAGCAAAGTAGTCCCGGTAAGGACTACAGAAAACACTGGCAAGGATGATACATGCGTAGTAATGAGATGTATCGTGAAATACCCTGGAAAATACCCCAGCTTACAAGTGTAAGCTATGATCGATACGATAAGTTAATCACACAGGTTTTAGGTGAGTTGTTTTGTTACTTGTGGTTATGTTGTTATTACTTGTTTTAGACTCACATGTGTTTCACTTTTACTTAATACACAATTGTTATTATGTTTAGGTTATAAATAGTTATCACATGATTAAACTTGATAACACTATTATATGGGAAACAACTACTGAAAAGATAATAAACACATTTGATTTTATGTTCAAAAGTGTGGAGCTAATGTCAAAGAGTTTAATTGAAAATGATGAATTAATACCACTAACTCTATCATAACAATACTTTCTAATGACTAGTGATGATAGGTTTAGTAGGTGCGAAAACATGAGGTTTTTATTAGTAAAGAAAATTATGATGTGGTAGTTATTTCTTGTTATAATGGAGTATTATAAATTTCCATTATACCTTTAAAAACAAGTTTATAAGTTAAACAAAATGTTTTATGTTTGACATATTTGATTTGGAAATGCTTTTCTCTTTAATTTGATATAACATTTTATGTTTTCTGAAAATATTTGAATAAGTTATTAATTTATTAATTTTAAATGAATTAAATGGCTAGGCAAAATATTGCACACATGAAAACTTAATCAAATGTCTTTGTAAACATCATAGATGAGTTGCATTTGTCATTCGGAGCATTTTGGTATATAACTTGTATTTTTCTGATTTTATGAATTATTTATTATTTTCTCTATTTTAAATGATTTAATTTAATTAAAGAAAATATTAAATTTTAAACTTTATTTAATATTTTTGAAAAGTTGATAATCATTTAGATTATATTTTTCTTATCAATTTGGTATATTAGTTATATTTTTCTGATTAATATAATTAAAGTTATTGGTTTATTAATTTTATTTGATTTTCTACCAATATTAAATTGACAGGTGGGTCCCACCTGTCATAATCAGTTTTTATTCAAAAAATAAAAGAAAAAGGATTAATGACGTCACTGTCATGACATCACATGAACTCGATTTCTCACAGATGGATTTCAATCCATCGATTGGCTGCAATCTAGCTTAAATTAATGCCTCCATTTGGTAGAAGAGGCCACGACGAGTCGCAAGGCAGCGGCGCGGTGACCAAATGGTCATCGGCGGCTCGCCGGCGTGCACAAGCGCGGCGGCGCTCACGGGTTCATACAGAGACGAGACTCCCGGCGACTAGAGAGCAAACGAAGGGCAGCCTGGGGTTCCCCAGCTCACCGTGAGTCTCGTGGTAGGGTTGAGGAAGCACGGCGAAGAGTCACGACGGCGAATCGACGGCGGACCTTCTCATCGGCCGTGGAGAAGACGACGATGACCCGACAGATTTAGACCATGTCGGCAAACGAGGTTCATGTAGGAGGTAGATGCAAGCATGGCGCGTCTTCCGGTGGTCTCAGCTCGTCTAGAGGTGGCCGGAATCGTCGGCGGTGCCCGGCGGCCGTACGGGCTAGGGTTTCGGTTTTCGAGTGCTAGAGAGCGAGAGAGATAGGGGAAAGTGGCTGAGGGGGTAGAGGAGAGTGTGGGCGTCGACGATATGGACTTCTCCTCCCGAGGGAGGCTAGCAAAAGGTGGCATGGAGGCGTCAGCGGCGATGACACGCACGGTGCCGGCCTGGAGGAAGACAAAAGGGAATTTTTCCCATAACCCCCTGAGAAGATTTGAGTTTTACCAGGAGGTCCTTTTGGCTTTAAACATGAGAATAAAATCTTGTTTTCAGGGTCTTCTTGTAAACAGAAAATTTAATAAAAAATATATTTGAATTCCTCATCAAATTTTACATCTCACCATGTTTTATTTTGGTGAATTTGAAGAATATTTGTATTTTTATTTAGGGTGCTAGATTAAGTGGTTTTGTTGTTTTCTCTTCTTTTGGTTTATTTAATAGCTTTAAAATTGTGCTAAAGCATGTTTAATAAAAGTACACACTCCATTTATGTGGATAACCTAGTGTGTGTTTCAAAATTAAATAATTTTGGTACAAATCTTATAGAAAACAACTTATACATCTACTTAGTAATGTTTTTTTATGTTTTATAGATAAATCACCAACCATTGGTTATTATACCAAATCATGCCATATGATTTTGATTGATGAAAAGACTTGTTTTCTATTATGTAATTTTGTTATCCTCACAATTCCCACACTTAGCCATTTTTGTTCACTATCTTATTAGGTGTGTATAATTCATGTTTGTGATTTTAGGTACATCATCAAGTGGAAAACATGTGTGGCTTTGAAATCTTATTTGTTTGTTTTCCACCAGGTTCCAAATGGGGATATTATCTCATGTTTGTTTAAGAACATTTAATCTTTTACATGGTTATGTGCAGATGAATCTTTGTTGTTATTGTAGCATCCCAACTTTTAATAAAGATGGAATGTCTGTGTTATTGTGCTAGTCCCTGGATCAATTGCTAGCACCACAGTACAAAATGAAATATCATGCAAATGCATCAAATTCTATTACATCGCATGATCCAGTCTTTACAAAATAGGATTACAACTTGCATAGTCTTAGAAGACTAGCAGAAAACAAAGAAATACAGCGGAAAACATAGTACAACATTGAGCCCATCTTCTTCATGTGCCACAGGCAAACATGTTGGCGATAGTCTCGAGATCCTAAACGAAATCCTCACTCGTCTTTAGAAATATCTGCAATATGGAATATGCAGCCACAAGGGAGTCAATACAATTTAATGTATTGGCAAGTAACACTATGGTGGATATAAATGGCAAGACTAATACTACATGCTTATTTGGTTGAGTGGAGTTTTGGATAAGTTTGCATAAAGCCAGTTTTCTCCTATCACTTTTGTAAAACAAACTTTTCTTTTCAAAAGGGTGGCAACATTGGATTAAGATCCAAGCACCACAACTACTGTTCACTTGGTCAAAATTTTACTTATTGAAAATGGTGATGTGATTCTTCCGTCCTTCCTTGTCCAGCTGCTCATAGTTGTCCATAACCGGGGACACGGCTAAGATCTTAGTTTGTTGACTCTGCAGAGCTTGTGCACTTTCACCTTCAGACTCAGATCAGCCCAAACATCCTATACACCCTGAGTGCATTAAGGAAAGGAGAAGATTGAGACGAGATCTTTCAGAAAAAATTCCACCACCGTTTGGCTTACCCGTGCCACCTATAATTATGCTACATCTGCTGGTAAGCCTAGTGAGTTCATTCAACTTAGTTGATCAAGACAGAGCCCATATGACTAAAGGCTGCACTGGAAGCAATCTAAACTTGGGGAACATCATAATCACTTTGTTCCTGGGTGGCATTCCTCAAGTGAACACCCCTCGGGGAGACACTCAACTCTCATCAGCCAAACAACCAAATCCACCCAGGTGGTTCATTGAAGTTGTTACTTAGAATTTTTCCACAACATCAAGTAAAAATCATTTGTCTCATCTCATTGCATAGCATCTATCAAGTTCTAAGGCTATAAATAACAAGGATAAAAGAGATGGCTACACACTACTAGGATAATAGCATAGCATAATATAACTTAGTAAAATTTCCTATCAATGCATACTACTCAAAAATCAACTAATGCATATAGAAAATAATGGGTAGTTGATGATGTGTTACTTGCCTTGTTGAAGTTGGTGAGCTATCACACTCTCTTCACAAAAGATCGTTGCTCTCCGTACAATCTATTCATTGAAAACACAATAACAAAATAAACAAGCATCCTAGCAAACAAACATACAAGTGTAGAAAAGCAACTAACATATCAAAAGGGGCTTAACCAAGTTGGTTAGGACAAGGTCTAGGTTTGAGTTGAAAGATTCATTCTCTAGTGGTCTCATTCTTGTTAAGGAAATTCCAAGGGTTTACTTGGGATGGTCTAGGTTGAGTTTGTAGTGATCAAACTTTATTATAACCATACTTGTCGAGGAAGTTCCAAGAGTTCACTTAGAATAAACATATTACTTCTTCAACTAAAGTAATACGTGCAAACACTTGGTCATATTCACCTTCAAAAATATTTGAGTGACTATGTTAGTATTTTCCATTGTGGTTAGGGTAGGTCTACTAACTTCATCATCAAAGGGAAAATATTACTAAGTCTTGGGTTTTCCATTTGAGTCAATGGTTGGACAAAAACAACTTGTTATTCTTCAACTTGTATGGATTTCTCCTAGACCTCATGTGATTGCCTTCTTGAAGATCATCATCATGCCATCTAAATTGTTTCCTTCCTTGGTGTGGTGCTTCTCTTGGTCTTGATAGTCTTCATGGTTTTCACTTCACTAATTGGTTTGGTTATAGGATGGGCACATATACCACTAAGTCAATTTGGAAAGAAAAATAAGAAGAAAGATAGAAAGAGAGAGGGAGATGCTTTCTACTGAATTTCTTCACACTTGTACTTCTTTAGTTGCTTCTAGTTGTTGTGGAGTCTAAGTCTTCTCTTCAAAACTTCTTCATTGATCTTCCTTGTAGCTCTTCATGTTGCCACCAGGTTGAAAGGAGAAGAATGGAAAAGGGAAGGAAAAAGACTTAGAGAGAAAGGGTGTTAGTCCTCTAGAAGTTTCTCTGGTTTTCTTCTAGTGCTTCCACTTCTTGGAGATGCTTATGAAGTTTGTTTTATTTTCCAAGTCCTTCAATGGTCTTCTATCTTCATGTTGCAAAATCTCTAGATGGTTAAGTCCTCCATTGCACTTCATGGTTCTCACAAATCCCAATTTGATGAAATCTTGAAGCATGAAAGGGGAGTGGAGAAGTAGATAGCAAACTAAATTTCACTATTTGGTACTATATGTGATTGACACATTCTAAGGACTTGGCTTGGTTCCACTTAGACATAACATCAAGGAAAAACAGTTGAAAACAATTCCTAAGACATGGTAAAGATGGATGAATCACTAGGTTGGGTTTTTGGTCAAAAACACATGGCCATGGTCCAAGGATGTCCAAAATGGTTGGGCAAGGTTGTTTCTGGTTCAAGGTTGTCAAATGGAACAATTTTGCAAAAGGAACTATATTGAAATTATTTATAGAAATTAATCTATGTCAAAAATACTCAAATAGACAACTAAATTCTAAATTCAATTTTAATTTGTTCAATTATTATTTTGGGACAGAGGATATGAAAGTACATATCCTAAGGTTTCCAAATATATTTTATTTACAATTTTTGGATTTGTAGAATTTGAATTATGCCAAATTTCACCAAACAAGCATATTTGAATTTGAACAAATTTAAGTTTGTCAAATTTGAATTTGGACAGTTCCAAAAGTTTCTAGATGTCAAGGGCTTTTCAAAAAGTCCAAGATTGTTAAATTTGGCTAAGTGGTTGAAAAGATATGATGATTTGAAATTGCAGGGGCTTTTCTGCAAATCTGCCAAAAATTCTACCGGGAGAATAATTTGAATTAAAGGTTGGGCCACGTGGCTTCCTACGATTGGTTGGCTTTGTTGACTGTATGCTGACTGGGTGTGCTGATGTGGCAGCTGACTGGGTTAAGTGATTTGATCTGGATCGTTAGATCCAGATCCAGGGGTGGGGGCTGCGTACCGCTTCGGGTTTTAATCCCGTGTGTACGATGCAGATCCAAGGGTGGAAAATAAAAGGGGGAGGGGAGCTCACCGCCGGTGGCCCTCGTGGTCACCGGAGCCAATGGAGAAAGCGGCGGAGGGGCTCGGGCCTGGACGGTGGCGCCACTCCGGTGGTTTCTGGACCTTCCGGAGTAGACGACGGGGGCGGCGCTTCACGGCAAGCTCGATGGAGACGACGCGGAGGCTCCACGGGCTACGCAGCGGTGATGGCGAGCCGACATAGGCGAGGTCCTCTCCGGTGACTCTCGGAAGAGGATGGCGCCGCGGTTCTACTGCATGCAAAAACAGAAGGAAGCCATGAGAGGGTGCGCTAGGTCCTGGGGAGTCCAGAGGGACTGAGAGGGGCGGAGCTTGGTCATCACCTTTGCCGGAATCGCGCGGCGACGATGGCGGCTACGAAGAACTCCGGCGAGCAAAATTGGCCGAGAAGGGGCACGATTCCACTGGGTTCCAGAGGGCAAATGGAGAGGAGGGTCAGGGGATTTAAGGGGAAGAAACGGAGGAGGATTTTATGGTCTTAATCGCCCGGAATTAACCTCGCATTCATCGGGTAGAAACTGCCATTGCTGTTTCTTCGTGTTGATGACGACATGACGTCAGGTGACGTCAGCATTTTTATTTTTATTTTTCTGTTTTCTTGTTTATTTTATATCTTCTGTTTAAATAATCTAATTAACATGAAATAAAATTCTAAATTCATAATATTTGAAATACTTTCTAACAATACCATTTTTGAAAACTTTTGAACATATTACATTTTTGAATTATGAAATTTGAATAATTCATTAAAAGTGACTTAATAGCATTTTTAATAGAAAATCAAATTTAATTTTGAAAAAGGGTTTTATAAAAATAAACAGACATTATATAAGTCAAATATCTTTTTTGAAAATCATTTACACTTGTTTTGCTATTTTATATTTTGAAATAAAAATGATTTCACTAATAGCATATTAATGCCATTTTAAAAATATCAATTATATAAATGAAAATTATTGGTTGAATAAAATATCAGAAACATCAATGTGATCAAATGACATTTTCCAAAATCATTTTTAATGGTTTTCATATTTTATGATTTTTAAATATGAAGAAACAATGGTAGTCACTTAATAGAAAACATTAATTTTTATATGATTAAAACAATTTTTAGAAATATTTTCTATGGTTCAACTATTGTTTTCTAAGACCCTTTTAGGAACTTTCATATTGTATATATTCAACATATTAGTGAAAACCACAATTAGTATCCTTTTGTTATATTTCAAACATAGAGAAATATTTAATAAATTTGGAAATGGGGTTTAGTAAAAGCAGAAAGGTTTTCCCAAATGAAAACATTGTTTTCTCAAAGTATCTTACTTGTTTTCATAAACAATTTATTTCTATAGAACTATATTATTTTGTTTACATAACACTTGGAAAACAAGGATCCAACTTATATCTATTTTGGGGTTATCAATAATAGTGAAACCCTTTTTAAAGACAAGAAGAAAATATTAGAGATAACAATTCTCTAGTTTTTATATATCAAAAATATTTTCAAGATCATAATTGGGTTGAAAACTTGTTGGGTGTAAGGGTTTGCTTAAGAAGAAATATTTTATTTATGTAGAAATATTTATTTTGAAATGACTTTAGGGTTTATGGAATAGAGGTATATTGGATTTTCATTTCCAAAACATTAGAACATGTATTGTTTTCTTTTGTTTCTTGCATCTCATTTGGTTTTTGGTGACTTGCATAACATGAAAACAAAAAGTTTCAAATTTTAGTGATTTTTGGACTTTCCAAAAATCAGGGATGTTACAGTTAACTGGTAGTCTTGTGTATGAAAAGGATTTGGAAAACAAGGTATTAAGCTTGTTTTCATCTACCTCCACATATCAGGATATGTGCATGCAATGACTTGTTATTATTTCATACTTGATAATTTTTTCCATTTAAGATATTACTATGAATTCCTCATTTCTGATGGGCTTGACAAGGCATAGAATTTATAGATCTTCTTATATTACCTAATTCTTCACTAAATAATTTCTTACTGAGACAGGGTTGCTCCTTGTTAACTTCTGTTGCTTGATGTTCTTGTCTCTAGTCTTAAGATATTGCCTTGATACTCCGCAAGTAATATCATCCCTTGATGGTCTCTTGACTTAACAAATTCACCACTAGAGATGATAGGATATATGGAGTGGTTCCCAGGTACTAACTTAAATAGTAATTTGTAGCTCCTGATGAAATGAATTCATTTAATTCCATAACCATTTCATTCTTGTGGTGTATTTAATTATGATGAAGATTAACTTATTGAAACTCAGTTGTTTCAATGCTTACATGAATATTCTGTTCACAAGGTTGATCTGACCTTGTGATCAAATTATTCTTATATAACATCAAACACTTGGATTTCAACATGTTGCTTGTTTTCTTCCTTATCTTGGTTTCTTCCTTACTTATAAGTGGTTCAAGTTATAATATGGTTTATTATTTTCTCCTTGTTATACTTTTCCTTCTATGGATATAACAGAATGTAGGTGTATTTTATAACATCAGTTTTCCTTATGCATATAAGAAGAATTTTTTGACAAGTTTGCAAGGCTTGCCCTCAAATTACTTTTCATATACAATTGGCTGATAGATACAAGGTTATCAAACCTTATGTTTATTTGTATACGACACTCAATTGTTAGAGCCTACAAAAGTGATTTGTTAACAAGGTTGCAAACATGTTACCAAACTACTTCTATATAACACCAACATTAGAATACCACATTGTTTCTAGATAGTTTAATAAGAATTGATCTTGGTTAAGACTTGTGGGTATCATTTTTGTTCTATCAATCCTTTATTATTTGCTTATGAAAGTTAAATTAGTAGTTACTAAATAATTTGGAAAGATGTGGTGTGAGTGGTTGATAACTTAAAGAGTTATTGTTTGAGAGGACATAACACTTCTATTGATGAGATGGTTCAATTGTGTATTACTCATTCGTGGCAGTATGAGTATCAATTATGTGATTTGGATACTCACCCCTCTTTGGGTTGTAGATATCTAATGAATTATCCTAAGTCACTTAAATACTTGTGGTTAAGGTTGTTGAGAGTTTGTGTTTGATCACAACCAATTATGGTTTGTGTAATCAGATGATTTTTTTAGAGATACTATATTATAAAGATCACTCCAAATGTACTCCTGACTAGATGAACTAGACCTATTTCATCATGTCAAGTGAAACTTTGGTCACTTTGCTTTGTTTAAACTTTCACGCCAAAATTTCCCGTACTTTTAGATGCATGCTTTGCAAATGCACATATTAAATTTAGATCCTTATAACCTCCCAAACACTGGGATGTTACACAAGGCCTCCAATAACATGGCCGAGTACGAAGCACTTGTCCATAGCCTCTGGCTTGCCAAGGAGATGAACATGCAGTGCTTCGGCGACTCCGACCTTATCATCCAACAGACATCCGACAACTGGGCTGCAAAAGACGCCAACATGGCCGCCTACCGGTTCTTCGTACAACAGCTCTGCACATGCTTCGAAGGGTGCGAGTTTCAGTAGGCAAACCAAGACGGCATGGACATGCTAGCATGTGATCTGGCCTTGTCCAGATCGGATATATACCAGCAAGACCTCTGCCGGTATCACAGCCGGCGGATCCATCCCGTCGCTTTCCGCGAAGGCGACCTCGTGCTCCGGCTGATTCAAGACACCAAGAGTCTCCACAAGCTGTCCTCCCCATGGGAGGACCCATTCATCATCAGCCGGGCACTGAGCAACAACGCCTACTACATCATCGACATGCGCGAGCCGCGCAAAAACAAGGGAGACACCTCGTACAACAAGACGGAACGTCCGTGGAACACAGAGCTGCTTTGCCCGCTCTACACCTAAGTGTAACACCCATGTATCCCTAGGCTATCAATAAAAGTAGCCGGCACCACCGAGCACAACCCTCGGGGGGGGCTCCCTTAGCACCACATCTTTTACTCCTTAAAACCAACCAACGTAGCCGGCTCATACCTCCAAAGTTAGACGGATAAGTAACGTGCTCGGCGCCAAAGGCCCACTCTGTGAATCCGGCTGCAGACCGCAACCCGGTAGTTCAGCCGGCCAGAGCAAAAGCCGGAGGCCCACATGCGAAAAACGGCTAAGGCTTGAGGAACAGTCGACTACCTAGCAAAAGTGTGCAACGCTCGCCTGAGTCCCACTACGCAACAGATCGCAAATATGTCCCCGACAAGACGGTCCCCTCTTCGGTTTCGACTGCAGACCACAACCCGGCTGACACGTTGGTAAGAGTAAGGGCCAGATGGCAAGGGGCACACACGCAAACCTAGTCAGCCGGACTAAAGCGAACTACCGCTTAACCAAATAAAAATGACCAAAGATTTCTGTTTTTGTGGAGTAACGATCTAACGACATTTATTAGTGTTGCCACCTGACAGCTAGTCGGCTACGACAGGCAGTCGGCCAAATTTTTTCCAAGAATATAAGAGATTCGGCCTGCTTCCCAACGAGAGCCGTCCACAATTTCAGGGGCTACACCCGGTGGGTATGCTAGAACGCTGCCACCAGGTAAATCAGGAAAAAAGATGGCAAATATAGAAGAAATGATAAAGATAAAGTCCCGCTCGGGACCACTTCAGCATAAACAAAATAAAGATCCACCTGTACTACTTTTACGCCCGGCATGCCGGGGTTAAATGATAGGAGTTTAAGTTCTTCACCAGCAACGACAAATACGCCCGACATCCCGGGGACTCGGTCTGCGCCAGACGCGTCCACTTCTATCGCCTGCTCGGTCGCCGCGACAGTAACGGTTGGGGTGGCCACGACAACCGGCTCCTCGACATTCTCATCCGCCTTCTCCTCCACGCCTCCTGCTTCCACCTCTTGCTCTTATGGGAAGAAGACGTCGATTTCCGCATAGCCACCCATCCAGCTCGCGGCCTCACGAACGCTCGGTCGAGCCTTGAGCTCATCGAAGCTGGTCCCCTGCCGGAAGCCGCGGGACATTGAAAGTAATGTATGGGAACCTAGAGGGGGTGAATAGGTGCTACGATCAATTTTATTTTTTCTTCAAGATTAGGCTTGACACAAAGATAAATTCTCTAGATAATGCAACTATGGTGAATTTACCTATATGAAAAAAACAAGCACAAACACAATACAAGCACGAGTAAAGGAGGAAGGGAACGAGGTAACCGATATGAAGCACATGTTGACATGATGTATTCTCGAGTTCCTCCTTGTCAAGGGAGTATGTCTCCTTGGAGGGGTGTGAGCTCGCCACAAAGGCCTCACCCTATTCTCCGATGAACCCCGCCACAAAGGCCTAGTCCACCTTCCACTATTGATCCCCTTTGAGGCGGGAATCGAATCCTTTACTAACAAGCTTGGGGCACACACACCCACAACCAAATTGGGGGCTCCCAACAATCGCCAATCACCAACAAGTGTAGCAATGGAGTCTAGGTTTTCCACAAGCAAACCCTAGACTAGATCCCTCTAAAGAATGAGGGGGAAATGAAGACCGGCTCGGTGAAGATGTAGATCGGGGTCTTCTCCTTCAATCCTCCAAGTATCAACGAGTTTGGGTGGAGGGATTGAGATAAATCTAGCTTTTGGAGGCTCAATAAATGCTTATCTTCAATGCTGGTTTGAGCAGCCCTTTGGAGAAGAAGGGGATGGGGTATTTATAGCCCCCTCCCCAAAACTAGCCATTTGACCCTTTTCCTGCCTGGCGGTACTACCGCTGGAGCCAGCGGTACTACCGCCCCCTGGCAACTAGCGCGGTACTGCGGCGTCCCAGTTACAGGACGCGGGCGGTACTACCGCGTAAGTACCGCAGTACTTCCAGCGGTGGTACTACCGCTAGTGCCCACCGGTACTACCGCTGGCCACTTAGTCGAAATAATTCGAAGTGGTTGGCAGTAGTACTAGGGCACTACCGCTCTAGTACGGTGATGGTTACTGTGAGCAAAATTCCCCTGGAGGTACTTTGACCGGTACTGCCAGCGGTACTACCGCTGGCGGTAGCCATACTGCCGCCACGAGAAGCTTGCTCCTCAATCGACTAAGTCACAACGGTACTATTATACCACTACCGTTGAAGTACTGCTGGATGCAGTAGACAAAATCAAGTTGGCGATACTACTGGCTGTACTAGCAGTGGTACTACCGCTCGTTGGGAGGGGCGGTACTACCGCTGTAGCCACCGGTACTACCGCTGGACAGAGTCAATTTTGGTGGCAATGTCTTTCAACACTCTTCCCTTTTGCGTCAAAAAGATATTTCCTGAAATAACTTAAACACATGGTTAGATAATTAATAGTTTTGTTATCAACTCCAAAACATATGAGAGATCAAAATGCAAATGCACTTTCAATCTCCCCCTTTTTGGAGATTGATGACAACACCAATAAGAGAGGTCAAAAAATTTAGGTGGAGCACTTCTTGAGAGAAGCAAGTGATATGTCAAGAATGTTTTATGTTGAGGCAAACTTTTGTTCCCTTTAGAATGTGTGCTCCCCCTATCTTTTAGAGACCTAGCAAGGATAAAAGATATAACAATAGGAATACTTGCCACAATAGATAAAACGATAAAATCCATAAACCAACAAGATAAATAGTTCAAAAAAATAGCACAAGTACGGGACACACCACAAGAACACAAAGTTTGACAACCACCCAAGCAAACGATAAAGATACCGTAAATAGAACTCTCTCCCCCTTTGGCATCTAGACACCAAAAAGGGAAGAGGCGATGCTAACGTCCCTGGAGGTCACTCGTTGGGGCTAGAGGCACTTGCTGGGCTTCCAAGACCACACTCGTCCTCAGAGTTGACATCTTCCACTTCATCTTCAGTATCACCATGAGTCCAAGGCTCATGAGACGTGGTAGCATCATCAAGAAGGTCCGGATCCACCCAAGAGCCACCATGCTTTGACTTCCACTCCTTGGAGGAGGTGATCCTATCCTCAGAACCAGGACGAATAGCCCCAAGATGGGAAAATCTGTCACGATACAGCTGACGTTCCTTATTGCTACGCACATGAGCAAGATAAGCCTTGTTCTCCATGTCAATCTGATGACAGAACACCTTCTTCAGAGTCTCGGTCATCCACTTGCGAAATCCACTCTTCTGAGCCCTTCCCTCCATCTGAAAATCTGAGTCACTAGAGCCATCAGTGTCAGGACCAAGGTCCTCAGAACCAAGCAGAGGAGATGCATGTTTCTTGACACAGAGCTCCTTGACGCGGTGAGTAGTGAGCTCTTGGTCATTGTCCAAGAGAACATTAGGGAGCTGAGCATGGAGCCAAGTAGCAGCAATGAGCTTGAACACAAGAGCAACGAAGACTAGAACTCTCCTCCTCATCACAGAGTTATACATCTCATTCCATATGATATCCCTGATGTCGAGCCTGAAGCCATCACCACGGTGCCTATGAGTATGGACCATCAAGTCAATGAGAGAGCCATGGATCTGATCAAAGTTGCCAACCCTAGGAGCAAGGGTGTTCTTGAAGATCCTGTGCAGAATGTCATAAAATGGCAGCAGGTTCTTGGAGAGACCAACCATAGCACGACCCGGGATATACAGATCATACATCTCCGTAGGAGCCATAGTCCTCTCCGGGTAGGGAACCTAGAAGAAGGTAGAGGAGAAAGCAACATCAGACACCTCACCAAAGTCCTGCAGACCCAACAAAGTAGTAAACTCAACCCAAGAAGCAGAAAACTTCTGGTCCTTGGTCATCCAGGTGATCCTCCTCTCATCAGTATGGAAGTAGAGTGTGGCATAGAATTGGCCCACGAGATGCTCATCATAGTCTTCGTTGATCTTAATGAAATCCAGAATACCAAACTCCTCACAGATCTCCAGAGCTTCACCAAAGTAATCCATCTTGGATCTCATGAAAGGAACATTGATGGAGAATTGAGTGACCACTTTGTTCCTGTTCTGCGGGTACTCGTCATAAAAGATACGCTCCTGGAAGCAAGTCCAGAAGCACTCATTAGCCCTTGGATCCCTTGCCTTGGTGTACAGGTTGGTTCTCCTCTCTCTACGAAATTGATCATCAGGCATGTCCACAATAGACTTGTCCCTGGCTTCCCGAGACTTCATCATCACAGACCTCTGCCTCCTCATCAAATTTCCCCACGGTATCACTTCTGGAGTCTCATCTTCCTCGGGATTCTTCCGAGTCCGCTTAGCCGCACGCTTGTGACCTCCACCCTTAGAACCACTAGCACGTGCACCTAAGATAGCATAGGGGGATAGCAATGAGGAAAGGTAACTTCAATAAAAATGATCTATGAGAAGATTCACAAAAGAATTAGAAGTGCAAAAAATTCCAGGAAGCGGTAGTACCGCTGTCTCCAGCAGTCCCAGCCATAGTGGTAGTACCGATGTTGCCAGCGGTAGTACCGCTGCTGGCGGATCTGCCATGGCACCCAAAGGAATGACCGATTCCGAACTAGAACACATGCACCAGTAGGTCTTAGGGAATCTACTCAACTAGCAAACACATCTAACCACTTCTATGCTAGGAGATCTCTAGAAGCCTAAGCAATTTAACCTCGCAAGATCAACTCGAGGGAGAGAGATTGGATGAGTTACCGGAGCTCATCGTCATGGAGAAGAGGTTGGAGGTGATCCCCGGGCTGCCTCCGGCGTGAGAGGAGCACTCGATTTCCGGAGAGAACCCTCCCCAGCGAATGGAAGGAGTGGAGGCGGAGAGATCCGGTGTGGGGGATGAATGAGGGAGAGAGGAGGTAAAAAAGCGAAACTCCTTCTCCCAGATCTGTATTTAACCCCACGGATTTTTACCGCTGCGGTAGTACCGCTGTGCTCAGCGGTAGTACCGCCCACCTGGTGCTACCGGTACCGCGGGGTAGTACTGCTCCTGGGGTTTGTGCAGGGCACCAACTCCTGTAGTGGTATGCCTGGTAGTACCGTGCACTAGATGCTACTGTCAGTTACAGCAGTAGTACCGCTAGCCAATTTCTTCCTTCCGCCAAGAGATCAAAGAGATTAAAGTTTTCGGAGCAGAATTTGTCTAAGGGGGAAAACATGAGGCTTGGGATAAGAGCTCAAACTGGGATGGTACAACACACTCAAGCTTTTGCAAGGAAAACAAAACTCGAATAAGGAAAAGAGAGAGTGTGTTTCCCAAACGACAACAAGGACTCAAAAAGAAGTCAAATAAAATCCAAATAAGAACCAAACAACAACCAACTCTTCAAGATAAGAGGTTGGTGGCCTAAGCCACCATGTAAGAGATTATGGTATGTCACCGCGAAGATATATCTTGGGTGCATTGCCAATTCTCGACATCGAAGCTCACAATTCAACATTAGAAAAAGAGAGATAACAATGAATTTTTTGCTTTGGGCATAATGGGGGGAGGGAGAGCCCAATGTGTTAGGATAACACTCCCCCTATGTCCATGCCTACACCTAAACCCAAACACGTCACAACTATAGGGGTGTGTGAAAGATCTTCAAGTCAAACTCCTAGAATCAATGATATTTAGCTCATTCCTCAAGAACATGAATCTTGCATCATCAAGAGGCTTTGTGAATATGTACGCGAGATTATCCTTGGTGGGGACATATGCTAGCTCAATATCACCTCTTGCCACATGATCCAGGATGAAATGATGACGAATCTCAATATGCTTCGTCCTTGTGTGTTGCACGGGGTTGTAGGCGATCTTGATGGCACTTTCATTGTCACGCATGAGACACTAGAGAAAAGCCTATAGGATGAAATGAGGGCTCGAGGCTCATATTGGCAAAATGTGCCTCCTATATGTTATGCGAGGCGCACTGCCAAGATGTGCCTCCTATAATGCATATATAGGAGGCGCATGTCCAAAATATGCGCCTCTTATACTTCATGTGGGGACCACAGCCTCCCGGCCCTAGGTTATGTGAGGCGCATGTGGCATTATGCGCCTCCTATAATGTATGTATAGGAGGCACACTTTTACATAATGCGCCTCGTATAGTTTGTGTGGGCCCGGGTGGCCTCGGTGGCAGCGAAGGAGAGGCGCATCCTATAATGTTTCCTGTAGTAGTGAGAGGTACCTTCTCCAAGTTAACATCATACTCTTTGAGGGTTTGCCTCATCCATAGAAATTGGGTGCAAGCACTAGAGGCCTCCACATACTCAGCTTCGGCGGTGGAGAGAGATATACAATTTTTCTTCTTGGAAGACCAACTCACCAAGGACCTACCAAACAATTGACAAACCCCGGAAGTAGAATTCCTATCATCTTGATCACCGGCCCAATCCGAGTCCGTGCATCCCTTGAGAGAAAATTGTGCCCCCTTGGGTACCACAAACCAAACCTTAAGGTATCAACCAAATACCGGAAGATCCTATTGACCGCCACTAAGTGGCTTTCCTTAGGAGCCGCTTGATACCTTGCACACAAACCTACACTCAAAATGATATCGGGCCTAGATGCACAAAGGTAAAGCAAAGAACCAATCATAGAACGATACAACTTTTGGTCCACATCTTTACCATCCGGATTACGCTTGAGGTGGCATTTGACTTGCATAGGAGATGGCTTCATCTTTGCACCTTGGAAATTAAACCTGTTGAGCATGTCTTGGGGTGTACTTGGCTTGAGAAATGAAAGTCCCACGAGCCAATTGCTTGATCTCAAAGCCAAGGAAGCATTTAATCTCTCCCATCATGGACATCTCAAACCTGTGAGCCATAAGCTTTGAGAACTCATTATTAAAAGCTTGGTTAGTTGATCCAAAGATGATATCGTCCACATAGAGTTGGCATATGAAAATCTCTCCCTTTACCCTTTTTGTGAAAAGGGTGGGGTCGATCTTCCCAATTTCAAAACCACGGTCTTCCAATAACTCTCTAAGGTGCTCATACCACGCACGTGGTTCTTGTTTAAGTCCATAGAGCGTCTTATCAAGCTTGTAGACATGGTTAGGAAAGTTGAGGTTCTCGAACCCCGGAGGTTGCTTAACATATACCTCCTCTTTTAGTGGACCATTCAAGAAAGAACTTTTGACATCCATTTGTTGCAAATTGAAATTATGCGAAGATGCATATGCAAGGAGGATACGTATGGACTCAAGGCGAGCCACAGGAGCATAGGTCTCATCAAAGTCAATGTCTTCCACTTGAGTGTAGCCTTGAGCCACCAATCTTGCCTTGTTCTTTATGACAATGCCATGCTCATCTTGCTTGTTCTTGAATATCCACTTAGTGCCAATAACATTGTGGCAATCTTTGGGCTTGTCAACTAGATTCCAAACTTTATTGCGCTCAAAGTTATTTAGCTCATCATGCATAGCTTCAACCCAATCAGAGTCTTCAAGAGCTTCAAACACTTTATTTGGTTCCACCATAGATATGTGAGCTTGATGCTCACTAAAATGTGCCAATTGCCTTCTTATGGATCTTCGATCTTGAACATCTTCCAACACCTTGTTGTCTTGAGCATCAATTTTCTTCAAAGCTCTTCTTATCCTTCTAGCACGACGGTCTTCGATCTCCTCATTATTGCAAGGAGGAACCACTTGATCATCTTGATCATTTGGTTCCCCGTCTTGACCAACTTGGCCTTGATCATCATCATCAACTTCTTCAACACTAGCTTCAACTTGAGGATAGGAGGATGAGGATGGTTGACCTTGGCCTTGACCTTTACTAGCATGAATGATAGGACAGGTTGCATCTTGCATAGTAACTTGGTCAATGAGAGAAGGGTCTTCAACATGTTCTTGGTTAGGTGCATCACTTGGCTCCTTGGCTTGTTCTTCTATTGTAGAGGAGGGCTCCACTTGAGTAGAGCATAGTCCTTCTCGAGTCGCCATAAGGTATCCCTCAATGGGGCGGAAAAATCCCACACCCATCCTTCCTATGGCTTCTTGAGGCGTTTCAACATCTACATTAGAAACATGAAATTGCGCCACTTGGGAGCCATCATTTTCCTCGAAAACCACACTACACAATTCTATGACAATCCTTGAGGATTTGTCAAAGACTCTATAAGTGTGGGATTCGGCACCGTAACAACAAATATACCCTCAATAGTTTTGGATTGAAATTTAGACAACCTAACACCCTTGATCAAATAGAGCACTTAAAACCGAATACACGGAAGTAGGAGACGTTGGGTTCGTTGCCGGTTAGGATTTCATATGGAGTCTTGTCCAAGCCCTTGCGGATGTAGAGGCGGTTGGAGGAGTGGCATGCGGTGGAAATAGCCTCTGCCCATAGATATTGAGGAGAAGAATACTCCCCCAACATTGTCCTTGCCATGTCCAATAGAGTTATATTCTTCCGCTCGGCTACACCATTTTGTTGAGGGGTGTAGGTGGCAGAATATTGATGACGAATACCCTCATCACTAAGGAATTCATTCAAAGTGTAGTTCTTGAACTCAGAGCCATTATCACTCCTAATGGCCATGATTTTGACACTATGTTGACGTTGCACTTGGTTGGTGAAGTCGATGATAGTTTGTTGGGTCTCACTCTTGCACTTGAAGAAATAGACCCAAGTGTATCTTGAATAGTCATCGAAAATCACCAAGCAATAATTCTTGCCTCCAAGACTTGCCTCGGGCACGACACCAAAGGGATCAACATGGAGAAGCTCCAAGATCCTCTTTGATGAGATAATAGTTTTGGCATTGTGGCGGCATCATGCATCTTTCCTTCAACACACGACCTACAAACGTGATCTTTGGAAAAGGAAGCATTTTCTTTTAGTCTGAAGATAAGGCCACCTTTGTGAAGACTTTTCAAAGTTCTAATGTTGACATGGATAAGGGGCGATGCCACAACCAGCCCATTTCTGCCTTTCCAAAAAGATACATTGATTGAGAGTTGGTAGACTTCGAAAAGTCCACCATGAACAACTCATTTTCAACATGTTCCACGTATGTGAAGTCAAGAGTCTTGCTCCTCAAAAGGACCACAATATCGATCAAAGAAGACGGAGAAACCCATATTCCCTAATGAACGAACTGAAAGTAAATTGTAACCAAGGGATTCAACAAGCATGACGTCCACAATAGTGATATGAGGAGCAATCACAACCTTGCCAAACCCCGATACCCTAGACTTCGACATGTCTCCATAAGTGACGGTTGCATTAATATCTTTTGGGCGCAACTCCGTCACAAGTTCTTTGCTTCCGGTCATATGACTAGTGCATCCACTATCAATTATCCATTTAGACCCATCGGAAGCATAGTCCTGCAATGTAACATCCCAAGTATGAAAATCACCTTTAGAATGTTTGCTAATTGTTATTTTATGTTTTGCATCATGGCATCTTAATCATTGCATTGGTTTTCCAATTATTTTCCAATTGTTTTCATTTGTTTTCCCTTGTTTTCTATTTAAATTTTCAATCCAAATTCAAATGTTTTGTTTCATACTTGTTCTGTTACAATCTTCCAAATAAAAAGTTCAAATAAAAACAACCATTTGTTTCCTTTAAACTTTAAAGTTCAAACTATCAAATGGTTATTTTTAATAATTCACTTAATTCAATTTGCATTCAAATTCAAATTCAATTACAAACAGCAACCATTTTGAAATTATGAAACTTACAAAACAAATCAATCACTTGTTTCAAATAAACTTGAATTTAAAACTTTTAAGTTGCTTAAGTCAAATTATTCAATTAATATTAATTTCATTCAAATTTCAAACAAATTGCAAACAGCACTTAAATTCAAATTATTTTGAAAACCAAAGCTTGCACAATGTTGTTGTTACAATAAATAAGCAATACCAATTTTCCTAAAATCTTCTAACATCAAAACCTCATCTTTTTCTCCCTTTTTCCTTTTTCAGCAAAAAAAACAGCACAGAGAAAAATAAAAAGAAAAACATCGCAGAGAGAGGGGCAGTGGGCTGCGCCCACCAGCCAGGCCCAGCCCACCAGCCGGCCTGGTACCCCTTCGCTCTTTCTTCCTCCTGTACGGCAGCCGATCCAGCGTGTCCACGTCGGCGCCGTCGTGATGGGACGGCCACCGCGCGCCCCCATCCTCCTTAAAACCTAGCTCGCCTCCCTCTGCCCTAGCCCTAACCCCCTCCTTCCTTCCACCTCGCGCAGCGCCGCCATTTTCTTCTCCCTCTGCGCCACCTCCTCTCTCTGTGCCTGAACCCGAGCTCCATCCTCTGAATAACCGATGATCGCCGTCGATCTGTTCCTCCTCCTCGCGGGCTAGCAATGGGAACGGACTCACCGCTGTACCCTCTACCTCTTCGACACCGCAGTGGGCAAGGAGGGGGTCTGCAGCGCCGCCGCCATCCTCGTCGCTGTCGCCGCCGTCGACGTCCACCTCTACCCCGAGCCTCTGCCACGGCGACATCGCCGGTGAGCTCCCCTCCGTCCACCGTTTCCTTCCCCTCTCCCTCCTTGCTGCGAGCACGAGCACGAGCACACACCCTAGCACGCACTCGTCCAGCAGCAGCTCGCCGCCGGCCACTGTCCTGCTCTGTCAAGTTCAGTTACCTGAATTTTGTTCAGATTCAGTTAACGCGCGGACTGAACGCTAACCTCCCTGCGCATCCCTTCCTGACAATGAAGCAGCAGCAGCGCAGTGGTTCAGCACTGCGTGCGCGAGCGCGAGGTCGAGGGGTCGAGCCCTCGCCTCCGCGGATTAATCCGCCACTTTTTTCGCTTGCCACGCGAGCGTCCGTGGCCCACCTGCCAGTGGCCTGGGTTGCCACGCGCGCACACACGCGGGCCACCGTGGCCCAGGGTCCCTTCTGTCAGTGGCTTGGGCTAGCCACTGCGAGGTGTAAAAACATTTCTGCCCAGTTTTTCTTTTAAAATAAGTCCCTGCGAATTGCAGATTAGTCCCTGGTTTAAAAATACCAATAACTTTAAAAATTCAACTCCAAATAATATAAATAAAATATGTGTACTGAACCAAATTTAATTCTCTACCTATTTAAATCATTTTTTTTCTGTTTTGAACTTTGCAAATGTATTCAAATTTCAAATTCAAACAAATCATTTTAAATTTGGTTAATTTCATAACTAATTCACACTTAATTCAATTGTCACATATAAAATATGTTTTCCATCCCATTTTTCATGTACTTTGCAAATATAAACTTTGTTTCATGTTTTGAATAATTATAATTGGTTAAATAATTTAAACCTTGTTTAAATCATTTAAAATTGCTAAATTCATAACTTGCTCAAATTAAATTATTTTTGAACATATAAAATATGTTTTTAAACCAGAAAAGTATAACCTTTTCAAATATGAAATTGGTTTACTGTTTTGAACAAATAAAATTTCAAATAAATTCATACTTGAATTTAATTCATTTAAATCTTGTTTAAACTTGTTTAATTCCCAATTATTTCATATTAATTCCTTTTTCAATAATTGAAACATGTATTCCACCTAAAATTTTGTGTATTTTCCAAATATGAACTTTGTTATCTATTTTGAACAATTAAAATTGGTGAAAACAACAAATGCTTGTGTGACACCTTTAAGGAACCAAAATTCCATAACTTAATAACTAAAATCCTAAACTTGGTAAACCTTATTTCAAATTGTTTCTATTGTTGTTTTCTTTTTGTTTTCTTCATCCATGCATCATGCTAATTTATTTTCACCTGTTGTTTAGTTGTAGAACAATTATTCCAACCTTAATTCATGGACCTTTCCATATGCAATCCAAATTGCATGTGGGTCCATTTAATCATGTTATGTTACCATGTCAACTAGTTTATTTTTGATGCATCAATTAAATGGTCATGCATCATCCCATGATTGTGCACTATGCCATGTTATTGATTGTTTGTCTCTCTACGTTGTTTGTTTGCTTCTTCTCGAATAGACGACGACGTTGAGACAGACGATACTTACGACACCCCTTCTGAGGATCTAGCTCGGTACCAGGCTGCTGAGTTTGCAGGCAAGTATTCACTCACATGAACCATTGTGTTCCTTTCCACATTGGATACCGATACTTCCCGTTGTCTATTCTGCTAGCCTTATGAATCGTTGCTTGTGTTCCGATCCTATCACATGTTATCCTTTAACCCTGATATAGCCTCACCTCCACACCTATAACCCCGTTGCTTGTTGCCCGTGTCTTACTAGCATGCTTAGGGTTGTTTTGCTCGAGTCTGTTGTCCGTTACTTTCTGTTACCATATTCTATTATGTTCTGGGCTCGATGTTTAAACAATCAACCTGTTAATATCTGAGGTAATAATAATTTGATGATAAGGCACCGGCAGGAGGCCCGGCGTGGTTTTGAGGCCTGCTAGTGTCGACCCTAATTAGGAAAAGGGTCTTGTCTACTGATCCATGATGAGCGCACTATCCGCATGTGGGAAGCGTGTATGGGCGCCCCCCTCAATTTGATTCGATTCGCATCTCGTCCAAATCGCCTCATTTAGTTCGGGTTTTCCATTTGCCGCATGCATATGTATTTGCGAACCCAGGCCAGGGTGGAACTTTTGTAGTCGGCATTTAGGGAGACACGTTCTTAGAGTGCTATGAGGGTCCCCTTTTCTTCGTGGGGCTTGATTAGCCGTGCGCTCAATTGCACGGGGTTCTTTGGGCTTGATGCGAAGAAGAGTTGAGTTGTGTTGAGTGCCCCGCTTGGTGGAAGGCATTCCATCTGGCGGGTTATTCTTACGTGTACGGCCAAATTGGTGCACCCCTGCAGGGATAAATCTTCTCGAGAAGCCGTGTTTTCCGCGGTTATGGATGACTTGGTTTAAGTACTGGCTAACAAGTACTCAGACAACTTACACCTAATGGTTAACAATCTGACTAGTAATAGTCTTATTGCCACAATAACTTGAACCATCATTAATCCAACTGTGTGAGTTATCCTTGGACTGCTTCTTTGGATAAGGGGCGAGATCCAGGATGGGTTTGTTTGGAGTTAGTTGGTAGTTGGTTACGATACGCTATCTTATCTCCTTTCTGTTAGCCGGAAGTTGTAGCATGTATCTGTAGTTGGTTAGTGCAGCCCGCTGCCGCATCTTTTGTATCACCCTTTCTTCCGTTGAACCCAAAGCATCTATGCTTGGTGTTGACGGGTACACTATGGTATCTTGTGAGTCTTTCTTGCCAGTACGTTTATGTACTGACCCCTTTGGGGCTGTGGTTTCCGCAGACTACGTTTCCGAGGATCCCCATGGTGGCTACTACGTGGAGTATGACGAGGCTGCTGACGAGTAGATAGAGGACCCGGGCAGGATCCGAGACTTCGTGGATGGGCTCAGTCTTTTCGTTTCCGGCCTCTTAGGCCTATTTGGATCTTGTCTGTACTCAGACACTTTGGATGCTTCCGCTGTGATGTAATGATGAATTGTTGGGACATGTGTCCTCTGGATGATTGTATTTTCTATCTCTGCTCTAGTGAGAGCTATTTGCAACTTATTTCAATCTTTTGTGTCTTAGAGATATATTGTGATATCAGTTGTTCTAATGCCGTTGACGTACCATGTGTGTATGTTATGAAGTACGTCAACGGAAGTGTCCTGATTTCTATGGGATGGTTTACGCAGACGATGGATAGTAGAGAATGGTTGTCAGACGTTTACGTGTTGGCCTGCTCATATTGAGATGCGGGTGCCGGTATGCCCCGTAAGCCATTTGTTCTACTGTTTAGCGGACTATGAGTATCCTCTAGAAGTCCGGGTGCGACATGCAAGAGAGCTTTCGTGGTTGTGACATGATTTATCATGTTGCCTACTCATGATTGAGAACGGAGGCGTGTAAGCCCCGGAAGCAGATCCTCTATTCCTTAAGCAGTAGATATTGATCCTTTAGAAGCCCGGATGGGGTTTTCCGTAGTACCTCAGGAGTGTTTGGTCTTGTGTTTCCCGATGTTGCTTCGATATCCTGTTCTTCTCAACATCCTTTTCGTCCGTTGAAACCTTGTTGTTGCTTGCCACTTCAGTTCTTCTACCGGCGTCTAATCAAAACTTCCCCGATCATCTGCAGATGGATCTCAGGTTCTTCCCGCAGGTGGTTCGTATGACTCGTTGCGAGAGCACCGCCGGTTATCCGGAGATGCTGAGGGACATGGTCACTTATTTGGGGTTCCGTTGGGCACCAGAGTACCAGGTCTACGAGTAGCAGCGAGAGTTTGACCAGACCTACTACCAGGCTATCGTCTACATTCTGTCAGATGATGGCATGAGCGTAGTCCACCGCTACGAGGCAGTAGGTTCCACAGTGGATATTGTCGTGCAGCAGGCAGCTTATGTGAGTCTCACCGTCCTTCATGCTGACTACTGGGGATTTGACGATTCTATCTATCGCCACATCCCCCGTGGTTACATCACTTCGGAGGGAGCTCACTTCACTCTCTACGACAACTTGGATGTTTATGAGCATGATAACTCCAGGCTGCACACCACCGCTCAGTTCGTGAGGCACAGTGACGCAGTTGCCAGCACACTATCTCAGGAGTTGGCTTCCGTCAGAGAGCAGCTCTACCTTGCTTTGACTCGTCTGGCGACGTACACCACAGACTTTATTGGAGATGAGCGCTTTGCACATTTCGATCAGCCAGTTGGTCGTCGTCTGCCAGATGCTGGAGGTTACGAGCCGATCAGAGGTCCACTCCTCAACCTCGGTGCTGGTTACACTGGGATTCCTCGCTTTGGAGCACAGGGAGTCGACGCTATGTACTTCACCACACCTATAGTCACTCTCAGACCACGTCAGATCTACGTGGATCGTCGTTCTACCTACTTTCGTGGGCGTGCTCCTCACCGTACCTATCGCCGTACTCCTAGTCGCCGTCCTGCGTGATGAGCATGGGAGTACCGATGTATCCATTCTTAGCTATGTTTAGTTATCCTTTGGCATTTGAACCATTTGTGGTGTGTTGGATATTCTGATGTATTTGAACATGTGATGATGTACCTGTTGGTTATCTATTCATGCGTCGGAATAATCTCTCTTTCGGTTGCCAAGTCTATCCTTTTCTGTTGTTGTGCTAAAATGCATTTCCATTCAGGATGCCGCCAACAAGGAACACCCCGCCTGAGCCACCGCCAATCACGGAGTTGTTGACTCGGATGACGCAAGTCATGACGCAGATGGAGTTCCTCAGTCTGGGCCCGAGAGCTTTCGTGGCAACACGCGAGCCTCTGGATGCTGATGATTGGATCTGTGAGATAGCTAAGGCTCTGGAGATTGCTCACGTTGCTGAGGAAGACAAGGTCAAGTATGCCTCCTATCTGCTGAAGGGCCAGGTAGCTACTTGGTGGGAAAACTACCAGACCATGAGAGCTGGCTACCCAATCACGTGGGTTTGTTTCAAGGAAGCCTTCCTGAAGCACCACATTCCAGATGGTCTCATGGAAAGGATGTGTGAAGAGTTTTGCTCACTCAAGCAGGGCAAGCTGGACGTCATTGGCTATCAGAGTGAGTTCAATCGCCTCGCTCGTTACGCTGGTGATGAGGTGTCCACTGAGGCTAAGAAGATGGCAAGGTTCCGCAGAGGTTTCAACCCGGAACTCAAGTACGCCCGCACCAACATCAAGGCCAACAACTTCGAGGAGTTCGTTAACACCGCGCTCAATGAAGAAAATGGGTGCAAGGCGTTCGAGGAGTCTCGCAAGCACTCGCGTGAGGGTGGTTCCTCCTCCAACATGACCACCCCTCCGCAGAAGCGCCGCATCTGGGTGCCAAATGGTGCTGTCACTCGGGCTCCATACGCCCAAGCTTCTCCAGGCTTCACTCCCCGCCCACCCAACCCTGTTCAGATGCATGATCAGAGGGCTTCGATGGGGCAGCCAAGGCCAGGGCCTCCTCGTGTCGTCACTTGCTACAAGTGCAAGCAGACGGGACACTATGCTGACAAGTGCACGCAGAGGCAGCTACCTCCACCACCACCTCGTCCCAACACAAACCAGGCAATGGTGCGCGCTCCCCCGCCTAAGGCCTTCAACTCCAACAACAGGCCTGTCGGGAGGACCGCAAGGGTGAATCATGTCAAGATCAACAAAGCTGAGGAAGCACCTGACGTCGTTCTCGGTATATTACTCGTAAACTCTTTTCCAGCTAAAGTGTTGTTTGATACCGGAGCATCGCATTCTTTTGTGTCAAAGACCTTTGCCACAACAAACAACCTAATTGTGATTCCACTAAGCAATCAAATCACTGTTCACTCCCCGGGATCTCAAATGCTGACTTCCAAGATAAGTAAGGATAATCAAATCCTAATTGGAGGCCACATATTCCTTGCATCTCTCATGTTGCTGGGAAATTCTGACATTGATGTCATTCTTGGTATGGATTGGCTGAAAGCTAATAAAGCAAGGATTGACTGTGCTCAAAAGTCAATAACTCTGTTCCACCCCTCTAGCCAGATAGTCTATTCTCCAAATGAATCAAGTTCCATTCAGCTGTGCACCCTCGATGCAAAACCTCTTCCTTCAATTGAAAATGTTCCGGTGGTTTGCGAATTCCCTGACGTCTTTCTAGAAGAGTTGCCAGGAATGCCTCCGGACAGAGCAGTTGAGTTCGTGATCGAGCTTGAACCAGGTACTGCTCCAATCTCTAAGCATCCATACAAGATAGCTCCTCCTGAACTGAAACTGTTAAAGGAGCAAATCGATATGTACATGGAAAAAGGTTACATTCAACCTAGTTCCTCGGCTTGGGGTTGCCCAACTCTGTTCGTTGCGAAGAAGGATCACACAAAGAGACTCGTTGTTGACTATTGTCCTCTTAACGAGAAAACCATCAAAAACAAGTATCCAATTCCTCGTATCGATGATCTTTTTGATCAACTTGCTGGAGCCTCAATATTCTCCAAGTTGGACTTGAGAATGGGTTACCATCAGATAAAGATCAGAAAAGAGGATATTCCAAAGACAACTTTCACCACTCGCTACGGTCTATATGAATTCACCGTCATGTCTTTTGGTCTCACCAATGCACCGGCGACATTCTCTCGACTCATGAATTCTGTTTTCCATGAATACCTCGACAAGTTCGTTGTGGTATATCTTGATGACATTCTTGTCTACTCAAAATCCGAGGAAGAGCATGAAGAACATCTTCGTCTCACTCTCATGAAACTTCGCGAGCATCGTCTATATGCCAAGTTCTCCAAATGTGAGTTCTCGATTCCAGAAGTTGCTTACCTTGGTCATATCATCTCTGCCAAGGGCATAGCCATGGATCCAGAAAAGGTTAAAGCAATTGTTGATTGGAAACCTCCAAGGACGGTAAAGCAAGTAAGAAGTTTTCTTGGCTTGGCTAGCTATTGCCGTCGCTTCGTCCAAAACTTCTCCAAGATTGCCAAACCTCTCACTGACCTCACAAAGAAGGAAAAGAAGTTCGTTTGGTCTCCACGGTGAGATGAAAGTTTCAATCTCCTGAAGACTAAACTCACTTCCACCCCAGTTCTGGTTGGCCCAGATCCTACCAAACCTTTTCAGATATTCTGTGATGCTTCTCTCCAAGGTCTAGGTGCAGTTCTTATGCAAGAACGTCAAGTTGTGGCTTATGCTTCACGTCAGTTGAACGCACATGAGCTCAATTATCCAACACATGACCTTGAACTTGCAACAGTTGTGTTTGCTCTCAAGAAATGGAGGCAATACTTGTTGGGTAATCGCACTGAAATCTTTTCCGATCATAAGAGTCTGAAATACATCTTCACTCAACCAGATCTAAACCTCAGGCAAAGGAGATGGATTGAAAATATTAAAGACTTTGATCTCACCATTTCTTACACTCCAGGCAAGGCTAATGTTATGGCCGATGCTCTCAGTCGCAAGTCGTATTGCAATAATCTCATGATCATGGAAAGCCAACCTCCACTTCATGAAGAATTCCAGAAGCTGAACCTTGGTCTTGTTCCTCAAGGCTATCTTGCGAACTTGACAGCCAGTCCAACTCTCGAGGACAAGATTCGTTCTGAACAACTTCGTGATGCTGAAATCAAGAAGATGGTAGAACACATCAAAGAAGGCAAGGAGAAATTTAAGTCCTTCTCAATCGATGACAAGGGAACTGTGTTCTTCGAGGGACGCATTGCAGTTCTTCAAGTTCAAAGTCTCAAAGATGTCATTCTCAAGGAGGCTCATGAAACTCCTCTATCCATACACCCTGGTAGTACAAAGATGTACCAGGATCTCAAGACACTGTATTGGTGGCCTGGCATGAAACGTGAAATTGCTCAATACGTTTCTGAATGCGACGTTTGTCAACGTGTTAAGGCAGTCCATCAGAAAACAACCGGTCTACTCCAACCTCTGAAAATCCCTGAGTGGAAGTGGGACATGATTGAAATGGACTTCGTCACTGGTTTTCCAAAGTCCAGGAAGGGCAACGATGCAATCTTCGTTGTCATTGATCGTCTCACTAAAGTAGCTCACTTCTTTGCTGTCAAAGAAACAATCTCAGCTAGCCAGTTAGCAGAACTCTACACAGCAAAGATTGTTCCTCTCCATGGTGTTCCATTGGAAATAAGCTCAGACCGTGGAAGCATCTTCACTTCTCATTTCTGGAAAAGCTTTCAAGAAGCTTTGGGCACCAAACTTCTGTTCAGCACAGCCTATCACCCTCAGTCTCAAGGGCAAGTCGAAAGAGTCAATCAGATTCTCGAGGATATGCTCAGAGCATGTGGTCTCTCCTTTGGCATGAAATGGGAGGAATGCCTTCCATATGCTGAATTCTCCTACAACAACAGCTTCCAGGCAAGCCTAGGCATGGCACCATTTGAAGCTCTCTATGGCCGTAGATGCAGGAGTCCAATCAATTGGTCTGGAGCTGGTGAACATTCACTCTTAGGACCTGACATTGTTAAGAAAGCCGAAGAGAAAGTTCGAATCATTCGTGACAATCTCAAGATTGCTCAGTCTCGTCAGAAAGCTACTATGACAGCAAGCACAGGGATATGATTTATGCACCTGGTGACAAAGCATATCTCCGTGTAACTCCCCTCAGAGGCACTCATCGTTTTGGTGTAAAAGGAAAACTTGCACCAAGATACATTGGTCCTTTCAACATTCTCTCAAGGCGTGCGGAAAATGCCTACTGTCTTGAACTTCCAGAAAAACTATCCAAGGTGCACGATGTGTTTCACGTGTCACAGCTCAAGAGGTGTTTCAAAGATCCAGATCGTGCAGTTGATCATGATTCCATTGAACTGTAAGAAGATCTCTCTTATGAGGAGCACCCTGTTCGAATTCTCGATGAGACCGAGCGTAAGACTCGCAACAAGAGCACCAAGTTCTTGAAAGTGCAGTGGTCCCATCATTCCGATAAAGAGGCAACGTGGGAGACCGAAGAGGATCTTCGCAAGAAGTATCCGGACCTTTTCACTTCTTAGTAGGAATCTCGGGGCGCGATTCCTTCAAGGGGGCGTTTTGTAACATCCCAAGTATGAAAATCACCTTTAGAATGTTTGCTAATTGTTATTTTATGTTTTGCATCATGGCATCTTAATCATTGCATTTGTTTTCCAATTATTTTCCAATTGTTTTCATTTGTTTTCCCTTGTTTTCTATTTAAATTTTCAATCCAAATTCAAATGTTTTGTTTCATACTTGTTCTGTTACAATCTTCCAAATAAAAAGTTCAAATAAAAACAACCATTTGTTTCCTTTAAACTTTAAAGTTCAAACTATCAAATGGTAATTCACTTAATTCAATTTGCATTCAAATTCAAATTCAATTACAAACAGCAACCATTTTGAAATTATGAAACTTACAAAACAAATCAATCACTTGTTTCAAATAAACTTGAATTTAAAACTTTTAAGTTGCTTAAGTCAAATTATTCAATTAATATTAATTTCATTCAAATTTCAAACAAATTGCAAACAGCACTTAAATTCAAATTATTTTGAAAACCAAAGCTTGCACAATGTTGCTGTTACAATAAATAAGCAATACCAATTTTCCTAAAATCTTCTAACATCAAAACCTCATCTTTTTCTCCCTTTTTCCTTTTTCAGCAAAAAAAAAACAGAACAGAGAAAAATAAAAAGAAAATATCGCAGAGAGAGGGGCAGTGGGCTGCGCCCACCAGCCAGGCCCAGCCCACCAGCCGGCCTGGTACCCCTTCGCTCTTTCTTCCTCCTGTACGGCAGCCGATCCAGCGTGTCCACGTCGGCGCCGTCGTGATGGGACGGCCACCGCGCGCCCCCATCCTCCTTAAAACCTAGCTCGCCTCCCTCTGCCCTAGCCCTAACCCCCCTCCTTCCTTCCACCTCGCGCAGCGCCGCCATTTTCTTCTCCCTCTGCGCCACCTCCTCTCTCTGTACCTGAACCCGAGCTCCACCCTCTGAATAACCGATGATCGCCGTCGATCTGTTCCTCCTCCTCGCGGGCTAGCAACGGGAACAGACTCACCGCTGTACCCTCTACCTCTTCGACACCGCAGTGGGCAAGGAGGGGGTCTGCAGCGCCGCCGCCATCCTCGTCGCTGTCGCCGCCGTCGACGTCCACCTCTACCCCGAGCCTCTGCCACGGCGACATCGCCGGTGAGCTCCCCTCCGTCCACCGTTTCCTTCCCCTCTCCCTCCTTGCTGCGAGCACGAGCACGAGCACACACCCTAGCACGCACTCGTCCAGCAGCAGCGCGCGCAGCAGCAGCTCGCCGCCGGCCACCGTCCTGTTCTGTCAAGTTCAGTTACCTGAATTTTGTTCAGATTCAGTTAACTCGCGGACTGAACGCTAACCTCCCTGCGCATCCCTTCCTGACAATGAAGCAGCAGCAGCGCAGTGGTTCAGCACTGCGTGCGCGAGCGCGAGGTCGAGGGGTCGAGCCCTCGCCTCCGCGGATTAATCCGCCACTTTTTTCGCTTGCCACGCGAGCGTCCGTGGCCCACCTGCCAGTGGCCTGGGTTGCCACGCGCGCACACACGCGGGCCACCGTGGCCCAGGGGCCACTCTGTCAGTGGCTTGGGCTAGCCACTGCGAGGTGTAAAAACATTTCTGCCCAGTTTTTCTTTTAAAATAAGTCCCTGCGAATTGCAGATTAGTCCCTGGTTTAAAATACCAATAACTTTAAAAATTCAACTCCAAATAATATAAATAAAATATGTGTGCTGAACCAAATTTAATTCTCTACCTATTTAAATCATTTGTTTTCTGTTTTGAACTTTGCAAATGTATTCAAATTTCAAATTCAAACAAATCATTTTAAATTTGGTTAATTTCATAACTAATTCACACTTAATTCAATTGTCACATATAAAATATGTTTTCCATCCCATTTTTCATGTACTTTGCAAATATAAACTTTGTTTCATGTTTTGAATAATTATAATTTGTTAAATAATTTAAACCTTGTTTAAATCATTTAAAATTGCTAAATTCATAACTTGCTCAAATTAAATTATTTTTGAACATATAAAATATGTTTTTAAACCAGAAAAGTATAACCTTTTCAAATATGAAATTGGTTTACTGGTTTGAACAAATAAAATTTCAAATAAATTCATACTTGAATTTAATTCATTTAAATCTTGTTTCAACTTGTTTAATTCCCAATTATTTCATATTAATTCCTTTTTCAATAATTGAAACATGTATTCCACCTAAAATTTTGTGTATTTTCCAAATATGAACTTTGTTATCTATTTTGAACAATTAAAATTGGTGAAAACAACAAATGCTTGTGTAACACCTTTAAGGAACCAAAATTCCATAACTTAATAACTTAAATCCTAAACTTGGTAAACCTTATTTCAAATTGTTTCTATTGTTGTTTTCTTTTTGTTTTCTTCATCCATGCATCATGCTAATTCATTTTCACCTGTTGTTTAGTTGTAGAACAATTATTCCAACCTTAATTCATGGACCTTTCCATATGCAATCCAAATTGCATGTGGGTCCATTTAATCATGTTATGTTACCATGTCAACTAGTTTATTTTTGATGCATCAATTAAATGGTCATGCATCATCCCATGATTGTGCACTATGACATGTTATTGATTGTTTGTCTCTCTACGTTGTTTGTTTGCTTCTTCTCGAATAGACGACGACGTTGAGACAGACGATACTTACGACACCCCTTCTGAGGATCTAGCTCAGTACCAGGCTGCTGAGTTTGCAGGCAAGTATTCACTCACATGAACCATTGTGTTCCTTTCCACATTGGATACCGATACTTTTCGTTGTCTATTCTGCTAGCCTTATGAATCGTTGCTTGTGTTCTGATCCTATCACATGTTATCCTTTAACCCTGATATAGCCTCACCTCCACACCTATAACCCCGTTGCTTGTAGCCCGTGTCTTACTAGCATGCTTAGGGTTGTTTTGCTCGAGTCTGTTGTCCGTTAATTTCTGTTACCATATTCTATTATGTTCTGGGCTCGATGTTTAAACAATCAACCTGTTAATATCTGAGGTAATAATAATTTGATGATAAGGCACCGGCAGGAGGCCCGGCGTGGTTTTGAGGCCTGCTAGTGTCGACCCTAATTAGGAAAAGGGTCTCGTCTACTGATCCATGATGAGCGCACTATCCGCATGTGGGAAGCGTGTATGGGCGCCCCCCTCAATTTGATTCGATTCGCATCTCGTCTAAATCGCCTCATTTAGTTCGGGTTTTCCATTTGCCGCATGCATATGTATTTGCGAACCCAGGCCAGGGTGGAACTTTTGTAGTCGGCATTTAGGGAGACACGTTCTTAGAGTGCTATGAGGGTCCCCTTTTCTTCGTGGGGCTTGATTAGCCGTGCGCTCAATTGCACGGGGTTCTTTGGGCTTGATGCGAAGAAGAGTTGAGTTGTGTTGAGTGCCCCGCTTGGTGGAAGGAATTCCATCTGGCGGGTTATTCTTACGTGTACGGCCAAATTGGTGCACCCCTGCAGGGATAAATCTTCTCGAGAAGCCGTGTTTTCCGCGGTTATGGATGACTTGGTGAAAGTACTGGCTAACAAGTACTCTGACAACTTACACCTAATGGTTAACAATCTGACTAGTAATAGTCTTATTGCCACAATAACTTGAACCATCATTAATCCAACAGTGTGAGTTATCCTTGGATTGCTTCTTTGGATAAGGGGCGAGATCCAGGATGGGTTTGTTTGGAGTTAGTTGGTAGTTGGTTTCGATACGCTATCTTATCTCCTTTCTGTTAGCCGGAAGTTGTAGCATGTATCTGTAGTTGGTTAGTGCAGCCCGCTGCCGCATCTTTTGTATCACCCTTTCTTCCGTTGAACCCAAAGCATCTATGCTTGGTGTTGACGGGTACACTATGGTATCTTGTGAGTCTTGCTTGCCAGTACGTTTATGTACTGACCCCTTTGGGGCTGTGGTTTCCGCAGACTACGTTTCCGAGGATCCCCATGGTGGCTACTACGTGGAGTATGACGAGGCTGCTGACGAGTAGATAGAGGACCCGGGCAAGATCCGAGACTTCGTGGATGGGCTCCGTCTTTTCGTTTCCGGCCTCTTAGGCCTATTTGGATCTTGTCTGTACTCAGACACTTTGGATGCTTCCGCTGTGATGTAATGATGAATTGTTGGGACATGTGTCCTCTGGATGATTGTATTTGCTATCTCTGCTCTAGTGAGAGCTATTTGCAACTTATTTCAATCTTTTGTGTCTTAGAGATATGTTGTGATATCAGTTGTTCTAATGCCGTTGACGTACCATGTGTGTATGTTATGAAGTACGTCAACGGAAGTGTCCTGATTTCTATGGGATGGTTTACGCAGACGATGGATAGTAGAGAATGGTTGTCACACGTTTACGTGTTGGCCTGCTCATATTGAGATGCGGGTGCCGGTATGCCCCGTAAGCCATTTGTTCTACTATTTAGCGGACTATGAGTATCCTCTAGAAGTCCGGGTGCGACATGCAAGAGATCATTTACTAGAGTTAGAACCTGAGGATGGTCCCTTCATGTTAGCAACAAGGGTCTTTTGAACCCAAATTGTGTAGTCAACGTAACCCTCAATAGGACCGCACAACACCATAATAATCAACATATAAGAAATGGTGTGGATTTTTAGTTCCTGTGGAAATGCTACGAGTAGTGTTGTCCCTCATGACACCACCACTCGAAGCAACATTGTTAGCTTGTGCGGGACTGCTACGAGTCGTGTTGTCCCTAATGACAATACCACCCGAAACACCATTGTTGGCCTTCTTATTGCTCTTATTATTCTTGTTCTTCTTCTTGGAAACATAGCCAAGACCTTGCTTGCCAACTTGTGGCTTAGGAGCACTCATTTGTGGTCTAGCAACAACCACATGTGGGCTTGAGGTCACCACCTCCTCAACTTGAGGGATCTTGCCCTTGAGCCTTGCTAGCTCATCCTTCAACCTAGCATTTTCCTCAATAATATTTGCATGATCACAAGAAGAAGTAGAGGTGATAGGGTTTTTAAGTTGATTAAGTTGAGTTTTAAGTTGTTCATGTAACTCTTTGAGGGAAGAGTGTTGACTCTCCGAGGCCTTGTGAGCCTTGGTTAGATTTTCAAACTCCTCGGTTAGTTTATCATGACCAACACCAAACTCAACCTTATCCTTTTTAGCCTTTTTATATTTAGCAAATTCAAGGTCACGTTCCTTAGTTATATTAGAAACAATTTCATTATGTGACTCTTCAATAGATTCAAGTTCCTCCTCAAGAGAAACTCTACCATCATGCTCTTCCTCAAGAGTCATGGAGAGAGATGATATCGCATTTGCATCCTTTCTTTCAATCTCACCTTTCTTCTCAAGAGCTTCATGGGCCTCTCCCAATTGGCTCATGAGATGATCAAAGTACTTCTTGGTATCCCCTTGCACGTTAGTCATGAATCAGTTCAAAAAGAGAATTTCATCTTCTACTCTAAGACTAGCATGATTCTCTAATGCACTTGGGGTCTTAGAGTTGGGAGAAGGTGATACCTCCGAGGCCTTAGCCATGAAGCACTTGGCATTTGGGTGAGGATGATTCTCATTGGGGGATTCAAAGAGAGATGAAGATGACGGAGTTGAAGCAATAGCATAAGCAGCCACTTCACTTGTGGTTTCTTCTTCTTCATCACATCCGGAATCATACTCCATTTGAGTCACTAGCACAAACTTGGTGGGGGACTTCTTATTGAATGGTTTCTTCTTGAAGTGAGGTTTCTTGTAAGCAACCTTGGACTCGTCCTTGCGAATGAGCTTGCCACCATGGAGTTCTCTATTTCCATAGGGACACTCCGCAATGAAATGGTGCTTACCTTGACAATTGAAGCAAGACCTCACTCGTTGAGTCCCATCATTTCCATAACGAGACTTGGTCTTCTCCTCAACATATGCCTTGGCCTTGGGGGGATTCTTCCAAAGAAATTGCACGGTAAGAGTAATGACATCTTTGAACACGGGATCATATTCTTGATCCTTCAATTGAGCCAAGTCCTCATGGCACTCTTCTTCATACTCAACCTCCCTTGACACAACCTTGGCCTTCAAAGAAACCGAGGCCCCTTTGTGCATTCCTATGGCTCTAGCACGGTTGTCAAGGGCATTCTTGGTTTGCACTTGATAGGAGCACACCTCTTGCATTACTTGGGTCGAGGTCAAAGAAGCAAAGTCATGTCTTCCTTGAATGCTCTTCAAGTGCGGGCTCAAATGGCATGAGAGCAATCATGTACTTCCTCTTAATCCAAGCATCATCAATGTACTTGGCACCAACATTGTGGAATGCGGTGGCAAGAGTCTTGAGCCTTCGATACGTGTCTTCATGGCTCTCCCCATCATACATATAGAACCCTTCGGCCATATTGCTCAAGGAATCATACCTATTCCTTTGCATGCTTTCATTGCCCACAAACATGAAGACAAGAGTGTCCCATGTTTCCTTGGCGGTGGAATATTGTTGAAGACGAGGCATGTGGTTAGAACCCACGGCTTGTTGAATAATAGACAAGGCGGTGTAGTTCAGTTGACAATCTACAGATTCTTTTCTTGTCAAGTTCTTGGGGTCATGTGGCTTGTATCCATAGCGAGTGACCCTCCAAAGTTATATACAAGAAGAGTTCAAGTCAGTTTCCATGTAATGTTGCCATTCACGAAAAGAATGTGCATCAATTTTAGGTGGATCTCCCCTAGGGATTATATGAGGATGTGTGACGGGAGGATCGGGAGAATAATGTCCTTTGACGGAGTGATATTCTCCATCTCCTTCCGTACCCTTATCGGTGGAGTTCTTAGCGGAAGCATTTTTATATGGATCACCATTATCCCCTTTCTCGGCGCCCTCCGGGACTTCGTCCGGAGGAGGTGAACTAGAGACTTCCGGTTCCTTGGGTTTCATGAATTGCAACATGAGTTGTCGCAATTCATCGATTTTGTTCTCCATGGATGAGGTCAATGAATTTTTCAACTCATTGAGATCATCCATATAGACATGCACCGCGGATCCGCGGTCTCCGTCTCATCAACCATACTTAATTCTTAGGCGGTTAAGCCCGATAAAAGAGTCGAGGCTCTGATACCAATTGAAAGTAATGTATGGGCACCTAGAGGGGGTGAATAGGTGCTACGACCAAGTTTAATTTTTCTTCAAGATTAGGCTTGACACAAAGATAAATTCTCTAGATAATGCAACTATGGTGAATTTACCTATATGACAATAACAAGCACAAACAACATACAAGCACGAGTAAAGGAGGAAGGGAACGAGGTAACCGATATGAAGCACATGGAGACATGATGTATTCCCGATTTCCTCCTTGTTAAGGGAGTACGTCTCGTTGGAGGGGTGTGAGCTCTCCATGAAGGCCTACTCAACGCCACAAAGGCCTCACCCTATTCTCCGATGAACCCACCACAAAGGCCTAGTCCACCTTCCACTATTGAGCCCCTTTGAGGCGGGAATCGAATCCTTTAAAATAAGCTTGGGGCACACACCCACAACCAAATTGGGGGCTCCCAACAATCACCAATCACCAACAAGTGTAGGAATGGAGTCTAGGTTTTCCACAAGGAAACCCTAGACTAGATCCCTCTCGAGAATGAGGGGGAAATGAAGATCATCTCTGTGAAGATGTAGATCGGGGTCTTCTCCTCCAATCCTCCAAGTATGATCGAGTTTGGGTGGAAGGATTGGGAGAAATCTAGCTTTTGGAGGCTCAATAAATGCTTGTCTTCAATGCTGGTTTGAGCAAACCTTTGGAGAAGAAGGGGATGGGGTATTTATAGCCCCCTCCCCAAAACTAGCCGTTTGACCCTTTTCGTGCCTGGCGGTACTACCGCTGGAGCCAGCGGTACTACCGCCCCCTGGCAACCAGCGCGGTACTGCGGCATCCTAGTCACAGGACGCGGGTGGTACTACCGCTAGTGCCCACCGGTACTACCGCTGGCCACTTATTCGAAATAAATCGAAGTGGCTAGCGGTAGTACTAGGGCACTACCGCTCTAGTACTGTGATGGTTACTATGACAAAAATTCCTCTGCCGGTACTTTGACCGGTACGGCCAGCGGTACTACCGCGTCCTGAAGGAGCAGTACTACCGCTAGAATTAGCGGAACTACCGCCACGAGAAGCTTGCTCCTCAATCGACTAAGTCACAACGGTACTACTATACCAGTACCGCTAGATGCAGTAGCCAAAATCAAGTTGGCGGTACTAGCAGCGGTACTACCGCTCCCTGGGCGGGGCTGTACTACCGCTGTAGCCACCAATACTACCACTGGACAAAGTCAATTTGGGTGGCAATGTCTTTCAACACTCTTCCCTTTTGCGTCGAAAAGATATTTCCTGAAATAACTTAAACGCACAGTTAGATAATTAATAGTGTTCTTATCAACTATAAAACAAATGAGAGATCAAAATGCAAACGCACTTTCAGACATGCGCTCAAGGCCCGCCTTGTCGAAGCCCCGGGTGAAACACGACACAATCAGGGCCATCTCGGCGTCGGAACGTGTGGCCGAGTCCCTCAGGAGGTCGACGGTGTCAGGCACCTCCTGAAAGCGGACCGCGAGCTTCGCCATGACGTCCGGCGGTGTTTGGGAGCCCCAAGTGGCGGAGGACACGGCCTGGCCGGCTTCCTACAAGGCCTTGGCGTCCTCACCAAGGGTGGCAACCCTGGTCTTCCGCGGTGGGCTCCCATCCCACCATTGCTTCGGATTCGGGAGTCACGCCCAGCTCGAGCGCACAAGTGCGACGAAGGACATCGTCCAGCTCCGAATAGTACCCTACAACCGGAAACAAGGGTCAGGCGACAAATTCGCCGGCCAAACCAGCCTGTGAAAGAAGAATTGCATACCGTTGGTGACACTGGTTATGAGGTCGAGCTACTCCTGGAGGCGGCCCACCGCCTCCTCCCTGGCTTTCTGCGTGGTCTCCAGCTCGGCCTCCAGAAGCTGGAAGGCGGCATGCTGGTTGCCCAGGGCCGTGGCATGGCCCTCCGCCGCGGTCTTCATCTCGGCAGCTAGCCGCTCCGCCTCCTCCTTGTGCGCATCTGCCTCCGCTTTGTGCGCATCCGACTGTTCGGCTCGGAGGCGGATGTCCCTAGTGGCCTCAGCGTGCGCCTTATCCTGCCCGTCCAGTTTCTGGGCCAACAGGGACGCGGGCATCATGTTCTTGGCCGCCTCCTTGAGGTCGTGGATCTCCTCTGTCACATAGCAAGAAACGGCTGTGAGCACACGGTCGCAGAACAACAAGATACCCTGCGCAAAGGAAAAAAAAATCCCTTACTCAGCATCTTGGCGTTGGCCGCCCTGACTCGGACATCGCTATGGCTCGCATCCTGTGAGCAAAAAAGAAAACGTCAGAATCTTCCGGTTACTTCCCGCAAGACCGAACCCAAGAAGAAATCTTACCTCCATTAGCCCGTTCGTCACATCGCACACCTGGACGACAAGCTACAGGTCCCTCGCCACCACCACGGCCGCAGCCTGCAGGTCCTTCTTCATCACCTGCCCAGCCTCGATGGGCTTGATAGGCATTCGGATGGTGTCAGCTGGCTGCGGCACGGCCGCCAACCGGGCCGTAGCAGCCGGGGCCTCGAGGCGTGGAGCCGGCGCAGTCGGGCCGGCTGTTGACACCAACGAAAAGGTCCCAGGCGGGGTCCCCTCACCGGCAGCCGGCGGGGTCAAGCCAGACGACACCATGAAGGAGGGCGGCATCCCCAAGCCCTGATACGACATGGCGGCAGGGGTGGTGCTCATTGTCATGGCCAGAGTGGTGCAGGCCGCGGCAGCCGGCGAGGTGGAGGCCGCCTTCGTCTGAGATGCGGCAGCCGCTGCCACAACATCAACAGGGGCCGACGCAGGGCCCGGCCCGCCAACAGCGCCCAGGTTCACCTAGCGGTTCACCACCGATGGCGGGGTCACCTCCCGAAGTGGAGAAGGAGCCGGCGTCCGCATTAGGCTGGACGACACGACCTCCCTATGAAAAAGAAGTGTTAAGAAAGAACTCACACTCGCAGAAAGAACAAAAAGCGATGCTTACCCAGTCACCGTCGGAGGCAGAGCCCTCCGCTGGCGTCGTGACCCTCCGGTTGAAGGCGTCACGCCGCGTCCCCGCTTGGCCCCCAGTTCGTCCTCCCCAGCCGGGCGGCTGGATGAGCCGGACGCTCGGCGCCGCTTAGCCGGCGCTACGGAGGAGGCCGACGAGTCTACGTCACAACTATCATTGTCAATATCAATAACTTCATCACCCGGGCCGGGAATCTTACCATCATGGGCCGGCGCTTGGTCGTTTTCCTCGTTCTCCACCACCACCGCTGCGTTGGCGCAACCGGATTTGGCAGATCCGGAAGGAAGGCCAGGCCGTTTGGTCCATCCTCCACCTCCTGAATGGCGAATATCTACACCAACCGACCGAGACTGAGGTCAGCCGTCCAGAGAAAAACGAACCAAACTAGAGAAGGGCGAGCGTTTACCTGGGGAGGACAATTCTACCGTGTGTATGGCGCCAGGCCGTATTGCCACAACTCTGTTACCACCTCCTTGGGTGCGATGGTGTGCATCATGAACTTCAGCGCGGCCCAGTCAGCATCCTTCTGGGTGAGCCGGTTGGGGTCGTTGAGCCCCAGCGTGAAGCACATCTTGTGGGAGTGGTGCCGCAGCGGCATTAGCCGGCGCGAAATTGAGCTCGGCAGAAGGTCCCGCAAGGGCAAGCCAGCGTTGGACAGCTCCCTCACCCGGGCCAACAAGGCGTCGCCCAGCGCCAAGTTCCCTTAGGAGCGAGCCGTCGAGTTGTTTAGAGAAACCGTAGGCGCGTTGGTTGATGGCTCGAGGCCGATCCAGTCGCCGCCTGCCAGGTCCTCGACGTAGAAATATGACTGCTGCCACATCTTCGCCGAGTCCACCAAGACCATCTTGGGAAAGGAGGTGCCCGCCCTGGCGATGATGATGGCGCACCCGCACCTCACAAGCGGCCCCTACGCCACCTCTGTCCCCGCCTTCACGAAGAACAGCCGGACGAAGAGCTCGAGATTGGGCCAGACGCCAGGTAGTTCTCGCATAACCTCACGAAGTACACGAGGTACATCATGGCGTTTCGCCCCATGTGATGAATTTGGAGGCCAAAGAAGGTGAGGAAGGAGGCGATGAATGTGCTTACCCGGGGCACAAAGCCACGGTCCATATGGGAGCAGAAAAACACCCTCTCCTTGGGCAGCGGTGCGGGAAGATCTCGAAGTCCAGCGGCGCCCGCAGAACGATGCGCATGTTCGCCGGCACCTCGAAGTCAGCGGAGCAAATGACGCTGGTGACGGCCACCGATGAGCCTAGACCGAAGTAGCCGCCGCGGCGGTAGTGACGGAGGTCGCTGAGCGTCAACGTAGATCCCGCCCAAGCCCCTTTCTTGGGTCGCATCCTCGGCGGCGGCAGTCCTCCTCGAGCCCGCCAACTGCTCATCGTCGGCAGAGCGAGAGGCGGAGGGAAAAGTAAGATCCCCAGCAGCGGAGCTACGAGCAGGACGTGCAAAGCGGGCCCCCATCACGGCGTGCGGTGGCTGTCGCGAAGAAGAGTGAGCGCGGCGAAGGCGTAGGAGAGAAGGAAGATGCAAAGAACGGAGAAGACAAGAAGGGACCCCGTCGCCCGTATTTATAGCGGGGGAGGGAGTAACGGTTGCGCGACGCGCGGCAAAACCGCAGCCCACAATCCCCCACTTGGCGCACGAACCGAAGGGTTGTCGGTAGTGCGCCGCAGCGGATCCCGTAACATCTCCCCCGGCCACAGAAGATCCCGCGTGCGGGAAACAAAGCGACGACATCGACTAGACTGCGGCTGCAGCCCATGTGACACGGCCTGCATCATCAATAACGTCACCCGGGATGATCATTGCGTCATCCCCAACCGGCCACGCGAAGAACCCGATGTGTCACGCGACTAGCCGGCCGGGGAAGCCGACACGAACAGAAAACAGACAGGAGCTTCGCACCCGGCGGACCGGCCACGAAACTCCCACCTGTTCGGGGGCTAGTGTCGGGGGATGATCCCCGGGTGCCTCCAAGATCCGGAAAGAAGCAACCGGCGTACAACGTGCCGGTTGGTCCAAGGCGAGGCCGTACGAAGCACCGTCTCCCAGCCATCGGTCCGCCTGCCGGCTGTTACGACCATCCGGCTACCGAAGGCCCAGCCGGACGAAGACCCTAACCGGCTGCCCCCAGAGTCAACAAAGCAAGGTGGCATGGGCCGCATGTCGACCCCGTAGGCTTACGCGGGCCATAGTGCCCCCTACGCCTACTCTCCGACGGCTCCGGGTACTATCGCATGGGCTCGCCGGTACCCGTGTAAGTACTATTGCATGGGCTAGCCGGTACCCGTGTACGGCTCCCGGTACTTACACAATAGGCTCAAGGGTATGGCCGTCTGGTACCCGCGTATGGGCACGACGCTGCCGTGCTACGAACCCGGCGTACGACACCCGGATGCGGCGGGTGCAAGGACGCGGGGCGCTTGTCCAAAGAATCTCGTTGGCAGGTCGTACACCAGCCAGCCCCACCTGTAAGCCGGTCAGTCAGCCACTATATAAGGCTGGCCCGGTGCCCCAAGAGAAGGGAAAGCAAGTAAGAGAGAAGAATGCAATCCATGCAAGAACCCTAGACACATTTCATTCTCGACACAACTCAAGGAGCAACTCTGTAACATGTGCATCGATAGTAGAGAGAAGCAGGAGCAGGGGTTTTCCTCATCGCGAGGGCCCTGAACCTGGGTACATCGTGTGTCTACACGCTTGCTACCCAATCCCTTGCAAACGTCACCGTTATCTAGTTTGTCCCTCCATTAAACACCATTGGCGTCCCCATGGTGCTGCCGTGTATCATCCCATGACAAGTCAAGTCCAAAGTTTTTTGCCAAACAAACTTTGCTAACGGAAAGCACTGGTACAACCGTTTACGATGGAGACCGGAAATCTTGGTCATTTTACCACCCCGAAATTAAAAAAAAAAACTGAAGTCAAAATTCATGGTGAGAATAGATTAATTTGTACCCTAGATTGTGTGCAAAGAAAATGATGTCACAATGGTCAGGAAATTCGCCATTGTTGTGGGTTTGAATCTATCTAGCCGCACCCTTTTCCCCCTTTTTTCTTCTTGCAAAGGGAGTGTAAAATGGAGGAAAAATATTCAACCTTGCATTATCTTTATCATTTGCACTCTAGTTAGTTATAAGTTTTGAGGAATTTAATTTATATTTATTCCAAACTTGTTGAGCGGTAACGATATCTCAGCTCAAAAAAGGCAAAGAGAAAATCATTTACAGTCTTGCGGTGTATTTGTACAACTCTTAGTATCTCCCTTGAGGCCCCATGATTATTTCCCATTTTTATTTGAACCAAAACTATTTGGTATAGATGGGGTGTAGGGTTTTACAGCCAAGTCAATCTACATGGGAGCAAGAGTGCCCGCCATTGGATTATTGTGGAAAGTGCATCAATACAGATTTCCTATTCTTCTTCTTCTTGAAAAGACTTTAAACCTAAAAATCATTCGGAAAAACTTCCCCGGAAATTGGCGGGATTCCTTATTGAATTGATGCACTAGACATCTCAAGTAAAAGTTTCAACCATCGGAAAGGGCTAGTCAATATATTTATATTTCAAACACTCTCTCACGTGTCTAGACTATTTTTTAATACTCCGTGAGAAGTGTTTTGAGCTTGAGACCTCATGGCTCTGAAACCATATTAAATTGATATAGTAGTCACTTCAAACAAAAGTTTAAATTAGTAGAAAAGGCTAGACAATATATTTTATAATTCAACACTCTTCATGCCATGGCACTACAATGACCATCATGTTTGGTACAACATGGAATTTGGTATCCAAAACTTTGTCTCTACTAAGCGATTCCGTGTTACAACTCATAGTTTGAACTCATATGCAGAAGTATATTTAGACCGTATGTAAGAACATTTCCACTGAATGTCTATAGACCTGCCGAGGCAAAACCTATTATCTCGACAAAATGTGTATAAACAAATAATGTCTTGTGAATTTGTTGTTGACTGTATTGTCTCAACTATTGAGAAAATTAGGGAAGGATTTAAAACTCGATAAAAGAGCAAGCAGGCTCATAGATTCTGATTTTGAAAAAAAAAATTGAAGGAGGATGGATATTTAGAAATCCAACTAAAATGTGGTTTTGGTTTAAATAATACTTCCACAATAAATGGAATAGCATTTCCACAGAACACAAGGATCTGTATTGTGCAAATGGTTTGAGCTAGTACCTTTATCCTTGAAAACTTTATATTTAGTTTCAGTAGTGTGGATATTTGAGCTTGAAACACGAGCTTCGTAAAATAACACTGAAAATAGATTTGAAGTATGAACTCGAAATTTGCATTCCTCAAGTAGCAATCTCAACGTTCACACATCCTAGGGAAGTAAGTTTCAACTCAGTACAAACCTCCTAATTAACTTTCTGCCCCGAGTTCTAGTAAATAGAACGTCACTTTCTAATGGTGAAACTTTCAACTCCATATAGTTTTCCCTGTAGTTTAAGATTCATTCAAGCATTCACCTAATCTCCACCGTTGCTATAATTAACTAGAGCGTGAACATAGACTGTACAACAATGCGACCCGAAACACATACTTCAATGGAGCAGTGTGCAGACTCATGATTGACCATGCAAATTAAAGTAGAAGAAGCCTAATTAAGGATAGAAAATGAAGAAAGCAGTGTGTACTCCATAATCCAAACTATAAAAATAGAATGAGTTGGAGTTAACGCTACTTCGATGAATTCCCCTTCGTTTTGTCACCCATGGCGTGGCGTGGCCTGCCAGGAAGGTTCCCCAAAGATCCAATTGACCACGTTTTGTTATCGTCGCACAGCGGAGCATGTATAAATGGCGCGACGCTCTCCCAGTCCAACAAAAGCCATCAGGCATACACGTTCCAGAGCAGCTCAGGCAGCCAACTCCCTCGAACAAGCGTCAACGTACCGAACTGGTGAGTCCATCCCTCTGAAACTGAGAGAACGAGTGGTGAAGAAGAGAGGTGAGCTAGTGAGCTAGCTAGCAATGGGGAGGTCTCCATGCTGCGAGAAGATGGGGCTGAAGAGGGGCCCATGGACGGCGGAGGAGGACATGACCCTGGTGGCTCACATCGAGCAGCACGGGCACAGCAACTGGCGGGCGCTGCCGAAGCAGGCCGGGCTGCTGCGCTGCGGCAAGAGCTGCCGCCTCCGCTGGATCAACTACCTGCGCCCGGACATCAAGCGCGGCAACTTCAGCAGCGAGGAGGAAGACGCCATCATCCAGCTCCACGCCACGCTCGGCAACAGATGGTCGATGATCGCGGCGAGGCTGCCGGGGAGGACGGACAACGAGATCAAGAATGTGTGGCACACGCACCTCAAGAAGCGACTCGAGTCTTCGTCATCCAAGCCGTCCGCCGCGGCAGCGCCCAAGCGCAAAGCCAAGAGGTCTGTTGCTGAGACGGCCGTGACTACACACGATGGCCCGACCACCGTGCCAGCCTTGGCGGAGCAACCCATCTCGTCGTCCGGCACTGACTACTCGATGGCCTCCTCATTAGAGACCGCGGAAAGCTTCAGCTCGGACTCGCAGGAGTTCCAGATGGACGACAGTTTCTGGTCGGAGACACTGGCGATGAACGTGGACAGTTGTTCCGGGTTCGAGATGGAAACGGGCAACCCGCTGGTCGCGGACGGTGCATCGGCGTCGTCGGGCAACGCCGACATGGACTTCTGGGTCACCCTGTTCATGCAGGCTGGTGGCATGGAGAATTTGTCCCCGATTTAGACCTAGCTCCTGGGCTGGTTCCCTGTTCATTTTTCTCTGTCACTATTCTTTGAATCTTTGGCGTGCAGCACGCGCTTTGGTGCGTGTGTATCTGTAAAATGGAAGAGCTTTATAAAAGGAAAGTAATCGTTCATGGTGCTGTTTCACCGGGATAAAAAATGGACAGTGCTGGACGGGATCTAAAAAAAATTACCTCGGGTCCCTGTGCTGACACGTATCACCTTTTTGTCCCAAATTTTGCTTTTGCTCCGGTAGAAAAAATCACCGCTTTTGCTCCCATGTAGCAAAAAAGGTTCGTCTCAGAAACTAAAAAAAGATAGATCTCGCTGGAGACTCGCCGGAGATCTTGCCGGAGACCTGTAGCAGATAAAATTGTTACAGTAGCAAAAGTTGATTTTCGCCGCAGAACTGACCGGGAGACTTTTACTCGCCGGAAAAATCCATAGCAAAAAAAGTATACTGATATAGCAATAACATAACCTTATTGTAGCAAAAAAAATCTATTATAGCAAAAAATCCGATCCGCCGGAGATGTCGCCGGAGTTGTGGTAGCAAAAAATCTATACAAAAATAGCAAAAGAAAAAATGATATGTAGCAAAATTTTCGCCGGCGCTGCAAAACTGCCGCCGCTTGCAGGAGCTTCCTCCGTGCCGCTGGGAGGACGCCCACCAGCGAGCGCCTGGGAGCCGCGCCGCCGTCGCATGACGGTGCACCACCGGCCCATGGTGGCGTCCGGTGAGGCCCAAACCAGGGGCGAGCACGTCGGACTGCAGCCTAGTCGCCGCCGAGCGAGGATGGTGGCCGCCGCATCGAGCTTGGCCGCCACTAGAGGAGGAGGATGCAGGAGGCGCGGTCACTCCCCAAGGTGCATCCACGCTGCGTCGATGTGGGGAGGAGTAAGGATCTGAGCGAGCATAAGTGAGGCGATAGAGGAAGCACCGGTGAGGAGCAGCCAGAAAAAGCCACGGAGGCGTGTTGGGGAAGAAAATCGTGAGAGAGGATGAGGAGAAGTGTGTGGACCAGATGCGCGTGTGGAGAGGATAAGGCTGCGCGTGGTAGGGCCCACAAGAGGACGAAGACGTTACTTCATGTCACGTGGCGTGGCGGGCGAGACGGGGGATCGGGAGGCGTGATCCCCGGGTGATCACAAGCGTTTTCCATAAAAAATGTGTCACGCGCGACACTAATGTGCAGTCATTTTTTTATTCGGATACATATGTTGGTATATACGAACACACATATTTTCATCATAAGTGAAAATTCAGTTCATTTCGGTCGCAGAGAAATAAGTTGGAACATTATCCCGGTTTTAGCGGGAGCGCACTCAAATCATTCCACAGGGATATATATACTCCGAATGGAAAATAATGGTAGCCGTCAACCAAAAAGGAGCATTCTATACTTTATTAAGATAATTCTATCCTGCATGTGCTTGCACCTTTGGAAATAATTGTGTAAATTAAACGGTATGACACGTATACTATCTTTTATGCTACTAGCTGTCATTCATCATGATATGTACTACCTTTGGAAAGATGATGGATCTGAAATCATAGCGCCATCACCGATCGACAGCCTGTTTTTTTTGGTAAGGTTGTAGACAAATTAAGCACATAACCGACGCCCAGTGATGATTACGGAAACAGGAGCAGGTATGCGCAACGGCCGAAATCGCTTACTCACGCGCGCGCGAGCGCTGGCGCGCTTTGCTTTCTCACGTGCCTTCCGCGCGCAACTACTACTCCGTACTTTCTCACGTACGTACGTGCTAGCGTCGCCCAATGAAACCCGACCTATATGGCTACCTTTTTATCTCTTTGAGCGTGGGATTGCATGCATGGATGATTCCTGTTTACATGCCATGGGTCACCTCACGTGACCAGATCGATTGGAATCGATCGATCGGGAGACATGTAGCTAGCTTCCTTCTTATTTGTACGTGAAACTTCCGAAGGTTATATCTTTTAAATAGTGTGTCGAAATATTAATCTGTTTTCACCATTGTGATGTGCATGACGATCTCTACAAAATGAGTCCAATATCACATATACATATTTCATAAAAGAAATTTATGCCTCATGGGACCCACATGTCATAGACTAGAGCAACACGTTGTGGATTGGAACAAACTGCATGCATGCTCACGGTCGATTGGAGCTCTAAAGCTTCACAAGCTAGCTAGCTCATTTAAACCTACATCTTTCAAATATTTATATTTTCTCAACGAACTTATCAATTGTGATATGTTTGTACCATTGTGACGTGGATAATAAACTCTACAAAATGAGTTCAATATTGAATATATATTCTTTCCGAAATATTTTGTATTGCGTGGGACCCACACGCCATGGAAAAGAACTATACTTATTTTCAAATTTAATGAATATTAGTAGAAAAATGCATTAAACAAATCCCCCGCCAAGTATAGTGCGTGCGGCGAAGCAGCAGGTGCTAGACTTGGCGAAAGAGAAAAAAGAAAAGATCAAAGCCATGAGGATTTATTAGAGCAATGGTATTGCATTGCATATCCGTGAAGGCATACGGTAAGTACTTCCGGTTTACTCCATATGACCAAAAGTATATTGCCGGCCAATGGAGAGAAAAAACAACCGATGGATATTGTAAATACACTGCGACCAATTTTTAGTACAAAGCAACAAGAACCAGACCTGGCGAAATACTCGTGTCATTTTTTAGCGGGAACCAATGAGATTCAGAATGTCGTATGACAAGATATGGCGAATAGTTCATGCCATTTTTTTTTGAAGGGATATTATTTCCGTTCTACTCCATCGCGACCATGTATTTGGTGCCGGCCAATAGAGTACTCAACATTTATTCATAGTATCTTCTGTTTAATAGCGCATGTCCATGCAATTATTCAATAACACCCATTAGGGAGAGTAGTATTACAAAGTAATACGACAAAAGAAGAAATATATACTCATCCATATAGAGATCATGCTCTTATTTATTCCCATCGCGACCAGATACAATATGGTGCCAGCCGATGGCGTAGGCATTGTAAGAAATAATTCATCAAGTAGGAGCAAAGGTGCGCTCTCGCCGGGATCGGCAAGGAAGCACCTGGAGGATGCGATGGGAAAGCTAGGGCTTTCCGAGGAAGAGGCGACGCCACTGGTGATTGATGATCTGGAGGAGGAAACGATCAAGAAGTGGACAATTGCGGGGAAGGTTCTGCACCGTACCAATTTCCACATACAGACTATCTCCAGCGCGCTCCGCCCGGCTTGGGGGAATCCTAGAGGGTTGATCTTCCGATCAGTTGGGATAAACATGTTCGTTGCTGAGTTTGAGAACCAACGCGACAGAGATCGTGTGTGGGAGGGCTCGCCTTGGCACGTCAGTAGGAACGCTGTGATTCTTGAGGAGTTCGTGGAGTGCATGCGTCCATCGGAGCTGAAATTTGATAAGCTGCAGGTGTGGGCACGGATTCTTAATCTGCCGTTCCACTTCATGAACCCAAAGTGGGGTGAAAAGGTAGCAAAGATGATTGATAAGGATGCAAAGTTTGTTCAAGCTGACCCTGTAGGTGGTTTCCTACGGGCTAGGGTAACAATTGATGTTCGGAATTCTTTGAGGAGAGGGGTTCTGATTGCTTCATCATGGAGGAAAAGCCAAGATTGGTACGATATTCAATATGAGCAAATACCCAACTTTTGCTTTTCTTGTGGTCGGCTAGGCCATGCAGACTCTGTTTGCCCGACGCCGGGTATTAGAGATGCTAATGGTGCCCTGCCGTATTCCACTAACTTGAGGGCGCCTGAGGAGAAGAAGAGATCCTATGTGAGTGATAACTCGAATTCTGATCAGCCGTCAGCTCACTTTGGTAATAAGCAAGGAGGGGGAAGTTCATCTTCAGGCCCCGGGAAGAGTACTGAGGTTACTTCACCTCTCAAAAAGAATCAGGGGCAAAACAATAAAAGAAAGGCTGCTACCCCGAAAGTTTATAGGAAAGTTGATTATCCAGAGGAGGAAGACGCAGCTCACGTGCCCTCGAAAGATGGTGCACTGGTTATCTATAGTGGGAAGCCAGTTGTGGCGGTGCTAGAGGGCACAGGTGATACGGTGGAAGTCCAACCGAGGAAGAAACGAGCAACACCAAATTCTTCTGATGTTTCGGCAGAGGCTGCTTCGCAGTCCTGCCGAGAGCAATGAATTGCATTGGCTGGAACAGTCAGGGGCTTGGGAACCCTATGACTGTTCGAGAGCTTCATAGCTTAGTGAAGCAAGAAGTTCCTGCCTTGTTGTTTGTAATGGAGACAAAGATCAAGGCTAAGAGGGTGGAGGCACTAAAGACAACTTTGGGGTTTTCAGGGTGTTTTGCAGTTGACAGTGACGGCCGCAGCGGTGGTGTTGGGTTGTTCTGGTCAAAGGAAGTGGTGGTTGATCTACAAAACTATAGCATTAACCACATTGATGTTCTTGTTCGCAAGGAGGGTGATTCATCCCCTTGGCGATTCACAGGCTTTTACGGTGAGCCACGGGTTGAAAACAGATTTCATTCTTGGAGATTTCTGCGGACGTTGTATTCGGTTACTCATGCTGAATGGTTATGTCTGGGGGATTTCAACGAAACAATGCATGCTACTGAACACTTTAGCCGAGCTTCACGATCGGAGTGGCAAATGAGGGCTTTTCGGGAGGCAGTTTCAGATTGCTCGCTCCAGGATTTGGGGTGGAGAGGTGTGGATTTTACATGGGATAATAAACGACAAGGTGATGTGAATGTCAAAGCACGCTTGGACAGAGCATTAGCTAATGCTGAGTTTCGTCAGCGATTTGAGGATACTCGAGTACGGCATGTGAGTGCTGTCGAGTCAGACCACTGTTTTCTGGTGGTGGAGGTCACTGACCGTAGGAGCATTATCAATAGCAGAAATTCTAGGCAGTTTCGCTATGAAAATTTGTGGCAATCCCACGCAGACTATGATCAGCTCGTTGCGAACCTGTGGAGGAGATTACACACGGGACAGGGACTTGCTGCGGTTTCGAACACTCTTACTCTACTCCAAACAGAACTAAGTACTTGGGGGGCTAAGGAGTTTGGGTGTCTAGCAAAGAAGATACGTAAGACGAAGGCCACATTGGAACGTCTTAGGAGGCAGTCAGTGCGACGGGGTCCTTCGGAGGAAGAGCACAACGTTGCGCAAAACTTGAGGAGCCTACTTCAGCAGGAGGAAGTATGGATCCGTCAAAGATCACGGGTCAGGTGGCTGCGGGCAGGTGATCGGAACTCTGCCTTTTTCCATGCCCAAGCAACGCAAAGGAAACGTTTGAATCGTATCCGTGGCCTGGCAAGGACTGATGGCTCAGTGTGTTCTGATGAAAACGAAGACAAGGCTGAGGTGCTAAGTTTCTATCAGAGCTTGTATACGTCCCAAGGTTTCAGTAATATGGATACTATGCTTGAGTGTGTCCCGAGGAAGGTGACGTCTGATATGAACGAGTCCATGGAAAAAGTTTTTGAACCCGAAGAAATTCGAAAGGCTTTGTTCCAAATGGCTCCTTCAAAAGCCCCTGGGGTGGATGGATTTACAGCGGGTTTTTTCCAACGCCATTGGGACCTTATTCAATGCGATCTTGTCCCAGCGATTTTGGACTTTCTGAATGGAGGGGAATTACCATTAGGTATGAATGACACTTCTATTACTTTGATTCCTAAGGTGCTAAACCCTCAATCCATTCTTCAATATAGACCTATCTCTCTCTGTCCGGTAGCTTATAAAATTGCAGCGAAAGTGCTCACTAACTGATTGAGAGTTTGGATGGATGATATTATTGGAGAAGAGCAAAGTGCATTTGTTCCTGGCCGTCTTATCACGGATAATGTGCTTGTTGCTTTCGAGAGTATTCATGCTATGAGGAGGAGGAAGAAAGGCAAAAACTTCTCTTGTGCAGTGAAATTGGATATGATGAAAGCCTATGATCGAGTTGAGTGGCATTATTTGGAGGCTATTCTTCTCCGATTGGGTTTTGGAATCAATTTTGTGAGGCTGATTATGAGATGTGTCAGCTCGGTACGATTTACAGTACGAGTTAATGGGGAGCTTCTTCCCTTTTTTACTCCCTCACGCGGCCTTCGGCAAGGAGATCCGATCTCACCATTCCTCTTCTTGCTCTGTGGAGAGGGTTTTACTTCTTTGCTGAATCACTTTGGTGGGAATTATATTGATAGGGGGGTTCGTGTTTCTTATCGATCACCTTGGATTAATCACCTATTGTTTGCAGATGATAGCCTTATATTTATGACCACTAATGACAGAAGCGCTGCACGTTTAAATCAGATATTGGATATCTATGCAGAGTGTTCGGGTCAGTGTGTCAATAAATCAAAAAGTGCGGTTTTCTTCTCGCCTAATACCCCAAGATCTAGAAGAGATGATATGAAGAATTGGCTGGGGATTTCGGTGGAGACTTTCAGTGACAGATACCTCGGTTTGCCTACAGCAGTGGGAAGGATCACGAGTGGAACGTTTGATCATATATGTGACCGTGCTCGTGGCAAGATGCAGGGGTGGTCTGAGAAAAATTTGGCCTGTGCTGGACGGGAAATCTTGCTGAAATCTGTGATACAGGCTATACCAACGTACAGCATGAGTTGTTTTAAGTTGACAAAGAAGGTATGCAAGAGTATCTCTTCCAACATGGCGAAGTATTGGTGGAGCAGTTCAATTGATAAGAGATCAATGCATTGGCTCTCTTGGAAAAAACTCTCTACACCGAAATTACGAGGAGGTATGGGTTTCCGAGATTTGGAACTCTTCAATATTGCTTTACTTGGTAAACATGGTTGGAGGTTCCTGGAAAAACCGAATTCTCTTTGCTCTCGGGTTATGAAAACCCGCTATTTCCCTGCGTGTGATTTCATGCAAGCAGGTGTCCCTTCGACTGCCTCCTCTATTTGGCGTGCGATCATAGCAGGTCGGGAGGCTCTAGGTGGAGGGCTTTATAAGACTATTGGTACGGGAGGTACTATCTCGGTATGGACTGACAAGTGGATCCCTTCCACGAATTCTATGTCCCCGATGTTTATTCCTGATCAGCTCCCAATTGATCCACCAGTTAACCTTGTGAGTGACTTGATTGATTCGGATATTGGAGCTTGGAGGACAGAGCTTGTTCGCGCCACCTTTGCAAGGCCAGATGCTGATGCTATATTGAACATTCCACTTAGGCTGGGTGGAGGCGAGGACTCTTTTGCTTGGGCACATGAATCAAATGGTATATATTCTGTTAAATCCGCGTACCGCTCTCTAATGAATATCAAGGAGAATTTGTCTCCTATGGAAGGGGCGGTTACCAGCTCTTCATTGACTAATCAACAGATGTGGAGTTCTCTTTGGAAACTCCAGGTGGTGCCCAAGGTACGGGTTTTCTGGTGGCGTGTTCTTCGGGGCATCCTACCTGATGAAGCTACTCTCAAAAACCGTCATGTAAAACCTATCAGTTTATGTCGGGTATGCTTGGCAAAGGAGGAAGATCTAATGCATGCATTACTTCTATGCTCACACGCCAGGAAATTTTGGGATGAAGCTCAGATGAGATTTGATTTCAGATTACCCAGTTTACATCCCCTCACGTGGGATAAAGATATTATGTGTGATCCAAGATTCTCTTCTTCACTCAGAGCCAAGATTATAACAGTCATGTGGGCAATCTGGCATTCAAGAAACAGAATTGTCCACGAGGAGGAGTCCCTGGATCCGGTTTCTTCCATTATTCGCATAAGGGAAGATTTAGCAATGCTTGATATCCCATCTCCACTTGCATTGGTTCTACCTGGCCATGGTTGGCGGCCACCAGATGATGGGTTTATCAAGATCAACACAGATGCCGCTATTGATTCGGCTCAGGGTAAGGCCGGAGCTGGAGGGGTCGCGAGATCCTCGACGGCTCTCATTGGTGCCTGGTGTAAACCCCATGAGGGTATTACGGATTCGATGATCGCAGAAGCTGAAGCCTTGCGAGATGGAGTTATCTTTGCAAAACTCAGAGGCTACACTAAAGTGATCATGGAGACAGATTGCCTGGAGGTGGTGAACCTCTGGAACACTCGCCACAATTCTCGTGCTGTTGTGGCTCCCGTTTTGTTAGACATTGATGAGCTTTCGAGTAATTTCATTTCTTTTAGTATTATTCATGTACACAGACATTCTAATCTACCGGCTCATCTTAGTGCCAAGCGAGCTTGTTCGCTGTTGGTTACGGAGAGTTGGGTGGAGACTGTACCCCCTTTCCTAACAATTAGCCTTATGGCTGATTGTTCTAGGACTGCCTTCTATTGAATAAAGCTCTTAAAACTTCAAAAAAAAAAAAAAAAAAAAAAAAAAAAAAGCTACCTTTTTATCTCTTTGAGCGTGGGATTGCATGCATGGATGATTCCTGTTTACATGCCATGGGTCACCTCACGTGACCAGATCGATTGGAATCGATCGATCGGGAGACATGTAGCTAGCTTCCTTCTTATTTGTACGTGAAACTTCCGAAGGTTATATCTTTTAAATAGTGTGTCGAAATATTAATCTGTTTTCACCATTGTGATGTGCATGACGATCTCTACAAAATGAGTCCAATATCACATATACATATTTCATAAAAGAAATTTATGCCTCATGGGACCCACATGTCATAGACTAGAGCAACACGTTGTGGATTGGAACAAACTGCATGCATGCTCACGGTCGATTGGAGCTCTAAAGCTTCACAAGCTAGCTAGCTCATTTAAACCTACATCTTTCAAATATTTATATTTTCTCAACGAACTTATCAATTGTGATATGTTTGTACCATTGTGACGTGGATAATAAACTCTACAAAATGAGTTCAATATTGAATATATATTCTTTCCGAAATATTTTGTATTGCGTGGGACCCACACGCCATGGAAAAGAACTATACTTATTTTCAAATTTAATGAATATTAGTACAAAAATGCATTAAACAAATCCCCCGCCAAGTATAGTGCGTGCGGCGAAGCAGCAGGTGCTAGACTTGGCGAAAGAGAAAAAAGAAAAGATCAAAGCCATGAGGATTTATTAGAGCAATGGTATTGCATTGCATATCCGTGAAGGCATACGGTAAGTACTTCCGGTTTACTCCATATGACCAAAAGTATATTGCCGGCCAATGGAGAGAAAAAACAACCGATGGATATTGTAAATACACTGCGACCAATTTTTAGTACAAAGCAACAAGAACCAGACCTGGCGAAATACTCGTGTCACTTCTTTAGCGGGAACCAATGAGATTCAGAATGTCGTATGACAAGATATGGCGAATAGTTCATGCCATTTTTTTTTGAAGGGATATTATTTCCGTTCTACTCCATCGCGACCATGTATTTGGTGCCGGCCAATAGAGTACTCAACATTTATTCATAGTATCTTCTGTTTAATAGCGCATGTCCATGCAATTATTCAATAACACCCATTAGGGAGAGTAGTATTACAAAGTAATACGACAAAAGAAGAAATATATACTCATCCATATAGAGATCATGCTCTTATTTATTCCCATCGCGACCAGATACAATATGGTGCCAGCCGATGGCGTAGGCATTGTAAGAAATAATTCATCAAGTAAGATGCGACCATAAAATGATGTTGGTGCCAACCATCAAACTCGAAGGGTTTCACAGGTCGACACTGACCGCAATGGTGTGTCGTATCGCTCCCATAATTTCTTTACCGAGTTTGATGCGATCGTAAAAAAAAGCGAACGATGCCAGCCATCACACTCGAGGGGTTTCACAGCTTAGCACTGGCCGCACTGGCGCACCTTGCTGCTCCCAATAGTTAAAGTGTCGGAATATCGTCGACAATGTAAAAGCACTAGGTGATAATGATCCCCCAGTGTCATTGGTATGATTATTAGAGGAAAAATGCCCCCAGCATGGTTGATATGATCAGTGGAGGGAAAAATGCCCCCAGCTTGATTGATATGATCAGTGAAGGGAAAATGCCCCCAGCATGGTTGATATGATCAGTGGAGTGAAAAATGCCCCCAGCTTGGTTGATATGATCAGTGGAGGGAAAATGCCCCCAGCGTGGTTGATATGAATGAAAATTACCAACCTTTTGAAAACTTATATGTAGTATTCCCAAGAATGTTATCAAGGACGATGAATGGAAATTACCAACATTTTGAAAACCTATATATATTTTTTATCCCCAAGAATGTTATCAAGGGCGATGAATGGAAATTACCAACCTTTTGAAAAATTATTTGTAGTTTTTCAAAGAATGTTATCAAGGGCGATGAATGGAAATTACGAACATTTTGAGAACCTATATATATTTTTTATCCCCATGAATGTTATCAAGGGAGATGAATGGAAATTACCAACCTTTTGAAAAATTATATGTAGTTTTCCCAAGAATGTTATCAAGGGCGATGAATGAAAACTACCAATATTTTGAAAACATATATATATATATTTTTTTATCCCCAAGAATGTTATGAAGGGCGATGAATGGAAATTACTAACCTTTTGAAAACCTATATATATTTTTATTCCCAAGAATGTTATCAAGGGCGGCGAATGGAAATTTCCAAAGTTTTGAGAAACCGATATATATATTTTATTTACCAAAAATGTTATCAAGGGAGATGAATGGAAATTACCAACCTTTTTAAAACCTATATATAATTTTCCCAAGTATGTTATGAAGGGTAATGAATGGAAATTACCAACCTTTTAAAAACATTTTTTCCCAAAAATATTATCAAGGGTGATGAATGGAAATTACCAACCTTTTTCAGAAACCTATATATATTTTTATTCCAAAGAATGTTATCAAGAGCGATGAATGGAAATTCCGCGCTGCCGCCCGCCCCTCCTCTGTGGCCCTCCTCGCTGCTGCCACTGCCAACAAATGGTGACAAAGGTGGTATCAATTTGTCTGAGCGGCGTAGGTGGTCGCCGGGCTCGGCTTAGGACGGCCATAGCGGCTCGCCGATGCAAGAAAGAGGGAGCGGCGGCTCTACGATCGCGCTGGCTTCGTCATCTGCTAGCGACCAGCAGCATGGCGGCGGATCTGGGGCCTGACGCCTCAAATCTGATGGTGAAGCGGGATGTCGGCTCCTGGAGGCGGTCCATCGAATGCGGCGCTGATGTGGCTGTGGGGACGGTAGGGAATCGACGTGCATCGTGTGGGCATGGTGACTGCATCGGGAGGCAGCTTCGGGGTGATCCGTCGGACTTCGGGGTGATCCGTCGTACTTTTTTTTAGAAAGCAATATATATTTTTATTTTCCCAAGAAATTCATAAGGGACAATGAATTAAAATTAACAACCTTTTTCAAAAACCAGTATATAGTCTATTCCCAAGAATGTTATCAAGGGAGATGAATGAAAATTACCAACCCTTCAAAAACGTATATATAATTTTTCCCAAGAATGTTATCAATGGAGATGAATCGAAATTACCAACTTTTAAGAACCAGTATATATTTTTATTTTCAAAGAAATTATCAAGGGAGATGAATGGAAATTACCAACATTTTTTTTAGAAACCAATGTATAGTCTATTCCCTAGAATGTTATCAAGGGTGGTGAATGAAAATTTAGGGGAAACCTATATATAATTTCCAAACAAAGTAATCAGGGGAGATGAATGGAAATTACCAACCCTTTGAAAACCTATATATATTTTCTTTCCAAACAAAGTAATCAGGGGAGATGAATGGAAACTACCAACCCTTTGAAAACATATTTTATAACTTCCCCAAGAATGTTATCAAGGGAGATAATGGAAATTACCAACCTTATTTAGAAACCACTATATATTTTTATTTCCCAAGAATTTCATAAGGGACAATGAATTAAAATTAACAACCTTTTTCAAAAACCAGTATATAGTCTATTCCCAAGGATGTTATCAAGGGCGATGAATGCAAATTACCAACCCTTTGAAAACATATATATAATTTTCCCAAGAATGTTATCAAGGGAGATGAATGGAAACTACCAACTTTTTTAAGAACCATTATAAATTTTTATTTCCAAAGAAAGTTATCAAGGGACATGAATGCAAAATTACCAACCTTTTTTTTAGAAATCAATGTTTAGTCTATTCCCAAGAATGTTATCAAGGGTGGTGAATGAAAATTACCAACCCTTCAAAAACTTATATATAATTTTTCCCAAGAATGTTGTCAATGGAGATGAATGGAAATTACCAACCTTTAAGAACCAATATATATATTAATATATCCAAAGAAAGTTATCAAGGGCAATGAATGGAAATTACCAACCCTTTTTTTTAGGAACCTATGTATACTTTATTCCCAAGAATGTTATCAAGGGTTATGAATGAAAATTACCAACCCTTTAAAAACATATATATAATTTCCCAAGAATGTTATCAACGGAGATGAATGGAAATTACCAACCCTTTAAAAATATATATATATCTCTTTCCAAACAAAGTAATCAAGGGAGATGAGTGGAAACTACCAACCCTTTCAAAACATATTTTTATAACTCCCCCAAGAATGTTATCAATGGAGATGAATGGAAATTACCAACTTTTAAGAACCAATATATATTTTTATTTCCAAACAAAGTTATGAAGGGCAATGAATGGAAATTATCAACCTTTTTTTTTAGAAACCAATGTATAGTCTATTCCCAAGAATGTTATCAAGGGTGATGAATGAAAATTACCAACCCTTTAAAAACCTATATATAATTTCCCAAGAATGTTATCAACGGAGATGAATGGAAATTACCAACCCTTTAAAAATCTATATATATCTCTTTCCAAACAAAGTAATCAAGGGAGATGAGTGGAAACTACCAACCCTTTGAAAACATATTTTTATAACTCCCCCAAGAATGTTATCAATGGAGATGAATGGAAATTACCAACTTTTAAGAACCAATATATATTTTTATTTCCAAACAAAGTTATGAAGGGCAATGAATGGAAATTACCAACCTTTTTTTTAGAAACCAATGTATAGTCTATTCCCAAGAATGTTATCAAGGGTGATGAATTAAAATTACCAACCCTTTAAAAACCTATATATAATTTCCCAAGAATGTTATCAAGGGCGATGAATGGAAATTACCAACCCTTTGAAAACCTATATATAATTTTCCCAAGAATGTTATCAAGGGAGATGAATGGCAACTACCAACCTTTTAAGAACCAATATATATTTTTATTTCCCAAGAAAGTTATCAAGGGCGATGAGTGGAAATTACCCTCCTTTTTAAAAACCTATATATATTTTATTCCCAAGAATGTTATCAAGGGCGACCAATGGAAATTACCAAACTTTTTAGAAACTTATGTATATTATTTTCCCAAGAATGTTATCAAGGGCGATGAATGGAAATTACCAACCTTGTTAGAAACTAATATACATTTTTATTCCCCAAGAATGTTATCAAGGACGATGAATGCAAATTACCAACCCTTTGAAAACCTATAAATAGTTTCCGCAAGAATGTTATCAAGGGATATGAATGGAAATTACCAACATCTTAAGAACCAATATATATTTCAAAAAATGGTGACAATTTAAATCAATGGTGATAATTGAAAGCTACCAAACTAAAAAACATTCGTAGCAATGTTATCAACTAAGATGTATGAAATTACCAACCTAAAAACCCATCAAGTATGTTATCAAGTGGGATGATTATATTCACGAACCTAAAAACCCATCAAGAATGTTATCAAGTGCAATGAATGACATTTACCAACCTAAAAACCATTTTTTGGAATGTTATGAGGTGTGATGAATACATTCTTGAGAATGTTTATCAAGGGTGATGAATGAAAACTACGACAGTAAAAAACTTTCAAGAAAAATTATCAAGTGTCATGTATGAAAATCACCAACCTAAAAACTTTTTATGAATGTTATCAATGGAAATTACCAATTTCTTTAAAAAACTTATGTATAGTTTTCCCAAGAATGTTATTAAGCGTGATAAATGGAAATTACCAACATTTCAAAAACCTATATATGTTTTTTCCCCAAGAATGTAATCAAGGGCGATGAATGTAAATTACCAACCCTTTGAAAAACCTATATATAGGTTTCCCAATAATGTTATCAAGGGTGATAAATGGAAATTACAAACCTCTTTTAGAAACATATATATATATATATATATATATATATATATTTCAAGAATGTTATCAAGAGCGATGAATGGAAATTATCATCATATTTTAAAAATTATATATACTTTTTTTATAAGAAATACCAAGGGTGATGAATGAAAATTTCCAACCAATAAATTATATCTATACTTTCTCCCTAAAATCTTATCAAGGGCGATGAATGGACATTACCAACCTATTTTTAGAATCCTATATATAGTTTTCCCAAGAATGTTATCAAGTGCGATGAATGGAAATTACCCACCTTTTTTAAAAACCTATATGTTTTTTCTCCTTAATAATGTTACCAAGGCTGCTGAATGGAAATTATCAAACTATTAGAAGCCTATTTTTTTTCTTAAGAAATGTTACCAAGGTGTGATGGATGAAAAATTACAAACCGGCGAGAAATAGTTGAAAATGTAAAGGGGTCATGTCTAGTAATTTCCATGTTTATGTAAGGGCATCTCCAGTCGCCCCCCCCCCCCCCCCGAGCCCCCCAAGGCGGCCTTTTTAGCGGCGGAAGCGGCGAATAGCGCTGTTTTCGCACCAGTCGGCCCCCACAGAAGCCCAAATAGCGCCGAAACGACGCTAATTCGCGCCGCGAAACCCAGGCGAAACCCAGGTGAAACCGCGGTGCAGCCCACGCGGGCCAGCTCTGTCAGTGACGCGTCGAAAAAAACGCGGGAACAGAAACCCCCGTGATCATATTCTCGGCTCCCGCATCGGTCAAAGGCTTCCGGCGTTTATGGCGTGGCGGCGGCGCAGTGCATGCGCCCGTTCAAAGGCTGTCGGAGTAATGGCATGGCGAGCGGCAGCGAGGGCACGCGGCGCAGTAAATGCCCGGCAGGCTACAACCCCCCCCCCCCCCCCCCCGCGCTCGCCGCCCTCCCCATTCTTCCACCTCGCTGCTCTCCCGTCCTTCCTCCCTCGGCGCTCTCCTCTCTCCCCGTGCTCTCTCCAGTCGCAGTAGATGGCCAACTACGACGATGCCGCCGCCGCCAACGGCTGGCGCCGACGCCACCTTCGCTGGAACGAAACTTGGGCGCTGTACCGGGCGGGCTATCCGTGCCCGCCCGACATGCGCCTCCCGAGCTCCGCCGGAGGGCAGCCTCGCTGGCACCTCAGCGTTGGCGGAGTTCCCGTGCCCCCGACGCCTTCCACGGACGCCGAGTTCCGGCAGGCCATCGCGGAGGTCCGCCAAAGCCTGCCGGCGGACGAGGCTGCGCGGCTCCACTGGAGGTCGCACGTCCATGACCCCTTATGGTGACAGGAGCTCCAGCGCCGCCACGACGCGGACCTCGCCGCCGAGGGAAACAACGGCCCTGTCGAGGGCCACGCCCACGGCTTGGGGCGCAAGCGTTGGTGGGGAGGCCAGCACCGCACCCTCGAGTGGGTGCTGGACTACATCGACGCCGGCAACGAGCCCCGGCTGCAGATGTCGCCCCGCACCCTCGTGGGAACCGCGGCGGATGGGCGGCGGCTCGTCGTCGGCTACCTCATCCTCCTCCGGCGCTCAATCTCTCTCTCTCTCACCCTGTCGAATCCCTGACTCGACAAGTCCCTTAGGTGACCCTATCGGGTTTCGATTAGGAGAAGTCATGGGCGCTGGTGAGATCGTCGGCTAGACAGAAGGCAAGATTTACCCAGGTTGGGGGCCCTCGTAGAGGTAAAACCCTTACTCCTGCCTCGTGTCGATCTGTATTGGATTATTAGATCGGTTACAGGTTGCTCGAATCGAGAGTAGATCTCGAGTTCCGAGGCTTTTTGGTCGTGCGGTATTGCTTGGTCCTCTCCCTGGGGGCTCTCCTGGCCTTATATAGATGGCCAGGTCTCGAGTCCTACCCGGAGAGGATTCAAACCCTAGTTTAAGTCGGTTACAAAACTACCTAACTTAACCCGCAAGTTTGGTGCGGGTGGGCTTCTGGTAGGCCTTCTAGAGTCTTCCAAGGGCGCCTCTTCTTGGGCCTTGACATTGGGCCTGAGAGGGGGTGTCCTTACCCGCAGGGTCCAAGATCTATGTCTTCGTCAGTAGCCCCCGAGCGTGTGCTCGATTGGGATTTATTTCCAGTCGGGTAGACGGTCAGACCTTTTTTGATCTCCTCCTGGAAGTTCAGCTCGACAGTTGTTGTCTACAAAGGGTGTGTTCCCTGTTTTGTGAGTTAAAACGCTCGAGTATCGAGCAGTATAGGTGCCAGTGTTTGCGGCTTTATTTGCAGAAGGATGTGACACAGTAGCTTGGCTCTCCCGAGAGATCAGGGCCAATTAATTGCGACTAGGGCAAAAACATTTCTGGCCTACACAGGTTCGAGACCTCCGACTCGAACCCGATGAGGTGATTGTTGCGACTGGGCCGTTGTGGACTTATCGAGTCGAACTTAACCTATGAGGGTACCTGGCGCGTCCGCTAGGATTTTTCTTCGTGTTGTTGACACGGAACTATGCCGGAGGACGCAGCTTTCGAGTGCGATTCCAGGCCCAAAAGAGAGATCTTTCCGGGTCTTACCTTCGTATTCGAAGAATACGGCATCCAGATGTGCCTAGTCGGCTGAACAATCCAGGTTTTTATGATGTATAATTATCACGTGTAGGAGAGGTAGGTTTTTTTCCACCCGATGAATTTGTTTGAACTCCATACGAAAGAAGTTTCGTGTTAGGAAAAACCAAGTCCGCATGAAAGAGTTTTCATGTTCGGGATGCTGTGCCCATACGAAAGAGTTTTCGTGCATAGGGTATTTTCCTCTCTGTTCGAAGAGGTCTTGCTTTATGAGCTGTTTATGGAAAAGTTGCTTTTATCCGAAGGAATTGATATTCGTACGAAGATAATTTCGCGTTTGAACTTCCAGTCGAAAAGATCTCAATTTTGAATGACGCCTGCCATGACGTCATGGCGCACTCCTCTTCTCCCGATGGGACGTGACGGAGTGGTAGCAGATGGTGGCCCACCTTGTCAGCTTTTTGACCGGGAAACGAGACGTCGCTCCCGTTTTTTACGCGAAACACGCAGTAAATGCGCACGATCTTCTGTTAAGATCGTGGCACGAAACAGCGCGGACTGCCGCTTCATTTCATCCTTACGCGTGGCAGCCGTAATAGTTGCCACGTAGCGCATCGTACGGCTGAGATTGCTCTGCCCCGTGTATAAATAGGGGTGTTAGCGCCGCAGTAAAATTTTCCCCGCTCTCTGTCTTCATCTTCTTCCTTGCGCCCATCTTCATCTTCCCAGTGCTCGAGCTCTTGCTGCAAACAATGGCTGGCGGAAAGAAGCGCGGCGCTGCCGTTTCTGCGTCCGGCGAACCTTCCGCGCAACCCGCGCCCCGCGCCGGCGACTGGCGTTCTCCCAACACCACCGCAAAATGCATCAAGGAGATGCAGCGGGAGGGGTTGCTGCCGGCGGAGACCGAGAAGCGCGTCCGCCTCGGGAAAAAGGAAGAGGTACCTAATCCCCAGTCGAACGAGCGCGTGGTCTTTGTGGACCACGTGACTCGGGGCCTCTCTTTCCCCTTCATCCCTTCTTCCTCGGGTTGCTGTGTGCCTATGGCATACAGCTTCACGATCTCCCCCCGAACGCGGTGCAGCACATCACGTGCTTCATCGTGTTCTGCGAGTGCTATCTAGGCATTCGCCCGCACTGGGCGCTGTGGAAGGCGCTTTTCAAGGTCCGGATCTTCCGCGAGAAGTCGCGGGTGGAGTCCGAGCTCGGCGAACCGCTTCGCACCGGCGGCTTCGGGATCCAAGCTCGACAAGAAAGCAGCTACTTCAACATGCACTTCGTCGACTCCGCCCAAAGCTGGCGAAAAAGGTGGTTCTACGTCGTCGAAAACAGCTCGGGTGGGATTGTAGAGTTCCACCCGTTCGCTGTTTTGACCAGGCGCAAGTCTTGGGGGCACAAGATGTCAGCCGAAGAAACCCACACTGTTGCGCCTCTAATCGCGAGAGTAGCTGCTCTTCGAGATCAGACCGCGGGAGTTGTGCTCAACGGGATGCACTTGGTGAGCATCTTCTTGAAGCGCAGGATCCAGCCACTCCAACAGAGGCCATCCGCCATGTGGGAGTACCAGGGCTCGGAAGATCCCAGTCGAGTAAGCCGCGAGGAACTTTCGAATGTAGAATTCGAGAAGAAAATCGCAGGCATCACCCGACTGAAGGTGGGAGAGAAGTTCCCCGATTGCTCCGTTGAAGCTTTCGCCGCCTCGAATCCTCCCCCAGCCGAGGTTAGCTTCTTTCTCTTCTTTCGTTTTTGAGTTGTTCCTCTTTTCTTCGTTCAGAGTCTTAGTCGATAAGATTTTTCTTGTCTTCTTCTTGCATTTGCAGAGCCTAGCCATGGCGGACTGCTACCCGCCAACCACGGGGGAAGCCGCCTCAGAACAAGTGTCGAGCCATCAAGACGGCCCGATTGACACCAGCGTCGCCAATGCCTCTTCGAGTTCAGAGCACGATTCTTCGGATGACGCTGCGGACTCGAATGGCGCCCCGACGAAACGTCGTCGGGTAGATGAGGACGAAGCTACCTCCAAAGACAAATCTTTGGAAGCGTCGCCCGGTCAAGCTCCTATCCATGCGACTCCGCTGCGCTCCCTGGCTCCTTCCCCTTCTATCCCAGTGATGACGCCCGCTTGGAACGCGGACTTGCTGGATGACGACGAGGATGACGAGTAAGTGTTTTTCTCCTTAATCTTGGTCGAACATTTTCTGTGCTTCAATATCGATTGTTTCTATCTTTCGGTGCAGTCTACAGATGATCAGTCCTCGCAGGTACGCCGCGGCCGTTCCTCCCGAGAAGAGGAATAAGGGCAAGGATGCGGGTGAAACTCCCACCACGGGCACCGTCCAAAACTCCCCTAGAGCAGCCCCCGAAGTCGTGACAATGGTGCGTGAAGCTCCAAGCTTTGCCGCCAGGGCTTCTGCTTCTAAGGAAGTGACGGATAGCTCTGCGGATGCGCTGTCTCGCGCCTCTGGCCAGGTAAGCTTCGTCTCTCGTCTTGAAACCATAGTTTTATTTTTATCGGGTGCACGACAGTGCTCCCGATGGGAGTAGCCCCCGAGGCTGTAGTCGATCGCATGCGATCGGCCACAGGCTCAAAGTCTAGTTTAATTCCTCTTCAAGCTTTTAATTTTTATCGGGTGCACGGCAGTGCTCCCGATGGGAGTAGCCCCCGAGGCTGTAGTCGATTCTAAATAATCGGGTACAGGCTCAAATTTGATCCTTTTAACTCTTCCGTCTTCGCGCTTTTGCAGTCACTCGTTGATTCTCTTGCGGCGATTGGTCGCCGCGTCGTTCTCGCTGAATCGGATTGCAAGTCTCTTCGAGCGGACCGCAACCGACTCCGGACTGAAAACGATCTTCTCAAGGGTGAGCTCTATCGTTTCCCTGTCTTCCACACTCCATTCATTCTAGAGTTTTTGACAAGCGTCTCTTTGCAGCTCGACTTGAATTTGCAGAATCCGAAAAGGTCAAATTCTCTGAACAGGTAACTGCTCGAGAAGCTGACTTGACGGCCATTCGACAAGAGCTAGAGACTTCCCGCATGCAGTCGGAAGACTTCAGTCGACAGCTTGCGGACGCGCGGAAGTCCTTGAAGGAGTTAGAGAAAACCGGCAGTAAGGCCGACAGCGAGCTTGTCGGGTTCCTCCGTCCCCTTGCTGAGCGCTTCGCGGGTAAGCTTGCTGGAATTTCGCGATTCTGATTCTTCACTTGGCTGTAGTTTGCTAAGTATTATTTTCTCCCCTCGCAGGTATTCTGGATGTTCCTCTAGAAATTCCTGGACTCCAGCGGGTGGATGTGGTAACCGATACGCTTGCCCAGCTTAAAAGGCACGCTGATGGAGTTTCTTCCATGGTCAGTGATGCTACCCAAGTGCTGGGGCAACTGTACGGTCGCCTCCTCGCCAACGCCACTCCTGCACCTGCGCTCGATGATATGTTGAAGGTCTTCTCAGAAGGAAAGCTTCTGGATGCCTTTGCAGTCGCTCAATCGGAGGCTGGCGCGAAGACTGCGATCCAATTTGCTCTGGCGCACGGAGTCGAAGGGTTGGAGGAGGCTTACTCGTCCATTCCAGTCGATCCTTCCACGGGCAAAAAGGTACGGCTCTCTCGTTTTGGCGAGCAAGCCGCCATTCTTGCTCGGAAGCTTTCTGAGATTTTTGCTCGGAAGAAGGGAGGGTCGACTGCTGCTAGTGGGAGCACCAATTTAGCCTCGTAGTTTTTTTTTTATTTCCTTCTTTGAATGTAATGAACCTTGGGATGTATTCCCGTACTTTTGTTGTCCTTGATCGAAGCATTTATCCTTTGGAGTTTTTATTCTTCCTGTTTGTACCTTTGTCTCCCGATGGGAGTAGCCCCCAAGCGTGTTTAGTCAGATGTGCGACTAGAAACCACTCGAGTAGGGCATCTCACTTCTTTCCTTGTGCTTCTTCCAGGCTACTGTGTTTGCCGCGGAAACTTCTGGTGGACGTGGTAATCCAGTAAATCCACTTGTGGCCGCCGTGGGCACTTTTGTTGGCCTTCGTGATAAGGTTCAGGAGGGTGAGCGTAGGCTGAAAGCTTTGCGCGGGGTGGCTGATGTGGCGATATCCAAACAGAAATTAGCGGCTGAGCGCGAGCAATTTCTGATGGACGAGCTATCTTCAGTTGCGAGGGAGTTGCTATGTAAGTGGTGCAGCCCCCGTGCATTTTTTCTCCTTTTGTATTCTTCAGCTGACTAAGTGCATCTGCCCTTCAGTTGTTAGACCGAATGACAGGGAGGAAAAGCAGTGGGTGGAAAACCACATTCACCAAGAGGCTAACAGCCAAAAACCTCATGCGAATAACTTCTGGTCTGATCGCACTCGAGGGTTTGTGATGGCCACCTTGAAATTCCGAGTGCTGCAGGCGAGAATTCTCGTGGGTTCTTTTCACGAGGTCTTGATCGCGATGAATGCAGCTTTTTATCCACTCGAAAGGGGTCCCGAAGACTGGAGCTATCTACTCAGGCTGTTTAGTCGGGAAGGGGAGATTCGCACGTGCGTACGCAAACAGATGACGTGCGGCGCGGTTGTGGCTCTCTCCTTTGTCCGAATATGGCATCCTGAGATAGATTTGAACTCCGCAGCTCGGCGCCCAGATTATGCAATCGAGGACATCACACCTTTTTATGATGCTGTACGCCCTGCAGCCGAGAAGATTATCCGAATGACCTCTGAAGAGGTAGATAGGGTCTTAGCGGCTGAGAATGCTCAGCGTTTTGACTGATCTGTCGGATGTGAATATCCTGTAAACTGTTTATAGTTTGTAAAAATCGTTGTAAGGTGTGTAACCTTGTATTGGATGATATTTCTTTGGGATGCTAAGTTCTTAGGTGTAACCCCCGTGTATGCGATGGGGTGTGTACCTTTGACTTTTAGCATGCAGTAAACAAGAAGCTTCGGGTAAATATGATGAGGAAATCATGTATTTTTATTGCAATGACTGAGAAGTCATGTATTCGAGCTACAAAATTGGCTAGTATAGCCTTATTGTTGCAGAAACAAGTAAACCTAGGGGTAGAATTTGCGGAGTTGTGCAATATTCCATGGATTGGAATAGATTCCTCCGGTCGCTGGATTTTTGAGCCTGTAGGCTCCTCCTGGGATAACTTCGTGTATAATGAAGGGTCCTTCCCAAGGTGGTTCGAGTTTGTGTCCTTCCTTCTGCTTGAGCCGCAATACTAAGTCACCTACCACGAATGACCTATGGCGTATGCGGCGGCTGTGATAGTTGCGTAGCGATTGTTGATAAACTGCGGATCTTGCGAGTGCGATGTCCCGCATTTCGTCGAGTGCATCCATATCTGCTGCGAGTGCTTTGTTGGAGGTTTCTTCGCTGTAGGCCACAACCCGTGGGGCGCTGAATCAAACTTCCTCGGGAAGGACTGCTTCCGCCCCGTATACCATGAAAAATGGTGTGTATTTTGTAGACCTGTTTGGGGTTGTCCGGAGGCTCCAGAGTACGGAGGGTAGCTCCTCTGCCCAATGCCCTGCTGCGGGGTGCAAACGGTCGAGTAGTCGTTTCTTGATCCCAGCCGAAACTAAGCCGTTGGATCTTTCGACTTGTCCGTTCGTTTGCGGGTGGGCAACCGAAGCGAACTCGAAATTGATGCCTTTCTCTTCGCAGAACTGCTGTGTTTCCTTTGCCGTAAAGTTTGTGCCGTTATCTGTAATGATGTCGTGTGGCACACCAAATCTGCATATGATGGAATCAAGGAACTCCACGGCGCATTGGGCGCTAGCCGAAGTTACTGGTCTTGCCTCTATCCATTTGGTGAATTTGTCGACTGCGACCAGCAGATGTGTATATCCACCGGGTGTGGATCTGCGTAATGGTCCAACCATGTCTAGCCCCCATTGTGCAAAGGGCCAGGCGATGGGTATCATGTGCAACTCCGTGGCGGGTGCGTGCGGCTTTGGTGCGAATCGCTGGCAGGCGTCGCATCTATCGACCAGGTTTTTTGCATCGGTGGCTATTGTAAGCCAGTAGAATCCTGCTCGAAAGGCTTTCCCCAATATCGCTTTCCAGCTAGCATGATGTCCGCAATCACCCTGATGTATGTCTCGAAGTAATTCCTTGCCATCTTCAGGTGCGATGCAACGCTGAAGTATTCCCGAGATGCTTTGTTTGTATAATTCTCCGTTAACCACCCGAAAGGATTTGCTACGCCTGATTAGCTGTCGAGCCTCACGTGGATCGGCCGGGAGCTGTTTTTTTAGCAGGTAGTCGAGATATTTCTGCGTCCAGACTGGTTCGACCAGGAAAACCTGCCGTGATATGTTATGAGTAAGCTCGAGAAGCGCGATTTGCGGGCTGACCTCTGTTTCCATTGTTGCGGGTGGTTCTGCGGGTTTCTTCAGTTTGATTGATCTCTTAATCATCCGCTCGAAATATATCCCTGGCGGTATGGGTGTGTTCGTGGAACCCATGTTGGCCAGTCTGTCTGCTTCTTCGTTGCTAGATCTTGCAATGTGCTTTAGCTCGCACCCTTTAAAGCTTCCTTCGAGTAGGTTATACATGTCGCGATATGCAACCATGTTTTCGGCAATGGCGTCGCATTCTTTCATTGTTTGCTGCACTATGAGGTTGGAATCGCCGTAGATCATTAATCGGGTAGCTCCACAGGCGATTGCCATCTTCATCCCGTGCAATAGTGCTTCATATTCTGCGTCATTGTTCGATGCTGGGTCATCGGGTGGAAAATCCAGTCGCAAGACGTACTGCAGTTTGTCTCCGCTAGGTGAGATGAGGACGATTCCTGCTCCTGCTCCTTCGTTTCTCTTGGATCCATCGAAGTACATTATCCAATTGCTCGTATACTCGGGTGGACCGGGTGTTTGCAGCTCTGTCCATTCGCTGATGAATTCCACGAGAACTTGAGATTTGACTGCGTTGCGTCCAGCGTAGGTGATGTCCCAGGCGCCCAGCTCGATGCTCCACTTTGCTATTCTTCCGGATGCCATAGGGTTGTTCATGATTGTCCCGAGTGACGCATCATTAACCACTGTGATGGCGCGTTCCTGGAAATAATGTTTGAGCTTTCGAGCTGTGAGAACAACCCCGTATGCGAGCTTCTGATAGTGAGGGTAGCGTTGTTTGCATGGCGAAAGTACTTCGCTGATGTAATATATTGGTCTTTGAACTCCGTATGCTTTGCCGTCTTCAGGTCTTTCGACTACGATCGCCGTGCTGATGACCTGGTTTGTGGCGGCTAAGTATAGGAAAAGTGGCTCCCTTTCTTGCGGTGTCGCAAGGATGCGCCTGCTTTGCAAGGACCGCTTCAGATCTGTGAATGCTTTTTTAGCTTCAGGCGTCCATTCGAATTTGTCCGTCTTCTTCAGTAATTTGTAGAAGGGTAGTGCCTGCTCTCCCAATCGTGCGATGAATCTGCTCAGGGCTGCTAGTCGTCCTGCGAGCTGCTGTACTCCGCGTAGATTGGTTGGCTCCTTCATAGTCAATATGGCTTGTATTTTCTCCGGGTTGGCTTCGATGCCTCTGGCGGATACCAGGTACCCGAGAAGTTTGCCTGCGGGGACACCGAAAACGCATTTGGTCGGGTTGAGCTTGATCCGATATGCGTTAAGGGCGTCGAATGTTTCTTTAATATCCTCGAGGAGTGTGTCCTCCACTCGAGTTTTGATGACAATGTCGTCGACGTACACTTGTACGTTTTTGCCAATGAGATTGGTGAGGCATCTTTGCATGCAGCGCTGATATGTTGCGCCTGCGTTCTTCATCCCGAAGGGCATTGTCGTGTAGCAGTATACACCGTGTGGTGTGATGAAAGCCGTCTTCTCCTCGTCTTCCTTTTTCATGCGGATTTGATTATATCCTGAATAGGCGTCTAGAAAGGAGAGACGCTGGCAACCTGCCGTAGAGTCCACGATCTGGTCGATTCGTGGTAGGGGAAAGTTGTCCTTTGGGCAGTGTTTATTTAGCGACGTGTAGTCGATGCACACCCGAAGGATATCCGTGTTTTTCTTGGGGACCAACACCGGGTTTGCTAACCAGGTGGATATTTTGATCTCCCTGATGAAGTTTGCGGCTAGCAATCTGTTTACTTCTTCTCCAAGCGCTTTCTGCTTAGGTTCTGAAAATCGTCGAGTCGTCTGTTTGATAGGTTTGGCGTCAGGAAAGACTTCGAGTGAGTGCTCGGCAAACTCCCTGGGTATTCCTGGCATATCTGAGGGCTGCCAGGCGAAAATCTCCCAGTACTCACGGAGGAGTTTGACGAGCGCGCCTTCCTATGCTGGCGAGAGGGTTGTGGAAACCATCGCCGTCTTCGCGGAGTCTGTCGGGTGTACTTGGTGCTTGCGAGTATCGCTGTTGGCACTGAATTCCAGTTCGGGTGCGTTTTTCTTCGTGAGGGGCATAACGGAGTGGTCCGTTGTTTTTGCTAACTCCTGTAGTTCTTCTTGCATCCCGAAAGATTTTGCGATCTCATTAAATTCTATGTCGCACTTGTCCGATTTCTGGAAGTCTCCGTCGATGGTGATCACACCGTATTCGCCAGGTAGCTTGAGCTTCAAGTATGCGTAATGTGGCACGGCCATGAATCTGGCGAACGCTGTTCGACCAAGAATGGCGTGGTACTGTGAGGGCCAGTCGACGACTTCGAAGTCCAGGAATTCCCTTCTGTAGTTGCGTGGGGAGCCCAGTACAACTTCTAGGTTGATTGTTCCGAGTGGACGGATTGCTTTGCCCGGGACTATCCCGTGGAAGGATGTTTCTGATTCCCTTAGACCGTCCAGATTTTTGTTCATTCGACGGAGTGTATCCGCGTAGATGATGTTGATGCCGCTGCCACCGTCCATGAACACGCGGGCCAGGTCATAATTGCCAATTTGAGCTTGAATGACGAGGGCGGCGTGTCCCGGCCGATAGACTCGTGGCGGGTGGTCTTCTTTCGAGAACGTGATTGGCTGATCGGCCATCTTCAGGTACTCGGGCTTTGTTGGTGGCGTCTGCACTGCCATGCATATTTGTCTCGAGTTAGTCTTTTGAGCTCTGCGAGAGGGGCATACCTTCTGTATCATCCCGAGGAGTTGTCCGTGTGGAGTCGGGTATGTATTTGCTCCCGTGTTTTGTTGTGGTGGCGCTGGCAATGCGGCGAGCGCCATGTTTGGGTTGGTCGGTGGAGGTGGAGGCGGTGGTAGCTGGAATTGTTGTCCGCCTCCTGGTAGTGGTGGATAGTTTTGGGTGGAAGCGAATCTTTTCTTGGCGAGCGCGTCCGAGATTTCGATGAACTTTCGGCAATCCTTGAGAAGGTGTGTTGCCTTAGTCTTGCCCGTGCGCTTGTCTGTGAACAGATGTAGCGAGCAGTACGCATCGAGGTCTTCCTCGGGTGATTTTTCTTCTACTTTTGGTTTCCACTCGCGACTTCCGCGACGACCGGAGTCGCGACTTCGCGTGAATTCTGCTGCCACTAGTTCTTCTCTATCATCGTGGTCGTAATACTTTTTTCTCTTCCTTCGTCCGTGGCGGTCGTCCTCGTGTGCAGGTGATGAGCCTCTTTCGTTGCGTACTGCGTCTTCTCCATTGGCCCATTTTTCGGCTATGACCATGAGCTCCCCGATGGTTTTGGGCGCGGCTCTGCCGAGCTCTTCTCGAAACGCGGTTCTTCTTGCTCCTTTGGCGAAGGCCTCAATCGCCACTTCTTCAGAGATTGTCCCCGCGGTGTTCCTGAGCGTGTTCCACCGCTGGATGTACTCTCGGGTGGATTCACCGCTTTTCTGTTTGCAGGCTCGTAGTTCTTCGATTGTAGCCGGTCTCTTGTAGGTCGACTGGAAGTTTTTGCAGAAATCACGGTGCAAATCATCCCACGATGCGTAGCAAGATCGCGGTCTCCTCTCCAGCCAGCTGCGAGCTGCTCCGGCTAGGTGCAAATTGAGGTATTGCATGGCCGTGTTCTTGTTACCATGTTGGCATTTCACTGCCGTGAGGTAGTCGCTCAACCATTGAGAGGGCTCGAGTGAGCCGTCGTACTTCGTCACTTCCGTGCTGAGCTTGAATCGCTTGGGTAGGGGTGCCTCGCGGATGCTACGGGCGAAACATAGTGCGCCGCAGGTTTCGTCATCCGAAGAGCCGGACGATGATCGATCGCGATATCTTGACGCCCTCGCTCTATCCACTTTGTTTTGCGCGATGTCTGATCGCGCGTCCCGTCCGGGTTGATCGCGATCGGAGTTCTTCCGTGGTTCCTTGCTTCGTTTGCGTGAACGGCTGCCGCGGTGTCGCGGGCTTTTATCTCTCGGGCTGTCGTCGCCGCTGCTTCGACTGTCATCACGGCGGCGAGCTTCTTTCCCTCGGCCACGACGTGGCGACTTGTCTTTTCTCGGGGAAGAGCTTCTGTGCCTGCGGGGCGTTTCCTTGTCCTTTTCCTTCTCCAGTCGCTCCTTCTCCAATTGTTCTTTGCGATCGTGAGAGGCGAGCCTCGCGGCCGCCAGCCCTAGACCTTTGCGAATGTGCTTGTATTGTTCCACCCGGGGATCGCTATCTGTTGGCTGATTCATCTGCATGTAGGTTGCTGCGGCTAGGATCGCAGCGGCTGGGGTTTGCGGGTAGACGTTGCCATCGTCGTCGACCCTCATGAAAGAAGACGTGGTAGACCTGTTGGTTCCAGCCATAGATTCGTGGTCCCTCGTCGACGCTGCGGGTCCCTTCCCCCTAGGTCGGGTACCGACTGAAGGTGCGTGGGATAGTTCGGCTCGACGTTGGCTTGATTCATCCGCCGCTCTCCTGCGACGGGCTAGATCCGCTCGGGCATCCTTGATGTTTGAGGCCGCCCTCACTAGGTGATAGTGGTAGGCGGTTAGGTCTTCCTGCGTGGCTCCCGCCGCAGGCGGCTGGCTCTTTCGCATGGATTCCTTGGCTCTTTTCCAGGCTTCCCGCGAAACGCCGATTATATCGCGCTCAGTCGCGCTATATTCAGTTTCCGAGGGCTGTTCCGACCCTGCCATGCAGACTTGGGCCAGTTGTGGTCCGTGTGTCCTAGGCGTAGATCGAAAAGCTCTCCGCACCCGAGAGGGTTCCTCTGTCGAGAGGGTGTGGTAGTCGACTGCGTTGTAGCGGATGGACTCGCCTCTTTTCCCTGTAGGGAAGCGCGAGTTGGCGGTTCCAGATTCGGTTTCAGATTCATCTGAGAAGTGGAGGATCCCGTCTCTGTTCGCCATGAAGTTGAAGCTCCCGAACGTCAGGGTGACGCTCTTTTCCAGTTCCTTGAACGCCGGGCGAGATTCCGGCGAGTGAGGCGTGACCACGACAGATCCGATCCGTATAGGATTGTTCGGAGCCGTAGTCGTTGGTTTCCAACGGGAGTTGGATGTCGATGAAGCCGAAGATGCCGGTGATCCAGCGCCCGCGATTCCCACAGACGGCGCCAATTGTCGAATCCCTGACTCGACAAGTCCCTTAGGTGACCCTATCGGGTTTCGATTAGGAGAACTCATGGGCGCTGGTGAGATCGTCGGCTAGACAGAAGGCAAGATTTACCCAGGTTCGGGGCCCTCGTAGAGGTAAAACCCTTACTCCTGCCTCGTGTCGATCTGTATTGGATGATTAGATCGGTTACAGGTTGCTCGAATCGAGAGTAGATCTCGAGTTCCGAGGCTTTTTGGTCGTGCAGTATTGCTTGGTCCTCTCCCTGGGGGCTCTCCTGGCCTTATATAGATGGCCAGGTCTCGAGTCCTACCCGGAGAGGATTCAAACCCTAGTTTAAGTCGGTTACAAAACTACCTAACTTAACCCGCAAGTTTGGTGCGGGTGGGGTTCTGGTAGGCCTTCTGGAGTCTTCCAAGGGCGCCTCTTCTTGGGCCTTGACATTGGGCCTGAGAGGGGGTGTCCTTACCCGCAGGGTCCAAGATCTATGTCTTCGTCACACCCCTCCCCTTCTGAACTCCGGCGCTCATGTCCCCATGCGCATCGGCGGCTCCCTGCGCATTGGCGAGCCGCGCCAGCGGCAGGATGCCGAGTTCGAGCGCATCGTCCGCCTGAAGACGGAGGTGGACGAGGACGAGGAGTGGACGGATTTGAGGGCCGCCGAGGAGTTGTCGCGCAACACGCTCCAGCCAGTCGCCGACGACGTCGCCGAGGACTGGAGCCTGCGTGACAACACCGCAGAGGAGCTGGAGCTCCAACGCCGCCTCCTCGCAGAGGCCCATGAGCGCAAGGCGCGGCGCAAGCAAGAGGCTGCCGCCAATGCGGCCCGCCGCCGCATTCCTCTCCCGCCGCAGACGGGGGAGATCCCCTACGTCGTGCTCGACCCCGACAGCGACGAAGAAGTCGAGCTGCAGCGAGCCCTTGCGGTGAGCAGGTGGGGCGACTCCGGCGCGAGGCAGAGCAACCCGCACTGTCGCGCTCCCGGTGAAGGAACCAGCAGGCGGGACGGCGGAGATTCGGACGACGACGGCGACGGCGACGACGTCGACTACAGCCAGGCGATCGCGGCGCGCCTATGGCTGCAGTAGCATAGTTTTAGTTTAAATTTACTGTTTTTTTAGTTTAAATTTCAGTGGAATTGTATGAAATTTGCGTTGAATCAATAAAGTGCGTCGAATTTCATTCCTCGATTTATTTTGGGCCGATTGTTGGGCTGGGGGTCGACTGGGAACCCTGCCCCCCAGGTTCCAGATTAGCGCCGTTTGGCGCCGCGGCGGGCCCAAAACGGCGGCGCTTTGGGCCCTCGGGGGCGCAACGACTGGAGATGCCATAACTGGTAATTTTTTTATTTTTGTTCTAGTTGGAAGTAGAATTTTTTCCATCTCCCACCCGATTATCTTTTACCCTAAAATATCACTAGCCCGAAAAGGGAATTAATTTTTTACCGGCGGGTTATTTTTATGCAAGTAAAAAAGATAAAACGGACCGTTTCTTAAAACGCGCGCACATGAAGACGACTGTCGAAAAAGGGAATAGCAGGCACGCCAACAACCCGTATATTTTTTCGACAAGCGAAACCTGTCGGAAACCAATGAGCAGAGCCTTCGAATTGCGCGCGCAATATAGACCCACCCGATAATTATTTCTTAATCCGAAAAAATTTAAAGGAACGGGAGAGCACTTAGCTGGTTTAGACAAAAGGGAATATGATTTTTCAGAAATAAAATATTTTTGTAGCGTATATTTGTACAGTATTATTTTCATAAAGGGAATAGCTTCGCTCCATTTTTGTTATTTTAAATTCAATGCACGGTAATTGATTTTGGCACCAAAACAGTGCGATCCTAATAAAAGGGAATAGAATACAACTTCTTTGGCGAAGTTTTTGGCGTGAACGGGTTCGCACGCGGGCAGGAAAGGAAATAGAGCGATCCTGCCATATTAGACGTTCGTGTATTTTAAAATGGAATAGCGTTGATCGCTTCCTTCCTTTTCTAGGGAAAAACTCTTGGTTGGAGAACCGATCGACCGAATCGATTCGGTCGCGCGCGCGCAGGCTAGTCCAGCCCGCGCACGGCCGCCATCGAGTGTGTCGAAGTTAAGCCGCCCCAGTTGGCAGCTAGCGGCCAAGTGCGAGTAGCTAGCTTGCCGTCGTTAGCCGACATGCAGCATGGTGTCGGTTAAGCTCTACACGGCTCCGGTGCACGGCTGCAATCTGTCTGTCTACCGGAGTGCGGATTTACCACATGTGGGTTGGACCCCCCGTACTATCGCCACCATTGATTTCTGTAAGATTGGTGCGGGAGTCAACAGTCAAGGCTCCAGGCAAGTTTTGTAAAAACGTCCCTCAGTAATAATCTAAGTAACCCGCAGTCCACTCCCTGGACGAATAACCCCTATCCAAACCCTAACTTCCCGTGCCCTGACCCTTTTCCTCTTCCCCACTTCTCCTTTTTGGCGGCGCGCCAGATCCGGCCGTGCTGCATCGGCCTCTAGCTCGCCACCCCTCCCTGCTCTGCTTGGCCGTGCTGCATCGACCCTCGTCTCCATCTCCTCCAGATCCCGGCGGCCGGAGCTGCACGCGCGTGCAGGCCGCGCGGGTCGCCTCCCCGTCGCCTCCCGGCCTCCTCCACCGCCCCTGCAGCGCCCCCACCCCCATCGACCTCGCCGCGCCTCCGAGGACGGGGAGCTCGGGCGGCTCCTCTCCCGCCTCCTCCGACGGCTCCTCCGCCGCCCCTGCTTGTCCTCGTCGAGCTCCCGTCGACGACCAGGCCGACGACGACCGACGGGACTTTGCTCCTCCCGGGGCTCCAAGGCGTCCGCGAGCTCGAGGCAGCAACAGAGCTCCTCCACCGGGCCTGGACGCACCCAGTCCGCGTAAGCTGGAGCAGCTCGCCCACGAGTTCTTGCTTTTTTCTTGAGTTTTTTTTAATCCATTCAAGTTCTGGGCGGGTGAGCACTGGGCTTCAATTCTTTTGAGCTTATATTTTTTTTCAACATTCATTCACAAAAGATCTCAGCGGGCGCTGGGCATATATGCACTCCCAGAGAAAATCAATCTGGTAGGAGTGCACCGATCTGTCTCCATTTTATTTTCCCCTTTCTACTTTTTTTTTGATGTAGTTCATGTATGAATATTGATTGATCTGCGATGACACAGAACAAATAGGTCTATGATAATTTGTCTTTTATGATTCTTGATTGAATCTGTGCTGAAACATGTGAATCTGGAATGATAATTGTATGAAACTGCTGGTATTTTCTCCTTGTACACATTCATTCATTTCCCATTCAATCAGAAGAAGAATATAAAGCCTAGAGAGAACATCATGTGAAAAGAGATGGATTTTCTCCTGTACACGTTCATTCATTTCCCATACCACTTTTTGGAACCACAGATCTTGTATGGTTTCTCCGGTACTGGTATAAATCTCAAATGAATATTCCGATTTTTGTATGAAACGTATGTGTATCTTCTGTGAATCTTTGTGATTACCATAATAATCAATCTGATACAAAACATCGGAGAAAAAATTCTGTAAAAAAATATATTTTTGAGTTCAAATTATGTGGGAGTTGGAGAAATTTTTTTAGGTTAACAATCTCTGGTTAAGAAAAAATTGAGGATGTTTTAATATTCTCGAAAGTAAAAAATGTTTGAAAGAAATATTCTGTTATTTTTTTTGGAATATGTATGAAACTGCATGCAAGGATTCTGTGGAACATGTTGAATTTCCTGGAAAAATATATTCTGTGGAACATGTTGAATATTTCTGTGAAAATTTCTTACATGAAAAAATGTATAAAACTTATATGAATTTTCATTAATATCCATGGTTAAATAATTCTGTGAAAAAATTGAAGTCAAACTTGTTGAATATTGAAAATATTTCAACATGTTTGGGTGGGAATTATCTGTGGAAAAAACTGGGAGAAAAAAGTAGTATTATCAACTCGAGTTACTTGATAAAAGCGAGAAAGATAGGGTGCGTTTTGCAAATTTACATTGTCAGGTGGGAGGGTTATCTTGCAAAAAACTGCAGCACGAATCTCCAACAAATGGGCCAAATGGACGCTGTAGATAGTACGGGGGGTCCAACCTACATCTGGTTATGCATTTCCGCTGTCTACCGTGCATGCATCTGCGCGTGCGCATGGGCGCTTAGCTCCCGCCAGCCGTTCTCTCCGCAGACCCTAAGTTTTTTAGGCGGGCCGGCCTATTAAGTAAAATGGGACGAGAAAATAAGTGCCAGCGAGAGACGGGGCGAAGTCACTGGGGACACAGCAAGTTTGTGTCTAGTACTGTCTTTTAAGCCTTTTTACCGTCTCTTTTTTTTCTATTTTTCTTTTTTGTTTCTTTTTCTTTTCCATTTTATTCTTTCCTTTTTATTTATTTTTTAAAAAATTTAAAATGTTCAAATTTATATTTTTTAAAATTTAAAAAAATTCGGATAAAAAAGCTGTTTAAATTTAAATTTTGTTCAAACGAAAAATCGTTCAAACAAAAAAAATTTATATTTGAGAATTGTTCATATGTAACATTTGTTCATGTTTAAAACCTGTTCTCTCCTCTGTTCAGCTATCGCCCATTTGGTTTGCTAGCGGATTGGATGGACCAGCCCATTTGGTTTCTTTATTTCTCATTTTCTTTTCATGCTTATTTCTTTCCAATTCATGAAAAAATTTACGAAAGAAAGAAAAACTTTCAGGATTTTAAAAGTTTGTAAAAATAAATAATTTTTAATGGTGAACATTTTTTGAAAGTGAACAAATTTTAAAATGGTGATTTTTTTGAAAATGAACAAATTTTAACTGGATATTTTTTAATGGTGAACAGTTTTTGAAAATGAACAAACATTAAAACTCGAATTTTTTTGTAAAAATGAAGAAAAAAAATTATTATAAATGTTGATTTTTTCGAAAATGAATAAAGTTTAACTGAATATTTTTTAAATGATGAACAATTTTTGAAAATGAACAAATATTAAAAATCGGAAAAAATGTAAAAATGAATAGTTTTTTTAATGATGATCAGTTTTTGAAAATAAACAAATTTTAAAATTATGATTTTTTAAAAAATGAACAAATTTAAACCGGATATTTTTTAAATGATGAAAAAAAATAAGCTTATTTTTTTTAATGGTGAATAAATTTTGAAAAAATATTTTTTATTGAGTTAGATTTTAAAATGCTTGGACTTATGAAAAGAAAAAAAATGAGAAAACTAAAAACTAAAAGATCAAAACAGAAACATAAAAAAACTGGAAAAAATAAAAGATGGAAGAATGAATGGGCTGACCCACGAGGGGGACTCGTGCGAGCGAGTCTGTACTACTGCTCGCACTAAGCGATATATATTCACCGCGGAGCAGAGCGGGCCAGAGCGCGTCATTCCAACATCATTCACATCATAAGACCAGTCAATCAGGCACTCTGTTTTGCGACGTTTTGGCCCATCCTCTCAGTATGATTTTTAGCAAGTGGGCTTCCAAGGAGCAATTCTAAGCCACCAACATGTGGCAGGTGCATATAATCGACAAATCCTATATGCCGCCTAAAGCGGCACATTTCCGTCACGTCGCGTCAACGATTGTCTACACGCGGTGCTTCCTGTGACAGGCCCATTTATTCTCAGCAGGTAGTTCGTTCTTCCTTACTTTTTTTTCCTTTTTACTTTTCTGTCACCTATATATTATTTAGAAATATGTTCAGATTTCAAAATTGCTTAAACTAGAAAATTGTTCACTTTTTCTTAAAAAACATGAAAATTGTTTAATTTTTTTAAAAAATCAAAATGTTCAAATGTAAAATTATTCTAATAAAAAATGTTCAAATTTGAAACTTGTTCATACTAAAAAATTTGTTCAGATTAAAAATTTGTTCATCTGTGTAAAATGTTCAGATTAAAATTTTGTTCATCTGTGAAATATGTTCAAATTTGAAAAATCGTTCAGATTTTCTAACTTTAGAAATGGAAAAACACATTATGGAAAACTGGAGCAGGAAACGTGAGCACCCAGATCTTGTTGTGTGCAGATGGAAAAAAATGAAACGAACTCGTAGTTAGCTGCATTCCATCCATCGATTCCTCTAGCAACGAATCGAACACGCTTAGGGTGTGTTTGGTAGCCCATATAGGCTTTCTCATCTCGTGCATACCTCCTCTAGCTATACTGGCTAGGTACAAGAGTTTTTTAATGTGTTGTGTTTGATAGGCTGTACGAGGTGAGCTGTGTTGAACTGAGAGATTGTTTGGTTGCTTGTATGAACTAATCCCTGCTAGGTACTTTATAAAAGCAATCAAGTTCCCAAAATATAAAATGTAAACGCAGTCAGGTCCCTGGGGAGTGCTCACACTTACCTATCGTCGCCCGCCAGAGCAGCCGCCGCCGTGAGGCCGAGCTGGTCCACCTCCATGACGTAGACGGTGTTGGCCCTCTGTGGCAGCGCGAGACGGCGGGGCTCGGCTCAGCGTTGGGTTCCTCAAGGAGAAAAGGTGATGGTGATGGACGAATGTAGTTGGACCAGCACTAGACGGTGGGGCTCGGCCCGTCGCCGCCGATAACGGAGCTGGGCTCGACAAGGCTGTTGGGCGGCGCGAGCTTCTGGGGTTGGATTGGGCGGCAAGACGGATCGACTCGGGCGCTGGGCGACGGGAGCAAGGGAGGGAGAGAGAGATCATGCGGGTGGGGTGTAAACATTTTTCGGCCGGGTGGGAGGCACATAACGCGTGTAGGGTCCACGCGTGGGATTTTTCGGTATGAGACGAGCAAGGATGATTTGAGAAGCTCAATCTGGGCTTCTCTCCTGTGGGTAGTGCCGAGAGACATTTTGGGGCGAGATGGACTGAGGCTGCAACTGAGGGTAGTGCTTGAGAATGCTACTCTATTCCTGGAATTAGCCATCCCCTTTTTTGACTATTCGACCTGCTCCTCGAAGCAAGGAAGGGAATGAAGATGGCATTGAATGCCCTTTCCGCAAGAAGGATAGGAGTTGCGTAGGCATGCCACACAAACTACCAAATAGAAAGAAAAAAAGGGTGGGTGGAGATTTTCTGAGGGCAACCGGGCTGCCAAACACGGCCTTAACGGGTTAGCCTATCCCATATCACCTGAAGGCGGCCCTACGCGCACGCGCCGCTAAGAGCGGCATATAGGAGATCCCATATAATCTCGGTTACACTTTCATGCAGTTTGGGGGAAAAAGGAAGCTCCACGGTCCACGTATCCTCTCTACCTATCTAGGCCGGTCCAGTAAGCCCTCTCGGCCTACATAGGACAACCCAATCACATACTGCAGTGTTTTTTTTAATTTATTTCTCTCATTCCCTCTTTTCTTTCACACGATAATGGGCATATATCAAACTGTCAAATGCATTTAATCGTTGTAACAATACAATGTCTAAGATCTATTTGCAACGTTGAGTGCACAGAACAAAATTACTAAGAAAACGGATGAAATGTGAGGACCCCCACAACTCTTGCCAAAGCTACCAATGTGGCTTGCAACACAAATCAACAACAATAACCGTCTCTAACAGCTCCCATACCATGAAAAAGGTTCTCCAGAAGAACTATCTCTAACAAGATAACATCCGTGAATAAAATTGGTGCCGGATTCAACTACTGAATTTGGATCATGAATTTTCACACTATAGAGAAAAGTCTGATCAATCTCCACGCATTCCTTCAATCGGGAAATGACATCTACACAACCATTGCCAAGTAAAACAAACGAAGGTCTGAGCTAGTGTTTTCATCCCACGGCTGGAGACCCGATACCCAAATAAGACAACGAAAATTTTACTATCATGATTCATATGCAAATAAAAAAGTTTTAGATCCTTTTTAAATGTTTCTCAAACACTTCATGACCAAAACCAAGAAAAATATTATAAATCTCTCTCATAATTTTGTTGTTTTGTTCCATAAGCATAACTAGTAAAACTAAAACAAGGAACAAAATGGATAAAATTGCAAGATTTAAAGAAGCCTTCAAGCACTCACCTCCCCGGCAACAACGCCAGAAATTAGATGGATGCCTACTACACACTTCTATTCTGGTAGACTATGTTGAGACTCCAAACGCAGAGGTTTGTAGGACAGCAACAATTTCACTTAAGTGGATGACCCAACTAAGGGAGGTGTAGGTTGAACGTACCCCTCTCGAGCAACCATGTCATTAAGATAAAATAAGTATCATGTGTCCCGAACGCACCTAATACAATTTTCATTTGTATAGGTGCAATAATTTGGCGAAAGAGATGATAAATACGGGTAGTATGGATGGTAAAACAAGGTTTAGTAAATATGAAATTAAAATGGCAGCAAGGTAACAAGTAGCAAAACTGAAGGTAAATGGTGTTTCAATGGTTGGAAACAAGACCTATGGATCATAATTTCACTAGTGGTAACTCTCAATAACATTAACATAATTAAACACATGATAAATCGTCCAAAAACATGCACGATAGAAGTTACTCATATATCACTTTTTTATGGACCAAAACAGGATAAGAATTGCGTAGGGTTACAAAAGCACATCTTAAAGTTTATATTCCACATCTATGGACACCCACGCTGTCACTTTGAGTATCTAAAGATAGTAATAACAAACACCACAAAACATCTCTTGAATAGTGTCTTTCTAATATAACAAGGTATCCACACTATCACTGTCATACCATGATAATCATAGTAAACACAAGCATCAAGAAACCTCATAATTACATTGTTCAATCCAGTAATAAGAACAAACTCATGATCAATATCTTTCTAATATATTATCCATAGAGTCTCCAATGTCACCCCGAGACTCCGAAAATTTACTAAACATCAACCACATAAGCAACATCATATTCAATAAATAAAGACATTAGAGGAAAAATATCATATGATTCAACTAAATTAACATAGCTCGTGATCATATCAAGATCACACCATGCGAGTTAGATAATCACATAGCTACTGGTACAAGCCCTCATTCCCAAAAATGGACTACACCCGCATCATCATGGGAGGCAGCAACATCGATGAAGATGGCTCTGGAGGTGAATCCTTGTTCCGATAGGGTGTCACAAGAGCAACTTATGTTCTACAAACTAGGAATTTAGGTGGCAGCAAAGCTCGGAATTGTTTCTCGAGAAATCCTCTAGGGGGACGTCAGTTTTAGGTCACGACAAATATATAGTCCAAATTGCGTCGGGAGTCGGTGCCCGGGGTATCCAGGCGGGCTTGGGGCGCGGGATAGGGCCCAGTCTTCCCACTTTGTGAGCCCCTCACCCCATGCAGTGCCCTTCTGGCGACGGGAGTTTTCCAGTGAATTAGAATTTCTATAATTTCTTCGTAATTTTCTGAGCATTTTTATTTTTAGGTCTTTTCTACAGTGCACAACCAAAATAAACTGAAACTGACACTAGATTAATAGGCCAGTCCAATAAATACTATAAAATAATAATAATAAACTATAGTAAAAGTATATAGCAATAATATAAAACAAGCATGAGACCGTTAAAAATTATACATACGCTTTGGACGTATCAACGTACTCCAATCTTCCGTCGCCAGGATAGCTAATTACAAACTTTCTCTCAATTTTTTTTGGTTTGTGCCGTATCATTGACAAAGTTTGTTCCGTGGGTTACAAGTTGGAGTTGCCCACGTCTTGTCTCGATTAATCCCGTATTCCACATGTCGCAGCTGAAACCGTGCGTTGACTCCGAAATACAAGTACATTTATATTTTTCTTCATTTGATGCTTTTTTTAAGATACTTGTGCGCATGTTGTAGAACCGTGTTCGTGAGCGGGGGCTTTGTACCGTGCCTCAAGTTAGGATTCAATGGAGTGTCGTATATCTGATCATGCCACTTAGGAAAACTAGAAGTCGCTGCGGCAACAATTTCCTTTTGCACATGCTTAGGTCAAGTAGCCAAGTACTCCCTCTGTTCCTAAATGTAAGATGTTTTAGCTATTTTTCACATTTATATATGTCTACATGTATCTAGATAACTTTTAGTATATATGTTCACTCATATTAGTATGTATTTAGACAACATAAATAATAGTTAGAACATCTTATATTTAGGAACGGAGGGAGTAGATATTAGAGAGGAGGGGATAATGAGCGACGAATAGTTTTTTTTTGATAAAACACTCGCACTATATTAATCAACCAATAAGTTTACAGGTACAATAGATGTATCATAAGGAGTACCTAGCCAAACATGCCTACCTATCTCCAAATGTAGACCTAACTTTGCGAGATTATGAGCTTCAACATTCGATGTTCTTCTCTCGTGAACCACAGCGCAATGATCAAAGGATCTCAATCTTCTCTGGATTTCTTCCGAGCCATACACACCCAAACTATTGCTATTGACTGCTTCCACCACATTCTTGCAATCTGATGCTAACAGGCAATGAGTTAAGTCTAGGTCTATTGCTAGATACAATCCCTCACGACATGCCAACGCTTCAAAAACCTCTGGATCAGTAACTCCATCCACCACAAGCACCGAGGATCCTAAATATTGTCCAGTGTAATCTCTGCAAATAGCCACAGCAGAACAACGATTACCTTGACGATCAACAGCTCCATCCACATTAATCTTCGCAGATCCCATCAGAGTAGGAATCCATCTTCGAACAGCAGGGTTTTGCGCCCTAGACTCAGAAGGTGGACACCAATTAGCTTGTTCATACTCTTGGATATATCTCCCAACAAAACCGTGTATGGAAAACGGGCTCTGAAAAATATCCTCGTGGATCGCCTTCCGCCTTGCTGACCAGATTGCCCACAGTTTAACCACCACACGTGTAAATTCTTTTTGCTGTAAAGAATCATTTAGGATAAATAGCCACTTCTTAGCATTTATCTCTCCACAATCTTGGATCTTTTCAAACAAATCATCCTCCTCAAGGGCCCAAACACTCCTAGACATAGGACAGTCTATCAGAGAATGTCTCCAGGAGTCCGAATCACCACACAGAGAACAACCACTAGTAGCAGCCATATTCCGGTTATGCAATACATCAGCAGATGGCAGGGAATGTTTTGATAATCTCCACACAAAAAAAATTATTTTCGGTGGAACCTTAAGTTTCCAAAGTGAGTGCCAAGAATTCTTCTCAATAGCCGAATTAGAAGGACCCCCAGCTTGAGCCCCTTGCTGACTATTTTTGGTGACAAGCATGCGGTAAGCAGATCGTACCGAAAAGCACCCAGACCTCTCATGCATCCATCCCCAAAAATCCTCCATAGGACATGTACATATGGGAATTGATTTTATCATTGCAGCATCCATTGCAAGGAAAACTTGATTAATGATTTCATTGCGTCATCTAGCCTCTGTATGATCAATAAGCTCATGAACAAGAACCGGAGGGTTTACCTTCAAAGATAGTAAAGGTCTAGGCATAGACACCCGTGGAAGCCAATTGTCATTCCATATTTCGGTAGATGCACCATCACCAATTCTCCGAATAAGACCTCTCTTGAGCACACCAAGCCCATCAAAAATAGCTCTCCAAACCTGAGATGGATGAGAGCCCAAAGTAGCCTCCATAAAACTTGTGTTAAGGAAATACACAACCTTTAAAATCCTGGTACTTAGTGAATTCGGATCCAGTAAAATTCTCCAAGCCTGACGCGCTAGAAGAGCGAGATTAAATAGTTCCATATCACGAAAACCAAGTCCACCCATATATTTTGGTCTTGTCATAGCTTCCCAAGACACCCAATGCACTTTCCTCTTCCCCCTTTTACTGCCCCACCAAAACTGTCTCACAACCGAATTCAAATGCTCACAAAACCCTTTAGGCAAACGAAAGCAAGACATAATAAAAACCGGCAAAGATTGAGCAATAGACTTAATAAGAACCTCCTTGCCCGCTGTAGATAATAATTTTTCCAACCATCCTTTCACTTTGCTCCAGAGCCTATCCTTCAAGAATTTAAACGTACCACTTCGAGATTGACCCACCTCCGTTGGCATCCCAAGATATCTCTCCGATAGTGATTCATTATGTACTTGGAGCACATTTTTAATCCCTACCTTTAAGTGTTCCGGGCAATGCTTGCTGAAGTGAATAGATGATTTATCCTTATTAACTCTCTGTCCCGATGCCGCACAATAAGTTTCCAACAGTTTCGATATTTTTTCCGCCCCTTGGACACTTGACTTAAAAAACAGCAGGCTGTCATCCGCGAAGAGGAGGTGATTCACCGGCGGAGCCGATGGAGCAACCCTGATCCCATCCAAACGAGATGACGGTAAACGAAATTTTAAGAGGCACGAAAGGTCCTCTGCTGCTAATAAGAAAAGGTAGGGTGAAATAGGATCCCCCTGCCGAATACCTCTCGAAGGCTTAAACTCCTCGAGTTTCTTCCCATTAAAAGAGACCGAGAACGAAAACGAGCGCACCATACCCATGATTGTGGCCACCCAATTATGATCAAACCCCAATTTCTTCATCATAGCTTCCAAATAACACCACTCAACCCTGTCATAAGCCTTCATCATATCAAGTTTAAGAGCACATGTGCTATTAACCTTCGCTTTACTTCTCTTCATGAAGTGTAAACATTCATAGGCCGCTATAATATTGTCAGTTATCAATCTTCCGGGAACAAACGCCGATTGCTCCTCAGATATAATCTCCGGAAGAATTTGCTTCAATCTGTTTGAGATAACCTTGGAGGCAATTTTGTAGAGAACATTGCATAGGCTGATTGGGCGAAACTGAGAGAGAGATGTAGGGCTTTGTACCTTCGGGATAAGAACCAAAACCGTGTGGTTTACCGACTCCGCACTCTCTTCCCCCTTGATGATTCTCAATACCGTTTTAGTCACATCCGATCCACAAACGTCCCAATGACGCTGAAAAAAGTGAGCAGGAAATCCGTCGGGTCCAGGAGCTTTGGTGGGAAACATTTGGAATAGGGCCTCCTTAATTTCTATCTCCTTATACGGCGCCGTCAGAAGTTCATTCATCTCCGTGGTTACCTTCCGCGAAACATGCGATAATACCTCATCCATCTCCACAACCCCCTCCGATGAGAATAGATCACTATAAAAATTGGAAGCAAGAGCCTCCATCTCCACCGGATTTTCAGTCATCAGGCCATTCGGTTTGAGTAACATTTTCACCGTATTTTTCCTTCTACGCATAGATGCCCTCATATGGAAAAACCTGGTATTTTTATCCCCTGATTTCAACCATTCAGCTCTTGATCTTTGCCTCCACATCAATTCTTCTCTCTTATACAATTCTAACAGCCTCTCGTTTACCTTCAACTCGACATGGTTCGGCCCACTCCTAGTTGGAGAATTCTGTAACTCCACAAGCTTGTGTTTTAATTTGTTTATTTCCCGCTTCACATTACCAAACGTATGTTGGTTCCACTGCCCCAAATCCTCCGCGAGAAGTAGCAGTTTACCTCGAAAATCATCAACCGAACCAATCGGGTCACCCCCTACCCATACCTCAGCCACTTTATTCTTCAAGTCCGGGTGCTCTTCCCACATTATTTCGTAACGAAACACCTTCCTCTGATTTGTCAAAATTGATGTCAACTCGAAATTTACCAATATGGGGCAATGATCAGATGACGCCGGAGTAAGATGAGATACATTAGCCAAAGGAAATTGAGCACTCCACTCCGCAGAACCCAATGCCCTGTCCAGTCTCACTCGAGTAAAAGAACCACCAGCCACGCGTTTTTCAAACGTCCAAAAGTGCCCAGAAAAATCCAAGGTCCATCAGTCCACAAACATCCACTGCATCTCTAAACCCCTGTATCTGTGTGTTAGTCCGCTGAACCGATACCCTCATACTCCGTATGGCGCAAGACCTCGTTAAAATCACCGACACACAGCCATGGTAAATTGCAATTGTCACTAATATTTTTTAGGGTGTCCCACGTCAGATGCCTCTCATTTGTTTGAGCCTCCCCATAAACACAAGTCAACCTCCAGGGAGTTGCACCCGATTCCATAACTTTCATGTCAATATGATACTGGGAATAACCGAGAACATCCATGTTTATTCCATTATTCCAGAATACACCAATACCACCACTCCTACCAACTCTACCCACATCATAGCTATGATCATATCCAATTCTCCTCGCTAGACTCTCTGTTCTACTTTTACTGATCTGAGTTTCTAAAATACAAAAAAATTTGGGGGCAAATTTAATTGCGAGATCCCGGATCTCGTAAACTGTCGTGTCGTTGCCCGCTCCACGACAGTTATAGCTTATGAGACTCATTGCTCCCGGCGGCACCCCCCTTGGAGGTCCGCCGATCTTTTTCCATTAATCTCATCATCAACATTACTTTCTCCCGTCTTCACCCTCTTCGGATCTCTCTTTGGTGGCGGGCTTGGAGGAACCGACCCCTTGTTTGAATTACCACTCTCGAACAAGGATAAAACATTGCCCACTTGACTAGCAGAAGAACCACCCGGGGCCAAGGCAGCCCTTTTTCGGTTCACATCGTCTTCTGGTTCCTCCTCTCTGGCCAACATGTCCTGATCATCAAACTCGTCAACTACCCTCTCGGTATAGTCAGCCCTTATTCCTCCAGTACCTCCACGGCCACGTCCCCGTCCTCCTTGACTCCCTCTGGTCCAATTCGGTCTAGCCGAATCCCGTATGCTCCAAGAAGCTCGCAGATCCTTGAAGATCAGCGCCGAAGGAGGGTGGAGGCCTGTACCATGCTCTTTGTAAACATGTCCCATCATCCCGCATACTGCACACCAGTCAGGTAGCCTCTCAAATTTAACCATGAAAATTTCTCTCTTCCCAGCCCGGCTAATAGAGACATGATTGCGCAGAGGTTTGCGGACATCTAGCTTCACTTTAACCCTCACGAAATTACCAGCAAAGTCCATAGAAGCAGGTTCAGAAGCAATAAATTCTCCAACTTTTGAAGCCAATGCCTTGACTATTGGAAGATAACCATCAGGCAAATCATGAATTTGAATCCATATTTTGATGGAGTTCAATTCTATTTTCGAAGGTTTAGTAAATCCATCATACGGAGCTAGAACGACCGGATTCCCTCTGAAGTTCCACGGGCCTCCATCCATTACCTTCTCCCAATCACCTAGGCAACTGAACTGCAATGTGTATAGATTGCCTTCGAGAGTGCGGATGCGAACTTGCTGGGCTAGATCCCATGCGGTGATCATATTCTTTTTGAACCAGTACTCGCTGTATTCTTTCTCGGTGTAAACTTTGGCGATCGCCAGCCATCTCACTGCCTCCTCCGGCCGGTCCACAACTTCTTCAAAGACCACATCATCCAAATCTCCTTCTTTGATCCCCAACTGCTCCATCATGGCTTCCAGATCGCCATCCCCTTCGCTCCTTGACGATCCTGCCTCCATGATTTGATCGCCAATCAGAAACCCGAACCTGACGAAGAGAACCGATGAAACCAATCGGGTACCAGGGACGGACAGCAGCCAGCCCGCTCCTTAAGCAACCCGAAGGCGATCCCTCGGCTGATCTTGGTCGAAACCGGGGAGAAATCTCAACGTCGCCCCCTTGAGGCGCCGAGAGGAACACGAAACCCTAAAGGAGAGGGAAAAAACATTGAACTTTGGGGATGTGTTTGCTCGGTACCAAAAACGGATTATGAGCGACGAATAGTGACACAACCTCTCGTAAGGACAATACCGTAGTTGGAGCACAGGCCACAAGGCCCAAGATAAACACAAAGGCGCCATGATGGATCCATGGGTTACAATGGGCCGCATAACCCATGTAACAGGAGAGGAATGTTTAATTCTACGTAAAAAAAGGGCACATGAATGTTTGGGCATGACATACATGTTCGTTGATATATGGCATGTAAGACGAACATTCGACGGCGGTCTAGGCGAACTAGCTAAGTGGGTAGATTCAACCTGTAGCCACTATAGATCCTGGAATCGCTTCCTTAGGTCGTCTCCACGCGAGCACTATACATCGCTCATTGCGAGCGGGAGCAAGCACTCGTCCACAGAGTTGTCTCGTGTGGGCCGACCCATCTTTCTCAGGTTCTTTTTTTTTTCCTTTTTTCCTTTTTTCTGTTTCTTTTTTATTTTTTTAATAATTTTTTTCTAAGTCTGCTGAATAAATTTGAAAATTGTTCATTTCCAAAAATTGTTCCCCATTATTCAAAAAGTGTTCATTTTTGAAAAATGTTCACCATTATTCAAAAATTGTTTGTTTTTTATATTTTGTTCACCTTTGCAAAAAAAAACATTTTAAAAAAGTAGTCACTTTTAAAAAAACTGTTCATCATTTTAAAAATTCTTAATTTCAAAATTTGTTTATTTTCAAAATTGTTCATCATTTTCAAAAAATATTATTATAAAAATTGTTCAATTTCAAAAAATATTCAATCTAAAAAGTTGTTCATTTTTAAAATTCATCCATTTACAAAATTTGTTCACGTTAAAAAATTGTTCTAATTATGTTTGAATTATTTAATATTTTTAGATTTTCGAATAAAATCATGTAATAACTAATTATTCATATATTTATCCAAAAAATTGAGTGAAAAAAGTCATACATGTACTGGGCCTCAAAGCCGGCCCAGTAGCACACCTGCGCTGCCGTGGGCAATCGATCAAGCGAACGAGTGCCTGTTCCCGCTCGCAATGAGCGATCTATAGGGACTCCCTGACTCCAACCGGAGATGGCAAAAAAGGCCCCAAACTACCCCAAACTACTCCAACCGTGATCCCTAAATCCGCACCGTAGAAACATACAAGCCAAGCAAACTAGATGATTCATAACGTCTATCAAACATATATCAACATCCTCCATCCTGCTGGAGGTTGCACGGGTGGGACCGTGAAGCGTGTCAATGAAGACATGCTCCAGGTTAGAGACAACATGAGTTTCTTTATTTTATTTTATTCCTTCTCTTTCTGCTATTCTGTCGGGTGCGCGATCAGCGCTCCTGATGGGACTAACCCCCGAGTCTGAGTTTGGCTACTTGGAGGCGAGCCCAGACTCATATATCTGACTCGATTGTTAAATTTTGCATTATTCCAGCCTTTTCTGTCGAGCATGAAGGACCTAAAAATCTGCTTCGTTGGCATTGGGAGGCAAAGGGATTGAGCTTTGGCTAACCTTGCCAAAGCTAAAGGTGAGAAATTTCTTCATGAATTCCTGTCATCTTTCTTTTTACCTGCACATTTAACTGATTCTTTTACTTCTATTTAGAACTCTTGGCTTCGACTACAGCCCCAAAAAAATCTGCTAGGGCTCGACTAAAACAACTCGAAGCATAGAATGCTGCTCTGAAGCTGGAGGTCACCACTGCTCAAAGGAGGGTTGAGGCTGCCCGTCAGAAATCCGGGGAGTCGAAGGAGAAAGAGATATAGGCCGCCAAGCAGTTCTATGATCTAGAAGAGACTCTTGTCCCTCGATTCAAATCCTTGACTGATAGTTTCACAGGTACTTGGCCTTTTCTCCTATAGTGAGTATCCTCTAGTATTCCTATATTTTAGCCAATGGTTTTCTTATGTTGTTGCAGCTGTTGTCGGAAGTCCTCCTTCTTTATCTCGCCGACTACGAGAAGGCCCTCTCGAGGACGCAGTGCCTTCCTCAGAGCAACAAGTGGAGAAAGCCACGAGTCTACTGGAGAAGCTTCGGGGAGTACTCACGTCCTTTCACGAGTGTCTGTTCCCCAATGTCGTGGTGGGGAGAAGACAGATGCCATATGATGGCTAAAATTGGGGCGATGGACGTTGTAGGTATCCCGGGAGGGATTGCACGCCGAACTGGCGCGCTCAGAACACTGCAAACAACACAATCTACCCAGGTCTGGGGCCCTCATGTGGAGGTAACACCCCGACTCCTGCCTCTCTGTCTATATAATGGTATGCCGAGTACACGAGTTCTCCTCTCTCTATCTGTTTCTCTCTCTGTGAGAAGTAATGCCTCTAGTGTGTACCGAATGACTCGCGATCAGTGCGACCCTCACGCAGGAGGGGGTAGGACACCTTATTTAATGATGGCCAACCACTATTCCACGAATAGAAGTACTGAGTAGACAACTCTACTGTGCAGCAACACACGCCTCCGTGTCTTCGCTGACAGCGTCGCTGAAAGTCTCCGCGGTAGGCCGCTGACATGTCTTGTCCCCGTTTTTAGCCACCACGGTAGGCCACTGACATGTCCTATCCCCCTTGTCAGAGACATGACTTGACAGCGCCCATACCGTACTGCACCCACATCTGGATACAGATTACCACGTACCTAGTAAGTTGAACCGCACGCCGGCATGGCCCCTGGATACGCGGGATTCACCTCAACGGCTCCATTGACTTTGCCTCCGAGTAGAACAGCTTCTCCTCTACCCGGATCAGCCGAGTGCTACCCGACTGACCCAGACAGATACTTGAATCTTCCCTTGGCCTCTTGTGCTTCCTGACGAATAGCCCCAGCCGGATACCATCCTATCCGGCACGTTCCAACTAGGTACGGCCGAATCGGTAAACAACGCCTTGAACTCGTTTCTTCACCTATCTTACCCCTACTCGGGGGTAGTCCCCCGACATTAGGCCCCGAAGCTGATAGGGTCCGGTGGACTTGGATGATGGGCCCTGCCAGTTTAAACCAAATAACCTCTTTGATATTCTTAGCCGAGTTGCGCCTCAACTCGGTTGCTCACAATCTGAACTCAGATCCACTCCATTGGTGACCTATGGAGTTTTCTTCATTGACCCGGGTAGACCAAGCTGCTTTGGATTTTGCCGAGATCCCAGCACTTATCTAAATTTCCAAAACTTTGCCGCTCGAACCAGAGCCCTCCTATCTTCGCGTGTAAGATTCCACACGTGTCACGCAACCGCAGCCAACGACGCTTCGGGTCTGATGCGGTTGCACGGCACGCGCCTGCCACTTCATACCGGGCCCACGAGCTGTTGCGTCACTTCACACAGGGTACTTGATTACCCACATCGTGCGACGTGGGATTAACTGCGTCCGTTACGCGTGACTGAATCGCTTCGTGCGTTTCTAACGGATGCAATAACTCCCCACTTCGCACGATCTGTGTCACAATCGATCCTAGGCAGTAACTGCGCTTTGGGGGGTTTAAATACCCCCGCGCCGCCCAACGTATCGATTTCCTCGTCATTTGCTCCCAAAGCTTTCTCCTTCCTTTCGCCAACTCCACAGAGCGCATCGCTCCGCCACGAACCACCGCACGCCACCGCGCCGTGCGCAGAGAGAAGAGAGATCCATCTCCGCGCGCTGCCGCTCACCGGAGAGCGCCCGAGAGCCTCAAGATCTTCACCGCGCGACGCGGTCATCCTCGACCTCTCGCTGCCGTCGCCGCACGGCTGCGCCGCATCTTCTCCGCTTCCTCCTCCAAGATCCTCCTCGCCGGCGACGCTCCGATGGCGCTCGAGCCTGTCGATGATCTTGATCTGGAGGGCCCTACCTCGACCCGCGCCAACTGGGAGGGGTCCGACGTCACTGCCAACGACTGTCAATGGCTGGTCAACACTCGTCGAGCGCCGCCCGGGGTCATTTGCAGGCCACCCGGTAAAGAGCCGGAACCAACTCCCCAGCCCGGTGAGTATGTCGTGTTCCTCAGTCACTTCAAACGTGGCTTCGGCCTTCCAATTTCCAAGTTCATGCAAGACTTCCTCCGTGATGCGGAGGGTTACTCCTAGATTGGCTCGATCTTCACGAATCGACGGAGAACACGAGGAACTCGATGAACACACGAGGGGGAAATTGAGGGCAACGCAAGCAAACGCAAAGATAACTAGTAAGAACCGAAGAACCCCAAATCTTCCGTCAACTAACCCCGAGGGCCGCCTACGGAACGATCGATTCAACTGAGCTCACCTTGATTGAAACCGCTTTACACCCGTAGCCGGTCCACTACGCCAATAGAACCTCAAGATAATCGAGAGGAAGATTGGACAATTCCTTGATAGAAACCCAAAGGGAGAGATCAAGTAAATTGGATGATCCTTGATACGATCCTCGACGAAGTCGGAGGAGTAGCCTTGATACGTTCCTCGGTACACACCGGAGGAGTAGTTCCTCAAAGAGGGATACAAGAGAGCTGAGCTCCAAATGTTCTAAATTCAACTCTAAACCCTAGATCTAGCTTGGGGAAGTCCTTATATAGCCGGGGGTCGAAGTAGGTGGAAACCGGAGCAAAAACGGGTCTTTTCCGTGCATTTTCGGGTCCACCCCGGCCTAGGGGCCGGCCTGGCCGGCCTGGAACCCGGCCTGGGGCCAGGGTGGGCGCCTGGAGAGGGAGGCCGGCCTGGGGCCGGGGTGGGGAGGAGGCAAGCCGGCCCCCAGGCCGGCTGCTTCGGGTGGTGGCCTGGCCTGGGGCCGGGGTGGGAGGAGGGCAGGCCGGCTTTGAGGCCGGCCTCCTCTGGAGGGGGTCCGGCCTGAGGGGGGCGCCGAGGCCGGCCCGAGGCCGAGGTGGAGGCCGGCCCCCGAGGCCGGGAAGGGGTTTTTCACCCCTAACTTCTTCGTCGGGACTCCGAATTGGACGCCGTCTTCACCGCTGTTCTCCGTATCTTCTTGCGCATCGTCTCGGGTACTTTTCGGTGCCTCCGTGGTGGGTTTGAACCTGAGCACGCAAAGTGTGGAATCATGAGGTAGCGCACCATCCTCGACGACACCAAAAGTATAGAGCGAGAGGAGCGAGTTCACCTTATCCTTGATGGCCTTTGCGCGTGATCTTGTCATCGGTCCACTTGGAGTAGATGGTTGGGCTACATCATCTCCCCCCCCTTGAAAAAGAGTCGACCTTGACTCGGCGTCGTCTTCATCACTTGGGTATCCATGGAAGGGAGAGAGGTCCTTGACATTGAAGGAGTTGTGGACGAGGTACTTGGATTGCGGTAAGTCGAGCTTGTAGGCGTTGTTGTTGATGCGCTTGATGACCTTGAAGGGACCGTCACCTCTTGGCTTGATCTTGGAGTTGCGCTCTTCGGGGAACCGGTCCTTGCGCAAGTGTAGCCACACGAGGTCACCTTCTTGGAACACCATGGGTTTCTTGTTCTTGTTCATGATAGAGGCTCGGTGCTCGGAATGCTTCTCAAGCGTAGCTCTTGTGGAGTCGTGTAGCTTCTTGATGTAGTCGGTGTGCTTGTCGATGTCCATGTTTGCTCGCTCGCGTAGAGGCAAAGGGAGTATGTCGAGGGCGGTGTTGGGGTTGAAGCCGTAGACGATCTCGAAAGGACTCTTCTTGGTAGCTTGATGGAGAGCACGGTTGTAGGCGAACTCGGCGTGTGGGATGCATTCCTCCCAATTCTTCAAGTTGGGCTTGATCAATGCTCGAAGTAGTGAAGAGAGTGTGCGGTTGACGACCTCGGTTTGTCCATCCGTTTGTGGGTGATAGGCGGTGGAGAAGAGTAGCTTGACGCCGAGCTTGGCCATCAACGTCTTCCAAAAGTAGGAGGTGAACTTGACGTCGCGGTCCGAGACAATGGAAGTAGGTACACCATGTAAACGCACAATTTCCCTGAAAAACAAAGTAGCAACATGTGAAGCATCGTCGGTTCGGTTGCAAGGAATGAAATGTGCCATCTTAGAGAAACGATCCACAACTACAAAGATTGAATCCATGTTGGTTTTAGTTCGTGGAAGGCCTAACACAAAGTCCATGCTAATATCACTCCAAGGTGCATGTGGGATAGGTAATGGCATGTAAAGACCATGAGGGTTGGAAGTGGACTTAGCTCGGAGGCATGTAGAACATCTCTTGACGTGTCTCTCAACGTGATGCTTCATCTTGGGCCAATAGTAGTTGGTGGAGAGCATGGCATAGGTCTTGTCGCGTCCAAAGTGTCCCATGAGGCCTCCTTCATGTGATTCCTTCAATAACAACAAACGAAGAGAAGACTCGGGGATACACAATTTGTTAGCCTTAAACAAGAAACCTTTGTGAAGATAGTAATCATCGAAACCTCGGTTAGGCAAGCATTTCTCAAATATAGGACCAAAGAAAGCATCGGAAGCATATAAGTCTTTGATCTCATCCAAACCAATCACATTGATGTCAAGACGTGTAAGAAGGCATTCTTTCCTAGACAAGGCATCGGCTACTACATTCTCTTTACCTTTCTTGTACTTAATGACATAAGGAAAAGATTCAATGAATTCAACCCATTTAGCATGCCTCTTGTTCAAATTGGTTTGGCTTTTTAAGTATTTCAAAGATTCGTGATCGGAATGAATGACAAATTCTTTTGGCCAAAGGTAGTGTTGCCAAACTTCTAGCACTCTAACCAAAGCAAAAAGTTCCTTATCATAGATGGGGTAATTGAGTTTAGCACCATCAAGTTTTTCACTATGGTAAGCAACGGGGCGTCCGTTTTGCATGAGAACGCCGCCAATTCCTATACCACTAGCATCACATTCAATCTCAAAAGTTTTCTCAAAATCCGGTAAGACAAGTAAAGGAGCTTCGGTTAAGCATTTCTTAAGTGTGTCGAAAGCTTTTTGTTGCGCATTGCCCCAAACAAAAGGTACATTCTTTTTGGTAAGTTCATTCAAAGGGCAAGCAATAGTTGAAAAATCTTTGACAAAGCAGCGATAGAAACCGGCAAGGCCATGAAAGCGCCTTATCTCACCCACGGAGGTAGGGTTAGGCCAATTCCTAATTGCCTCAATCTTCTTGTTATCTACTTCAATACCATTGGAAGAGATCACAAAACCCAAGAAAACAAGCTTGTTGGTGCAAAAATTGCATTTGGAAAGATTGGCGAAAAGTTTTGCGTTGCGAAGAGCCAACAATACTTGTGAAACATGATCAAGTTGATCTTCCAAAGATTTGCTATAAATGAGAATATCGTCGAAGTAAACCACAACAAATTTGCCAATGAAAGGACGTAGAACTTCATTCATGAGACGCATGAAGGTAGATGGGGCATTCGAAAGACCAAAGGGCATAACAAGCCATTCATACAAACCAAGTTTTGTTTTGAAAGCCGTTTTCCATTCATCACCTATACTCATACGGATTTGATGATAACCACTTTTAAGATCAATTTTGGAAAAGATAGTAGCACCACTCAATTCATCAAGCATGTCATCGAGCCTAGGAATAGGATGTCTATATCTAACGGTGATAGCATTGATAGGGCGATAATCCATACACATGCGGGAAGTAGAATCTTGCTTTGGAACAAGGATAACCGGCACGGCACAAGGGCTAAGGGATTCGCGAATAAAACCTTTTTCGAGTAGCTCTTGGATTTGGCGCTCAATCTCCTTAGTCTCCTCGGGATTGGTGCGGTAAGGAGCGCGGTTTGGAAGGGGCGCGCCCGGAATGAGGTCAATACGGTTCTCGATTCCTCGAAGGGGAGGAAGGCCCGGAGGGAGCTCATCGGGAAAGACGTCTTCAAATTCCTGCAACAAAGGCAACAAAGATGGAGGAAGATTTGTCATGTCGTTAGTTTCAAGTGCTTCCCCTTTGCACAATAGGACAAAGTGAAGTATGGTTGGGTCATCTCTTAGCTCTCGCATCTCTCTTTTGGTGGCAAGTAAGGCAAAGCCTTTGGCATCACTCGGAATTTTTCCACTCATATTTGGCTTGTGGCTCGCACTCACTTTTTGGTGGATCACTCTCTCACCACTCATCTCACGAGATTTGAGCTCTTCTTGTCTACGTGCAAGAGTCTTGGCGTTGTCGGCGATCACTTGGCTAGGAGACATGGGACGAAGAACAAATGTCTTGTTATTCCACTTGAAGCTATAGTGATTGGTACGCCCATCATGGATAGCACTCTTGTCGTATTGCCAAGGTCGACCAAGAAGAAGATGACACACGGTCATAGGAACAACGTCACAATCTACCGTGTCTTCATAAGGACCAATCTTGAAAGTCACGGTGACCATGTGTTGAATCTTGAAGGTGCCGGAGTCACTAAGCCATTGGACATGGTATGGATGAGGATGTTGCTTGTAAGGCAATTTTAGTTTGTCGCAAAGATCTTTGCTAGCCAAGTTGTGGCAACTCCCACCATCGATGATGACCTTGATTGACTTGCCATCAATACCGGCTCTTGTTTGAAAGAGATTGCACCGTTGATCTTGCTCATCTTGAGGAGAAGAAGTGAGGAATCTTGTGACCACTAGCGATCGATTCTTGTCCTCATCGCAATATACACTTTCTTCATCATCGTTGGGGACGTCCAAAGAGTTGAGAGCAACTTGATGCAAGGCATAGTATTCGCCTTCGCTCATAGAATCACGTTCACCGTCTTGGTTGACAATCATGATAATCTTGTTGGAGCATTCAAAGGATTTGTGTCCACTAGCACCACACTTGAAGCAAGTAATAGTGCTTGACTTGACTTGAGGAGTACTTGAGGATGAGGTGGGAGGCACTTGCTTCTTGAATGGTTGGGAAGACTTGTTGGGAGCACTAGAGGCTCGAGTGTTGCTCTTGGTGGTAGTTGGAGGAGGAACTTGTGTCATTGGAGTTGAGGATGATGGTCTTGAGTTGAAGAGAGCCTTTTGCTTGCTATACTTGAGATCTTCCGCAATTTGGCGTTCCGCCTTGAGAGCTTGGTGGACAAGGGCCACAATGTTGTCATACGGTTGATACTCGACGATCTTCCTTATAGGATAGTTGAGGCCATTGAGGAAGCGGGCCATTTTTTGCTCTTGAGATTCTATCACATGAGCTCGAATCAAAGATGTCTCCATTTCCTTGTAGTACTCATCAACGGACTTCACACCTTGACGAATTTCTTGGAGCTTCTTGAAGAGGTCACGCTTGTAGTGAGGAGGAACGAATCGAGCATGCATGAATTGCTTCATCTCATTCCAAGTGGTAATGGGAGCCATGCGATTGCGGACTCGTTCGGCTTGTAGACGATCCCACCATAAGAGTGCATAGCTTTCGAATTCCAAAGATGCTAGAGCAACCATCTTCTTGTCGGTGAAGTTGTGAATGCCGAAGATCTTGTCAACCTTGAGAGCCCAAGCAAGATAGTCTTCGGGATCATTCTCACCATTGAACTTGGGGACATTGAAACGAAGAGCACTCATGTTGTTGTCCTCTTGCGGACGATGGGGACGCTCATGTTGGCGCTCATGGGGGTCTTCATCATAAATGGGAGGTGAATCATCATATGGGTCATCCTCATTGTCTTGGCGGTGGCGATCATGATGGGGAGGATGACGCCGGTGGTCATTAGGTGGTGGTGGTTGGTGGTGACGAAGCCTAGCTTCACGGCGTTCACTATCATCATGGCCATTGTGATGTTGTCGAGGACGCTCTTGTTCTTGGCGAGGGTGTTGCGGAAGCACTTGTTCATCTCGAGGGTGTTGAGGATGATCATGTTCTTGGCGGTCATTGTTGTTGGGACGCGCATGGCGCCTAGGTGGCCTTTGATGTTGACGAGCATCTTCCACGAAATCATTGTGGCCATAGTCTTGAGCGTGGCCTTGTGGAGGTGGAGGATGATGGTGTTGTCGAAGCTCCGGGCGTTGCGGTTGTTGAAGAGGGTCACCACGGCCTTGGCGATGTCGAGGTGGTGGTGATGGCGAGCTATCCTCATGCCAATTGCGTCGCGGAGGTTGTTGACGTTGTGGAGGAGGTGGTGGTGGTTGTTGAGGCTGTCCACCCTCCTCCATGTTGTGGCAATCATGGCGATCGTGGCGATCATGGCGACGAGGTTGGTGAGGATCTTGATTGCGGTGGCTTGAGCAACGAGACCTTGAGGACGATGAAGAATGACGAAGATTGGCAAGATTGGCCAAGTTGATGTTGATGCGCGTCATTTGATCATTCAATCGAGCCTCTTGCTCTTGTAGTCGACGCTCATAGCGTTGCAACCCGTCCTTGACGAGTTCACGGAGTTGAAAGTGGTCATTGTGGGTGACGAAGTTGGCGTAAGCATTGTCGTTGTAGAATGGATTGCCTTCGTCTTCCGAGCTCGGACTTGTGAATACTCCTTCCCTAGCCATCTCAAAAACACACACAAGGGTGATATTGAAGAAATGGACGCCTCACTTACCCAACGTTACCTTTGTTGGTCGTTGTCGGGGGGTTACCCCCGAGTAGGGTAAAGGCAAGTGGTAAAGGCAACAATCAGAATAGAAGTTTGGTCGAGTAGCTGCCTACCCGGTACTCGCTACTCGGTCGACTGCTACTCGGTCTCACAAAAAGATGACCAGAAGGAGATATCAAGCAAGATATATCTGTTCGAGTAGAAGAGTTGGCCCGAGTAAAACTGGCGGGAACCTACTCGGGCCAGAAGTCAAAGGAGCCGTTCTGACACAGGATCCCGCGTATCCCGGGTCCGTACTTGGCACTGTTCACAGCACTGTTCATCTGGGGACGGCGTGCCTGACAGCGACAGTGTGGCAGCAAGGCGTCGCAGGATAGGGGGACCCACTCTGTGTTCGCACAGTGATAACAGACTGGTTACTTGGTTTTGCCCAACGACTTTCTGCATCAGGACAAGCTTAGAAGCCAAAGCTGTCAGCGGGAACTCGGAAGAAGGACGGTGTGCACACAATGTCGACACTTGTTTGTATTTGGCTGTATCCGGCCGGGCACCGGGTATATAAGGTGCCCAGCCGCCTCCTGCGCGAGGCACGACGTTCACAAGGGAGCATTACGATAGCACCCGTAGAGATTCTTGACCTAATCCTACCCGGAGGGAGAAGAGTGGCTACTCGGTAGCAAGAACATTTGTACTGTGGCTACTCGGTGAGACACCAGAATACATAGAGAAAGGCAGGAGTAGGGGTTTTACCTCCTCACGAGGGCCCTGAACCTGGGTAGATCGTGTTGTTTGAAGTGTTTGGTCTTCACCTCACGCGTCTACTCGTCGCGTGATCCCTCCCCGAGCACCTCCAGCGTCCTTCGTCCCCACATCTTTAGCCATCCTATGGCATCTGCCGTGACACCACCACGACAGTTGGCGCCCACCGTGGGGCAACCAGCGGCGCTGGCTGGAGTTTCCGTTCGGACGGGATCGATTTCTGCTACTGGAGAGCGCGTGGTCTGTGGCCTTGTCCACAGATTCGGCTCCTTCGACTTCGTCACCGACAACGCCGGCGATTTCGGCGGCAGGGCCATGCCGGAGGGCGGCTCGGTGATCTTCTTCAGCACGCACCTCGTCTACGTCGCCACCGTCGTCGACTGCGGGTATCCCGAGCTGGTGCATGACGCGGAGGATCCGCCTGCCGTTGTCGCCGCACGCGGGAGGCCGCTGGGCAGCTCCGCGGACGTCGCGGAGGTCATGGTAAATGGCTTGGCTGCGGACGCCGGCACGGGTGCTCCTGGTGCTGTGGTCGTTGCTGAGGACCTTGCTGGCCCGAGCGCAGGTGGCAGGACTCACCGGCCTTACGAGAAGGAGTGCAACCTCCCGCTCTCTACTACCCCGACTATCCCTGCGTCTGCTGCGCGTCCGGGCATGCCGCCTCCCACCGACCTCGAGCTCCTGAGCATGAAGGAGCAGCTCGAGCGGCAACGCCAGGAGCCGCTCGCCGAGCAGGCGGAGTTGGACAAGATCAGGCTAGAGCTTAGCTTAGATCAGCTTGAATACAACAAGGCTCACGGCTTCACGCCAGTCACTAGGAGAGCTAGCAGAGTAGGCGCCACGCGGCGTAACCTAGGTGCCGAGATGGCAACGGTTGTAGAGGTTCCCGCTCAGTCCTCCACCGCAAACACCTCCACTAGGCCTAGGTATAGCACACCCGCCAAGACACTTAGAGCTGCAGAGGCCGTGGCCGCCGAGTTACCTCATCTCGACGGTGACGCGCGCGTTAGGCAGCAGGAAAGGCTCAACGAGTTGGTGTTGGAGGCTGCTAGGCAGAATGAGGAGTTCCGGAAAGCCAACCCGGGTGCTGGGGCCTCGCAAGTGGTGCACTCGCACGCGGCTAGATCTAACGATCAGGCCTCATCTCCGCATCCCAGCCGCGAGAAGAGCCGCGGCGGACGTTCTGGCAGAGATAGGCAAATGCAGGTGTACGACCCGACTGCTGCCGCGAAACAGCTCGCTGTGCCGCAGCAGCCCGGGCAGGAACACAACGCTGCAAGAGCAGGCTCCCAAGCCCATCAATCTCAAAGCCAGGCCCGAGGTGAAGCACGCCCAGGTCCTTCTCAGCGTCCCGCTGCTCAGCCTACTCGGCAGAGGCAGCAGCCGCGCGCAGTGGCGCCAGTCGCCAACCCGGTGGAGCAGCCTGCAGCGGTGCAGGTGGACAGATACGATGACGGCTACTCGGCCATGGAGATGGCTGGCTATGATATTCTGGATCGTGTTGGCGAGCGTGTGTTGGCGCCTCGAGATGCAAGGCACCAGCTGGACCGGATCAGCTTGTCAGCCCGGCTAGAAAACACGGGCCCTCCTGGCCCCGAGTGCTTTGGCCCGCGCATCATGAACGAGCCATCCGTGAAGGGCTTCCAGCTCGCGAGGGGCACCAAGAGCTACAATGGTAGTACCAAGCCAGAAGACTGGCTCAATGACTATGTCACCGCGGTCCACATCGCGGGCGGCAACAGGAGATGGGCAGTGCGGTATGTTCCGCAGATGCTAGAGGGTCCAGCTCGCACTTGGCTCAACAACTTGCCCAAGAACAGCATCAATTGCTGGCTGGATTTCTCGGATGCCTTCGTCAGCAACTTCACCAGCACGTACAAGAGGCCGAATAGGCCGCAGCAGCTGTCCGCCTGCAGGCAGCGAGAAGACGAGACGGATCGCGAGTACTTTACTCGGTGGAGCACATTGAGGAACACCTGTGAAGGTGTGAACGAGGCCCAGGCCATTACTTGGTTTGCGCAGGGTTGCAGACATGGCAGTATGCTGTGGCAGAGGTTGCAGAGGGAGATGCCAAACACTCTGGCGGAGACCATCAAGATTGCGGATCAGTACGCACTTGGTGATCCTACTCAGCCCCTGATGGACTCCTCTGAGCCGAGAAGAAACTTCAGCAACAGCAAGCGCAACGAGTTCCGCAACAAGCGCAGGGGTGACCGAATAGATACTCGGTACGACCCTGAAGAGGTGAATGCAGTGGCTGTTGGAGCTGGGGGTAGCCAAAGGAAAAAACCTGCTGGAGCCTACGGGCAGAAGCAGAACCAGGGCCAGGGCAACAAGAGACCATTCCGTGCTCCTCAGTCGGGTAGCGGAAACTCCGAGCAGCCGAGAAAGTTCGTCTTCAACGACATGAAGGATGGTCCATGCAGCTTCCATACGCAGCATCCGTCGAGGCCTGCTAACCACACTACTCGGCAGTGCGAGTGGTGGGATGAGATCAAGAATGAAGGCTTGCCTCCTCCACCTCCTCTGCCAGCTGCAAATGCCAATGTGCAGCCTGCTCGCGCACCCGCAGCTCGGCCGCCAGTGTTTCCGAGAAGGGAAAATGTGAACCAAGTGGCTTTAGGAGCCAACCGTCACTTCAACAATGAGGGCTATCGCAACAACAACAACAACTACAACCGCAACAACAACAGAGGCAACAACAATTACCAGGGAAACAATAACAACGGCAACAATGAGGGCGGAGTCCGCAACCAGTACCAAGAGCACCATGAGAGCTACATGATCTTCACCTCGGAGCCAGTCGACAAGCAATCACAGCACATGCGTGCCATGGAGGTCAATGCAGTGATTCCTGCTGTCCCTCACTACATCTATTGGTGTGACCAAGAGATCAGGTGGTCCCGAGTAGATCATCCTAAGGTGATGCCCAACCCGGGTAGCTACGCCTTGGTGTTGGATCCTACCTTCCTGGGTCCCGAGAAGAATGTGAGGTTCAGCAAGGTGCTAATCGACAACGGCAGCAGCATCAACATCGTGTACAAGGACACACTCGAGAAGCTCGGGATTGGAGAGAACATGCTGCTACCCAGCAAGACCACTTTCCACGACATTGTGCCGGGAATGTCTTGCTCTCCAATGGGCAGAATATGGATAGATGTGCTATTCGGCACCAGGGAGAACTGTCGCACAGAGAGCCTGCAGTTTGAGGTGGTTGATCACAAGAGCCCTTATCATGCTCTACTCGGCAGGCCGGCTCTGAGCAAGTTCATGGCTTCTACACACACTACATATCTGAAGATGAAGATCCCTGGTCCCAATGGTGTGATTACCATTGCTGGTGATTACAAAAAGTCCATGGAGTGTGCCTCTGCTGGTTCCCAGTTGGCGGAGTCAATGGTGATCGCTGCCGAGAAGAAGAAGATGTATGAGGTGGTGGCTATGGCGCAATCCGCGCAGGCTGGAGCGCAAGGCGTGCCGAGTACCCAACACGGGACCTGCGTTCCAGGCATCCCAGGAAACCAAGAAGGTCCAGGTCGACCCCGAGTTCCCCGACCGCGTAGCCATCATTGGCTCCGGGTTGGCGGAGAAATAGGAAAGCGAGCTCATCCACTTCCTCCGTGAGAATCGGGACGTGTTCGCCTGGTCCAATGAAGATCTACCAGGAGTCCCGAGGGAGTTGGTTGAGCACTCATTACATGTGCGTCCTGACGCCAAGCCAGTGAAGCAGGCTATGCGCCGCTTCGGGGATGAGAGAAGGAAGGCCATTGGTGACCAGATCACCAAGTTGCTGATAAGAAATTTCATCATGGAGGTGCTGCATCCGGATTGGCTAGCCAACCCGGTCATGGTCGAGAAGAAGAAGGAGGATCCCAAGGCTGCCACTGCATGGCGCATGTGTGTCGACTACACCGACTTGAACAAGGCATGCCCCAAGGATCCCTTCCCGCTACCTCGCATCGATCAGGTGATCGATTCCACTGCTGGTTGTGAACTGCTGTCTTTCATAGATGCCTACTCTGGTTTCCACCAGATTGCACTCAATCCTGCTGATCAAATAAAGACTGCTTTCATTACCCCGTACGGGGCTTATTGCTATCGTGTCATGTGTTTTGGCTTGAGGAATGCGGGTGCAACCTATCAGAGATGCATGCAGAAATGCTTGCACGACCAGCTCGGCAAGAATGTGCAGGTGTACGTAGATGACATTGTCATCAAAACGAATAAAACACATACTCTGCTTGCCGACCTGGAGGAAACCTTTGCTAACCTACGCAAGTATAAAATGAAGCTGAATCCGAGTAAATGCACCTTTGGTGTCCCGGCTGGCAAGCTACTCGGCTTCCGGGTGTCTAGTCGGGGCATTGAAGCCAATCCTTCAAAGATAAAAGCTATTGAGAGCATGTCTTTGCCGAGATCCCTGAAGGATGTACAGAAGTTCACTGGTTGCTTGGCGTCTCTAAGCCGTTTTCTGGGCCGAATGGGCGAGAAGGCCCTGCCTCTATACCAGCTGATGAAGAAAAGTGACAAGTTTGTCTAGACTCCACAAGCGGACGTGGCATTCAATGAGCTGAAGGCAATGCTGGGTAGCGCTCCCATCTTGGCTAGTCCGCTACCCAAGGAGCCAATGCTGCTGTACATTGCTGCCACTAACCGAGTAGTCAGTGTGGTGATTGTGGTGGAGCAAGAAGAAGAAGGCAAGAGTGTGCAGCGCCCAGTGTACCATCTCAGTGAAGTGCTGTCTAGCTCCAAGCAAAACTACCCGCATTACCAGAAGATGACCTACGGCGTGTACCTGGGCGCCAAGAAGCTAAAGCACTACTTCCAAGAGCATCCTATCACGGTTGTGAGCTCTGCGCCCATCTCGGATATCATGGGCAACAAGGAGGCGAGTGGCAGAGTAGCCAAGTGGGCAATCGAGCTGGCCGCGTATGCGCCCGCGTACGCGAGAAGAGAAGCTATCAAGTCTCAGATTCAGGCGGAGTTTCTGGTGGATTGGGCCGAGGTGCAGTATGAACCTCCAGCTCCAGTTTCTAATTACTGGAAGATGCACTTTGATGGCTCGAAGGTGAAGGAAGGCCTTGGTGCTGGCGTGGTGCTTACGTCACCCAAGCGAGATCAACTCAAGTATGTGCTGCAGATTCACTTCAAGGCGTCCAACAACGTAGCAGAGTACGAGGCAGTGGTGCATGGCTTGCGAGTAGCCAAGGAGGTTGGTGTGCAGCGCATCATATGCTATGGCGATTCAGATCTGGTGGTGCAGCAAGTCTCTGGCACTTGGGATGCTCTAGATGCCAACATGGCATCATATCGCTTCCTGGTACAGTCTATGACTGGATTCTTCGAAGGCTGCGAGTTCCAGCACATTCACCGAGCAGAAAACGAAGCGGCAGACGAGCTGTCCAAGTTGGGATCTTCTCGGCAGTCCATCCCGGCGGGGGTTGCCTTGGAGCACTTGAGGAAGCCATCCATCAAGCCATCTCCCAACTCGGAATCCATATTTGTCCCTTCTCTGCCAAGCGAAGAATCTGATCCCATGGAGATTGACTGGGAGAATGCTACAGGAAACCCGGGGACTGCTACTCCCTACTCGGGGACTGCCGTTCCCTACTCGGGGACTGCCGTTCTCTACTCGGGGACTGCCACTCCATACTCGGGGACTGCTGTCCTTAACCCGGGGACTGTCGCATTCATTGAGGAAGTCCTTGCCAATCGATCAGGGCTACAGAGAAGTGCTCCCAACCCTAAAGAGCAACCAGAGGTGCCTGTCCCAATGGAAGTGGACGAACCAGTGTTTCCCACACGGGAGACACCGAGTTGGGCCATGCCCATATTATCCTTTCTAAGGGACGGTACTCTGCCAGAAGATGAAGTGGCTGCAAGACAGATTCAGAGAAGATCCAAGGGCTACACTATATTCCGAGATGTGCTGCACAAAAGAAGTGCCACCGGCGTGCTGCAACGTTGTGTGGACCCAGAAGAACGAGGAGAAATTCTGCTGGAAATACACCAAGGAGAGTGCGGGCACCACGCCTCTTCTCGAGCATTGGTCAAGAAAGCTTTTCGGCATGGCTTCTACTGGCTCACAGCTCAGCACCAAGCTGAAGACATCGTGAGGAAGTGCAATGGCTGCCAGATGTTCGCGAGTAAGATTCACATGCCTGATTCCAAGCTGAAGACAATTCCTATCACATGGCCATTTGCCGTATGGTGCCTGGATATGGTTGGCCCCTTCAAGCCGGCTAAAGGAAACATGACACATATCTTGGTCACGGTGGACAAGTTCACCAAGTGGATCGAAGTGAAGCCTATTCGGAAGTGCGATGGGGCCACAACTGTGAAGTTCTTGAAGGATGTGATCCTGAGATACGGCTACGCGCACAACATCATCACCGACAACGGCACAAACTTCGTAGAGGGAGCAATGGTGCGGTTCTGCAGAGATAAGCACATCCGACTAGATGTTGCGTCGGTTGCGCATCCAGCCTCCAATGGACAAGTGGAAAGAGCAAACGGCATGGTACTGGCAGGCATAAAGCCAAGGCTGATTGAGCCACTGCTGAAAACACCTGGGTGTTGGCTAGACGAGTTGCCAGCGGTGTTGTGGAGTCTAAGGACTACCCCTAACCGGTCAACCGGCTACACGCCATTCTTCTTGGTATACGGGGCTGAGGCCGTGTTGCCAATAGACTTGGAGCATGACTCCCCTCGAGTAACCCTCTACACTGAGGTAGAGGCGAGAGAAGCTCGAGAAGACGACGTTGACCTGCTTGAAGAAGCAAGAGAGCTGACTCTGTCACGTTCGGCTATCTACCAGCAAAACCTGCGGCGTTATCATAGCCGAAAGGTGAACCCAAGGGTTTTCCGAGAAGGAGACATGGTCCTTAGGCTTGTGCAGCGCACAGCCGGGATGCACAAGTTGTCTCCTCCATGGGAAGGGCCCTTCATTGTGAGCAAAGCGCTGCACAACGATGCATATTACCTTGTAGATGTACGCCAATCACAAGCGAACAAGGCAGATAAGGCTGGAGAGGAATCCAAGCGCCCTTGGAATGTAGCCCTACTGCGCCGCTTTCATTCGTGAGCAAAGATGTGTATGTACCCTCTTATCCGAGTTGAAGTTCTATTCTGCAATCTGAAATTGAACTCGGGGACTGCCCTCGCCCAAAAATGCTCTAAGTGTTTCTACTCGGCTTTACTTTTTGCCTATTCGGTTGCTCTACTTCAAAATTCAAAAGTACATTGAGTACTGTGTTTAAACCTACATGCCAACTCTTCGACTCTACTGCTGTCCGAAACCCGGCTTCATGGCAAGCAAGAGAACAAGCAAAAGGTCAATGAGCACAAGAAAAATTGCTAAGGAAGAAAGGAGTGCATGAACCGAGTAGGGTGCATTTACTACTGTTCTTTGTCTTATCTTTTCGGCTAAGTGGTGGGCTGCGTTACTATGATTGTTTCTAAGCGGCTAAGTATTTGCAGCTCTGCTCTTTAACTCTTGTGACTCGAATACCAAAAAAGCAACAAGTTGCGGGTAGAGCTGAGACGAAAAGAGAGAGTGAATAAGAAATGCAACTCGGGGACTCGCATGATAACGCAACCCGGCATCGAGCCAAGGCTGAACAAATTGATTAAGTTGAAAACAACAAGTGTGAATAAAAATGAGTAGCAACGGCATAAGTAGTCTGATACATTTGCACCCGGCATCCCGGGGATCTGATAAGTGTTTGAGGAATGAGCTGCAGGACAGATTCAGGTCGAGGCGGCGTTCTCGGTGCTGGCCTTGGTTGCTTCATCTTCAGTAGTGGTCTTGGTTGCGTCTGCCTCCGAGCTGGCGTCGACGGTTTTCGCAGCTTCGTCCTCGGTGCTGGCCTTGGTCGCATCCGCTTCCAGGTTCACGGGGATGGTCTTCGCTAGCTCGGCGTCGGGCTCGGTGGCTACCTCGTCTGAAGTGGCTGTGACCACTGAGACGGGCTCTGTCGCGGAGGTGGAGCCAGTAGCTTGAGTGCGAAGGCTGACGGTGTCGTCGAGGGCAGCCCCTGACGAGGTGCCGAAATCGAGTGCGGAGGTGTCAATTGACATCTTCTCGTTCTCGTCCTCCTCATCGCTGCCCGCGATGACCGCGGCTTTCCCCTTCCCGGCCTTGCCACCAGGAGACTCGAAGCAGCTCAGGTCCAGCTCCTCTGTGTCCGTCTCTTCGTCTTCGTCCTCCTCCTCGCCCTCGTCCACCTCGGTGTCGGGCTCGGTGAGGCCGTCGATGAAGGTCGCGGTATCAGCGTACTGGGCAACCTCGTGTGCAACCAGCTGGCGGATAGCCACGCAGTCGGGGTTCTTCTCCCACTTGGAGTCCTGGCGCATCTCGCGGATAATTTTCATGTTGAGATTTTCGTACCAGCTGGTGACGAATAGAAGCATCATGTCCGCGCCTGCCCGAGATCCCGATGCGCGCCATTTCTTCAGCTCGGCCTTCACGCGTTCAGCTTCAAAGCAAGCCCTTGGATTGTTGTTGGCGCGGAATCCTGAGGCCAGAAGAGGTCGTGGAGCTTGAAGGTGATGCGCACCAGCTCGGTGCCCACGCCTTCCAGACGTTGAAGCTGACCTTGCATGACGAGGAGGCACTCTTCAATTTCCGCCTTGGTGTCCGTGGGCTCGCCCTTCTCGGCGCGAGCAGCCCGGGCCTTTGCCAAAGCAGGCTTGCATGAAGATTCAAGGCCGGGGAAGACTCCTGAAAGAGCTATTGAGAAAATCAGAGACAGAAGCAGAGTAGAAAGTGAACCGAGTAACAGAGACGCAGGAATGAGGGTACTTACTGTTCAGATCGTAGAGTAGCCCCTGAAGCTTGTTCATCCATAACTCCTCGTCGGCTAGGTGCCTTTCTTCAATCGAGCGGAGCCCGTTCAGCTGAGCAAAGAGGTTAGCGTTGGCCTTCTTCAGCACCTCGCACTCTTGTTCGAGGGCTTTCTCCTTGGCTTTGGCTGCCGCTTCGTTCTTCTTCTTCTCGGCAAGCAATTCCTCCTTCTCGGCTGCTAAGTTGAGGGCGTCTTTGAGCGCAGTCTGCAGCTGGGTCTGGAGAGTTTCCAACTCGGTATTATGCTCTTTTATCAGCTCGACAGCCTGGCTGGACAGTTGCTGCTGCACCTCAGCAGGCTTGAGGCAGTCTTGATGTTCCTCAACAAATTTTTTATGATCTTCTGAGAAGAGCAAGGCACGGTCAGCAGAGTAGCGAAGAAAGAAACAAAAAGACAAGCCGAGAAGACGGCAACGTACCTTCTAGTCTTTTGATCGTGGCTTGGCCACTCTCGACAAAGGCACGGCAGGTTGAGTGCTCCTCCGCCAGGGCCTTTAGCTTCCCTGCAGGGTAGAAGTGGTTAGCGCAAAAAGCAAAAGCGGGCGTAAACAACAAACGCGAGAACCGCGTAGCTAAAAGCGTACCTTCAACTTCAGAAAGTTTCAGTGTGCTGTTCATCAAATCCTTCTCGGCTGCCTCGTCGTCTGCGCGCTCTCTTTCCAGGGCCTCAATACGTCTCTTGGCGATGGCATGGTTCCAGAGTAGCTGACGGTGCAGGCTGGTCCGCTTCAGTAAGCTATTCTGAGAAGCAAAAGGAAGAAAAATCAGGCAAAGTAATAAAGATTCAACCCGAGAAGGCGGAAACTCGGGAGTGTATCCGCCTACTCGGCCAGAATCTCGGGGACTGGGTGATGGATAAGGAAAAGAAGAAGAGTAGAAGAAAAGCGAAACGCAACTCGGGGAGGATGAATAGAAGCTTACCGCGTAAGATTGCTCGAGGTCCTCTGCATTCTTGCGATGAACGAACATCTTGGCAGCAAGCGTGGCGGAGTTGGATGAGATAGTCATGGGTTTGTAACCCAAGTCCGCCTTGTTCCAATCGAGACGCATATAGTCCAAGTCGCCCAAATCCGTGCCGTCCCAGTTCGAGTTGCCCAACACCTTGCTATCCCACTTGGCATCAATGAAGCCAACCAAATCGAGCACTTGCTCAAGGCCCTGGGACGTCACCGCCTTGTCCTGAACCCCGCGCGAAGAAATGGAGAGGGATTTGTCCTGATTAGGGGCCGGGGGTCTGGAGTCCACTGCCACGGTTTTCTTCCCTTTTCGAAGAGCAAGTTTCCTCTCCGCGGAGGTTAAGCCAATCTGGTGCTGCTGGCTGACCTTCACCATATAAGGTGGGAAGCTGGGCGGATCTATGACACCGGATGCGTCAGCAGCCGCGCCAGGCTCGCGGATAGCCAGCTGAGTGGACTTGGCGGTTGGTGCTGGCGGCGGCATCACGGCTGCATCTTGACCGGCACCACGCGCCGGGTTCATGCGAACGGTGCCTTCTGCTGGCTTCTCGGAAGCCCGTTTCTTTGAAATCTCCTTCTGGGCGGTTGGCTTCTCGGTGGTCTTCTTCTCGGTGGTCTTCTTGGCCTTCTCCTCGGCGGCCTTCTTCTCGGCAGCTTCCTGAGCGTTCTTCCTTGTAACTGGCTTGGCCGGAGAGCTGGCTGCGGCCTTGGTTTTCTGCACCAAGGAGGAGTCGGGTGCACTGGAGGAAGTACCCGGCGCGGCGTCCGGCTGAGCGCTACTCTGCGCGGCGCCTGGTTGCGCGTCGCTCAGAGGGTATTGTTCCGTCTCGTCAGCTACTTCTACCCGCTGCTCGGCAGCAGGATCTGGCTGTGAGGCATCTGGTTCTTCTACCCGCGGCTGGGCCGCGGGGTCTTCTTGTTCAGCAGCCCCTGTTGCTGGCTGCTCTTCTTCTTCTTCCTGCCGCTCAAGGGCGGCGGCGTCGTGCATCTTGGTGTCTCGATCCAGGTTCTCCTCGGCCGTGGTGGCCGGAGGAGAAGGAGGCTTATCTTGGTGAGCAGGATCCTGCGCTTCTTGATCCGCGCGGGACTGCTGCTCCAGCTCGACATTCTGGGCATCGGTGTCCATGTGTCCATGTGTGTTGGCGGCTTCGTTCTCGTCGCCGTCGAGGTTGATAAGCTTATCAACGTCGATGGCGGCCTGCTTCTTGGTCTCAGTGGGCGCACGAGCGGCGTCCGCATCCAGGGGGGCTCTGAAGAGAAAATTGCGTTCAGAAAATAAGAAGAAGGCAGAGGAAACTGAGAGGAAACAGCAAAGTAAAAGGATTGGGAATCAACCGAGAAAAACGAAGTGAACCAAAGTGTGCAATCGAGAAGGAACTTACCCCTTGCGGGTAGGGATCGCTGGTCGTTTTCTCTGCACGACCTTCTTGTTCGCCTTCTCGGACGGTTTCTTCTTCTTGGCGGAGGGCTCTTGGGCGCCACTGCCCGCCCGCTTGCGGGTAGCAGGAGCGGCGACTGCAAGAGGTTTGACGACCAGGGCTCCCTCGTCCTCGTCCTCATCCTCGTCTTCATCCTCAGCATCGGCACCCTCTGTGAAATAGAAAGGAAGAAAAGCAATTCAGAAGCAGAAAGCAGTTAGTCTGTGCTGCTCGCAACCAGAGGGGATAAATTCAGTTACCTTCATCTTCATCCTCGGACCAGTCACGAAGAGACGAGTCCACGCGATGCTTACTCGTCTGGGCGGCTTCAGGAGGATCGAGCTTGTCCGCGGTCTCGAAGGGGACCTCATCGTCTTCCTCCCGGTCCTCGAACCAGTTGCCCTCGAAGCGTTCACTGCTCTCAGCAAGCTGGCGATCAAGAACCTGAAGGATAGAGAGACATCGCAGGTTAGCCGAGTAGCATGAAGGCACTCTACCCGACTAGGCGTGCAAACACCAAGCACATTAAGCCTAAGCAGTTCGGCTAAGGGTCCTACTCGGCAAGGCGTGCAAACATCAAGCACATTAAGCCTAAGCAGTTCTCCTAAGTGTCCTACCCGACTAGGCGTGCAAACACCAAGCACATTAAGCCTAAGCGATTCGGCTAAGTATCCTACTCGGCAAGGCGTGCAAACATCAAGCATATTAAGCCTAAGTATTTCTCCTAAGTGTGCTACCCGACAAGGCATGCAAACAACAAGCACACTAAGCCTGAGCAGTTCCGCTGAACGCCCTACTCGACGCAGAATGCGGATGGTAGTCGCAGCAAGGAGAGGAAGCTATCTACTCGGATTGCATATACAAGAAGCAGATTAAGAAGAACGTACCCGTGGAATCGGCTTCGTGCGGCTGTATGGGATGAAGCCATACTGCCAGTTGTCTCGAAGGCCGGTGGTCAGGATGGACCGAGCGTAAGCGGCGACATCCGCGTTGCTGAGCTCGAAGGTAGTCGTCCGAGTACAGTCGCGGGGGCCGCCCATGTAGCACATGGGGTGGGAGCGGCGTTGCAGAGGCAGCACGCGGTTGCGAATCCAGCAGGCGACTGGATCGTCGCTCTTGAGCCCTTCTCCAATCAGAAAAGCGAGCCGCTCCTCCATCTGCACCAAGTTCCTGCTGTTGGACGGCTTGCTTTTCCAATTCTGCCCGGTAGGAGCTCGGCTGCTCCAAGGGGGCAGATTGATGCGGTCCTCGATCTTGGCCTCCTTCGTGGCGGGGATGTTCTTCACATACAAGAAGGACTTCTGCCATTTGCGGACAGAATCCAGGCCCTTGATGCGAGGATGATTGGTGCCCGGGCGCTGCACCATCATGGCTGTAACATCCCAAGTTTTGCTAGCAAAGGGCTGTGGTGTTGTTATCATGTCATAGCATGCATGAAAAATTTGAACCAAGCTTTAATTTTGAATTTAAATGAAACTTGCTCAAAAACCACTTAAAGTGATCACCCAAAATTTGTTTTAAAAACAAATTCAATTTGGGAAAAACAAAACATGGTTTTGTTGGAAATTTTATAAGGTTTACATATATCATTTTTGCAAATTTTTGTTTTTGCAAAAAGGCCCTAAAAACGTCTGCTTTCTGTTCAGTTTAAACCTCAGAAGGACCTCCTTGTAAAATCTAAAAATTTCAGGGGGTTTTTGTAATTTCTTTTCTTTCTTTCTTTCTTCTTCCTCCAGCGGACAGAAGGCAACGCTGCGTGTCGACGCCGCTGCAACACACGGCCACCTCCTGCCTGCCTCGGTCGTTCGTGGATAACAAGAGAAGGACGGCGCCGTGATGCTCCTCTCCTCCCTTACCCGCGCCCTCTCTCTGTCTCTCCTCAAGAAGGCAAACCCGAAACATGCCCTACTGTCCCGCCGGCCGCTGCCTCGCGCCGCCATCTCCGGCGATCCCGAGATAAATCGAGACTTCCATTAGCTTCACCAAGATCCCCTCCACATCCTCGTTGACCCACAGAAGCTGGGAAGCTAAGGACCCCGCGAATCGGGAGGTTCTTCCTCAACTCCGGCCGACCCCTCCGCCGCCCGATCTCCTCCGCCGTGACTTCCCCAGCTTCCTTGACACCTCCATGACGTTCCTGGTGAGCACCCAGTCCTCGTGAACCTCTCCAATGCCTTCCGTGTCCTCTGTTTCGCGTGGGAGACGAAGACCGACGAGTTCCGCCGCCGTTCAAGCTCGCCGTCGAGCTTCCGGCGACATTTCTTGGGCGGCGCCGCCACCCCGAGGTTCCTCTCGAGCCCCTCTACCTTGTGGTGGGTTTGAATTCGTGAATGGCGCTCGAATTTGGTCAATTTTGATCTCTTCCGTGAAGAGCAGAGCATGTGACATCATGTATTCGTAGAGGGAGCAATGGTGCGGTTCTGCAGAGATAAGCACATCCGACTAGATGTTGCGTCTGTTGCGCATCCAGCCTCCAATGGACAAGTGGAAAGAGAAAACGGCATGGTACTGGCAGGCATAAAGCCAAGGCTGATTGAGCCACTGCTGAAAACACCTGGGTGTTGGCTAGACGAGTTGCCAGCGGTGTTGTGGAGTCTAAGGACTACCCCTAACCGGTCAACCGGCTACACGCCATTCTTCTTGGTATACGGGGCTGAGGCCGTGTTGCCAATAGACTTGGATCATGACTCCCCTCGAGTAACCCTCTACACTGAGGTAGAGGCGAGAGAAGCTCGAGAAGACGACGTTGACCTGCTTGAAGAAGCAAGAGAGCTGACTCTGTCACGTTCGGCTATCTACCAGCAAAACCTGCGGCGTTATCATAGCCGAAAGGTGAACCCAAGGGTTTTCCGAGAAGGAGACATGGTCCTTAGGCTTGTGCAGCGCACAGCCGGGATGCACAAGTTGTCTCCTCCATGGGAAGGGCCCTTCATTGTGAGCAAAGCGCTGCACAACGATGCATATTACCTTGTAGATGTACGCCAATCACAAGCGAACAAGGCAGATAAGGCTGGAGAGGAATCCAAGCGCCCTTGGAATGTAGCCCTACTGCGCCGCTTTCATTCGTGAGCAAAGATGTGTATGTACCCTCTTATCCGAGTTGAAATTCTATTCTGCAATCTGAAATTGAACTCGGGGACTGCCCTCGCCCAAAAATGCTCTAAGTGTTTCTACTCGGCTTTACTTTTTGCCTATTCGGTTGCTCTACTTCAAAATTCAAAAGTACATTGAGTACTGTGTTTAAACCTACATGCCAACTCTTCGACTCTGCTGCTGTCCGAAACCCGGCTTCATGGCAAGCAAGAGAACAAGCAAAAGGTCAATGAGCACAAGAAAAATTGCTAAGGAAGAAAGGAGTGCAGGAACCGAGTAGGGTGCATTTACTACTGTTCTTTGTCTTATCTTTTCGGCTAAGTGGTGGGCTGCGTTACTATGATTGTTTCTAAGCGGCTAAGTATTTGCAGCTCTGCTCTTTAACTCTTGTGACTCGAATACCAAAAAAGCAACAAGTTGCGGGTAGAGCTGAGACGAAAAGAGAGAGTGAATAAGAAATGCAACTCGGGGACTCGCATGATAACGCAACCCGGCATCGAGCCAAGGCTGAACAAATTGATTAAGTTGAAAACAACAAGTGTGAATAAAAATGAGTAGCAACGGCATAAGTAGTCTGATACATTTGCACCTGGCATCCCGGGGATCTGATAAGTGTTTGAGGAATGAGCTGCAGGACAGATTCAGGTCGAGGCGGCGTTCTCGGTGCTGGCCTTGGTTGCTTCATCTTCAGTAGTGGTCTTGGTTGCGTCTGCCTCCGAGCTGGCGTCGACGGTCTTCGCAGCTTCGTCCTCGGTGCTGGCCTTGGTCGCATCCGCTTCCAGGTTCACGGGGATGGTCTTCGCTAGCTCGGCGTCGGGCTCGGTGGCTACCTCGTCTGAAGTGGCTGTGACCACTGAGACGGGCTCTGTCGCGGAGGTGGAGCCAGTAGCTTGAGTGCGAAGGCTGACGGTGTCGTCGAGGGCAGCCCCTGACGAGGTGCCGAAATCGAGTGCGGAGGTGTCAATTGACATCTTCTCGTTCTCGTCCTCCTCATCGCTGCCCGCGATGACCGCGGCTTTCCCCTTCCCGGCCTTGCCACCAGGAGACTCGAAGCAGCTCAGGTCCAGCTCCTCTGTGTCCGTCTCTTCGTCTTCGTCCTCCTCCTCGCCCTCGTCCACCTCGGTGTCGGGCTCGGTGAGGCCGTCGATGAAGGTCGCGGTATCAGCGTACTGGGCAACCTCGTGTGCAACCAGCTGGCGGATAGCCACGCAGTCGGGGTTCTTCTCCCACTTGGAGTCCTGGCGCATCTCGCGGATAATTTGCATGTTGAGATTTTCGTACCAGCTGGTGACGAATAGAAGCATCATGTCCGCGCCTGCCCGAGATCCCGATGCACGCCATTTCTTCAGCTCGGCCTTCACGCCGTTCAGCTTCAAAGCAAGCCCTTGGATTGTTGTTGGCGCGGAATCCTGAGGCCAGAAGAGGTCGTGGAGCTTGAAGGCGATGCGCACCAGCTCGGTGCCCACGCCTTCCAGACGTTGAAGCTGACCTTGCATGACGAGGAGGCACTCTTCAATTTCCGCCTTGGTGTCCGTGGGCTCGCCCTTCTCGGCGCGAGCAGCCCGGGCCTTTGCCAAAGCAGGCTTGCATGAAGATTCAAGGCCGGGGAAGACTCCTGAAAGAGCTATTGAGAAAATCAGAGACAGAAGCAGAGTAGAAAGTGAACCGAGTAACAGAGACGCAGGAATGAGGGTACTTACTGTTCAGATCGTAGAGTAGCCCCTGAAGCTTGTTCTTCCATAACTCCTCGTCGGCTAGGTGCCTTTCTTCAATCGAGCGGAGCCCGTTCAGCTGAGCAAAGAGGTTAGCGTTGGCCTTCTTCAGCACCTCGCACTCTTGTTCGAGGGCTTTCTCCTTGGCTTTGGCTGCCGCTTCGTTCTTCTTCTTCTCGGCAAGCAATTCCTCCTTCTCGGCTGCTAAGTTGAGGGCGTCTTTGAGCGCAGTCTGCAGCTGGGTCTGGAGAGTTTCCAACTCGGTATTATGCTCTTTTATCAGCTCGACAGCCTGGCTGGACAGTTGCTGCTGCACCTCAGCAGGCTTGAGGCAGTCTTGATGTTCCTCAACAAATTTTTTATGATCTTCTGAGAAGAGCAAGGCACGGTCAGCAGAGTAGCGAAGAAAGAAACAAAAAGACAAGCCGAGAAGACGGCAACGTACCTTCTAGTCTTTTGATCGTGGCTTGGCCACTCTCGACAAAGGCACGGCAGGTTGAGTGCTCCTCCGCCAGGGCCTTTAGCTTCCCTGCAGGGTAGAAGTGGTTAGCGCAAAAAGCAAAAGCGGGCGTAAACAACAAACGCGAGAACCGCGTAGCTAAAAGCGTACCTTCAACTTCAGAAAGTTTCAGTGTGCTGTTCATCAAATCCTTCTCGGCTGCCTCGTCGTCTGCGCGCTCTCTTTCCAGGGCCTCAATACGTCTCTTGGCGATGACATGGTTCCAGAGTAGCTGACGGTGCAGGCTGGTCCGCTTCAGTAAGCTATTCTGAGAAGCAAAAGGAAGAAAAATCAGGCAAAGTAATAAAGATTCAACCCGAGAAGGCGGAAACTCGGGAGTGTATCCGCCTACTCGGCCAGAATCTCGGGGACTGGGTGATGGATAAGGAAAAGAAGAAGAGTAGAAGAAAAGCGAAACGCAACTCGGGGAGGATGAATAGAAGCTTACCGCGTAAGATTGCTCGAGGTCCTCTGCATTCTTGCGATGAACGAACATCTTGGCAGCAAGCATGGCGGAGTTGGATGAGATAGTCATGGGTTTGTAACCCAAGTCCGCCTTGTTCCAATCGAGACGCATATAGTCCAAGTCGCCCAAATCCGTGCCGTCCCAGTTCGAGTTGCCCAACACCTTGCTATCCCACTTGGCATCAATGAAGCCAACCAAATCGAGCACTTGCTCAAGGCCCTGGGACGTCACCGCCTTGTCCTGAACCCCGCGCGAAGAAATGGAGAGGGATTTGTCCTGATTTGGGGCCGGGGGTCTGGAGTCCACTGCCACGGTTTTATTCCCTTTTCGAAGAGCAAGTTTCCTCTCCGCGGAGGTTAAGCCAATCTGGTGCTGCTGGCTGACCTTCACCATATAAGGTGGGAAGCTGGGCGGATCTATGACACCGGATGCGTCAGCAGCCGCGCCAGGCTCGCGGATAGCCAGCTGAGTGGACTTGGCGGTTGGTGCTGGCGGCGGCATCACGGCTGCATCTTGACCGGCACCACGCGCCAGGTTCATGCGAACGGTGCCTTCTGCTGGCTTCTCGGAAGCCCGTTTCTTTGAAATCTCCTTCTGGGCGGTTGGCTTCTCGGTGGTCTTCTTCTCGGTGGTCTTCTTGGCCTTCTCCTCGGCGGCCTTCTTCTCGGCAGCTTCCTGAGCGTTCTTCCTTGTAACTGGCTTGGCCGGAGAGCTGGCTGCGGCCTTGGTTTTCTGCACCAAGGAGGAGTCGGGTGCACTGGAGGAAGTACCCGGCGCGGCGTCCGGCTGAGCGCTACTCTGCGCGGCGCCTGGTTGCGCGTCGCTCAGAGGGTATTGTTCCGTCTCGTCAGCTACTTCTACCCGCTGCTCGGCAGCGGGATCTGGCTGTGAGGCATCTGGTTCTTCTACCCGCGGCTGGGCCGCGGGGTCTTCTTGTTCAGCAGCCCCTGTTGCTGGCTGCTCTTCTTCTTCTTCCTGCCGCTCAAGGGCGGCGGCGTCGTGCATCTTGGTGTCTCGATCCAGGTTCTCCTCGGCCGTGGTGGCCGGAGGAGAAGGAGGCTTATCTTGGTGAGCAGGATCCTGCGCTTCTTGATCCGCGTGGGACTGCTGCTCCAGCTCGACATTCTGGGCATCGGTGTCCATGTGTCCATGTGTGTTGGCGGCTTCGTTCTCGTCGCCGTCGAGGTTGATAAGCTTATCAACGTCGATGGCGGCCTGCTTCTTGGTCTCAGTGGGCGCACGAGCGGCGTCCGCATCCAGGGGGGCTCTGAAGAGAAAATTGCGTTCAGAAAATAAGAAGAAGGCAGAGGAAACTGAGAGGAAACAGCAAAGTAAAAGGATTGGGAATCAACCGAGAAAAACGAAGTGAACCAAAGTGTGCAATCGAGAAGGAACTTACCCCTTGCGGGTAGGGATCGCTGGTCGTTTTCTCTGCACGACCTTCTTGTTCGCCTTCTCGGACGGTTTCTTCTTCTTGGCGGAGGGCTCCTGGGCGCCACTGCCCGCGCGCTTGCGGGTAGCAGGAGCGGCGACTGCAAGAGGTTTGACGACCAGGGCTCCCTCGTCCTCGTCCTCATCCTCGTCTTCATCCTCAGCATCGGCACCCTCTGTGAAATAGAAAGGAAGAAAAGCAATTAAGAAGCAGAAAGCAGTTAGTCTGTGCTGCTCGCAACCAGAGGGGATAAATTCAGTTACCTTCATCTTCATCCTCGGACCAGTCACGAAGAGACGAGTCCACGCGGTGCTTACTCGTCTGGGCGGCTTCAGGAGGATCGAGCTTGTCCGCGGTCTCGAAGGGGACCTCATCGTCTTCCTCCCGGTCCTCGAACCAGTTGCCCTCGAAGCGTTCACTGCTCTCAGCAAGCTGGCGATCAAGAACCTGAAGGATAGAGAGACATCGCAGGTTAGCCGAGTAGCATGAAGGCACTCTACCCTACTAGGCGTGCAAACACCAAGCACATTAAGCCTAAGCAGTTCGGCTAAGGGTCCTACTCGGCAAGGCGTGCAAACATCAAGCACATTAAGCCTAAGCAGTTCTCCTAAGTGTCCTACCCGACTAGGCGTGCAAACACCAAGCACATTAAGCCTAAGCGATTCGGCTAAGTATCCTACTCGGTAAGGCGTGCAAACATCAAGCATATTAAGCCTAAGTATTTCTCCTAAGTGTGCTACCCGACAAGGCATGCAAACAACAAGCACACTAAGCCTGAGCAGTTCCGCTGAACGCCCTACTCGGCGCAGAATGCGGATGGTAGTCGCAGCAAGGAGAGGAAGCTATCTACTCGGATTGCATATACAAGAAGCAGATTAAGAAGAACGTACCCGTGGAATCGGCTTCGTGCGACTGTATGGGATGAAGCCATACTGCCAGTTGTCTCGAAGGCCGGTGGTCAGGATGGACCGAGCGTAAGCGGCGACATCCGCGTTGCTGAGCTCGAAGGTAGTCGTCCGAGTACAGTCGCGGGGCCGCCCATGTAGCACATGGGGTGGGAGCGGCGTTGCAGAGGCAGCACGCGGTTGCGAATCCAGCAGGCGACTGGATCGTCGCTCTTGAGCCCTTCTCCAATCAGAAAAGCGAGCCGCTCCTCCATCTGCACCAAGTTCCTGCTGTTGGACGGCTTGCTTTTCCAATTCTGCCCGGTAGGAGCTCGGCTGCTCCAAGGGGGCAGATTGATGCGGTCCTCGATCTTGGCCTCCTTCGTGGCGAGGATGTTCTTCACATAAAAGAAGGACTTCTGCCATTTGCGGACAGAATCCAGGCCCTTGATGCGAGGATGATTGGTGCCCGGGCGCTGCACCATCATGGCTGTAACATCCCAAGTTTTGCTAGCAAAGGGCTGTGGTGTTGTTATCATGTCATAGCATGCATGAAAAATTTGAACCAAGCTTTAATTTTGAATTTAAATGAAACTTGCTCAAAAACCACTTAAAGTGATCACCCAAAATTTGTTTTAAAAACAAATTCAATTTGGGAAAAACAAAACATGGTTTTGTTGGAAATTTTATAAGGTTTACATATATCATTTTTGCAAATTTTTGTTTTTGCAAAAAGGCCCTAAAAACGTCTGCTTTCTGTTCAGTTTAAACCTCAGAAGGACCTCCTTGTAAAATCTAAAAATTTCAGGGGTTTTTTGTAATTTCTTTTCTTTCTTTCTTTCTTCTTCCTCCAGCGGACAGAAGGCAACGCTGCGTGTCGACGCCGCTGCAACCCACGGCCACCTCCTGCCTGCCTCGGTCGTTCGTGGATAACAAGAGAAGGACGGCGCCGTGATGCTCCTCTCCTCCCTTACCCGCGCCCTCTCTCTGTCTCTCCTCAAGAAGGCAAACCCGAAACATGCCCTACTGTCCCGCCGGCCGCTGCCTCGCGCCGCCATCTCCGGCAATCCCGAGATAAATCGAGACTTCCATTAGCTTCACCAAGATCCCCTCCACATCCTCGTTGACCCACAGAAGCTGGGAAGCTAAGGACCCCGCGAATCGGGAGGTTCTTCCTCAACTCCGGCCGACCCCTCCGCCGCCCGATCTCCTCCGCCGTGACTTCCCCAGCTTCCTTGACACCTCCATGACGTTCCTGGTGAGCACCCAGTCCTCGTGAACCTCTCCAATGCCTTCCGTGTCCTCTGTTTCGCGTGGGAGACGAAGACCGACGAGTTCCGCCGCCGTTCAAGCTCGCCGTCGAGCTTCCGGCGACATTTCTTGGGCGGCGCCGCCACCCCGAGGTTCCTCTCGAGCCCCTCTACCTCGTGGTGGGTTTGAATTCGTGAATGGCGCTCGAATTTGGTCAATTTTGATCTCTTCCGTGAAGAGCAGAGCATGTGACATCATGTATTCGTCACGATGACGTCATAATCATGCCCTTTTTGTTTTCCAGGAAATGTTTAATAATTACAGAATTTGGTTAATTTTAATAATTCAATAACTAATGTTTTATAATTCAGAAAAATAAAAATGAGGTACCAAAATGTTTGGAAAAATAAACTCTATCTGATTATGTCATTTTCACACCTGTTTGACAAAGTCCAAAAATGAGTATTTATTTAATGTTGTTTAATCAATTAAAAATAGAAAATTAAGTTTTTATCCATTAAAATTTGAAAATTAAAAGTTATATGCCAAATTGCTCAAAATGACATATGCAATCTACTTATGATGTTTTCGAACCCATTTGAGCAACTAAAATGGTATCCACCTTCATAATCGCCCGAAACCCCCTCCGGGGTCTATTCCGGGTTAATTTCAGTAAAATTGCATGTTGTCATACGAACCCTAGCAACCCTATCTTCATGTCTAGGGCCTTATTTCAGTGCATTAACTTGCTCATGCATACATATTGCGCATTGCATCGATGCCATGTTTGATTGTTGTTCTTCTTTGTTTCGGTGTTATTTCCCCCTCGATAGAATCCGACTCCGAAGAGAAGACCAACAACTCCATGGCGAATACTTGATCCTAACCGACAAGTCAAGCACTTATTCCTGAAGACTTTCTCTGGTTTTCTTGAAGCAAGGCAAGCATAACCTCTTATCTGCGCATATATGATTTCGAAAGACTTCTGATTCTCGTACAAATGCATTCGATTCCAATGTATCTTGAGTCAATAGATAGAGTTATCCTATTTATTTGCATAACCCAGATATCATGATTCAATGCTCCTAGCAGACATAGGATTGGTTTGTGTGTATCGCCAGAGCCTCAAATATGCCATGCTTAGTCATACATGTCTGTTGATCTCTGCTCCATCTGGTTGATGAATCAGAGCCGCGAATGAATCTAGTATGATAGTATGTTGTGGAAAGTTAAGATAACTTGGTTAACATGACTTAAAGGTGTGGATGACGAGACCACAGAGGGTCTGTGGTGGTTGTCTCGTTCATGCCCCTAGGAGCGAGTTCTCGTCTTCGAGCCAAGACTGAGCGTGCATCCACACGGGGCTTAGATTCCCCTCGGTCTCAACTTGCCTAGTTTGTTCCATGAGTTGCCTAGTTCGGGCTTTCCATTTGGATTTGCGGGGATATCAAAACACTTTCAAAACTAGGATGTGGGGATGTATCGGCGCTCTGCGGGTAGGTAACCGTCGAGCATCGCGCACAACGATAGAGACCCGGCAGGAGATGGCCACTCCCTATTGGCGGTCCATCTCTACTCGGAGCGACTCATGGAATAGGCGAAGCAAGGGAAAGATCGTGGTCAACCTACCTCTGCCGGCACTTCCCGGACTAGTGCTACCACCGGTGGCATCAAGAGTTGGTTGGTACGTGTGGTTAAAGTTGTACACCCCTGCAGGGTTAAATCTTTTCGAAAAGCCGTGTCCGCGGTTAAGGACGACTTGGTGACGGATTCTGTGATCATAGACAACTTAAACGGAATGATTAAAACTTGCTGATAACGAATGAAGGATGCCTCCTCGGAGATGCCGAGAGGGGTTACCTTGTAGCATGAGTTACCGGAACAACTGGAGGAGGTGATCTTTGAAGCACGAGGTGCTGATATGAGTTGGTGGATTAAAAAGATGATGATATCAGTAGTTGAGTAGCTTTCTCATATGTTTTCAAAATACTCCATGAGACGTGCTATTCCTCCCTCAACTTGGAAAACAAAGATGGCTTTACGCAAAACAACCTTCATAACTCTTTCTAAAAGAAGCAGATATATAATAGGTTAGCTAAGTCTTGTTGAGTACCTCCCGTACTCATGTTTGCTTCAACTTGGTTCAGGTGGAGTTCCTCAGTTCGGTGGTGATTCAACGTGGACATCGACGAGTAGTTCGGGGTTCCCAGGTAGCAGTCTGGAATCTATGGGCTGGGACGTCGCCTTATGTTGCGGCCTCTTAGGCCTTTTTGGTTCTTGTTGATTAGCAACATAATTTGCCTTCCGTTGTCTGATGAAATGTTGGGTCGTGTGACCTCTGTTTGTAAGCTATACTCTAGTAACATCGGTTTAATGAAGCTTCATGTTTAGAGTACTGCTTTGATCGGTTGTTGGTTTCGAGCTCATTGTTATACAGTTTTGGCTATGCCTGCATAGTTGTCGCAGTCGAGGGGTTGTGGAGCCGATGATCCATGTCCGAGCCCACCTGTCGATGTGATCGGCCTGGGGCGAGGTAACCCCAGTAACCCTCGATTGTTGTTGCACTTTCTAGACACATAGCAGCTCTGTATAACTTTGGTCCCGTTCCTTCAGTTTCATCCGACTCGTGGACGCTTGGGTATGCATAATTGGTTATGACTAGCATGGATACAAGGAGTAGTAGACCGGGGATCCGGACTACGTGCCGATGAATCCGGTCTGCCTGCCGTTGTTTGTTGCGGCCGGGGCTGGTAACCCTGAAGCCCTTGTGAGTCCATGGCTAGGAGCACATAACAGTGTGTATATCTCTGGGTCCGGGGTCTGACAAAAGTTGGTATCAGAGCAGGACTGCCTGTAGGAAAACCTTATTGCTTGGTCGATGTCGAGTCTAGTGTTTGTGAAAACTACTTTGAAACTTCAAATGGATTTTGAAAAATCTCCATAGGATTCTTTTTACTCCTTCTCTGGTATCGCTCTAACTCTGGGTCACCTTATCTGTTTTGATTTGAAAAGGTTTTGCTATCTCTTCTAGTCATTCAAAACTTAGGTGCCTTCCTTGGCAAGGACGTTGTTAACCAAGTTGACCTAGTGCTCAATTTCTAGAGTCGCGTGTGTTCCATGTTCCGTTATCTCTTAAACTGGGAGATTTTCTTCCCATCCTAATCTCTCAGAGTTGTCCGGATTCCACATTCTTAAATGTTCCAAAGTTCTAAATCCTGAACCTCGAGATTTTTTTTTCATCTCGAATTTATCTTTCGTCCTCTGCTCAAGTTCTTCCGGAGCTATTGTTGTTTTTGGAAAGATACTTCGTAATTGCTATTCATAGTGTCTTTCAAGGCACTAAGATGGTAGTTAATCCTTTTCAATGTTTCCAACCTTGGACTTGAACCGAAGGTCCCGGAATGTGCTGAATTGTGGTGAGTTGAGGCATGTGGTTTCTTAACCATGTGGTGCTCACTCTCTCAGTACAGGATGCTGACCTTTAACCCAAGTTCTGTTTCCTTGGATCCTGAAGAATCCGTTCTACGTCAGGATGGCTAGGTAATCTCATCTCCAATAGCCATAGGTTTTCTCTAGGAATCAAAAGGATCACGACAAGAGTGTTCTTTATGATTCTCATACCTTCGTTCTTAGTTCAGTTATACCAACTCTTTTGCATGGGTTTTACAAATGAGTATTACCCTGTGCATGATTCTACCCTTCAGTTGCTTTCAAATCTCTATCTGTTGTTTTGAAACCAAGTTGCATATGTGTGTTGGATTCTTGCAATACATTTGCTCTGGTATCCCGTCAGAACCTTCCACCTTGGAATGTCAGGAGAAACAAACTCCAGTACCTCGTTCATCTTACGAACCAGGTCAAAGTTTTGTAATTCTCAGACTAAAGAAGTTTCATTAGCTTCTAATCTGTTCTACCTTCGAGAATCACACTCTTTCATATCACGAGGCTGTGTTAAGTTTCATGGCCTTAATAATGAAGTGATGCTCTCACACATCTTCACCCCGCCTTCCTCAAAGCTTGAAAGCTTGAGATGGATTGGTCTGTTCATCGACATGTGTATCAGCTATTCCTAGCAATTCTTATTGCTTTGAAAATCTAAGAAAACATCTGTATCCTTCTTAGCACTATTGGTCACCCGGTTCCTATCTAAGTTGACCGTGTTACCAAATCCGTTCATTCTGGTGCACATTGCTGATCAGAGAGTTAGGTTCATACCAAAGCTCTCAAGATCTTATCAGTTGCTTTGAAAAGCAAGATTCCTTTCTAACCCGAAGACATACTGGTAGGTTGTGGTATTCTGGTTGTCTTTCCAGAAGTATCACCAGGTTTTTCACCTGACCGTAACTTCTAAGCAAGGGGTAGTTTGAACCACTCCTTTCTCCAAGGAACCCTGCTGGATATCGTGGACTAGTTGGTTGAGCTTAAACAACAACTTGGAGAGTTGAAAGGCAAAAGCTCCGCCAACTTGTTCCTTTGATAAGGGATATCTAGTTCTCCTCGTGTTGAAGCAGGATAGTATCTCCTTTGCGGAAACGCTGTCATTCTACCTTGATTTGATTTGGGCTATCGTCAAATTGAGAAAAGATCCAAGGACTATCTTTATGGTGTTTTGCCCGAGTACACCTTTATGTCCTTTGGTCTGACCAATACCTTGCCTCGTTCATGCATCATATGAACCCCTCCTCTTGGAGTGTTATGATCAGGGTATTGTCGAGCCCATCGATGACATCTCTATTTTCTCCAAGTTGCAAGAGGTTCATGTTGAACACTTGGCACTAATGTTGGAAACTTTTGAGAACCATCTTTGTGTTATCACGAAGTTGTGCTCTCGATGTTCGAAGTGACTTTCTCAGGTTCGTGTGCTTATGGTGAAAGTTGTCGCCAGGGATCCGAGTAAAGTTTTCTTGTTCCCTCGGGAATATCTCAAGTCAGTTATGCATGTGTGGACTATTCTTGAGATGGTTGGTTGTTACCTCCATTTGCTTGAACAAGTTTGCATCCACACTAAGCCACTGACTGATTGTTCGTGAAAGAGAAGAAGTCTATGATCTTCGATATCTTTGTAATCATCTTTCTCACAAGGACTCCGATGTGTTTTGTTGCAACTAAACCATGTAGGTGCAACCGTCTTTCGCAAGTTGCTAATACATGAGTTTTGCAATCTCGCTCATCTTCTTGAGCGTGGCATCATAGTCCATATCTTGAGAATCCAACATATGTATTTCGTTGGTAACCGGTGCAATCCCGCTGATCAAACATACCGAGTCTGAGTTATCAACTCACTAGCCAGAGCTGAATCTCAAGCAGCAACGATGGTTGGTGTTTTCTCAAGGATATTGAATTAGGTTCATTTGAAAATCCGGCATGGTTGATGTTGTGGTTGGCACAACTAGCCGGAAGGCCTAACTTTGTAATCCTTTAAATCCGTAAGAACAACCACTCCCCGTGAGAATTCTTGTGTGGTTCATTCTAACAAGTTTTCTCTCCCCGTCCTTCCAAACCGGAGATCTACATTCACTTGATTACCTGTAGAAGGCTTGCATAAGCTTGATATTGGTATCAAGAACCTCCAGGAGAACCTGGAAGTTGATTCTTCCAATGTCTCCTTGTCAATCCTCCAAACCTTCCTTTCAATGGAAACAAGTTCCCAAGGAGAATCATCTCGTGGTGTTTTGTAACCGCCCTTGATCAGTTCCCTATTTCAACTTGTTGGTACCTGAAGTTCTGTTCATCTGACACATTGTGTGAATTTGTCAGTTACTTCAGCCATGGGATCTTAACCAGGTGGTAAACGTATTGCTACGTCAAATCCATAATAGGAAAGAGATTCTCTATTCCTTCTGGTGTTTCAATCCTCGTTGGTTATCCATTCTTATGGTGTGACCAAGAGTACCCCCTTTGTTATGGTGTTCCAACATCCCGTGGTTACTCATATTCTGTCATGAAGTAACATTCCGATCTTTGATAAAGTTTTCGACAAACTTTGACGGAATGAAAGTTCCGTTATCTTTCGTGTCCACTCCGAAGAGTGAACATGATCATGTATCCAATTCTCTCTGACGCACGATTACAGTGTTTTCTCGTGCTTTCCCTCGTCGGTGGATATTATGTTTTGGTATCCAACACAATCCTTCTATCTTGGTATTCTGTTTGAAGAATCCTTCATGTCAAAAGTTGTTCAACTTTTCTTTTCCGAAAGGATTTAAAGTCTTGTGCAAAGCTCATATTCTAAATCCTTTCAACAACCATCGTCCGTAAACTTGAAACCATCTTCTGTTTTCCCTCTGTTATCTTGATGTGTTTCATGCATGTTAACTCAAAACGTTCTTTATGAACATTCCTGTCATGAGTTAGCCATGAGATACTCGATCTTCGTAAAGATCATTTCCTAAGAGTTTCCCTCTTACCTAAGGTGTATCCGTGCAACACTTCATGATGCTACGGATCAACCTCCTCGAGAAAAGAACCGTAAGGTTCAAGAAGATCGTTCAAAACCGGTGTTCCTTCTTTCTTCTCCTTCAGGAATCTCGGGACGAGATTCTTGTAAGGGGGGTAGATTTGTAACATCCCAAGTTTTGCTAGCAAAAGGCTGTGGTGTTGTTATCATGTCATAGCATGCATGAAAAATTTGAACCAAGCTTTAATTTTGAATTTAAATGAACAAAAACCACTTAAAGTGATCACCCAAAATTTGTTTTAAAAACAAATTCAATTTGGGAAAAACAAAACATGGTTTTGTTGGAAATTTTATAAGGTTTACATATATCATTTTTGCAAATTTTTGTTTTTGCAAAAAGGCCCTGAAAACGTCTGCTTTCTGTTCAGTTTAAACCTCAGAAGGACCTCCTTGTAAAATCTAAAAATTTCAGGGGGTTTTTGTAATTTCTTTTCTTTCTTTCTTTCTTCTTCCTCCAGCGGACAGAAGGCAACGCTGCGTGTCGACGCCGCTGCAACCCACGGCCACCTCCTGCCTGCCTCGGTCGTTCGTGGATAACAAGAGAAGGACGGCGCCGTGATGCTCCTCTCCTCCCTTACCCGTGCCCTCTCTCTGTCTCTCCTCAAGAAGGCAAACCCGAAACATGCCCTACTGTCCCGCCGGCCGCTGCCTCGCGCCGCCATCTCCGGCGATCCCGAGATAAATCGAGACTTCCATTAGCTTCACCAAGATCCCCTCCACATCCTCGTTGACCCACAGAAGCTGGGAAGCTAAGGACCCCGCGAATCGGGAGGTTCTTCCTCAACTCCGGCCGACCCCTCCGCCGCCCGATCTCCTCCGCCGTGACTTCCCCAGCTTCCTTGACACCTCCATGACGTTCCTGGTGAGCACCCAGCCCTCGTGAACCTCTCCAATGCCTTCCGTGTCCTCTGTTTCGCGTGGGAGACGAAGACCGACGAGTTCCGCCGCCGTTCAAGCTCGCCGTCGAGCTTCCGGCGACATTTCTTGGGCGGCGCCGCCACCCCGAGGTTCCTCTCGAGCCCCTCTACCTCGTGGTGGGTTTGAATTCGTGAATGGCGCTCGAATTTGGTCAATTTTGATCTCTTCCGTGAAGAGCAGAGCATGTGACATCATGTATTCGTCACGATGACGTCATAATCATGCCCTTTTTGTTTTCGAGGAAATGTTTAATAATTACAGAATTTGGTTAATTTTAATAATTCAATAACTAATGTTTTATAATTCAGAAAAATAAAAATGAGGTACCAAAATGTTTGGAAAAATAAACTCTATCTGATTATGTCATTTCCACACCTGTTTGACAAAGTCCAAAAATGAGTATTTATTTAATGTTGTTTAATCAATTAAAAATAGAAAATTAAGTTTTTATCCATTAAAATTTGAAAATTAAAAGTTATATGCCAAATTGCTCAAAATGACATATGCAATCTACTTATGATGTTTTCGAACCCATTTGAGCAACTAAAATGGTATCCACCTTCATAATCGCCTGAAACCCCCTCCGGGGTCTATTCCGGGTTAATTTCAGTAAAATTGCATGTTGTCATACGAACCCTAGCAACCCTATCTTCATGTCTAGGGCCTTATTTCAGTGCATTAACTTGCTCATGCATACATATTGCGCATTGCATCGATGCCATGTTTGATTGTTGTTCTTCTTTGTTTCGGTGTTATTTCCCCCTCGATAGAATCCGACTCCGAAGAGAAGACCAACAACTCCATGGCGAATACTTGATCCTAACCGACAAGTCAAGCACTTATTCCTGAAGACTTTCTCTGGTTTTCTTGAAGCAAGGCAAGCATAACCTCTTATCTGCGCATATATGATTTCGAAAGACTTTTGATTCTCGTACAAATGCATTCGATTCCAATGTATCTTGAGTCAATAGATAGAGTTATCCTATTTATTTGCATAACCCAGCTATCATGATTCAATGCTCCTAGCAGACATAGGATTGGTTTGTGTGTATCGCCAGAGCCTCAAATATGCCATGCTTAGTCATACATGTCTGTTGATCTCTGCTCCATCCGGTTGATGAATCAGAGCCGCGAATGAATCTAGTATGATAGTATGTTGTGGAAAGTTAAGATAACTTGGTTAACATGACTTAAAGGTGTGGATGACGAGACCACAGAGGGTCTGTGGTGGTTGTCTCGTTCATGCCCCTAGGAGCGAGTTCTCGTCTTCGAGCCAAGACTGAGCGTGCATCCACACGGGGCTTAGATTCCCCTCGGTCTCAACTTGCCTAGTTTGTTCCATGAGTTGCCTAGTTCGGGCTTTCCATTTGGATTTGCGGGGATATCAAAACACTTTCAAAACTAGGATGTGGGGATGTATCGGCGCTCTGCGGGTAGGTAACCGTCGAGCATCGCGCACAACGATAGAGACCCGGCAGGAGATGGCCACTCCCTATTGGCGGTCCATCTCTACTCGGAGCGACTCATGGAATAGGCGAAGCAAGGGAAAGATCGTGGTCAACCTACCTCTGCCGGCACTTCCCGGACTAGTGCTACCACCGGTGGCATCAAGAGTTGGTTGGTACGTGTGGTTAAAGTTGTACACCCCTGCAGGGTTAAATCTTTTCGAAAAGCCGTGTCCGCGGTTAAGGACGACTTGGTGACGGATTCTGTGATCATAGACAACTTAAACGGAATGATTAAAACTTGCTGATAACGAATGAAGGATGCCTCCTCGGAGATGCCGAGAGGGGTTACCTTGTAGCATGAGTTACCGGAACAACTGGAGGAGGTGATCTTTGAAGCACGAGGTGCTGATATGAGTTGGTGGATTAAAAAGATGATGATATCAGTAGTTGAGTAGCTTTCTCATATGTTTTCAAAATACTCCATGAGACGTGCTATTCCTCCCTCAACTTGGAAAACAAAGATGGCTTTACGCAAAACAACCTTCATAACTCTTTCTAAAAGAAGCAGATATATAATAGGTTAGCTAAGTCTTGTTGAGTACCTCCCGTACTCATGTTTGCTTCAACTTGGTTCAGGTGGAGTTCCTCAGTTCGGTGGTGATTCAACGTGGACATCGACGAGTAGTTCGGGGTTCCCAGGTAGCAGCCTGGAATCTATGGGCTGGGACGTCGCCTTATGTTGCGGCCTCTTAGGCCTTTTTGGTTCTTGTTGATTAGCAACATAATTTGCCTTCCGTTGTCTGATGAAATGTTGGGTCGTGTGACCTCTGTTTGTAAGCTATACTCTAGTAACATCGGTTTAATAAAGCTTCATGTTTAGAGTACTGCTTTGATCGGTTGTTGGTTTCGAGCTCATTGTTATACAGTTTTGGCTATGCCTGCATAGTTGTCGCAGTCGAGGGGTTGTGGAGCCGATGATCCATGTCCGAGCCCGCCTGTCGATGTGATCGGCCTGGGGCGAGGTAACCCCAGTAACCCTCGATTGTTGTTGCACTTTCTGGACACATAGCAGCTCTGTATAACTTTGGTCCCGTTCCTTCAGTTTCATCCGACTCGTGGACGCTTGGGTATGCATAATTGGTTATGACTAGCATGGATACAAGGAGTATTAGACCGGGGATCTGGACTACGTGCCGATGAATCCGGTCTGCCTGCCGTTGTTTGTTGCGGCCGGGGCTGGTAACCCTGAAGCCCTTGTGAGTCCATGGCTAGGAGCACATAACAGTGTGTATATCTCTGGGTCCGGGGTCTGACAATGGCGCTGCCGGTCTCGGTTACCCAGCTGCTGGTGTCCGCGCCATCCTTCTTGCCCTGGCTCTGTTGGCGAAATAAGAAGTACTTTGACCACGTCTCCGTCGTGGGGCGAACGCCGAGAAAGGCTTCGCACACCACGGCATGGTAGGAGAGGAAGACGACTGCGTTGGGAGGCAGATGGTGCATTTGGAGACCATAATGATCTAGGAAAGAGCGGAGGAAATTGGAGGCAGGAAGGCCGAATCCCCGCGCGAAGTGCGCGAGGAAGACGACATGTTCGCCTTCCTGCGGTGACGGAACAAGCTCGCCTTCGGATGGCCGGCAGCGAACACCGGGAGGAACCCTCCGGGTGTTCACGAGCCACTGGCAGTCCTCCGCGGTGACGTCAGAGCCGGCCCAGCCGGCGCGAGCACTGTCACCACGAGCCATGGCAGCGAGTAGGAAGACTGGAGAAGATTGGAAGGAATTGGTGGAGTGGACGAGCCCGCGGCGGCGCAAAGATTTGCACGGCGGCGGAGAGCTCTGTGACGGCGGAGAATCGAGGAGACAGAAGGGGAAAATGAAGCGGAAGGAGAAGAGGAAGTTACCGAGGGGTATTTATACCGCACCTCGGGTTACCGTTACGATTCGCGGTAGTGGGATCAATTGTGGCAATAATCGTGCGTCGTGGGGTCTGTGGCCGGTTGGAAACGCACACAGCGCGGAACGCACGTGTAACGGCTGCATTAGATCCCACGACGAGATCGTGGGCGATTACTGCGCATGATGGGACATTACGAGGTCGTGGGACCGCTCCGTGAAAACTGGGCGCGTGGCCTGTCAGGTCCTGGGCAGCGAGGCGTCGCGGCCCTAGATGCGTGACACGTGCCCAGTTGCAGCACGGAAAGCCGGATTGTGCTCTGCGCTGCAGAGATTCGATTGAAGAAATTCCCTAAGTCTTTTTACTCGGTTACAGAGAAGGAGGCTAGCTCTGTTCGGAAGAGAGGAAACTCAGGGTACTCTTCAAAGTGCTACTCGGAGGTTTTACTCGGCATATTGAGGTTCAAGGGCAAGGTTACCAAGCTTGGTTTTAAGCTGGCAGGGCCCAGTAAACGAGTTCGCAGGGCTCTACCAGCTTCGGGGACTGCTGTCGGGGGGTTACCCCCGAGTAGGGTAAAGGCAAGTGGTAAAGGCAACAATCAGAATAGAAGTTTGGTCGAGTAGCTGCCTACCCGGTACTCGCTACCCGGTCGACTGCTACTCGGTCTCACAAAAAGATGACCAGAAGGAGATATCAAGCAAGATATATCTGTTCGAGTAGAAGAGTTGGCCCGAGTAAAACTGGCGGGAACCTACTCGGGCCAGAAGTCAAAGGAGCCGTTCTGACACAGGATCCCGCGTATCCCGGGTCCGTACTTGGCACTGTTCACAGCACTGTTCATCTGGGGACGGCGTGCCTGACAGCGACAGTGTGGCAGCAGGGCGTCGCAGGATAGGGGGGACCCACTCTGTGTTCGCACAGTGATAACAGACTGGTTACTTGGTTTTGCCCAACGACTTTCTGCATCAGGACAAGCTTAGAAGCCAAAGCTGTCAGCGGGAACTCGGAAGAAGGACGGTGTGCACACAATGTCGACACTTGTTTGTATTTGGCTGTATCCGGCCGGGCACCGGGTATATAAGGTGCCCAGCCGCCTCCTGCGCGAGGCACGACGTTCACAAGGGAGCATTACGATAGCACCCGTAGAGATTCTTGACCTAATCCTACCCGGAGGGAGAAGAGTGGCTACTCGGTAGCAAGAACATTTGTACTGTGGCTACTCGGTGAGACACCAGAATACATAGAGAAAGGCAGGAGTAGGGGTTTTACCTCCTCACGAGGGCCCTGAACCTGGGTAGATCGTGTTGTTTGAAGTGTTTGGTCTTCACCTCACGCGTCTACTCGTCGCGTGATCCCTCCCCGAGCACCTCCAGCGTCCTTCGTCCCCACATCTTTAGCCATCCTATGGCATCTGCCGTGACACCACCACGACAGTCGTATTGAGGCTAGTGGACGAGCCTAGGTGTAGGGCGGTATGTCAAGAGCGAATCCAAAAGATCGAAAGAAACCGCAAACGGCAACACACACACTTTATATGGAAGGCAAATAGGTTAGGAAAGTGGCGAGGAAAAATCGACCAAAACCGAAGAAAAGTTTGTTGTCAATCGTGGAGAAAATTCAAAGAAAAGTTAGCACAAAAACCAAACCTATAGGATGGAAATATGGTGGAACACACACACGCAAGGGAAAAATGGGGTTAGTGCGACCAATGGACGAGCGAAGAACGAAATGGCCCTAACGTAGACTAATGCTCAATGCCACACTAACTCAAAGAGGACGCTAGCTCAAACCGCAAATTTGAAGGGCAACAAGATTCGCACCGTGGCAATTGGTCACTCTTTCTCTTTTGCGACGCAATGCTACACGTTCCTACAATGGAAAGCAATTGACACCGATCCTTTTGCTTCTTTTTCTATTTTCTCTTTTTTTTTTGATTTTCTCTTTTTGATGGATTCCAAAGTGCCAAAGCCTACTCTGTAGCTAATCTCTCACAAGCGCTAACCTCGCACTCTCGATGCCACAAATGCGATGCCAAGCGGTGTAAAAAGAACTAGTCCGATAGGTAAGTAACACAATGGGGTGGGGTGGTGCAAGCGGAAGCAAGTTATACTTCTCTTATTTGATGATCACGGACTTGCGGCCGTGGGGGAGTCGATGTCGTGGCGATCCGTTGATGTGGAAGCGTAGGTGATGTCGTGGGCGTCGCGTAGCACTTTGTTGTACTCAATTCGGATAAAAAACGACAAAGAAAAACAAGTTTCAAAATCTGTCGGAGAATCGAAGAGCTGAAATTTTCTGAGTTTTTGGCTCAAATTCGAAATTCCCACAAAATCAAGAAAAATTTTGGACGAAAATGGAAAAATTGGCTGAATAGAAAGGTGTGGAATGGTGTTTGGCAACAAATCTATGAAGAAAAACCACGAAAAACTCAACGAGTCAACAGATCGGTCAAATTCCCTTTTGGCTAATTTTTGAGGATTTTCGAAATTCTTGGTGGATAGAAGAAAAATTGCTGGTAGGGGAGGGGATGGGGTGTCGGATTCATGTCAATCTAGCTCTGGATACCAGATGATGCGGAGGGTTACTCCTAGATTGGCCCGATCTTCACGAATCGACGGAGAACACGAAGAACACGAGGAACTCGATGAACACACGAGGGGGAAACGAGGGGGAAATCGAGGGCAACGCAAGCAAACGCAAAGATAACTAGTAAGAACCGAAGAACCCCAAATCTTCCGTCAACTAACCCCGAGGGCCGCCTACGGAACAATCGATTCAACTGAGCTCACCTTGATTGAAACCGCTTTACACCCGTAGCCGGTCCACTACGCCAATAGAACCTCAAGATAATCGAGAGGAAGATTCGACAATTCCTTGATAGAAACCCAAAGGGAGAGATCAAGTAAATTGGATGATCCTTGATACGATCCTCGACGAAGTCGGAGGAGTAGCCTTGATACGTTCCTCGGTACACACCGGAGGAGTAGTTCCTCAAAGAGGGATACAAGAGAGCTGAGCTCCAAATGTTCTAAATTCAACTCTAAACCCTAGATCTAGCTTGGGGAAGTCCTTATATAGCCGGGGGTCAAAGTAGGTGGAAATCGGAGCGAAAACGGGTCTTTTCCGTGCATTTTCGGGTCCACCCCGGCCTAGGGGCCGGCCTGGCCGGCCTGGAACCCAGCCTGGGGCCAGGGTGGGCGCCTGGAGAGGGAGGCCGGCCTGGGGCCGGGGTGGGGAGGAGGCAGGCCGGCCCCCAGGCCGGCTGCTTCGGGTGGTGGCCCGACCTGGGGCTGGGGTGGGAGGAGGGAAGGCCGGCTTTGAGGCCGGCCTCCTCTGGAGGGGGTCCGGCCTGAGGGGGGCGCCGAGGCCGGCCCGAGGCCGAGGTGGAGGCCGGCCCCCGAGGCCGGGAAGGGGTTTTTCACCCCTAACTTCTTCGTCGGGACTCCGAATTGGACGCCGTCTTCACCGCTGTTCTCCGTATCTTCTTGCGCATCGTCTCGGGTACTTTTCGATGCCTCCGTGGTGGGTTTGAACCTGAGCATGCAAAGTGTGGAATCATGAGGTAGCGCACCATCCTCCACGAGACCGAAAGTATAGAGCGAGAGGAGCGACTTCACCTTATCCTTGATGGCCTTTGCGCGTGATCTTGTCATCGGTCCACTTGGAGTAGATGGTTGGGCTACATCACTCCGCCATTTCGGCCTCCAACCCCATCATCTTCCGGCTAACTCCGTAGCCATGCTCTCTACTTTTGTCTGTTGCTGTGAAGCCTATCTCGGTGTCTACCCCACGGTAGACATCTGGGCCAAATACTTTTTCTTTCGCCAGCAGGTTCTCCCCAACAAATCCAAACCGAATGCCCCCAAAACAATGACCCAAACCGGGATGGCGATGATTGTCGGCCGGACTCCCAGTACCTACCCCCGGGTTCTCGGATTGGACACCTGCCGGAAGTGGCAGAGGGGGTTCCTGTATGTGAAGAACCCCACTCCGGCGGAAAGCGCGTAGCAGGTCGATCTCATCAAGCTGTCGGCCTTCGAGAACACTCCTCCGACTGCAATGAGGAATTGGGGATACCATCCGAGGAAGACAGTGCCGGATGCGAACCACGCCGACGACCGTCTGAAGCAGTTGGTTGAGCCGGGACTCCGCAAGCATTACCTGATCACTGCATGGGTGAGCCTCCGGGTTCTCCCTCTCCAACTCCGAGCACACAAGATGTGTTTCATGGTGTCGCGCCCGGACTTCTAGAGGATACTCACAGTCCGCTAAACAGTAGATCAAATGGCTTACGGGGCATACCGGCACCCGCATCTCAATATGAGCAGGCCAACACGTAAACGTGTGACAACCATTCTCTACTATCCATCGTCTGCGTAAACCATCCCATAGAAATCCGACTACTTCCGTTGACGTACTTCATAACATACACACATGGTACATCAACGGCATTTGAACAAGTGATATCACAACATATCTCTAAGACACGAAAGATTGAAATAAGTTGCAAATGGCTCTCGCTAGAGCAGAGATAGCAAATACAATCATCCAGAGGACACATGTCCCAACAATTCATCATTACATCACAGCGGAAGCATCCAAAGTGTCTGAGTACAGACAAGATACAAATAGGCCTAAGAGGCCGGAAACGAAAAGACGGAGCCCATCCACGATGTCTCGGATCCTGCCCGGGTCCGCTATCTACTCATCAGCAGCCTCGTCATACTCCACGTAGTAGCCACCATGGGGATCCTCGGAAACGTAGTCTGCGGAAACCACAGCCCCAATGGGGCCAGTACAGACAAGTACTGGCAAGCAAGACTCACAAGATACCATAGTGTACCCGGCAACACCAAGTACAGATGCTTTGGGTTCAACGGAAGAATAGGTGATACAAAAGTGCGGCAGCATGCTGCTCTAACCAACTACAGAAACACGCTACAACATCCGGCTAAAAGAAAGGGATAAGATAGCGTATCATAACCAACTATAACTAACCTCAAACAAACCCATCCTGGATCTCGCCCCTTATCCAAAGAAGCAATCCGAGGATAACTCACACAGTTGGATTAATGATGGTTCAAGTTATTGTGTCAATAGGACTATTACTAGTCAAGTTATCATTAGTTAGGTGTAAGTTGTTCTGAGTACTCGTTAGCCAGTACTTTCACCAAGTCATCCATAACCGCGGAAAACACGGCTTCTCGAGAAGATTTAACCCTGCAGGGATGCACCAATTTGGCCGTACACGTAAGAATAACCCGCCAGATGGAATGGCCCTTCCACCAAGCGGGGCACTCAACACAACTCAACTCTTCTTCGCATCAAGCCCAAAGAACCCCGTGCAATTGAGCGCACGGCTAATCAAGCCCCACGAAGAAAAGGGGACCCTCATAGCACTCTAAGAACGTGTCTCCCTAAATGCCGACTACAAAAGTTTCCACCCTGGCCTCGGGTTCGTACCTGCATATGCGTGCGGCAAATGGAAAACCCGAACTAAATGAGGCGATTTGGACGAGATGCGAATCGAATCAAATTGAGGGGGGCGCCCATACACACTTCCCACATGCGGATAGTGCGCTCATCATGGATCAGTAGACAAGACCCTTTTCCTAATTAGGGTCGACACTAGCAAACCTCAAAACCATACCCGGCCTCCTGCCGGTGCCTTATCATCAAATTAGCATTACCTCAAACATTAACAGTTTGATTGTTTAACATCGAGCCCCAGAACAGAAGTAACATGGTAATAGAAATAACAGACAATAGACTCGAGCAGAAACAACCCTAAGCATGCTAGTAAGACACAGGCAACAAGCAAAGGGGGTTATAGGTGTGGAGGATAGGCCATATCATGGTTACAGGATAGCATGTGATAGGATCGAACACAAGCAACGAATCTTAAGGCTAGCAGAATAGACAACGGAAAGTATCGATATCCAGTGTGGAAAGGAACACAATGGTTCATGTGAGTGAATACTTGCCTGCATACTCAGTAGCCTGGTACTGGGCTAACTCCTCAGAAGTAGTGTCGTAAACCTCGTCTGTCTCAGCGTCGTCGTCTATTCGAAGAGAAGCAAACAAACAACGCAGAGAGACAAACAATCAATAACATGGCATAATGCACAATCATGGGATGATGCATGACAATTTAATTAATGCATCAATGATAAGCTAGTTGACATGGTAACACAATTAAATGGACCCATATGCAATTTGGGTTGCATATGGAAAGCCCATGAATTAAGGTTGGTTTAGATGATCTACAACTAAACAACATGTGAAAGTGGATTAGCATGATGCATGGATGAGGAAAACAGAAAGAAAACAACAATAGGTTCAATTTGAAATAAAGTTTACCAAGTTTGGAATTTTATTTATTAAGTTATGAAAATTTGCTTCTTAAAGGAGTTACACAAGCATTTGTTGTTTTCACCAATTTTAATTGTTCAAAATAAATAAATAAATTCATATTTGAAAAGAACACAAAATTTTAGGTGGAATACATGTTTCCTTTGTTGACAAAGGATTTAAAATGAATTACTCATGAATTAAACAAGTTTAAACAAGATTTAAATGAATTTAATTCAAGTTTGAATTTATTTGAATTTTTATTTGTTCAAAACATTTAGTAAAATTCATATTTGAAAAGATTATAATTTTCTGGTTTGAAAACACATTTTATATGTTCAAAAAGAATTTAATTTGACCAAGTTATGAATTTAGTAATTTTAAATGATTTAAACAAGGTTTAAATTATTTAACCAAATTTAATTATTCAAAACATGAAACAAAGTCTGTATTTGAAAAGGTGGTTTAATTTGGCATGGAAAACATATTTTATATGTTCCATTTGAATTAATATTGAATTAGTTATGAAATTAACCAAATTTGAAAATGAGTTGTTTGAATTTGAATTTTAAAACAATTTGAAATGCTCAAAACAGAAAACAAATGATTTAATCAGATAGAGAATTAAATTTGGGTTGGAAAACATATTTTATTTATTGTATTTGGAGTTGTTATGCCAAAGTTATTCATATTTGAAATGTGTGGGCTAATCTGCAATTTTAAAACTATTTGGATTTGGCACAGGGGCCTAGCTGCGAAAAGAAAGTTCCGGATAGCCCCTGGGGCGTTTTCTACGCAGCCATTCGACCCCTGGGTCGCTGGCCTGTGGGCCAGCGCCCAGCTGGCGCTGCGTGGCCCGCGGGTAGATGCTCGCGTGGCATCCACAGCCACAGGCAGGTGGGCCTGCCAGCCAGCGTGGCAGAGGCAAAAATTGGGTGGATTAATCGTGCGCGCGGGGGGATCGAACCCTGGTCTCGCGGGCGAGGGCGCAGTGCTGTGCCACTGCGGTGCGCTGCGTTTGTTGTCAGGTAAGGGGGTATGGGGGGTATATTGTTCAGTTAGATGCTAACTGAACCTGAACGTAAAAGTTCAGTTGTCTGAACTTCACCAGGGGCGAACGGAAAGGCGCCGGCGGCGAGTGCTGCGGTTGCTGCTGCGTGGTTGCTGCTCGTGATGCGTGCGGTAGGGTGTGGTGAGCGTGCGTGCGGTGACAGAGAGGGAAGGAAGGGAAGAGAGGTGGTGCTCACCACGGGCAGAAGGAGGGAGCAGTGCGTGCTCGGGCTCGACGGCGACAGGGACAGGACGGCGGCGGCGATGCAGCAACTCCATGGTACCGTGGGGTGGTCGAGGAGGAAGAGGAAGTCGCGGGCACTCCGTTCCCGTGGCTAGCCAGCAAGGAGGAGGAACATGGCGGCGGCGATCGTCGATGTTCAGACGGTGGTGCTCGGTGGTAGGATACAGAGAGAGAGAGGAGCAGGGCAGAGGGAGAGGAAGAAATCGGCGGCGGAGGTGAGAGGGAGAGAGGAGGGAGGACTAGGGCTAGGGGGTGGAGGCCTAGGGCAGCTATAAGGAGGGGAGGAGGAGCTCGTGGCCGTCTGCTCCTCGCTGATGTCGACGTGGATGCGCCCGATGGGCAGCCGTACAGGAGGTAGAAGAAAGGAGGGGGGTAGCAGGCCGGTAGGGATGGTGGGCTGGCCCAAATGGGCTGGCCTGCCCTCTCCCCCTCTGGGTTTTTTTTTCTTTCTCTTTTTTTTGCTGAAAAGGAAAGGAAGAAAAGGATAGGTTTTGGGGGTTAGAATTTTTTTTGTACATGTTGTTTATTGTAACAGCACCCATTTGCCAACTTTTGTTTTCCAAAAAATTTAAAATATGTTGCTGTTTGTATTTCATTTGAATTTGGTTGAATTTGATATTAATTGAAATATTGAAAGAAACAATTCAAATGGTTTGAGCTTCCAAGTTATTGGGAACCATTTGATGGTTTGATTTGAATATTTTTTATTTGAAAAATTGTAACATAACAAGTATGAAACAAAGGTTTGAATTCTTGGTTTGAAATTCAAATGGAAAACAAGGAAAAACAACTGAAAACAATTGGAAAACAAATGCCAAAACAAATGCAATGATGATGTCATGATGCAAAACATAAATTAACAAGAAATAAAACATTCTAGGGGTTGTTTTCATACTTGGGATGTTACAAAACGCCCCCCCTTGAAGGAATCGCGCCCCGAGATTCCTACTGAGAAGAGAAAAGGTCCGGATACTTCTTGCGAAGATCCTCTTCGGTCTCCCACGTTGCCTCTTTATCGGAATGATGAGACCACTGCACTTTTAAGAACTTGGTGCTCTTGTTGCGAGTTTTGCGCTCGGTCTCATCGAGAATTCGAACAGGGTGCTCCTCATAAGATAGATCTTCTTGCAGTTCAATGGAATCATGATCAACTGCACGATCTGGATCTTTGAAGCACCTCTTGAGCTGTGACACGTGAAACACATCGTGCACCTTGGATAGCTTTTCTGGAAGTTCAAGACGATAGGCATTTTCTGCACGCCTTGAGAGGATGTTGAAAGGACCAATGTATCTTGGTGCAAGCTTTCCTTTCACATCAAAACGATGAGTGCCTCTGAGGGGAGTTACACGGAGATATGCTTTGTCACCAGGTGCATAGATCATATCCCTGTGTTTGCTGTCATAGTAGCTTTTCTGACGAGACTGAGCAATCTTGAGATTGTCGCGAATGATGCGAACTTTCTCTTCGGCTTCCTTAACAATGTCAGGGCCTAAGAGTGAACGTTCACCAGCTCCAGACCAATTGATTGGACTCCTGCATCTGCGGCCATAGAGAGCCTCAAATGGTGCCATGCCTAGGCTTGCCTGGAAACTGTTGTTGTAGGAGAATTCAGCATATGGAAGACATTCCTCCCATTTCATGCCAAAAGAGATACCACATGCTCTGAGCATATCCTCGAGAATCTGATTGACTCTTTCGACTTGCCCTTGAGACTGAGGGTGATAAGCTGTGGTGAACAGAAGCTTGGTGCCCAATGCTTCTTGAAAGCTTTTCCAGAAATGAGAAGTGAATTTGCTTCCACGGTCTGAGCTTATTTCCAATGGAACACCATGAAGAGGAACAATCTTTGCTGTGTAGAGCTCTGCTAACTGGCTAGCTGAGATTGTTTCTTTGACAGGAAAGAAGTGAGCTACTTTAGTGAGACGATAAATGACAACGAAGATTGCATCGTTTCCCTTCTTGGACTTTGGGAAACCAGTGACGAAGTCCATTTCAATCATGTCCCACTTCCACTCAGGGATTTTCAGAGGTTGGAGAAGATCGGCTGTTTTCTGATGAACTGCCTTAACACGTTGACAAACGTCGCATTCAGAAACGTATTGAGCAATTTCACGTTTCATGCCAGGCCACCAATACAGCGTCTTGAGATCCTGGTACATCTTTGTACTTCCAGGGTGTATGGAGAGAGGAGTTTCATGAGCCTCCTTGAGAATAACATTTTTGAGACTTTGAACTTGACGAACTGCAATGCGTCCTTCGAAGAACACAGTTCCCTTGTCATCAATTGAGAAGGACTTAAATTTCTCCTTGCCTTCTTTGATGTGTTCTACCATCTTCTTGATTTCAGCATCACGAAGTTGTTCAGAACGAATCTTGTCCTCGAGAGTTGGTATGGCTGTCAAGTTTGCAAGATAGCCTTGAGGAACAAGACCAAGGTTGAGCTTCTGGAATTCTTCATGAAGAGGAGGTTGGCTTTCCATGATCATGAGATTATTGCAATACGACTTGCGACTGAGAGCATCGGCCATAACATTAGCCTTGCCTGGAGTGTAAGAAATGGTAAGATCAAAGTCTTTGATCTTTTCAATCCATCTCCTTTGCCTGAGGTTTAGATCTGGTTGAGTGAAGATGTATTTCAGACTCTTATGATCGGAAAAGATTTCAGTGCGATTACCCAACAAGTATTGTCTCCATTTCTTGAGGGCAAACACAACTGCTGCAAGTTCAAGGTCATGAGTGGGATAATTGAGCCCATGTGCGTTCAACTGACGTGAAGCATAAGCCACAACTTGACGTTCTTGCATAAGAACTGCACCTAGACCTTGGAGAGAAGCATCACAGAATATCTGGAAAGGTTTGGAAGGATCTGGGCCAACCAGAACTGGTGTAGAAGTGAGTTTAGTCTTCAGGAGATTGAAACTTTCATCACATTGTGGAGACCAAACGAACTTCTTGTCCTTCTTTGTGAGATCAGTGAGAGGTTTGGCAATCTTGGAAAAGTTTTGGACGAAACGACGGCAATAGCTAGCCAAGCCAAGAAAACTTCTTACTTGCTTCACCGTTTTTGGAGGTTTCCAATCAACAATTGCTTTAACCTTTTCTGGATCAATGGCTATGCCCTTGGCTGAAATGACATGACCAAGGTAAGCAACTTCTGAAATCCAGAACTCACATTTGGAGAACTTGGCATATAGACGATGCTCGCGAAGTTTCATGAGGGTTAGACGAAGATGTTCTTCGTTCTCTTCCTCAGATTTTGAGTAGACAAGAATGTCATCGAGATATACCACAACGAACTTGTCGAGGTATTCATGGAAGACAGAATTCATGAGTCGAGAGAAAGTCGCCGGTGCATTGGTGAGGCCAAAGGACATGATGGTGAATTCATATAAACCGTAGCGAGTGGTGAAGGCTGTCTTTTGAATATTCTCTTTTCTGATCTTTATTTGATGGTAACCCATTCTCAAGTCCAACTTGGAGAATATTGTGTCTCCAGCAAGTTGATCAAAAAGATCATTGATACGAGGAATTGGATACTTGTTTTTGATGGTTTTCTCGTTAAGAGGACGATAGTCAACAACGAGTCTCTTTGTATGATCCTTCTTCGCAACGAACAGAGTTGGGCAACCCCAAGCCGAGGAACTAGGTTGAATGTAACCTTTTTCCATGTACATATCAATTTGTTCCTTTAACAACTTCAGCTCGGGAGTTCCTATCTTGTAGGGATGCTTAGAGATTGGAGCAGTACCTGGCTCAAGCTCGATTACGAACTCAACAGCTCTGTCCGGAGGCATCCCTGGCAACTCTTCTGGAAAGACGTCAGGGAATTCGCAAACAACCGGAACATTCTCAAGTGAAGGTAGAGGTTTTGCATCGAGGTTGCTTAGCTGAATGGAATTTGATTCATTTGGAGAATAGACTACCTGGCCAGAAGGGTGGAACAGAGTTATTGAATTTTGAGCACAGTCAATCCTTGCTTTATTAGCTTTCAGCCAATCCATACCAAGAATGACATCAATGTCAGAACTTCCCAGCAACATGAGAGAAGCAAGGAATATGTGGCCTCCAATTAGGATTTGATTGTCCTTACTTATCTTGGAAGTCAACATTTGAGATCCCGGTGAGTGAACAGTGATTTGATTGCTTAGTGGAACCACCATTAGGTTGTTTGTTGCGGCAAAAAATTTTGCCACAAAAGAATGTGACGCCCCGGTATCAAACAACACTTTAGCTGGAAAAGAGTTTACGGGTAATATACCGAGAACGACGTCAGGAGCTTCCTCAGCTTTCTCGATCTTGACATGATTCACCCTTGCGGTCCTCCCGACAGGCCTGTTGCTGGAGTTGAAGGCCTTAGGCGGGGGAGCGCGCACCATTGCCTGGTTTGTGTTGGGACGAGGTGGTGGTGGAGGTAGCTGCCTCTGCGTGCACTTGTCAGCGTAGTGCCCCGTCTGCTTGCATTTGTAGCAAGTGACGACACGAGGAGGCCCTGGCCTTGGCTGCCCCATCGAAGCCCTCTAATCATGCATCTGAGCAGGGTTGGGTGGGCTTGGAGCGAAGCCTGGAGAAGCTTGGGCGTATGGAGCCCGAGTGACAGCACCATTTGGCACCCAGATGCGGCGCTTCTGCGGAGTGGTGGTCATGTTGGAGGAGGAACCACCCTCACGCGAGTGCTTGCGAGACTCCTCGAACGCCTTGCGCACATTTTCTTCATTGAGCGCGGTGTTAACGAGATCCTCGAATTTGTTGGCCTTGACGTTTGTGAGGGCATACTTGAGTTCCGGGTTAAAACCTCTGCGGAACCTTGCCATCTTCTTAGCTTCAGTGGACACCTCATCACCAGCGTAACGAGCGAGGCGGTTGAACTCACTCTGATAGCCAATGATTTCCAGCTTGCCCTGCTTGAGTGAGCAAAACTCTTCACGCATCCTTTCCATGAGACCATCTGGAATGTGGTGCTTCAGGAAAGCTTCCTTGAAACAATTCCAGTTGATTGGAAAGCCAGCTCTCATGGCCTGGTTGTTTTCCCACCAAGTAGCTGCCTGACCCTTCAGCAGATAGGAGGCATACTTGACCTTGTCTTCCTCAGCAACGTGAGCAATATCCAGAGCCTTAGCTATCTCACGGATCCAGTCATCAGCGTCCAGAGGCTCGCATGTGGCCACGAAAGCTCTCGGACCCATACTGAGGAACTCCTTGATGCTGACTCGTGGAGCCGTCTGGTTGTTGTGCTGATTAGTCTGAAACTGGGCCATCTGTGCCATGACTTGGGTCATCTGAGTCAACAGCTCCGTGATTGGCGGTGGCTCAGGCGGGTTGTTCCTTGTTGGCGGCATCCTGAATGGAAATGCATTTTAGCACAACAATAGAAAAGGATAGACTTGCAAACCGAAAGAGAGATTATTCCGACGCATGAATAGATAACCAACAGGTACATCATCACATGTTCAAATACATCAGAATATCCAACACACCACAAATGGTTCGAATGCCAAAGGATAACTAAACATAGCTAAGAATGGATACATCGGTACTCCCATGCTCATCACGCAGGACGGCGGCTAGGAGTACGGCGAGAGGTACGGTGAGGAGCACGCCCACAAAAGTAGGTAGAACGACGATCCACATAGATCTGACGTGGTCTGAGAGCGACTCTAGGTGTGGTGAAGTACATAGCATCGACTCCCTGTGCTCCAAAGCGTGGAATCCCAGTGTAACCAGCACCGAGGTTAAGGAGTGGACCTCTGATCGGCTCGTAACCTCCAGCATCTGGCAGACGACGACCCACTGGCTGATCGAAACGTGCAAAGCGCTCGTCTCCAACAAAGTCTGTGGTGTAAGTCGCCAGACGAGTCAAAGCAAGGTAGAGCTGCTCTCTGACTGAAGCCAACTCCTGAGATAGTGTGCTGGCAACTGCGTCACTGTGCCTCACAAACTGAGCGGTGGTGTGCAGCCTAGAGTTATCATGCTCGTAGACATCCAAGTTGTCGTAGAGAGTGAAGTGAGCTCCCTCCGAAGTGATGTAACCACGGGGGATGTGGCGATAGATAGAATCATCAAATCCCCAGTAGTCAGCACGAAGGACAGTGAGACTCACATAAGCTTCCTGCTGCACAGCCATATCCACTGTGGAACCTACTGCCTCGTAGCGGTGGACTACGCTCATGCCATCATCTGACAGAATGTAGACGATAGCCTGGTAGTAGGTCTGGTCAAACTCTCGCTGCTGCTCGTAGACCTCGTACTCTGGTGCCCAACGGAACCCCAGAAAAGTGACCATGTCTCTCAGCATCTCCGGATAACCGGCAGTGCTCTCGCAATGAGTCATACGAACCACCTGCGGGTAGAACCTGAGATCCATCTGCAGATGATGGGGAAGTTTTGATTAGACGCCGGTAGAAGAACTGAAGTGGAAAGCAACAACAAGGTTTCAACGGACGAAAAGGATGTTGAGAAGAACAGGATATCGAAGCAACATTGGGGAAACACGAGACCAAACACTCCTGAGGTACTACGGAAAACCCATCCGAGCTTCTAAAGGATAAATATCTACTGCTTAAGGAATAGAGGATCTGCTTCCGGGGCTTACACGCCTCCGTTCTCAATCGTGAGTAGGCAACATGATAAATCATGTCACAACCACCTCCATTCCTATGGTCTAGTAGATATAACTATCCTAGAGAAACCAGGATACGTGAAAACCTAACTTGAAAGTTTAGATGAGGAGAGAAAACAACGTTGCACTTCCTTACCAGAAAAGGGAGGGTGGGTGGGGAAAGAAATAAAAGAACAGAATTCCTACTCTCACGTTTCATTTTTCCTATATAGCTACAAAATAGTTTCTAGACTCAACTGCGACCAGTAAAAGGGATCCTACAGGCAGACAGGCTCTGATACCATTTGTCGCACCCGGACTTCTAGAGGATACTCACAGTCCGCTAAACAGTAGAGCAAATGGCTTACGGGGCATACCGGCACCCGCATCTCAATATGAGCAGGCCAACACGTAAACGTGTGACAACCATTCTCTACTATCCATCGTCTGCGTAAACCATCCCATAGAAATCCGACTACTTCCGTTGACGTACTTCATAACATACACACATGGTACGTCAACGGCATTTGAACAAGTGATATCACAACATATCTCTAAGACACAAAAGATTGAAATAAGTTGCAAATGGCTCTCACTAGAGCAGAGATAGCAAATACAATCATCCAGAGGACACATGTCCCAACAATTCATCATTACATCACAGCGGAAGCATCCAAAGTGTCTGAGTACAGACAAGATCCAAATAGGCCTAAGAGGCCGGAAACGAAAAGACGGAGCCCATCCACGATGTCTCGGATCCTGCCCGGGTCCGCTATCTACTCGTCAGCAGCCTCGTCATACTCCACGTAGTAGCCACCATGGGGATCCTCGGAAACGTAGTCTGCGGAAACCACAACCCCAATGGGGTCAGTACAGACAAGTACTGGCAAGCAAGACTCACAAGATACCATAGTGTACCCGGCAACACCAAGTACAGATGCTTTGGGTTCAACGGAAGAATAGGTGATACAAAAGTGCGGCAGCAGGCTGCTCTAACCAACTACAGAAACACGCTACAACATCCGGCTAAAAGAAAGGGATAAGATAGCGTATCGTAACCAACTATAACTAACCTCAAACAAACCCATCCTGGATCTCGCCCCTTATCCAAAGAAGCAATCCGAGGATAACTCACACAGTTGGATTAATGATGGTTCAAGTTATTGTGTCAATAGGACTATTACTAGTCAAGTTATCATTAGTTAGGTGTAAGTTGTTCTGAGTACTCGTTAGCCAGTACTTTCACCAAGTCATCCATAACCGCGGAAAACACGGCTTCTCGAGAAGATTTAACCCTGCAGGGATGCACCAATTTGGCCGTACACGTAAGAATAACCCGCCAGATGGAATGGCCCTTCCACCAAGCGGGGCACTCAACACAACTCAACTCTTCTTCGCATCAAGCCCAAAGAACCCCGTGCAATTGAGCGCACGGCTAATCAAGCCCCACGAAGAAAAGGGGACCCTCATAGCACTCTAAGAACGTGTCTCCCTAAATGCCGACTACAAAAGTTTCCACCCTGGCCTCGGGTTCGTACCTGCATATGCGTGCGGCAAATGGAAAACCCGAACTAAATGAGGCGATTTGGACGAGATGCGAATCGAATCAAATTGAGGGGGGCGCCCATACACACTTCCCACATGCGGATAGTGCGCTCATCATGGATCAGTAGACAAGACCCTTTTCCTAATTAGGGTCGACACTAGCAAACCTCAAAACCATACCCGGCCTCCTGCCGGTGCCTTATCATCAAATTAGCATTACCTCAAACATTAACAGTTTGATTGTTTAACATCGAGCCCCAGAACAGAAGTAACATGGTAATAGAAATAACAGACAACAGACTCGAGCAGAAACAACCCTAAGCATGCTAGTAAGACACAGGCAACAAGCAAAGGGGGTTATAGGTGTGGAGGATAGGCCATATCATGGTTACAGGATAGCATGTGATAGGATCGAACACAAGCAACGAATCTTAAGGCTAGCAGAATAGACAACGGAAAGTATCGATATCCAGTGTGGAAAGGAACACAATGGTTCATGTGAGTGAATACTTGCCTGCATACTCAGTAGCCTGGTACTGGGCTAACTCCTCAGAAGTAGTGTCGTAAACCTCGTCTGTCTCAGCGTCGTCGTCTATTCGAAGAGAAGCAAACAAACAACGCAGAGAGACAAACAATCAATAACATGGCATAATGCACAATCATGGGATGATGCATGACAATTTAATTAATGCATCAATGATAAGCTAGTTGACATGGTAACATAATTAAATGGACCCATATGCAATTTGGGTTGCATATGGAAAGCCCATGAATTAAGGTTGGTTTAGATGATCTACAACTAAACAACATGTGAAAGTGGATTAGCATGATGCATGGATGAGGAAAACAGAAAGAAAACAACAATAGGTTCAATTTGAAATAAAGTTTACCAAGTTTGGAATTTTATTTATTAAGTTATGAAAATTTGCTTCTTAAAGGAGTTACACAAGCATTTGTTGTTTTCACCAATTTTAATTGTTCAAAATAAATAAAAAAATTCATAATTGAAAAGAACACAAAATTTTAGGTGGAATACATGTTTCCTTTGTTGACAAAGGATTTAAAATGAATTACTCATGAATTAAACAAGTTTAAACAAGATTTAAATGAATTTAATTCAAGTTTGAATTTATTTGAATTTTTATTTGTTCAAAACATTTAGTAAAATTCATATTTGAAAAGATTATAATTTTCTGGTTTGAAAACACATTTTATATGTTCAAAAAGAATTTAATTTGACCAAGTTATGAATTTAGTAATTTTAAATGATTTAAACATAGTTTAAATTATTTAACCAAATTTAATTATTCAAAACATGAAACAAAGTCTGTATTTGAAAAGGTGGTTTAATTTGGCATGGAAAACATATTTTATATGTTCCATTTGAATTAATATTGAATTAGTTATGAAATTAACCAAATTTGAAAATGAGTTGTTTGAATTTGAATTTTAAAACAATTTGAAATGCTCAAAACAGAAAACAAATGATTTAATCAGATAGAGAATTAAATTTGGGTTGGAAAACATATTTTATTTATTGTATTTGGAGTTGTTATGCCAAAGTTATTCATATTTGAAATGTGTGGGCTAATCTGCAATTTTAAAACTATTTGGATTTGGCACAGGGGCCTAGCTGCGAAAAGAAAGTTTCGGATAGCCCCTGGGGCGTTTTCTACGCAGCCATTCGACCCCTGGGTCGCTGGCCTGTGGGCCAGCGCCCAGCTGGCGCTGCGTGGCCCGCGGGTAGATGCTCGCGTGGCATCCACAGCCACAGGCAGGTGGGCCTGCCAGCCAGCGTGGCAGAGGTAAAAATTGGGTGGATTAATCGTGCGCGCGGGGGGATCGAACCCTGGTCTCGCGGGCGAGGGCGCAGTGCTGTGCCACTGCGGTGCGCTGCGTTTGTTGTCAGGTAAGGGGGGTATGGGGGGTATATTGTTCAGTTAGATGCTAACTGAACCTGAACGTAAAAGTTCAGTTGTCTGAACTTCACCAGGGGCGAACAGAAAGGCGCCGGCGGCGAGTGCTGCGGTTGCTGCTGCGTGGTTGCTGCTCGTGATGCGTGCGGTAGGGTGTGGTGAGCGTGCGTGCGGTGACAGAGAGGGAAGGAAGGGAAGAGAGGTGGTGCTCACCACGGGCAGAAGTAGGGAGCAGTGCGTGCTCGGGCTCGACGGCGACAGGGACAGGACGGCGGCGGCGATGCAGCAACTCCATGGTACCGTGGGGTGGTCGAGGAGGAAGAGGAAGTCGCGGGCACTCCGTTCCCGTGGCTAGCCAGCAAGGAGGAGGAACATGGCGGCGGCGATCGTCAATGTTCAGACGGTGGTGCTCGGTGGTAGGATACAGAGAGAGAGAGGAGCAGGGCAGAGGGAGAGGAAGAAATCGGCGGCGGAGGTGAGAGGGAGAGAGGAGGGAGGACTAGGGCTAGGGGGTGGAGGCCTAGGGCAGCTATAAGGAGGGGAGGAGGAGCTCGTGGCCGTCTGCTCCTCGCTGATGTCGACGTGGATGCGCCCGATGGGCAGCCGTACAGGAGGTAGAAGAAAGGAGGGGGGTAGCAGGCCGGTAGGGATGGTGGGCTGGCCCAAATGGGCTGGCCTGCCCTCTCCCCCTCTGGGTTTTTTTTTCTTTCTCTTTTTTTTTGCTGAAAAGGAAAGGAAGAAAAGGATAGGTTTTGGGGGTTAGAATTTTTTTTGTATATGTTGTTTATTGTAACAGCACCCATTTGCCAACTTTTGTTTTCCAAAAAATTTAAAATATGTTGCTGTTTGTATTTCATTTGAATTTGGTTGAATTTGATATTAATTGAAATATTGAAAGAAACAATTCAAATGGTTTGAGCTTCCAAGTTATTGGGAACCATTTGATGGTTTGATTTGAATATTTTTTATTTGAAAAATTGTAACATAACAAGTATGAAACAAAGGTTTGAATTCTTGGTTTGAAATTCAAATGGAAAACAAGGAAAAACAACTGAAAACAATTGGAAAACAAATGCCAAAACAAATGCAATGATGATGTCATGATGCAAAACATAAATTAACAAGAAATAAAACATTCTAGGGGTTGTTTTCATACTTGGGATGTTACAAAACGCCCCCCCTTGAAGGAATCGCGCCCCGAGATTCCTACTGAGAAGAGAAAAGGTCCGGATACTTCTTGCGAAGATCCTCTTCGATCTCCCACGTTGCCTCTTTATCGGAATGATGAGACCACTGCACTTTTAAGAACTTGGTGCTCTTGTTGCGAGTTTTGCGCTCGGTCTCATCGAGAATTCGAACAGGGTGCTCCTCATAAGATAGATCTTCTTGCAGTTCAATGGAATCATGATCAACTGCACGATCTGGATCTTTGAAGCACCTCTTGAGCTGTGACACGTGAAACACATCGTGCACCTTGGATAGCTTTTCTGGAAGTTCAAGACGATAGGCATTTTCTGCACGCCTTGAGAGGATGTTGAAAGGACCAATGTATCTTGGTGCAAGCTTTCCTTTCACACCAAAACGATGAGTGCCTCTGAGGGGAGTTACACGGAGATATGCTTTGTCACCAGGTGCATAGATCATATCCCTGTGTTTGCTGTCATAGTAGCTTTTCTCACGAGACTGAGCAATCTTGAGATTGTCGCGAATGATGCGAACTTTCTCTTCGGCTTCCTTAACAATGTCAGGGCCTAAGAGTGAACGTTCACCAGCTCCAGACCAATTGATTGGACTCCTGCATCTGCGGCCATAGAGAGCCTCAAATGGTGCCATGCCTAGGCTTGCCTGGAAACTGTTGTTGTAGGAGAATTCAGCATATGGAAGACATTCCTCCCATTTCATGCCAAAAGAGATACCACATGCTCTGAGCATATCCTCGAGAATCTGATTGACTCTTTCGACTTGCCCTTGAGACTGAGGGTGATAAGCTGTGCTGAACAGAAGCTTGGTGCCCAATGCTTCTTGAAAGCTTTTCCAGAAATGAGAAGTGAATTTGCTTCCACGGTCTGAGCTTATTTCCAATGGAACACCATGAAGAGGAACAATCTTTGCTGTGTAGAGCTCTGCTAACTGGCTAGCTGAGATTGTTTCTTTGACAGGAAAGAAGTGAGCTACTTTAGTGAGACGATCAATGACAACGAAGATTGCATCGTTTCCCTTCTTGGACTTTGGGAAACCAGTGACGAAGTCCATTTCAATCATGTCCCACTTCCACTCAGGGATTTTCAGAGGTTGGAGAAGACCGGTTGTTTTCTGATGAACTGCCTTAACACGTTGACAAACGTCGCATTCAGAAACGTATTGAGCAATTTCACGTTTCATGCCAGGCCACCAATACAGCGTCTTGAGATCCTGGTACATCTTTGTACTTCCAGGGTGTATGGAGAGAGGAGTTTCATGAGCCTCCTTGAGAATAACATTTTTGAGACTTTGAACTTGAGGAACTGCAATGCGTCCTTCGAAGAACACAGTTCCCTTGTCATCAATTGAGAAGGACTTAAATTTCTCCTTGCCTTCTTTGATGTGTTCTACCATCTTCTTGATTTCAGCATCACGAAGTTGTTCAGAACGAATCTTGTCCTCGAGAGTTGGTATGGCTGTCAAGTTTGCAAGATAGCCTTGAGGAACAAGACCAAGGTTGAGCTTCTGGAATTCTTCATGAAGAGGAGGTTGGCTTTCCATGATCATGAGATTATTGCAATACGACTTGCGACTGAGAGCATCGGCCATAACATTAGCCTTGCCTGGAGTGTAAGAAATGGTAAGATCAAAGTCTTTGATCTTTTCAATCCATCTCCTTTGCCTGAGGTTTAGATCTGGTTGAGTGAAGATGTATTTCAGACTCTTATGATCGAAAAAGATTTCAGTGCGATTACCCAACAAGTATTGTCTCCATTTCTTGAGGGCAAACACAACTGCTGCAAGTTCAAGGTCATGAGTGGGATAATTGAGCCCATGTGCGTTCAACTGACGTGAAGCATAAGCCACAACTTGACGTTCTTGCATAAGAACTGCACCTAGACCTTGGAGAGAAGCATCACAGAATATCTGGAAAGGTTTGGAAGGATCTGGGCCAACCAGAACTGGTGTAGAAGTGAGTTTAGTCTTCAGGAGATTGAAACTTTCATCACATTGTGGAGACCAAACGAACTTCTTGTCCTTCTTTGTGAGATCAGTGAGAGGTTTGGCAATCTTGGAAAAGTTTTGGACGAAACGACGGCAATAGCTAGCCAAGCCAAGAAAACTTCTTACTTGCTTCACCGTTTTTGGAGGTTTCCAATCAACAATTGCTTTAACCTTTTCTGGATCAATGGCTATGCCCTTGGCTGAAATGACATGACCAAGGTAAGCAACTTCTGAAATCCAGAACTCACATTTGGAGAACTTGGCATATAGACGATGCTCGCGAAGTTTCATGAGGGTTAGACGAAGATGTTCTTCGTTCTCTTCCTCAGATTTTGAGTAGACAAGAATGTCATCGAGATATACCACAACGAACTTGTCGAGGTATTCATGGAAGACAGAATTCATGAGTCGAGAGAAAGTCGCCGGTGCATTGGTGAGGCCAAAGGACATGACGGTGAATTCATATAAACCGTAGCGAGTGGTGAAGGCTGTCTTTGGAATATTCTCTTTTCTGATCTTTATTTGATGGTAACCCATTCTCAAGTCCAACTTGGAGAATATTGTGTCTCCAGCAAGTTGATCAAAAAGATCATTGATACGAGGAATTGGATACTTGTTTTTGATGGTTTTCTCGTTAAGAGGACGATAGTCAACAACGAGTCTCTTTGTATGATCCTTCTTCGCAACGAACAGAGTTGGGCAACCCCAAGCCGAGGAACTAGGTTGAATGTAACCTTTTTCCATGTACATATCAATTTGTTCCTTTAACAACTTCAGCTCGGGAGTTCCTATCTTGTAGGGATGCTTAGAGATTGGAGCAGTACCTGGCTCAAGCTCGATTACGAACTCAACAGCTCTGTCCGGAGGCATCCCTGGCAACTCTTCTGGAAAGACGTCAGGGAATTCGCAAACAACCGGAACATTCTCAAGTGAAGGTAGAGGTTTTGCATCGAGGTTGCATAGCTGAATGGAATTTGATTCATTTGGAGAATAGACTACCTGGCCAGAAGGGTGGAACAGAGTTATTGAATTTTGAGCACAGTCAATCCTTGCTTTATTAGCTTTCAGCCAATCCATACCAAGAATGACATCAATGTCAGAACTTCCCAGCAACATGAGAGAAGCAAGGAATATGTGGCCTCCAATTAGGATTTGATTGTCCTTACTTATCTTGGAAGTCAACATTTGAGATCCCGGTGAGTGAACAGTGATTTGATTGCTTAGTGGAACCACCATTAGGTTGTTTGTTGCGGCAAAAAATTTTGACACAAAAGAATGTGACGCCCCGGTATCAAACAACACTTTAGCTGGAAAAGAGTTTACGGGTAATATACCAAGAACGACGTCAGGAGCTTCCTCAGCTTTCTCGATCTTGACATGATTCACCCTTGCGGTCCTCCCGACAGGCCTGTTGCTGGAGTTGAAGGCCTTAGGCGGGGGAGCGCGCACCATTGCCTGGTTTGTGTTGGGACGAGGTGGTGGTGGAGGTAGCTGCCTCTGCGTGCACTTGTCAGCGTAGTGCCCCGTCTGCTTGCATTTGTAGCAAGTGACGACACGAGGAGGCCCTGGCCTTGGCTGCCCCATCGAAGCCCTCTAATCATGCATCTGAGCAGGGTTGGGTGGGCTTGGAGCGAAGCCTGGAGAAGCTTGGGCGTATGGAGCCCGAGTGACAGCACCATTTGGCACCCAGATGCGGCGCTTCTGCGGAGGGGTGGTCATGTTGGAGGAGGAACCACCCTCACGCGAGTGCTTGCGAGACTCCTCGAACGCCTTGCGCACATTTTCTTCATTGAGCGCGGTGTTAACGAGATCCTCGAATTTGTTGGCCTTGACGTTTGTGAGGGCATACTTGAGTTCCGGGTTAAAACCTCTGCGGAACCTTGCCATCTTCTTAGCTTCAGTGGACACCTCATCACCAGCGTAACGAGCGAGGCGGTTGAACTCACTCTGATAGCCAATGATTTCCAGCTTGCCCTGCTTGAGTGAGCAAAACTCTTCACGCATCCTTTCCATGAGACCATCTGGAATGTGGTGCTTCAGGAAAGCTTCCTTGAAACAATTCCAGTTGATTGGAAAGCCAGCTCTCATGGCCTGGTAGTTTTCCCACCAAGTAGCTGCCTGACCCTTCAGCAGATAGGAGGCATACTTGACCTTGTCTTCCTCAGCAACGTGAGCAATATCCAGAGCCTTAGCTATCTCACGGATCCAGTCATCAGCGTCCAGAGGCTCGCGTGTGGCCACGAAAGCTCTCGGACCCATACTGAGGAACTCCTTGATGCTGACTCGTGGAGCCGTCTGGTTGTTGTGCTGATTAGTCTGAAACTGGGCCATCTGTGCCATGACTTGGGTCATCTGAGTCAACAGCTCCGTGATTGGCGGTGGCTCAGGCGGGTTGTTCCTTGTTGGCGGCATCCTGAATGGAAATGCATTTTAGCACAACAATAGAAAAGGATAGACTTGCAAACCGAAAGAGAGATTATTCCGACGCATGAATAGATAACCAACAGGTACATCATCACATGTTCAAATACATCAGAATATCCAACACACCACAAATGGTTTGTCGCACCCTGATTTCTAGGGGATACTCACCGTACGAACTGGATAGCAGGTGCTTGGATTATGGGGCATAACTGCTCCCACGTCCCAGCTTCCTGGTAGGCCTGCGCTTATGCGCGACAACACAAGCCCTGCTATTCCATCGTCGATGTAAACTATCCACTAGAGATCAAAGGCACTTCCGTCGACGTACTTCAAACCATACACACATGGTACGTCAACGGCGTTTAACAAGTGATATCACAACAGATCTCTACGACACAAAAGATTGAAATAAGTTGCAAATGGCTCTCATTAGAGCAGAGATAGCAAATACAATCATTCAGAGGGCACATGCCCCAACAATACATCATTACAATACAGCGGAAGCATTCAACATGTCTGAGTACAGACAAGAACCAAGTAGGCCTAAGAGGCCGGAAACAAACAGACGGAGCCCATCCACGAAGTCTCGGATCCTGCCCGGGTCCGCTATCTACTCGTCAGCAGTCTCGTCATACTCCACGTAGTAGCCACCATGTAGATCTTCGGAAACGTAGGTCTGCGGAAACCACAGCCCCAAAGGGGTCAGTACATAAACGTACTGGCAAGCAAGACTCACAGTTCACCAAAGTGTAACCCGTCAACACCAAGCACAGATGCCTTGGGTTCAACGGAAGAAAGGGATATAAAAGATGCTGCAACTGGCTGCTCTACACAACTACAGAAACATACTACAACTGCCGGCTAACAGAAAGGAGATAAGATCGAGGATTGTAACCAAATGAAAGATAACTTCAAACAAACCCATCCTGGATCTCGCCCCTTATCCAAAGAAGCAACCCGAGGATAACTCACACCGTGGAGTTGATGATGGTTCAAATTATTGTGTCAATAAGCCTATTACTAGTCAAGTTATTAATCATGGGGTGTAACATGTTTGATCGTTAGGTTTAAGTTGTCCTGAGTACTTGTTAGCCAGTACTTTCACCAAGTAATCCATAACCGCGGAAAACACGGCTTCTCGAGAAGATTATCCCTGCAGGGTTGCACCAATTTGGCCGTACACTCATGAATATCCCGCCAGATGGGAGATCACCCCACCAAGCGGGGCACTCAACACAACCAACCATTCTTCGCATCAAGCCCAAAGAACCTTGGGCGCACGGCTAATCAAGCCCCGAAGAAAAGGGACCCTCATAGCACTCTAAGACCGTGTCCCCCTATATGCCGACTACAAAAGTTCCACCCTGGCCTGGGCTCGCAAAAACATGCATGCGGCAAATGGAAAACACGAACTAAATGAGGCGATTTGGACGAGATGCGAATCAGGTCAAGTTGAGGGGGGCGCCCATACTCGCTTCCCAAATGCGGGTAGTGCGCTCATCATGGATCAGTAGACAAGACCCTTTTCCTATTAGGGTCGACACTAGCAGGCTTCAAAACCTCTCATGGGCCTCCTGCCGGTGCCTTATCATCAAATTTATTATTAATAGTAACATTAGCATGATTGATTGATTAAACATCGAGCCCCCACAACGTAATAAAGATATAACAACTGAAAGTAACGGGTAACAGACTCGAGCAAAACAACCTAAGCATGCTAGTAAGACACTGGCTCAAACACTGGGTTGTAGGAAGGGAGATGAGGCAATATCAGGTTTTAAGGGATTCATGTGATGGGTTCGTAACAGAAACAACTACTACTAAGGCTAGCAGAAAGAACAACGGAAAGTATCGGTAATCAATGTTGAAAGGAACACAGTGGTTCATGTGAGTGATAACTTGCCTGCAAAACCCAGTAGCCTGGTACTGAGCTAACTCCTTAGAAGGGGTGTCGTAAGTATCGTCGGTCTCAACGTCGTCGTATATCCGGGAAGAAGCAAACAAACATTGCAGAAAGATAAACAATCAATATAATGGCATAGGTGCACAAACATGGGATGATGCATGTCATGTTAATAGATGCATCAAAATAAACTACTTGACAAGATAACACAATTTAATTGGACCCATATGCAATGTGAATTGCATATGGATGCAAAGGTTTAGGTTGAAGCAATGATCTACATTTGATTAACAAGTGTAAGTAGTTAAACATGATGCATGCATGATGATAACAAGAAGTAAACAAGATTAGATGCAATTGGAATGAGAGTTAACAAGTTAGGGAATTTATTATTAAGTTTGGAAATTGGTTACTTAATGATGTCACACAAACAATTGTTATTTTCATCAAGTTAAAATGTTCAAAACAAATAACAAAGTTTATATTTGAAAGGTTATGCTTTTATGGTTTGAAAACATATTTTATATGTCCCAAAAGAATTTGTTTTGATCAAGTGATAAATTTAACAATATTAAATGAATTAAATAAGGTTTAAATTATTTAACCACTTTTAATTATTCAAAACATGAAACAAATTTTATATTTGAAAAGGTGGTTTAATTTTGCATGGAAAACATATTTCATTTGTGGAAATTGGATTTAAAATGAGCAAGTTATTATTTTGGCAATTTTAAATGCAATAAACAAGAAACAGTTTTTTTCAGCAATTTAAATTATTCAAAACAGCAAACAAAATTTATATTTGGAAAGTACATGAAAAATTGATTGGAAAACATATTTGGTTTGTGAAATTTGGAATTTTTATGAACAAGTTATGAATTTTGCAATTTTAAGTGAATTTGACAAGTTTTCAAATATTTCAACAATTTAAAATATTCAAAACAGTAAAAAAAATTAATATTTGGGTAGAGCATTTAATTTGGGTTGGAAAACATATTTAAAATGTTGAAATTGGAGTTAAAATGATTTTATTATGCATTTTAGAAGTTTAGGATGCAATCTGCCATTTTAATTAATATCCAGGGATTTAGAAATTAATAGCAGGGACTTAGAATTAATTTGCAGGGGCTAGAAAGTAAACAACAGGGACCTACAGGTGATTTCTTGGAAGTTGTTGGGCCTGGAAAAAATAAAACAAAAGAGGTGTTTAACTGCAGGGGGTGGGATTCGATCCCCCCACCTCCTGCTTGTGCTGGGGGAACCAAACCGGTGGGGTGGATTTCGGGTTGTGACAGAAGGAGGAGTGCTGGGAGGATAAGGTGTAGCTTGCGGCTGTTTTCTGAACTTCTCTGCGTATCTGAATCGGACAGGTACTGAACCTGCAGGCGGACAGAACCAGATCGCTGGGATCTCCGGCAGCGGCTGCTCGCCGTGGTGGAAGGCCGCGGTGGCCGGTGATGGGAGGGTGCGGTGGCCTAGAGGAAAGGAGGGAGGAGGGGATCGCGAGAGGAGCGCTCACCTTGGTGGTCTCGATCGGACAGGAAAGGAGGAGGCCGAGGCGGACATGGCCGCGGCAGGGAGCTACGGCCGGCGAGGAAGGGATGGCGCCGGCGGCACGGTGCATATCCGGCGGTGAGCCCTTCACCGAACTTGGAGAGGGGAGGGTGCCGGTTCCATTTTCCTCCTCAGAGGCTCCTCGAGGCGACCATGGGGAAAGGGAAGGTGACGGGAACAGAGGGGTCTCGGTGGTGCAGGGTGTGGTGATCGTGGGTTCAGAGGAGGAAGAAAAACAGAGAGGAGAGTGGCGGCGATGGGAAGGAGGGCTATGGCCTAGGGTTTTGCAAGCAGAGGGATCGGTGGTTATATGGAGGGGAGAGCACTAGTACGGCTGATCATCTAATGGAGGTGGAGGAGATCGTGTGGTACTGAACGTGTTCGTACCAAAGGTAAAAGACGACAAGAGGGAGGAAAGGGGTACTGGGCCAAGAAAAATAGATGGGCTTGGGCTGCTGTGCTCCCTCTCTCTCTCTTTATTTTCCTGTTTTCTGTTTTTTTTTTTTTGTAGCAAAAGCAAATGAAACATTGGATTGGTTTTTAAGGTGGTAACAATTTTGGAAAAATTAGATTAGGTTGTTTATACCAATAGCAACCCATTGCCAAGGTGGATTTTTAAAAGTTTGAAATTTAAAATGTTGTTTATATTTGAAACCAAATTGAATGAAATTTGCAATATTAGTTAATATTAGAAAACAAAGTATTTTTCAATAGGGTTACCCCTAAGTTTTGAAAATGATTTAAAGAGTACAAATGTGTGTTGAGATTCATGGATTCAAAAGAGGTACTGATTTTGAGAATTGGTTTGAATTTGGGTAATTTGATAATTAAATAATTATTGATGAAAACCATGTTTTTATTAGGGTGACCCCTATGATTCAATTTGATTAAATTAGTTGATTGAATTCATAAGTTCAAATTGGTTCTGCTTGATGCATTGATTTGAACTTGAAGGTGATTTGGAAATCATTTGTTTGATTAAACCCACAATTTTAATAAGTGATCAACATGGAATAAAATGAAACAATTTGGTTGTTTTCACTTGTTATTTTTATTCCAAAAGTTGTAACAGAACAAGTATGAAAACATTGTTTGAGTGAGGTTTGAATTTGAGTTGTTAAAACAGTGGAAAACAGATGCAACCATTTAGAAACAAAAGCAAACAACATGGAAACAATATGATGACATGATGCAATACTTAAATAACAAGGAATCAAACATTCTAAATGGTAGGTTTTCATACTTGGGCTGTTACAAAACGCCCCCCCTTGAAGGAATCGCGCCCCGAGATTCCTACTGAGAAAAGAAAAGGTCCGGAAACTTTTTGGGAAGATCCTCTTGAGCTGTTACACGTGAAACACATCGTGCACATTGGATAGACGTCAGGGAATTTGGAAACCACCGGAACATTTCAAGTAAAGGGGAGAGATTTTGCACCAAGGGTGTATAGCTGAATGGAACTTGATTCATTTGGAGAATAGATTATCTGGCTAGAATGGTGGAACAGAGTTATTGACATCAATGCAACACCAAGAATAAATCATCAATGTCAGAATCATCAACATGAGAGTAACGAGGAATATGTGGCCTCCCATTAGAATTGGATTGAGATTCCGGAGAGTGAACGGTGATTTGATTGCTTAGTGGAACCAGAAATAGGTTGTATGTTGTGGAAAAGATTGTTGACATAAAGGAATGTGATGCTCCGGTATCAAATAACACTTTAACTGGATAAGAGTTTACGAGGAAGTTTTGATTAGACGCCGGTAGAAGAATTGAGTTGGAAAACAACAACAAGATTTCAATGGTCGAAAAGGATGTTGAGAAGAACAGGATATCAACATCGGGGAAAACGAGAACAACACTCCTGAGGTACTACGGAAAACCCATCCGGGCTTCTAGAGGATCAATATCTACTGCTTAAGGAATAGAGGATCTGCTTCCGGGGCTTACACGCCTCCGTTCTCAATCATGAGTAGGCAACATGATAAATCATGTCACAACCACCTCCATTCCTATGGTCTAGTAGATATAACCATCCTAGAGAAACCAGGATTCGTGAAATCCTAACTTGAAAGTTCAGATGAGAAGGGAAAACAACGTTACACTTCCTTACCAGAAAAAGGGAGGGTGGGTGGGGAAAGAAGAAAAAGAACAGAATTCCTACTCTCACGTTTCATTTTTCCTATATAGCTACAAAATAGTTTCTAGACTCAACTGCGACCAGTAAAAAGGGATCCTACAGGCAGACAGGCTCTGATACCATTTGTCGCACCCTGATTTCTAGGGGATACTCACCGTACGAACTGGATAGCGGGTGCTTGGATTATGGGGCATAACTGCTCCCACGTCCCAGCTTCCAGGTAGGCCTGCGCTTATGCGCGACAACACAAGCCCTGCTATTCCATCGTCGATGTAAACTATCCACTAGAGATCAAAGGCACTTCCGTCGACGTACTTCAAACCATACACACATGGTACGTCAACGGCGTTTAACAAGTGATATCACAACAGATCTCTACGACACAAAAGATTGAAATAAGTTGCAAATGGCTCTCATTAGAGCAGAGATAGCAAATACAATCATTCAGAGGGCACATGCCCCAACAATACATCATTACAATACAGCGGAAGCATTCAACATGTCTGAGTACAGACAAGAACCAAGTAGGCCTAAGAGGCCGGAAACAAACAGACGGAGCCCATCCACGAAGTCTCGGATCCTGCCCGGGTCCGCTATCTACTCGTCAGCAGTCTCGTCATACTCCACGTAGTAGCCACCATGTAGATCTTCGGAAACGTAGGTCTGCGGAAACCACAGCCCCAAAGGGGTCAGTACATAAACGTACTGGCAAGCAAGACTCACAGTTCACCAAAGTGTAACCCGTCAACACCAAGCACAGATGCCTTGGGTTCAACGGAAGAAAGGGGATATAAAAGATGCTGCAACTGGCTGCTCTACACAACTACAGAAACATACTACAACTGCCGGCTAACAGAAAGGAGATAAGATCGAGGATTGTAACCAAATGAAAGATAACTTCAAACAAACCCATCCTGGATCTCGCTCCTTATCCAAAGAAGCAACCCGAGGATAACTCACACCGTGGAGTTGATGATGGTTCAAATTATTGTGTCAATAAGCCTATTACTAGTCAAGTTATTAATCATGGGGTGTAACATGTTTGATCGTTAGGTTTAAGTTGTCCTGAGTACTTGTTAGCCAGTACTTTCACCAAGTAATCCATAACCGCGGAAAACACGGCTTCTCGAGAAGATTATCCCTGCAGGGTTGCACCAATTTGGCCGTACACTCATGAATATCCCGCCAGATGGGAGATCACCCCACCAAGCGGGGCACTCAACACAACCAACCATTCTTCGCATCAAGCCCAAAGAACCTTGGGCGCACGGCTAATCAAGCCCCGAAGAAAAGGGACCCTCATAGCACTCTAAGACCGTGTCCCCCTATATGCCGACTACAAAAGTTCCACCCTGGCCTGGGCTCGCAAAAACATGCATGCGGCAAATGGAAAACACGAACTAAATGAGGCGATTTGGACGAGATGCGAATCAGGTCAAGTTGAGGGGGGCGCCCATACTCGCTTCCCAAATGCGGGTAGTGCGCTCATCATGGATCAGTAGACAAGACCCTTTTCCTATTAGGGTCGACACTAGCAGGCTTCAAAACCTCTCATGGGCCTCCTGCCGGTGCCTTATCATCAAATTTATTATTAATAGTAACATTAGCATGATTGATTGATTAAACATCGAGCCCCCACAACGTAATAAAGATATAACAACTGAAAGTAACGGGTAACAGACTCGAGCAAAACAACCTAAGCATGCTAGTAAGACACTGGCTCAAACACTGGGTTGTAGGAAGGGAGATGAGGCAATATCAGGTTTTAAGGGATTCATGTGATGGGTTCGTAACAGAAACAACTACTACTAAGGCTAGCAGAAAGAACAACGGAAAGTATCGGTAATCAATGTTGAAAGGAACACAGTGGTTCATGTGAGTGATAACTTGCCTGCAAAACCCAGTAGCCTGGTACCGAGCTAACTCCTTAGAAGGGGTGTCATAAGTATCGTCGGTCTCAACGTCGTCGTATATCCGGGAAGAAGCAAACAAACATTGCAGAAAGATAAACAATCAATATAATGGCATAGGTGCACAAACATGGGATGATGCATGTCATGTTAATAGATGCATCAAAATAAACTACTTGACAAGATAACACAATTTAATTGGACCCATATGCAATGTGAATTGCATATGGATGCAAAGGTTTAGGTTGAAGCAATGATCTACATTTGATTAACAAGTGTAAGTAGTTAAACATGATGCATGCATGATGATAACAAGAAGTAAACAAGATTAGATGCAATTGGAATGAGAGTTAACAAGTTAGGGAATTTATTATTAAGTTTGGAAATTGGTTACTTAATGATGTCACACAAACAATTGTTGTTTTCATCAAGTTAAAATGTTCAAAACAAATAACAAAGTTTATATTTGAAAGGTTATGCTTTTATGGTTTGAAAACATATTTTATATGTCCCAAAAGAATTTGTTTTGATCAAGTGATAAATTTAACAATATTAAATGAATTAAATAAGGTTTAAATTATTTAACCACTTTTAATTATTCAAAACATGAAACAAATTTTATATTTGAAAAGGTGGTTTAATTTTGCATGGAAAACATATTTCATTTGTGGAAATTGGATTTAAAATGAGCAAGTTATTATTTTGGCAATTTTAAATGCAATAAAAAAGAAACAGTTGTTTTCAGCAATTTAAATTATTCAAAACAGCAAACAAAATTTATATTTGGAAAGTACATGAAAAATTGATTGGAAAACATATTTGGTTTGTGAAATTTGGAATTTTTATGAACAAGTTATGAATTTTGCAATTTTAAGTGAATTTGACAAGTTTTCAAATATTTCAACAATTTAAAATATTCAAAACAGTAAACAAATTTTATATTTGGGTAGAGCATTTAATTTGGGTTGGAAAACATATTTAAAATGTTGAAATTGGAGTTAAAATGATTTTATTATGCATTTTAGAAGTTTAGGATGCAATCTGCCATTTTAATTAATATCCAGGGATTTAGAAATTAATAGCAGGGACTTAGAATTAATTTGCAGGGGCTAGAAAGTAAACAACAGGGACCTACAGGTGATTTCTTGGAAGTTGTTGGGCCTGGAAAAAATAAAACAAAAGAGGTGTTTAACTGCAGGGGGTGGGATTCGATCCCCCCACCTCCTGCTTGTGCTGGGGGAACCAAACCGGTGGGGTGGATTTCGGGTTGTGACAGAAGGAGGAGTGCGGGGAGGATAAGGTGTAGCTTGCGGCTGTTTTCTGAACTTCTCTGCGTATCTGAATCGGACAGGTACTGAACCTGCAGGCGGACAGAACCAGATCGCTGGGATCTCCGGCAGCGGCTGCTCGCCGTGGTGGAAGGCCGCGGTGGCCGGTGATGGGAGGGTGCGGTGGCCTAGAGGAAAGGAGGGAGGAGGGGATCGCGAGAGGAGCGCTCACCTTGGTGGTCTCGATCGGACAGGAAAGGAGGAGGCCGAGGCGGACATGGCCGCGGCAGGGAGCTACGGCCGACGAGGAAGGGATGGCGCCGGCGGCACGGTGCATATCCGGCGGTGAGCCCTTCACCGAACTTGGAGAGGGGAGGGTGCCGGTTCCATTTTCCTCCTCAGAGGCTCCTCGAGGCGACCATGGGGAAAGGGAAGGTGACGGGAACAGAGGGGTCTCGGTGGTGCAGGGTGTGGTGATCGTGGGTTCAGAGGAGGAATAAAAACAGAGAGGAGAGTGGCGGCGATGGGAAGGAGGGCTATGGCCTAGGGTTTTGCAAGCAGAGGGATCGGTGGTTATATGGAGGGGAGAGCACTAGTACGGCTGATCATCTAATGGAGGTGGAGGAGATCGTGTGGTACTGAACGTGTTCGTACCAAAGGTAGAAGACGACAAGAGGGAGGAAAGGGGTACTGGGCCAAGAAAAATAGATGGGCTTGGGCTGCTGTGCTCCCTCTCTCTCTCTTTATTTTCCTGTTTTCTGTTTTTATTTTTATTTTGTAGCAAAAGCAAATGAAACATTGGATTGGTTTTTAAGGTGGTAACAATTTTGCAAAAATTAGATTAGGTTGTTTATACCAATAGCAACCCATTGCCAAGGTGGATTTTTAAAAGTTTGAAATTTAAAATGTTGTTTATATTTGAAACCAAATTGAATGAAATTTGCAATATTAGTTAATATTAGAAAACAAAGTATTTTTCAATAGGGTTACCCCTAAGTTTTGAAAATGATTTAAAGAGTACAAATGTGTGTTGAGATTCATGGATTCAAAAGAGGTACTGATTTTGAGAATTGGTTTGAATTTGGGTAATTTGATAATTAAATAATTATTGATGAAAACCATGTTTTTATTAGGGTGACCCCTATGATTCAATTTGATTAAATTAGTTGATTAAATTCATAAGTTCAAATTGGTTCTGCTTGATGCATTGATTTGAACTTGAAGGTGATTTGGAAATCATTTGTTTGATTAAACCCACAATTTTAATAAGTGATCAACATGGAATAAAATGAAACAATTTGGTTGTTTTCACTTGTTATTTTTATTCCAAAAGTTGTAACAGAACAAGTATGAAAACATTGTTTGAGTGAGGTTTGAATTTGAGTTGTGAAAACAGTGGAAAACAGATGCAACCATTTAGAAACAAAAGCAAACAACATGGAAACAATATGATGACATGATGCAATACTTAAATAACAAGGAATCAAACATTCTAAATGGTAGGTTTTCATACTTGGGCTGTTACATGGTTCGAATGCCAAAGGATAACTAAACATAGCTAAGAATGGATACATCGGTACTCCCATGCTCATCACGCAGGACGGCGGCTAGGAGTACGGCGAGAGGTACGGTGAGGAGCACGCCCACAAAAGTAGGTAGAACGACGATCCACATAGATCTGACGTGGTCTGAGAGCGACTCTAGGTGTGGTGAAGTACATAGCGTCGACTCCCTGTGCTCCAAAGCGTGGAATCCCAGTGTAACCAGCACCGAGGTTAAGGAGTGGACCTCTGATCGGCTCGTAACCTCCAGCATCTGGCAGACGACGACCCACTGGCTGATCGAAACGTGCAAAGCGCTCGTCTCCAACAAAGTCTGTGGTGTAAGTCGCCAGACGAGTCAAAGCAAGGTAGAGCTGCTCTCTGACTGAAGCCAACTCCTGAGATAGTGTGCTGGCAACTGCGTCACTGTGCCTCACAAACTGAGCGGTGGTGTGCAGCCTGGAGTTATCATGCTCGTAGACATCCAAGTTGTCGTAGAGAGTGAAGTGAGCTCCCTCCGAAGTGATGTAACCACGGGGGATGTGGCGATAGATAGAATCATCAAATCCCCAGTAGTCAGCACGAAGGACAGTGAGACTCACATAAGCTTCCTGCTGCACAGCCATATCCACTGTGGAACCTACTGCCTCGTAGCGGTGGACTACGCTCATGCCATCATCTGACAGAATGTAGACGATAGCCTGGTAGTAGGTCTGGTCAAACTCTCGCTGCTGCTCGTAGACCTGGTACTCTGGTGCCCAACGGAACCCCAGAAAAGTGACCATGTCTCTCAGCATCTCCGGATAACCGGCAGTGCTCTCGCAACGAGTCATACGAACCACCTGCGGGTAGAACCTGAGATCCATCTGCAGATGATGGGGAAGTTTTGATTAGACGCCGGTAGAAGAACTGAAGTGGAAAGCAACAACAAGGTTTCAGCGGACGAAAAGGATGTTGAGAAGAACAGGATATCGAAGCAACATTGGGGAAACACGAGACCAAACACTCCTGAGGTACTACGGAAAACCAATCCGGGCTTCTAAAGGATAAATATCTACTGCTTAAGGAATAGAGGATCTGCTTCCGGGGCTTACACGCCTCCGTTCTCAATCGTGAGTAGGCAACATGATAAATCATGTCACAACCACCTCCATTCCTATGGTCTAGTAGATATAACTATCCTAGAGAAACCAGGATACGTGAAAACCTAACTTGAAAGTTTAGATGAGGAGAGAAAACAACGTTGCACTTCCTTACCAGAAAAGGGAGGGTGGGTGGGGAAAGAAATAAAAGAACAGAATTCCTACTCTCACGTTTCATTTTTCCTATATAGCTACAAAATAGTTTCTAGACTCAACTGCGACCAGTAAAAGGGATCCTACAGGCAGACAGGCTCTGATACCATTTGTCGCACCCGGACTTCTAGAGGATACTCACAGTCCGCTAAACAGTAGAGCAAATGGCTTACGGGGCATACCGGCACCCGCATCTCAATATGAGCAGGCCAACACGTAAACGTGTGACAACCATTCTCTACTATCCATCGTCTGCGTAAACCATCCCATAGAAATCCGACTACTTCCGTTGACGTACTTCATAACATACACACATGGTACGTCAACGGCATTTGAACAAGTGATATCACAACATATCTCCAAGACACAAAAGATTGAAATAAGTTGCAAATGGCTCTCACTAGAGCAGAGATAGCAAATACAATCATCCAGAGGACACATGTCCCAACAATTCATCATTACATCACAGCGGAAGCATCCAAAGTGTCTGAGTACAGACAAGATCCAAATAGGCCTAAGAGGCCGGAAACGAAAAGACGGAGCCCATCCACGATGTCTCGGATCCTGCCCGGGTCCGCTATCTACTCGTCAGCAGCCTCGTCATACTCCACGTAGTAGCCACCATGGGGATCCTCGGAAACGTAGTCTGCGGAAACCACAACCCCAATGGGGTCAGTACAGACAAGTACTGGCAAGCAAGACTCACAAGATACCATAGTGTACCCGGCAACACCAAGTACAGATGCTTTGGGTTCAACGGAAGAATAGGTGATACAAAAGTGCGGCAGCAGGCTGCTCTAACCAACTACAGAAACACGCTACAACATCCGGCTAAAAGAAAGGGATAAGATAGCGTATCGTAACCAACTATAACTAACCTCAAACAAACCCATCCTGGATCTCGCCCCTTATCCAAAGAAGCAATCCGAGGATAACTCACACAGTTGGATTAATGATGGTTCAAGTTATTGTGTCAATAGGACTATTACTAGTCAAGTTATCATTAGTTAGGTGTAAGTTGTTCTGAGTACTTGTTAGCCAGTACTTTCACCAAGTCATCCATAACCGCGGAAAACACGGCTTCTCGAGAAGATTTAACCCTGCAGGGATGCACCAATTTGGCCGTACACGTAAGAATAACCCGCCAGATGGAATGGCCCTTCCACCAAGCGGGGCACTCAACACAACTCAACTCTTCTTCGCATCAAGCCCAAAGAACCCCGTGCAATTGAGCGCACGGCTAATCAAGCCCCACGAAGAAAAGGGGACCCTCATAGCACTCTAAGAACGTGTCTCCCTAAATGCCGACTACAAAAGTTTCCACCCTGGCCTCGGGTTTGTACCTGCATATGCGTGCGGCAAATGGAAAACCCGAACTAAATGAGGCAATTTGGACGAGATGCGAATCGAATCAAATTGAGGGGGGCGCCCATACACGCTTGCCACATGGGGATAGTGCGCTCATCATGGATCAGTAGACAAGACCCTTTTCCTAATTAGGGTCGACACTAGCAGGCCTCAAAACCATACCCGGCCTCCTGCCGGTGCCTTATCATCAAATTAGCATTACCTCAAACATTAACAGTTTGATTGTTTAACATCGAGCCCCAGAACAGAAGTAACATGGTAATAGAAATAACGGACAACAGACTCGAGCAGAAACAACCCTAAGCATGCTAGTAAGACACAGGCAACAAGCAAAGTGGGTTATAGGTGTGGAGGATAGGCCATATCATGGTTACAGGATAGCATGTGATAGGATCGGACACAAGCAACGAATCTTAAGGCTAGCAGAATAGACAACGGAAAGTATCGATATCCAGTGTGGAAAGGAACACAATGGTTCATGTGAGTGAATACTTGCCTGCAAACTCAGTAGCCTGGTACTGGGCTAACTCCTCAGAAGTAGTGTCGTAAACCTCGTCTGTCTCAGCGTCGTCGTCTATTCGAGAAGAAGCAAACAAACAACGCAGAGAGACAAACAATCAATAACATGGCATAATGCACAATCATGGGATGATGCATGACAATTTAATTGATGCATCAATGATAAGCTAGTTGACATGGTAACATAATTAAATGGACCCATATGCAATTTGGGTTGCATATGGAAAGCCCATGAATTAAGGTTGGTTTAGATGATCTACAACTAAACAACATGTGAAAGTGGATTATCATGATGCATGGATGAGGAAAACAGAAATAAAACAACAATAGGTTCAATTTGAAATAAAGTTTACCAAGTTTGGAATTTTATTTATTAAGTTATGAAAATTTGCTTCTTAAAGGAGTTACACACGCATTTGTTGTTTTCAGCAATTTTAATTGTTCAAAATAAATAACAAAATTCATATTTGAAAAGAACACAAAATTTTAGGTGGAATACATGTTTCCTTTGTTGACAAAGGATTTAAAATGAATTACTTATGAATTAAACAAGTTTAAACAAGATTTAAATGAATTTAATTCAAGTTTGAATTTTTATTTGTTCAAAACATTTAGTAAAATTCATATTTGAAAAGATTATAATTTTCTGGTTTGAAAACACATTTTATATGTTCAAAAAGAATTTAATTTGACCAAGTTATGAATTTAGTAATTTTAAATGATTTAAACAAGGTTTAAATTATTTAACCAAATTTAATTATTCAAAACATGAAACAAAGTTTGTATTTGAAAAGGTGGTTTAATTTGGCATGGAAAACATATTTTATATGTGCCATTTGAATTAATATTGAATTAGTTATGAAATTAACCAAATTTGAAAATGAGTTGTTTAAATTTGAATTTTAAAACAATTTTAAATGCTCAAAACAAAAAACAAATGATTTAATCAGATAGAGAATTAAATTTGGGTTGGAAAACATATTTTATTTATTGTATTTGGAGTTGTTATGCCAAAGTTATTCATATTTGAAATGTGTGGGCTAATCTACAATTTTAAAACTATTTGGATTTGGCACAGGGGCCTAGCTGCGAAAAGAAAGTTTCGGATAGGCCCCTGGGGCGTTTTCTACGCAGCCATTCGACCCCTGGGTCGCTGGCCTGTGGGCCAGCGCCCACCTGGCGCTGCGTGGCCCGCGGGTAGATGCTCGCGTGGCATCCACAGCCACAGGCAGGTGGGCCTGCCAGCCAGCGTGGCAGAGGCAAAAATTGGGTGGATTAATCGTGCGCGCGGGGGGGATCGAACCCTGGTCTCGCGGGCGAGGGCGCAGTGCTGTGCCACTGCGGTGCACTGCGTTTGTTGTCAGGTAAGGGGGTATGGGGGGTATATTGTTCAGTTAGATGCTAACTGAACCTGAACGTAAAAGTTCAGTTGTCTGAACTTCACCAGGGGCGAACGGAAAGGCGCCGGCGGCGAGTGCTGCGGCTGCTGCTGCGTGGTTTCTGCTCGTGATGCGTGCGGTAGGGTGTGGTGAGCGTGCGTGCGGTGACAGAGAGGGAAGGAAGGGAAGAGAGGTGGTGCTCACCACGGGCAGAAGGAGGGAGCAGTGCGTGCTCGGGCTCGACGGCGACAGGGACAGGACGGCGGCGGCGATGCAGCAACTCCCTGGTACCGTGGCGTGGTCGAGGAGGAAGAGGAAGTCGCGGGCACTCCGTTCCCGTGGCTAGCCAGCGAGGAGGAGGAACATGGCGGCGGCGATCGTCGATGTTCAGACGGTGGTGCTCGGTGGTAGGATACAGAGAGAGAGGAGCAGGGCAGAGGGAGAGGAAGAAATCGGCGGCGGAGGTGAGAGGGAGAGAGGAGGGAGGACTAGGGCTAGGGGGTGGAGGCCTAGGGCAGCTATAAGGAGGGGAGGAGGAGCTCGTGGCCGTCTGCTCCTCGCTGATGTCGACGTGGATGCGCCCGATGGGCAGCCGTACAGGAGGTAGAAGAAAGGAGGGGGGTAGCAGGCCGGTAGGGATGGTGGGCTGGCCCAAATGGGCTGGCTTGCCCTCTCCCCCTCTGGTTTGTTTTTTTTTCTTTCTCTTTTTTTTTTGCTGAAAAGGAAAGGGAAGAAAAGGATAGGTTTTGGGGGTTAGAAAAATTTAGAATTTTTTTTGTATATGTTGTTTATTGTAACAGCACCCATTTGCCAACTTTTGTTTTCCAAAAATTTTAAAATATGTTGCTGTTTGTATTTCATTTGAATTTGGTTGAATTTGATATTAATTGAAATATTGAAAGAAACAATTCAAATGGTTTGAGCTTCCAAGTTATTGGGAACCATTTGATGGTTTGATTTGAATATTTTTTATTTGAAAAATTGTAACATAACAAGTATGAAACAAAGGTTTGAATTCTTGGTTTGAAATTCAAATGGAAAACAAGGAAAAACAACTGAAAACAATTGGAAAACAAATGCCAAAACAAATGCAATGATGATGTCATGATGCAAAACATAAATTAACAAGAAATAAAACATTCTAGGGGTTGTTTTCATACTTGGGATGTTACACATGGGAGGACCCCGCGACTGCACCCTTACAACCACTTTCGAGCTCAGCAAGGAGGAGGTGGCGATCTGGGCTCGCTCAATCCTCAAGGCCACCCTCTCGAACACTTGGTTCTATGGTCTTCCAACGTTCAGCCGAGATCAGCCAGCCCCCCCAAGTAAGTTCCCTGCTGTATGCACTTAATTGATTTAGCTTCCTGTCTCTCATGCTTGACCGAGTAGCCTTTACCTTGGATTCTCTAGTTTAGACTTAGCCATTTATGCTTTATGGTTGCATGCTATGCCGAGTAGAACTCATCCCGGTTCCCCTTATAGGACTTAGCTTTGTATGCTTTGTGTTTGCATGCTAGGCCGAGTAGAGTCTCAACTCGGTTCCCCATGTAGGACTTAGCTTTGTATGCTTTGTGTTTGCATGCTAGGCCGAGTAGAGTCTCAACCCGGTTATCTTGAGTATAGTCTATTCCTTATGCTCTGTGTCCGCATCTATAGATCATTCCTTGCCAGAAGGTTGAAGACAATGCGATATTTGAGCTGAACTGGCAGACGGACCGGACCGAGGACGATGAAGAGACATTTGACGTCCAGGACACACTCTGCATTCCGCTCGTCGGCCAAGATGGTAAGTCCCGAGTCTCCACATCAATCCGGGACTGGTCCGAGGATGATGAAGGTGACCAAGACCACCATCGTATCTTTCTAGATGCTTTCCGGCTTCTTCCTGGTCTCATGGTTGCATTTCCTTATCTCAGCTCCAGAGGAGATGGACGAGGAGCCGATCGATGCGGTTCTCGAGGCAGTCGCTGCCCCCATCGGGACGAGGAAAATACCTAGTAGCGGTGCCACCGAGCCTCCCATTCCCAAGAGGCCGAAGAAGGGCGCGTAGAAACCGCCAAGGCTACTACAGCCCGCAACAAGAAACCAGTACGACCCACCACGGACGGGTAAGTCACTCCGAGATGCTTTATGCTTTGTGTTTGCACCTTTCTGTCCTTCCTGTCTTTCCCTATTTGTGTGCTTTGTGTTTGCACCTTTCTGATTCTTTCTTTTCTTCTTTCTTCTCAGCGATGCGCTTGACGCTGACGCTACCAACGCACTCCCAAAACCGAGTATGCCCCTGCACATTGTGGATCTCGATCCTGATGAGGGAGAATATCAGACGGAGGAGAGGACTAAGATGTCTCCTCCTGTTAAGGAAGAGCAAGACCTCGGCGCTGACAACACTGGCGCCGAGACGGACACTGACCGGGTTTCGGTGCAACCGGAGACCATTTCTGAGCCACAGCCAATGGAGCCACCTGCCGAGAAACAGCAGCCAACACCGGAACCCGCCGCCGAGAAGCAACAACCACCACTGGAGCCTGCCACCAAGAGGCAGCAACAACCACCGCCAACAACAAAACCAGCTAAGCAGCAACATCCGCCCAAGGAACAGCCCAAGCAAGACGCAGGGCAGGCTGGGCAGCAGCAACCCGAGAAGCAACAACCACGACAATCTTCCGAGCACCAGCCACAAGGTGCCAAGAAGGCCGAGCAGCCACAGCAGCAGGACCCCTTTCCAAGAAACATGCTTCTCCGCTAGCACAAAAAGTATCCTGGCCACTAAACAGGCCAAAACAGCCCAGACCCTTGGAGGCTGCGGCCACCGCCGAGAAGGCCACCACCAAGACCGCCAAGAGTGGCCCCATCACCCGCAGCTCCAAGCTGGTGCAGCCTAATATCTAGTTTGGGCCCAAGGACAAACAAGCTGCAGGGGCGGGTATCAGCGGAACTTCTGCCACCGTGAGCTTTCCGGATCATTGGCGCGAGCTGCAGGAGGAGCACCAGAGATGGCAGGAGCATGCAGCAGAGCGGCGAGAGGAGCTGAAGAAGAGGAAGACGACCGCCCCCACCGGATCCAAGGGCAAGGCCGGCACTCTGGCCATCCAGTGCGATGCCCCGCTGACGGAGCTTTCACATGAGCTCCGAGATGATATTGATACTGTGCTGGACTGGGTAGGCCACATAGATCAAGAGTGGTACGGCAAGAAGTTTGGTAACCCGAATTGGGACGGCAAGAGGCTGGGCAACCTGGAAAACTACCAGCAAGCCTGGAACAAGGCCGATGTCGGTCCCATCTCAATGGCCATTGCCTCGTCCCGCAGCACCCTGGCGCATAAGATGTATTGTTTGCGCAAAGCTGCCGAAGATGCCGAGGAGACCAACCGGGTAAGTATTTTATCTTCAATCTGGTTTTTCTGAGTTGCGACTTTTGCTATCTCTTTTTCTATACACCATCCAGTCCCCGAGATTTGGGTCGAGTAGGCAAAACTCGACCGAGTTGCAGTCTATTCGGGCTGAATCTTCCCAGTTATACTGTCTGTTTTCTTTCTTCAGGAATGCACCAAGACCCGCACTAAGATCTTCCGCCAGCTCCTCTGGTCCCACCGGGCCGTCAAGGAGAAGAAAAGGAGAAGAACCGGAAGCTGGAGGAGGAGAAGGGCCAAAGAGGTAATTTTTATTCTCGCCGAGTTACTGCTTATGCTTTACCAGCATCAGTTTTCTAACTCGGTTCACATTTCCCAATTCATAGATATCTTGGAGCAGAGTGTTACTGATGCCATCACCAAGTTCTCCTCTTTAGAGAATAAGTGCAGTAGTTTTGTTTGTGTGTTTTGTGTTTACGCCAATTTTTTTGCTCAACTTTTGTTTCTCTGCAGGTGAGTATAAGGCCCTTGCTGACACACACCAAGATTGCACTGTGATGGCCGAGTCAGCGCAGAGCAAAATTTATCACTGGAGAGTAAGTTGCCCCTTTTCTTTTCTTATCCCTATCTTGCTAACCGGGTTAGCTCCTTCGCAGATGAGCACAAGTCCTTCCTCGAGCAGCATCAAGGATGCGTTACTCCAGCCGAGGTGCAACAGCAAGTGTAGGCCAGGGAGGCCAAGCTGGAGGAAGATCTCGAAGCCGAGAGGAAGGAGGTACTCAAGCTCAAGCGTGAGCTGGCTGAAGCTCTCAAGTCGTCGCTACAGGCAGGAACTGACAAGACCGAGGCGCTGAACCGGGCTGCCGTCGAGAAGCTGGAGCTGGAAAGGGAGATTGAATCCCTCAGGGCCCGAAACAACGACCTCGACAACATGCTGGTCAGCTCCCGAGGCCTACTGGACAAAGAACACACCCTTGCTGCAGGATGGCACAGCCGGCTCAGGAATATCGTCTTGGACATGCGATGTAAGTTACTGCCCCTCTCTAACTTATTCCATCCGGTTTCTTCTACCCAGTTTCTCCTCTCCAGTTTTTCTTATCTAGTTTCTTGACTCTACCCAGCATCACCTCTCTCAGGGACCTTCCCAGATCTCAATGCAAGCGCCAAGGAAGCTGTGGTCAAGGCCAGGGAGTTGCGGAAGGATCTCGGCCACGATGTTACCAACTCGGTTATGATCGATGACCAGATCGAAAACATCAAGACCCGAGTTCACCTCCTCAAGGGCCTGGGCACCACTCTTGTTTCCACCGGGATGCGCATGCACAAGGTCTTCTGGCCTGATGTCGAGCCCCCGACCACCATCAACAAGATGGCCTCCAATTTGGACTATGTCAAGGTGGAACTGAAGAAATGGCGTGCCTCAGCAGCCCGAGCTGGTGCAGATGAGGCCCTCCACTTTGTGTTGTCTTGGTATGAAAACTTGGACCTCGACAAGCTCAAGGAGCTCCGGAATAAATCCAAGTCGACCGAAAGGGAGGAGTTCGTCCAAGGCCGCAAGGAGACCGCCTACCGGCTTGCATCTTACGCCGATACCAAAGAGTTCATCAACGGCCCCACTGAGCCGGACACAGATGTCGAAGATGACGATGATGAAGATGTTGATGAGGACGATGATGACGGGAGCATAGGCGATGAAGAGGAGGAACAGGATGAAGCAGGCAACAAAGGAGCCAAGCAAAACGAGGCTGGCGAGGAGGAGACCGAGGTGGACGCTGGTCAGGAGGCGACCGAGTTAGGAGCTGGCTCCGAAGAGGTCCAGACTGACCCGCAGCCCACTGCCCTCCGGAGCTGTTACCACCGACATGGTGATTGACGCGCCTGCCCCTGAGTTGGGCGCAAAGGAGGCCACAGCCGGGAACGACGCATCCGAGCCTGCTCCTCCAACCGGCGACTCCGCGACTCCTGCCTCTACTGCTGCTTCCGAGCCCGTCTCTGCGCTCATCTCTGAGTCCTCTGACCTGTCCAGCGTTGACGCCAGTTCCAACCCTTTGACGGCGGCCTAAGTTCCTGCTTCTATTTCAACTTCAAACTTCTTATCAAATCCCCGGTATGCCGGGTGCAGATGTATGCCACAATTTATTGTTTCGCGCATGCTACTCAGTTTTATTCAGTTCTTAGCAAGACGGGCTCAATGCCAGATTGTGCTGATTGCGAGTCCTCGAGTTGCTTTTCTTATCCGCCCAGTTCTTTTGTCTTTGCTCTTACCTGCCACTTGTGGCTTTTTGGTAGTCGAGTCACAAGATTACAAAAACCGGGTTTCTAATACTTAACATCTTTGAGATTTTAAATTAACACTGTCCGACACTTAGCCGCAAACACAGGAGGAAAAGACACCCTACTCGGTTGATACACTCCTTCTTTCCTTAGCATTTTTTCGTGTGTTCATTGACCTTTGGCTTGTTCTCTTGCTTGCCATGAAGCCGGGTTGCGGACAGCAGCAGAGTCGAAGAGTTGTCCCTTAGGTTTAAACACATTACTATACATGCGCATGAAATTCTGAGTATACTAACCGAGTAGACATAGTAAAGAAAATAAATGACACAGAGCAAGTTTGGCACAGGCAGTCCCCGAGTTTGAATTCGGAGTTCCGACTTGGAATTTAACTCGGTTAAGGAGATACATACAATGTTTGTTCATGAATGAAAACGATGGAGTAGAGCTACATTCCAGGGACGCTTGGATTCCTCTCCGGATTTATCCGCCTTGTTCTTCTGTGGTGCCTGTGCGTCGATGAGGTAGTAGGCATCATTGTGAAGAGCCTTGCTCACAATGAAAGGCCCTTCCCAAGGAGGGGAAAGTTTGTGCATCCCAGCCGTGTGTTGCACAAGCCTAAGCACCATGTCTCCTTCTCGGAAAACCCTTGGGTTTACTTTCTGGATATGATAGCGTCGCAGGTTCTGTTGATATACAGCTGAGCGCAATAAAGTTAATTCTCTTACTTCTTCGAGCAGATCAACATCATCTTTTCGGGCTTCTCTTGTCTCAGTCTCAGTATATAGGGTTATTCTTGGTGAGTCATGCTCAAGGTCAGTGGGCAACACGGCCTCTACTCCATATACCAGGAAGAATGGTGTGTATCTGGTTGATCGGTTACGGGTAGTTCTTAGACTCCACAACACCGCCGGCAACTCATCTAGCCAACACCCATGTGTTTTCAGCAATGGCTCAATCAGCCTTGGCTTTATTCCAGATAGGACCATGCCATTTTCTCTTTCAACTTGGCCATTTGAAGCCGGATGGGCGACTGATGCAATGTCTAGCCGGATCCGCTTCTCCTTACAGAACCGAGCAAAACCTCCTTCAGCAAAGTTTGCCCCATTATCCGAGATGATCCCATGCGGGTAGCCATACCTCAGGATGATATCTTTCAAGAAGCTTACTGCTGTGCTTCCATCACACTTCCGGATTGGCTTCACTTCAATCCACTTGGTGAACTTATCAACCATGACCAAGATGTGAGTCATGTCGCCCCGAGCTGGCTTGAAAGGACCCACCATATCCAAGCACCAGACAGCAAATGGCCAAGTAATAGGGATTGTCTTCAAGTCGGAAGCTGGCATATGAATCTTGTTTGCATACCTCTAGCACCCATTGCACTTCCTCACCAGATCTTCTGCTTGTTGCAAGGCAGTGAGCCAATAGAATCCATGCCGGAATGCTTTCTTGACTAAGGCCCGAGATGAGGCATGGTGCCCACATTCTCCTTGGTGTATCTCTGTGAGAATCTCTTCTCCTTCTTCCGGCTCAACACAGCGTTGGAGTACACTAGTGGCACTTCTCCTGTATAGCTCTTTGCTGATGATGGTGTAGCCCTTGGATCTTCTTTGTATCTTCCTGGCTATGACCTCTTCACTTGGCAAAGTACCATCCATTAAAAAGGATAATATGGGCAGAGCTCAACTTGGTGTCTCCCGAATGGGAAACACTGGTTCATCCACTTCCATTGGATCAGCTGACATGACTTTCTCTGAGTTGGAGACGAGTCTTCGAGTACTGAGAAATGATCCCCTCGATGAATGCGACAGTTCCTAGGTTTGTAGAGGCCGTCCTCGGGTTGGATGGAGTGGTCCCCGGGTTCTCCTTTGAGCTTTCCCAGTCAATCTCCATGGGAACAGCTTCTGAGTCCGGTAGAGCCGGGATGAATATGGACTCCGATTTGGGGGATGGCTTGATAGAGGGTTTCCTCAAATGCTCCAGAGCAATCCCAGGCGGGATGAATTGCCAAGAGGAACCCAACTTGGATAAAGCATGTGCCGCATCATTTTCAGCTTGGTGGATGTGATGGAACTCACACCCATCGAAGAATCCGGTCATATTATGGACAAGGAACCGGTAAGATGCCATGTTGGCATCCAACACGTCCCAAGTCCCCGAGACCTGTTGAACCACAAGGTCTGAGTCACCATAGCATAGAATCCGCCGGATTCCGATCTCCTTGGACACTTTCAAGCCATGAACCAAGGCTTCATACTCGGCAACATTATTGGATGCCGGAAAGTGAATCTCAAGCACATACTTGAGTTGGTCCCGCTTGGGTAAGGTGAGTACAACATCGGCCCCGAGCCCTTATTTTACTTTAGAGCCGTCGAAATGCATCCTCCAGAAGTTTGTTTCCGGCAAGGGAGGTTCATACTGCATCTCGGCCCAATCAACAAAGAAATCCGCCAGGGCCCGCGACTTGATAGCTTCTCTTCTTGCATAAAACAGGGTGTAAGAAGCTAGCTCAATTGCCCACTTGGCCACACGAACACTTGCATCCTTGTTGCCCATGATCTCCGATATGGGAGCAGTGCTCCCACGGTAATTGGATGCTCCTGGAAATAGTGTTTGAGCTTCTTGGCAACAAGGTAAACCCCATAAGTCATCTTTTGATAGTGCGGATAGTTTTTCTTGGAGCTGGATAGCACTTCACTGAGATATTACACCGGCCTCTGCACGAATTTGCCTTCTTCTTCTCGCTCCACAACCACCACCACACTCACAACCCGGTTGGTGGCCGCAATATCGAGCATCATTGGCTCCTTAGGTAGCGGAGACGCCAGAATAGGAGCACTTCCCATCATGGTCTTGAGTTCCTTGAACGCCACATCAGCTTGTGGGGTCCAGACAAATTTGTCACTTTTCTTCATGAGCTGATAAAGAGGCAAGGCCTTCTCACCCATTCTTCCCAGGAACCGGCTAAGGGAAGCCAGGCACCCGGTGAACTTCTGCACATCCTTCAGTGATCTCGGCAAAGACATGCTCTCTATAGCTTTTATCTTTGAAGGATTGGCCTCAATGCCCCGACTAGACACCAAAAGCCGAGTAGCTTCCCAGCTGGGACGCCAAATGTGCACTTGGTTGGATTCAATTTCATCCGGTATTTGCGCAAGCTTGCAAATGTTTCTTAAATATCTCTCAGTAGAGTGTGTTTTTCTTTTGTTTTGATGACAATGTCATCTACATACACCTGCACATTCTTGTCGATCTGCTCATGCAGGCATTTCTGCATGCACCTCTGATATGTGGCCCCACCATTTCTCAAGCCAAAACACATAACACGATAGCAATAAGCCCCGTACGGGGTGATAAAGGCAGACTTTATTTGATCAGTCGGATTTAAAGGGATCTGGTGAAAACCAGATTAGGCATCAATGAAAGACAAAAGCTCGCACCCGGCAGTAGAATCAATCACCTGATCTATCCGGGGCAGTGGGAACGGGTCCTTGGGGCAGGTCTTGTTCAGGTCGGTGTAGTCCACGCACATGCACCACACCACAATGACCATGGGGTCATCCTTCTTCTGCTCCACCATGACCGGATTGGCTAACCAATCCGGATGCAGCACCTCCATGATAAATCCACTTGCTAGCAACCTTGTGATCTCGTCACCGATGGCTTTCCTCCTTTCAGCCGCAAAGTGGCGCATAGCTTGCTTCACCGACTTGGCATCCGGACGCACATGTAAAGAGTGCTCAACCAGCTCCCTCGAGACACCCGACAGATCCTGATTGGACCATGCAAAGACATCCCGATTCTCACGGAGGAAGTGGATGAGCTCGCTTTCCTATTTCTCCTCCAACCCGGCGCCAATGATGGCAACACGCTCCGGGAACTCCGGGTCAATCTGCACCTTCTTTGTCTCTTGGGAGGCCTGGAATGTGGCTCCATGCTGAGAGCTCGGCATGCCAGGAATACCGAGTTGAGCTGCCAGTGCCAGTGCCACCACCTCATGTATCTTCTTCTTCTCAGCCGCAATGACCATGGATTCGGCTAGCCGAGATCCAGTAGATGCACAGTCCAAGGAGCGTTGTAGTCACTTGAGATGGTGATGATGCCATTGGGACCGGGAAGCTTCATCTTCAGGTAGGCCGCATGAGTTGAAGCCATGAACTTGGTCAGAGCAGGCCTGCCGAGCAGAGCATGATAGGGGCTCTGAAAATCAACCACCTCAAACTGCAGACATTCAGTCCGACAGTTGTCCCTCGTGCCGAAAAGCACATCAATCCAAATCTGGCCAATGGGAGCACAAGACACTCCTGGCACAATGTCATGGAACATAGTCCGGCTAGGGAGCAGCATGTACTCGGCAATGCCGAGCTTCTTCATAGTATCCTGGTACATGATGTTGATGCTGCTCCCGTTGTCAATTAGCACCTTGCTGAACTTCACATTCTTCTTGGTCCCCAGGAAAGTAGGGTCCACCACCAGAGCATAGGAACCCGGTTTGGGCATGATCTTGGGATGATCATCTCTGGACCAGACTATGTCCTGGTCGCACCAATGCATGTAATCCGGCACCACCGACATCACAGCATTCACCTCCATCGCGCTCCTGCGCTGGCTCTGCTTGTCATCCGGCTCAGTGGTGAACATCATGTAGCTCTCATGATGCTCCTGGTATTGGTCCTGGTCTCCACCACCACCATTGTTGTTGTTGTTTTTGTTCTGGTTGACATTGTTGTTGTTGCGATTGTTGTTGCGGGTGTAGTAGTTGTTGTTGCAGTTTTTGTTGTTCTAGTTGCGGTTGTAGTTGTTGTTGGCCCCCTGCGCCACTTGGTTCACATTCTCCCTCCTCTGGTTCTCAGCCGGCCTAGGAGCAGCTGCCCGGATAGGCTGCACATTAGAGCCCGGAGCTGGTAGAGGAGGAGGGGGAGGCAACTGGCAAAACCATCGCTCTTGATCCGATCCCACCAGCTGCACTGCCGAGTAGTGTGGTTAGCTGGCCTGCTCGGATGCCGAGTATGAAAGATACACGACCCCTTCTTCATGGTTTCAAATATGAACCTCGGAGGATCTCCGGATTCCTGGGGAGCATTGTACTGCTGAGGGGCATTGTACGGCTTCTTGAAGTTCTGGCCCTGAGTCTGGTTTTTCCCATACTGAGCTCCAACAGTTTTTTTTTTGCCTCTGGCTGCTCCCGGCAGCAGCTTGATCTTGGGTAACTGCAGCCACATGGTCCGATCAATAGCGGATATCTGGACGATCATATCTTCTCTTGTTGCGGAAATCTTGGCGGTCATTGCGCCGGGCTCCATCATGGTTTGTTCTCTTCGGCTCGATAAAGAATAAAGCAGAGTCTGAGTAGGGTCACCGAGTGCATACATATCTGCAATCATGATTGTCTCGGCGAGCGTACTCGGCATCTCCCTTTGTAATGTCTGCCACAACATACTGCCATGCCGGCAGCCTTGAGCGAACCAGGCAATTGCCTATGACTCATTCACACCCTCACAGGTGCTCCTCAGAGTGCTACACCGAGTAAGGTACTCGCGGTCAGTCTCTTCTTCCCTCTGCTTGCACACCGAGAGCTGTTGTGGCCGGTTTGGCCTCTTGTAAGTGCTGGTTAAGTTGCTGATGAAGGCCTCCGAGAGTCCAGCCAGCAATTGATGCTATCTTTTGGCAGGTTGTTGAGCCAGATCCGGGTGGGCCCTCCAACATTTGGGGCACATACCTCACAGCCCATCTCCGGTTACCGCCGGCAACGTACACAGCAGTAACATAGTCATTCAGCCAGTCATCTGGCTAGGTGCTTCCATCATAAGTCTTGGTCCCTCTAGCCAGCTGGAACTTGGGCACGGCCGGCTCCCCCATGATCCTGGGACCAAAACAATTTGGCCCGTGTGGGCCCCTTGCTTCTATCTCCTCGGACAGGTAGATCCTGTCCAGATTGTACCTTGCATCACTTGGCTGCAACATCCTCGCTCCCAATCGAGCTGCGAGATCTCTTGGGTCGGCGTACCCGGCTTGCTCCATTGCCGAGTTCCCGTCATTGTAGCGGTCCTGGTGCACAGGACCGGGTTGAGCAACTGGGTTGACCACCGCAACAACTGCTTGTGGCTGAACAACATACTGAACCGGGTTGACAACATGATGCCGAGATGGACCATCTCGGTTTCCTCCTTGCCCCTCTTGGTGAACTCGGGCGGACTGATGGCCAGTACCTGCAGCCATGTGTTTCTGACCGGGCTGCCGCTCTACAGTGTGCTGTTTTCCAGCGACAGCCGGATCGTACACCTGCATATGTTTGCTCTTCCCGGAGTTTACACTCGGAGCCCTCTCACCACCGGGAAGCGGTGAAGAGGCATGTTTTACGGATCTTGCCCCATGCGACTGAACAACATGAGACGCACCAGCTCCCGGATTCGCTTTCTGGAAACCCTCATTCTGCCTACCAGCTTCCAGAACAATCTCATTGAGCTGGTCCTGCTACCTAGCGCGAGCTTCGCCGGACAATTTCGCAACTCGGCAGCCACTGCCTCTGCGACTCTAAGTGTTTTCGCAGGAGAGCTATATTTTGGCCTACCAGCTGAGGTCATACTACCAGATTTGCTAGCAGCTTACCATTTCTAGCTAGTTCAGCACCTAAGTTGTGACGAATGATTCCTATCTTGCTAGGATTTCTAGATACAGGAGTAAAACCATGGGCTCTATTATACCCATTCTGGTCAAGGTTGAGGTCCAGCCTAACCTTTTCCAGTTCCTGGGCCTCCTGGAGTAAGGCCTAACGCTGCTGCTCGAGCTGCGCCCTCACCACCGCCGGATCCGCATCCATGGCGAGAGGCATACCCAGATGCTCGATGACACCGGCACGAGCCGCCAGTATCGCAGTCGATGTAGAAGGATCCTTGTAGCCCAGTTGGTTCAGGGGCCTGTCGTAGGGCGTGTGGCTCGGACGAGCAGCCAGCTCGTCGACGACTTCGGGCGCAGTGGGCGCACCTTTCCCGGCATCGATAGCCATTCATCATCACCTCCACGCTGCCCGCAGAGCGGCCGGATGGCTGCCCGCGGACAGCGAGAACGGCAGGAGGGTCCACAGCAACAAGCACCACCTCGGGGTACTCGCGGATGACGGTGGTGGCGACGTACACCAGATGCGCGCCGAAGGAGACGACGAAGCCGCCTGCAGGCACGGGCCTGCCGCCGAAGTCACCAGCGTTGTCGGAGACGAAGTCGAGGGAGCCGAATCTGTGGACAAGGCCACAAACCACGTGCTCCCCTGAACGAGAAACGGGTCCCGTCCGGTTATGAACCCCATCCAGCGCCGCTGCTGGCCCCACGGCGGGCGCCAACTTTCGTGGTGTGGAGAAGACAGATGCCATAGGATGGCTAAAGTTGTGGCCGATGGACGCTGCAGGTATCCGGGGAGGGATCGCACGCCGAACTGGCGCGATCAGAACACTGCAAACAACACAATCTACCCAGGTTTGGGGCCCTCATGTGGATGTAACACCCCTACTCCTGCCTCTCTCTCTGTATAATGGTATGCCGAGTACACGAGTTCTCCTCTCTCTATCTGTTTCTCTCTCTCTGAGAAGTAATGCCTCTAGTGTGTACCGAATGAATCGCGATCAGTGCGAACCTCACGCAGGAGGGGGTAGGCCACCTTATATACTGGTGGCCAACCACTATTCTACGAATAGAAGTACTAACTAGACAACTCTACTATGCAGCAACACACGCCTCTGTGTCTTCGCTGACAGCGTCGCCGAAAGTCTCCGCGGTAGGCCGTTGACATGTCTTGTTCCCCTTGCCAGGCTCCACGGTAGGCCACTGACATGTCCTGTCCCCCTTGTCAGAGACAGGACTTGACAGCGCCCATACCGTACTGCACCCACGTCTGGATACAGATTACCACGTACCTAGTAAGTTGAACCGCACGACGGTACGGCCCCTGGATACGTGGGATTCACCTCAACCGCTCCATTGACTTTGCCTCCGAGTAGAACAACTTCTCCTCTACCCGGATCACCCGAGTGCTACCCGGCCGGCTGACCTAGACAGATACTTGAATCTTCCCTTGGCCTCTTGTGCTTACTGCCGAATAGCCCCAGCCGGATACCATCCAACCGGGCAGCATCCTATCCGGCACGTTCCAACTCGGTACGGCCGAATTCGGTAAACAACGCCTTGAAGTCCTTTCTTCACCTATCTTACCCCTACTCGGGGGTAGGCCCTCGACACCCAAAGAACATGTTACTACCACCCTGGATGCGCTGCTAGATGTGTTTCGTAATACCAGTGTTCTGACTGATTTCAGTCGGGAGCAAACTCTATCCGGCGCGGAGACAGTGCTGACACTCGCCCGGGCGCACGGTATTGAAGGAAACTTTGAAGCTGCGCTGAGCATACCTCCACTGGACTCGGATGGGCAAGAGCTAGGCCTCAACAATTTCACCTCGGAGTCCGTTAGGCTTGCTGATGGTCTTTTGAAAATGCTTGAGGCGCGAGCCAAGGCTGCTGATGCTACTAGGGACGCTCACGGAGCATCTGCTGAGTCTTAGTTTATACTTTTCTGTCGAGTAGCACTAGCGGTACCATAGTGCAGTGAATCCGCATATCTATTTGTAATGAACCTTGTGCACTGTTCTTATGGATAAAAAATGGTTGGTTTCTTCAAGACGGTAATATTGTAATATTCAATCTTGGATAAGTTCGGTATCACAAGTAATTGGAATATTGTACAATAGTCAATAGGTTCAACAGAGTGTCATTCACATAATAACTGGGAGTCAATATGGGCATCATGGTGAAAGTGCATGGTGCCCCCATATATATTTCACTTTAGCTCGCTAAGCCCACTTGGACTCTTCGTCTCGTCTAAGTTAAGCAAGACGCTCGCCAACATCCTTTTTAGCAGCTCGCTCGACTACACTCAGAGGTACCGACTCAACTTTGATATCTAATTCATCTATCATGAGCGTTAATTTGTCTTTCAATTTAAAATGTTTACCACTTAAGCTATTTTCCCAGCCACACAACAAAAACTGGCGCAAGTGTCTAATTTTATTGTAGCACCGCTCTACTGCAGAGTCACGAATATTAATAGACCCCCATTCTCGAGGAATCATGTCATAAAATCCTTCGTGGTGCATCCTAGAAAGTTCAAATGAGAAGTGATTCGAATTAAAAAGATAAGTTTGTTCTCCTAAATCAATAATAAGAGGTGTATGGTCTGACCCCGTCCGAGTAATCGCATGCACTGTACACAGCAGATACTTCTGCTCGCACTCAACGCTCTAAGAAACGATCTAACTTCTCGTATGTTGGATTATACTTTTCCATGTTAAATCCCCCCCCCCCCCCCTAACATAGGTAACGACTCATTATCACATATGCGAACCAATTCCGCCCAAAACTACGGTTTCTTTGAGTCTTGAGCAGTCCCCTAAACTACCACTAGAACCCAAAGAAAATCGTCCAATATAGCTCGAAGGTGAAACTTGACTCTAAAGTCACCCGAGATCACTTGATTTGTGACCAGCGATGCATTATTAAAACCTGTAAGCATACCCCTGAACGGCCATGGCGAGGGAGGCAGTACCATGTATACTCCATCCCCCTGGCCAGGTTTTTGAGAAAAGGAGTAGGAAAAGAAGACCTCCCAGTCTCAGTTATGGCCACAAAATCCAGCTTCTGCTCTCTAACCGTTTCGTGAAACTTAAGTGCTTTGCAGATCACCGAACTCTCCACTATTCCAGATTATACCCTTCATTTTGGGATCTATTTAATTTTAATTTATTGAGTCGAGCACTTTGTCTTGGTTTAGAATTAGACCTCTTAATATTTTTGTGGTTACATGTAACCTTATTTAGTTATTTCCACGAGGTAATAGATCCATGTGATCTAAAACCTCAACAACATCATCCTCTAAATCCTCACTAAGATTGGATGCACCATGAATAACCAAACTTGTATGAGTATGAGTATCATTGAGACAACGGCCCTAGAGTGACTTGCATTTTCCTGCCATGTGCAAGAACAAGTTAAATAGAGTGCAATTTTGGGCGTACAAGATTGCAACAGATTTCACGCGTATGAGATTTAGCAAAAAGGAGAAAATATTTGACTCGCTAGAGTACATCTCATCGTTTGTGCTTGCCGTGATTATGCTTGCACAATCCATCGTCTGGACGACCCATGTCGAGGAGAGCACGGAAAAGAAAAGTTTAAATCTCAAGCCAAAATAACCACCAAGAAGCTGCTGGTTGGGACCGCACAAGCACCGAGTGTTCATTACAAATCTCAGTAATCCCTTTTCTTAACAACAAATCTTAGTAAACGTCCACAAACATCAGTTGATAAAACGTACACTACGCGCAGAACTCCCGAGTCAAAGAAAAAATGGTGTCACCGTGGAGATTGCACTCCTAGATACGCAGAGTCATCCAAGTTGACATAAGCGTTGCTAAGTTCAATATCAGAATGCGTGCTTGTCGTCGGCGACCCACCAACGAGAAATCCCTCCATCTCCTCTGAACTATTTTGGCCCCATGGATGCTGCAGAAGCTTCCTCAGCCTGCCAAGCTCTTCCGCGATCTCCCGCATCGAGGGCCTCTTCTCGCTGTTCATCTCAAGGCACTCCTTTGCTAGCTGGGCCACTTGCTCAATCGGCTCGACGCTCTGCTCGTTTATAATCTGGGCGTCCACTATCTCGTCAAGCCTCCTGGCACTCGCAGCAAGAAGGAAACGCGAGGAGAGGTTCTTCTCCTCGCCCTCGGTCGCCTGAAGGTTCAACGCCTTCCTCCGCGTGAGCAGCTCGAGGAGGACGACGCCGAAACTGTACACGTCGCTCTTGTCCGTGAGTTTGCAGGTCTGCATGTACTCCGGGTCGAGGTAGCCGCACGTCCCTTGCACAAACGTCACGAACTGAGCCTCGTCCGTGGGGGCCAGCGTGGAGGCCCCGAAGTCTGAAACCTTGACGGTGTGGTCGTCATCGATGAGTATGTTGGGCGACTTGACGTCGCCGTGGATGATCGGGGGCGAGGCCCAGGAGTGCAGGTACGCGAGGGCTTCGGCGGTCTGGTGCGCGATCTTGAGGCGCGTCGCCAAGGAGACGCGTGATCCGGGACGATGATGGTGCCGGCCGACGTCGCCATGGATGAGCTGGTACAGGGTGCCGTTGGGGACGTACTCGTAGACGAGCATGGGGACTTCCACCTCGAGGCAGCAGCCGTATAGCTTGACGACGTTCCGGTGATTGATCTGGGACAGGATGAGCATCTCCTTCCCGAACTCCTTGGTCTGTCTCTCGTCGACGATCTTGCACTTCTTTATGGCCACGGTTCTGCTGTCTCTCAGAGTGCCCTTGTACACGGTGCCGTTTGCGCCCTTTCCGAGCACGTTGCGCTCGTCGAATTTGCCCGTCCCCTCTTCTAGCTCTTCCCTGGTGAAGAGAGTGAAGGACACTCCTTGTTTCGACTTCATTTCCTCGAACAGCAGGAGGCCCCCGTGCTGCTTGAAGCACTGGCGGAGCGTGACGCCAAATCAAGGATGGGCCAAGCAGCGCCAGACCCATTGCAGCTTCTCATAGACTGGGCCACAAATAGTAATTGGGCCTATTACTGACGAATATATGTGATTTTTAACATGTAAATAGCATTTTTCATCCGCCAAAGACTGGGCCAGAGCCCAGTATGGCCTCCAAGACGCTCCGCCCCTGGCTTGAAGTACCTCCTTTTTACGGCGGCGAGGCTCCTCTTTTCGTGGATCATGTAGGCACAGGACATGCTAATTACCAGCACAACTACACTGACGCTAACACCTGCATTAAGAGGTGTATACTAGTTAAAATTTCAGATGTCTGAAGAATTCATCACGCAAAAGTTTTACTTGTGCAGATTTAGGGGTGGCATGCATTATTATATGATGCGCCAATCAAAGGCAAACCAAATGTAGTTAGTCAAGAAGCTGAATAAGTATGTACTCCCTCCGTTTCATCATAATATAAGATGTTTTAAGCGTTTCACATGTTGTCCAGATTCGATCTAAAATTAGTGGACATATACTAAACTATGTCTAGATACATGTGTATATGTATGAATATGGAAAATGTCTAAAACATCTTTATATTATGGAACAGAGGGAGTAATAGAGACGACGTACCAACTGCGATGTGCACTCCAAGTTGAGATTTCTTTGCCTCGCACGTGCCAGTATAAGCGTTGCCTGTTGTTTCGTCAGGGCAAACACAGGTGAATCCTCCAGGAGTGTTAACACAGGTGCGAGGAACAGAGCACGGGTAGTCGACTCCCTCGCACTCGTCAATATCTGCAAAAGCAAACCAAAATCCTTATGTTTTCTTACAGAGAATCAACCGAGCATACGAACGCCGGATCAAGGTAGCGCGGACCTCGGCAGCCGGCTTGCAGGTACGGGTTGCCTTGGTATCCACGAGAGCAGTTGCAGAGATAGCCCGGGCCGTTCCTGGAATCGACGCACACGCTGTTGCCGCTCACGCAGGCGTAGCCCGACGCGTTCCGTTTCGCCACCCCGCACGTCTCCTTCCCGACCACCCAGTCGAGCACCAGCGGCGCCGCCCCGCCCGTGGACTCCACGAAGTCGCCGGCCACGGTCACATAGGTGGTTCGGAAGTCGAACGCCGCCGCCTCGCCCAGGACCGCGTAGCTGCAGCGGCTGAAGTTCTCGATCTGGGAGGTGTTGAACTTGTCCTCGAACACCACCCCGTAGGAGTTGATCCCCTTGGGGATGGCGGCCTGGCAGCAGCCCATGCCCGCGCACGACCCGTTGTCCAGCTGCCGCGCGGCGGCGCCCGGGCACGTGGCCATGCACCCGGTCATGTACTCGGACCCCGTGGAGAACTGGGACGCGTCCAAGGAGCTCACGTAGGCGAGCGAGTTGCAGCCCACGACGGTCAGCCGGTTCTCCTCGTCCGACAGCGTGAAGGAGGAGTCGGAGACGTCCGTCCACAGGTTGCCGCTCTGCGAGTCCATGGCCCGGGACGTGGCGTTGTAGCACCAGGTGGTGATGTTGTTGCGCACGCGAGCCTGCCCGCGGGGCACGGACACGGACAGGACCTCGAGGCCGCCGCAGAAAGGGACGTAGACGCCGGCGGCGGTGAGGTTGCAGTCCAGCAGGCCGAAGGTCAGGTCGTTCTCGCCGGTGTAGAGGTAGCAGCCGGGGCCGATGCCGAACGGGTACGGGATGTCCACGCCCCCGCACCGGCGCTGGCATGTTGACACGATTGCTTGCGATGACGCAGCGGGCCACGCCGAAGCGAGCAAGGCGAGCAACGCCAACGCGAGGAACATCTCAACCCTTGCTAATTGCACAGTGAGCCGGTGAGGAGAAAGTAATCCTTACAGTTTCTGCTGTGGCTAGCTAACTCTCCCGGGAGGATGCGAGTTTCAGAGAGGAAAAATCTACTACTAGTAACGATTGTGCCGACAGCTATCGCCATTGTTTCCTTAAATTCGCAAAGCCCTTTGATTTAGACGGGCGTAGACTTTACAGGTCCAATCGTCCAAGCAATAAGTTTCAGAAACTGGATGGAAAAGGACGGAGGCAGCAGGACTCCGTCAAACGAGTGTTCATACATGCTTTGATCAAACTCATGTAATTTGAGAGTGTTGAGTATATAAGCAATTTAGCACATAATTTAATCCAAAATAATATCAAATAAATTATAACAGTAGCAATTGAACTAAGCATGCAAACATGTAGACCAGTAGACGAACAGATCCAATCTACAACAAAGACTAGACATAGAAATTGCAGTAGAATCTCGTACAGAAGGAGAAAAGATACGTACGGTGCAGCGGCAGCGGCTACGGTGTTGTTCAAGTTGCCGCCCATGTCGACGATGAAGAGGTTGCCGAGGTCGGGGAAGAAATCGTCGTTGGGGAAGTACTCGTTGTCAGCAGTCGCGCGAGTGCATTCCCCAAAAACATGATCGCCTCTCTCCCGTACAGGATCACAAGAGGCGGGGTTCCGGAGGCCTGCTGCCCTTCTCGCGGTGCACGCCGGAAGAAGGGATGGAGAAGACTTGATTGGCGGCGCGGTGCTTTGGGACGGTGCGAAACCATATGACGAAGTGGCGGCTAGGGTTTACCGTATGCGCGTATTTATATTGCATGCTGGAAGAGACGTGGTCAAATTAATGACTCATTAAGTTTTCCCAATCGACAAAATAAACGATGTCGGCTCGGCTCATTCCCGCAACCCGCGGCGCGGCGCGGCGTGACGTGACGTGTTGTGACGAGGCGAGGCGGGAGGCGGAGGAGGAGCGCGCGTGTGGCACACTTCTTCTTTTGTCGCATCAACTCATACATGAGATAGAATGGCTCACCTTATAAGGTGCTGTCATCCTCTCCAAACTAACAATGTAAGACTCTTAAGTTGAACTACCACTTAGAAAATTATGCTACACTAGTTCACAACTTGAATAGTATACTATGTCTTGAAATACAACTTTTCTGTGATACCAGTTTCACACAACGTCTGAACCGATGCTAGGCTGCCGCAAGACTTCCCCGTGGGTGAAGCGTATACATGATACTTCGAATGTCTTTCATGAGTTTATTAGAGAGCACCATATTCTCATAGACTGCGACGTTTAACAGTCAGACTCATATAGGTGATTTCCTCAGGACACATCTCTGCTTATATAAATAAGGCAATTGGAACACATTAAGACAAATGTCAACCTACCATACAGATTAGTAGAGTATTGCATCTTCATGGAGTGGAATAAAATATAAGGATAATCTCCTCTCAGCCGACCAACAGCTTGTCTCCCACTTCTAATTCACGGGATTTCCGACCACATAGAGTGGGTTACCACTATGGACAACTCATACCGAGGGTCTCAAACTCATCTCCCTCGATACATTATCTATCACATTCCGTGATAACCGCTTTGTGAAGGGATCTGCCAAGTTCATAGATGTTTGGATATAATCCAACACAATAACTCCGGAGTTTTTCAATTTCCTGACATGTTTCAATCTCTTCTTCACATGTCTTGATGACTTCGCATTATCCTTAGAACTGTTCACTTTGATGATCACAGTTCATTAGGATTGCGGGTATTGATTTTTTCCACCACACGCAAGTCCATCAAAAACTCATGAAGCCACTCTGCTTCAACAGTGGCTGTGTCTAATGCTGCGAGTTCTGCTTCCATAGTTGACCTCGTTAAAATGGTCTGCTTGCAAAACTTGCAGGAAATAGCGCCACCACCAAGTGTAAAAATATAACCACTAGTGGCCTTAAACTTGTCAGCATTAGATATACAATTAGAATCACTATATCCTTCCAGAACACTCAGGTTTCCGGTATAGTGAATTCCATAGCTCGCAGTTCCTTTTAAATAGCGCAAAACTCTCTCAAGTGCACGTCAATGATCATCTCCCGGATTGGAAATAAACCGGCTCAATTTGCTCACAGCAAAAGAGATGTCAAGCCTCATGGCACTCGCCAAATACATAAGCGAGTCTATAATATGAGAATACCTCAGTTGATCTCTAGTAATTCGTCGATTCTTTCGAAGCAACACACTAGCATCATATAGAGTTGAAGAAGTCTTGCAGTCACTATACCCGAAGCGACTCAAGACCTTTTTCATATAGTGAAACTGAAGCACTGTGATCCCACCATTATAATCTCTCAACAGCTTGAAATTCAAGATAACTTCAGCTACTACTAAATCCTTCATCTCAAAACAACGAGATAAGAAATCCTTAACTTCCTTGATTAAATCAAGATTGGTCCCAAAGATCAATATGTCACTATACCCGAAGCGACTCAAGACATTTTTCATATAGTGAGACTGAAGCACTGTGATCCCACCATTATCATCTCTCAACAGCTTGAAATTCAAGATAACTTCAGCTACTCCTAAATCCTTCATCTCAAAACAACGAGATAAGAAATCCTTAACTTCCTTGATTAAATCAAGATTGGTCCCAAAGATCAATATGTCATCAACATACAGACATAGAATAACTCCCTCGCCCCCACCATGACGATTGTACACACACTTGTCAGCTTTCTTTACAACAAAGCATTCAGCAGTCAAAGTCCTTTCAAACTTTTCATGCCATTGCTTAGGTGCTTTCTTGAGGCCGTATAATGACTTCAATAACTTGCACACCTTGCCTTCCTGACCGTGTACTATGAAACCATCTGGCTGCTCCATGTAAATTTTCTCGTCCAACTCTCCATTAAGGAAAGTCGTCCTAACGTCCATTTGATGAACGAGAAGACCGTGCGAGGCAGCTAGTGAAAGTAGCACACGAATAGTGGTCAATCTAGCCACAGGTGAGTAAGTATCAAAGAAGTCTTCACCTTCTTTCTGGGTATAACCCTTGGCCACAAGCCTTGCCTTGTACTTCTCAATTGTACCATCAGGCCTAAACTTTTTCTTGAACACCCACTTACATCCTAAAGGTTTACACCCATAAGGACGTCAGTGATTTCCCAGGTTCCGTTAGCCAAGATGGAATTCATCTCGCAACGGACAGCCTCCTTCCAGTAGTCAGCATCAAGAGATGCATAGGCTTCTGAAATGGCCCTGGGTGTGTCATCCACAAGGTACACAATGAAGTCATTACCAAAGGACTTTGCAGTCCTCTATCTCTTGCTCCTTACAAGAACTTCATTGTCATCCTCCTCGGGATTCTCAACGTGTTTTATCGGAATGGTGGGTTTAGGAATCTCAGCTAATTCCTTACAAGATGAAACAGGTTTCTCCTGATTTGATGAGCTAGCCATATCCTTCATAGGAAATATATTCTCAAAGAAAGTCGCATCATTTGAATCCATAATCGTACCAACATGCATGTTGGATACCTCAGCTTTTACTATAAAAAATCTACAACCAATGCTATTAAAAGCATAACCCAAAAGAACACAATCTACGGTTTTTGGTCCAAGCTTGCACTTCTTGGGAATTGGTATATTGACTTCCGCCAAACAACCCCAAGTACGTAGGTAGGAGAGTTTCAACCTTTTTATTTCCCATTTCTCAGATGGAGTAATGGTTTTATTCTTTATGGGAACTCGGTTTAGGACATGACATGCAGTCATTGGCGCCTCCTCCCACCATTCCTTGGAGAGACCCGAAGTATCTAACATGGCGTTAACCAAATTAGACAGTGTTCGATTCTTTCTTTCAGCCAACCCATTTGACTGAGGTGAGTAGGGAGCCGTCCTCTCGTGAATAATACCGTGTTCAGCACAAAAAGAATTAAACTCGTTGGGAAAAATATTCTCCACCACGATCAGACCTAAGTCGTTTAATTTTACGATCAAGTTGGTTCTCAGCTTCGGCCTTATAGTTCTTGAAATAATTTAAAGCTTCATCTTTAGATTTCAGAAGATACACATAACAATATCTAGTGGAGTCATCAATAAGTGTCATGAAATATTTCTTTCCACCTTTCGTCAATACGTCATTCATCTCACAAAGATCAAAATGTATAAGCTCTAGTGGTGCCAAGTTTCTCACCTCCGCAGTTTTATGGGATTTGCGGGGTTGCTTAGCCTGAACACACACTTGACATTTGGAACTTTTAATAGTACTGAATTTCGGAATTAAACTCGTATTTGTTAATCGCGTCATGCAGCCAAAATTAATATGACAAAGTCGTGAATGTCAAACATCAGAATCATTATCATGGAAAACATGATTAATAACTTTGGTGCAAATATCTGACCATGATAGGCGGAACAAGCCTCCGCACTCATAGCCTTTACCAATGAATTGTCCATACTTGAAAATTACAACTTTATTACACTCGAAAACCAACTTAAAGCCATCTCGACACAGACGTGAACCACTGACGAGATTTTTATTGATGGAGGGCACATGATGAACGTTCTTCAGTCGCACGATCTTCCCCGAAGTAAACTTCAGATCGACCGTACCAACACCACGAACAGTAGCATGTGACCCATTCTCCATCGGCACGGGGAAGTCACTGTGACTTGGTAAGAACAGAACATGGAAGCATAATCACACACATGTACATTGACATGTGTATCAATTAACCATTCAGGAGTATGACAAACTGATAGAATAGTAGGAACTATACCGTACCCATCATCCTTCATCTCAGTGTCACCAATGACAAATATTAGTGGTCTTGCCGCTATTCTCTAGCTGCTGCTGCTCATATCGCTTAGGACACCTTGGAGCCCAGTGAGTTGGGTCACCACACACATGGCAGGACTCCTTCTTCTTCTTGAAGTTGGTAGAGTGCGACGGCTTAAACTTGCCATCGGGTTTGCCTTTAAACTCGGATTTCCTTTTGTTATATTTAGACTTGTTAGGAGGGTAGTGTTTACCACATGGGCAGCAGAACCTACCTCAGCAACCCGAGCACGTGTATCCTTTGCTCTCGCCTTCTCTTCCATATCAAGAGATCTCATGAGGTCCGAAACGGAAAACTTCTGTCTCTTGTGTTTCAGAGAAGTAGCAAAGGTGCTCCATGATGATGGAAGCTTGGCAATGATGCCTCCGGCCACAAATTTTTCCGGTAACATACACTTAAAGTGCATAACTTCTTTAGCGAGTGACTGTATCACATGAGTCTGTTGAACAACAGAATGCTCATCAGTCATCCTATAGTCATAGAATTGCTCCATGACGTACAGCTCGCTGCCAGCATCGGGGGATGACACTTTTAAACATAGTGTCCATCTTCTCAAAATCATCCCACATGTCCTTGCCGTTATCAAACAACATATAGGATCCACAATGGAATCATCAATAATACCGAGGAGGACACTTTTAAACATAGTGTCCATCTTCTCAAAAGCATCCAGCTGTGTTGGATCGAGATCGCCCTCAGGCTTGCCCTTGGTGGCCGCATAGAAGCGCAAGGTTTGAAACTATAGCACTACTCTTGTGCGTCACCTCTTATAGTCCACACCCTTGAAAGGGTTTGTCCTTGTCGCCACAATAAAAGCGGGTGCATGTGCAGCAAATTGCCTATAATCAGGTTTTTGGATTATTAAGTATATAAGAAATTTATCATATGATTTATTATGAAATAACATCAAATAAATTATGACAGTAGCAGTTGAACTAAGCATGCAAACTTGTAGATCAGTAGACGAACAGATCCAATCTACAGCAAAGACTAGACATAGAAATTGCAGTAGAATCTCGTACAGAAGGATAAATATACATACGGTGCAGTGGCAGCGGCACCAGCTGCGGTGTTGTCCAAGTTGTAGCCCATGTCGTCGATGAAGAGGTTGTCGAGGTCGGGGAAAAAATTATCGTTGGGGAAGTAGTCGATGTCAGTAGTCGCGCGAGTGCGCTCCCCAAAATCCTGATCGCCCCTCTCCCGTACAGGATCACAAGAGGCGGGGTTCCGGAGGCCTGCTATCCCTTCACGCGGTGCACGCCGGAAGGAGGGATGGAGAAGACTTGATTTGCGGCGCAGTGCTTTGGGACTGTGCGAAACCATATGACGAAGTGGCGGCTAGGGTTTACCGTATGCGCGTATTTATACTGCGTGCTGGGAGAGACGTGGGCGTAACTCCACGTACGAGTCGGTTCGGTTCCACGATCTAAAAGGAAACAGAAACGGTTTAGGAATTAACGAATCCGTTAATTACCATATTAATGACTCGTTAAGTTTTCCCAATCGACAAAGTAAACGCTCTCGGCTCGGCTCATTCTCGCAACCCGCGGCGCGGTGCAGCGCGGCGTGATGAGGCGTGCGGCGGAGGAGGAGCGCGTGTGTGGCACACTTCTCCTCTTGTCTCACCAACTCATACATGAGGTAGAATGGATCACCTTATGAGGTGGTGCCATCCTTTCCAAACTAGCAATGTGGGACTAAACTTTAGTCTCACTCACTCTACTTGTATTATTCATGAATGGGCCAGTGCCACTTTCAGATTTTGGTTGGGCTTTTGAGGCTAGGCCCAACTAATGAAATCCAACAGGGAGCTCCATTATTCTTACAACGGAAAATGTCTTTGTTAAAAAAAAGACAGGAAAATGTTATGGCCCGGTTCAAAAATAGAAATTGCGAGCTTAGAGAATCTCCAACACCGCGCAATAAAATGGCGCGCTAAAACACGTTCACGGCGTCGCGCATGCGACAATATTTTCAGATGCTGTTAAGTAGAGCGTGCAAAAATTCCAAAAGCGCCAAAAATTAGAGACGAAGCGTTAAAACTTCAAATTAAACGTAGTTCGACCGTTATAGATCAAATTGAAATAGAAGTTTAAATCTAAAGTATCCTAATTGGAGAACCCGACGATGGAGGCCGACGTGGTGGCGTCGGAGGACGTCTAGACGGGGGTCGTCCGACGCCCAATCCGGCGCGTCGGGATTTTTAGTGTCGACGTCGAGCTGCACCACGGCTGCATCATGGCGGGCTCGTTTCGGCGCCTGTTGCGCCACGCGCTCCGCCCGACACTCCTCCCAGAAAGCGCGCTCGCGACGACGTCCTCGGGGAAGTGTGCACGCCACTTGGCCATCGCGCGCTCGTCTATCTCGGCAATGGCGAGGTAGCGGTCCTGGCTGCGGTTGCGGCGCTCATCTCCTTCGGTGACGAGGCGCGGCGGCACCAAATCTTGCGCCTGCTGCCTCGTCCATACGTCTTGAAAGTTCACGCCGGCGAGGGGACGCCCGAGGAGCTACGTCGTGGCCTCATGGGCGGTTCCAAATGTGCCAAGGCCGTTGCGGATCTCCAAGTAGAAGGTGTCGTTCGACCGCTCCCTGACTCCACGGTAGCCGGTGTTGTTCCGGCGCGGCGGCATAGTG